>CM035167.1:80110130-80829354 GCA_020205615.1 Panax quinquefolius | reverse complement strand
AGAGACGAGTAAATCCTTTGCTAGTGTGTCTTACCTAAGCTTATTTGTTAGTTGGTCAATATATAGGGATATTATGTGATATATTGATTTCCTTAATTAACCCTTGTTTTTATGGACAATGAGTATTTTAGAATGTCGATCGAGAATATTAACAATGGAAATGAGACCGTGGAGATGCATATACTCACCAACGAGGAGAACGTAACAAGGAGTTGGCAATGTTCCTCCCGTGAACAACACCGGAAAGCGAGATGATGAACGAGGGATGTTTAGAAGCTTTTTGCGATTCATGCAAAATCGACGAGGAGACTCGTGTTCAAAATACAAGAGGAAATGATAGCAATTCACGGGTTGTCACATAAGCGATTCAAAGAGTTGGGACCACGAATTTAAGGGAATGCCGAGATCCGATCATGGCGGAAACATGGGTCAAGCAAATTACCAAGATATTCGATGTCTTGGGATGCATGGAGGAACGAAGGTTCCATTCGCCACCTTTATGTTAAAATGGCGAGGCGGAGACTCATCGGTGGAGTCTGTGAAGGCGTACCCATCCGGTACTTTTCGGCATGTCTTGGGAGACATTTGAGAACTATTTAATGACAAATACTTTCCCGAAAGTGTTCGTCATATGAAGGAAGTGGAGTTTATTAGGATCGGAGCGGAATAAACATGGCGGTGTCTCAAGATCTGAGGCAAAGTTTGCGAGTTATCCGAGTTTGTACCTCATTTGGTGGAGAATGAGGAACGTATGACGCGGATGTTTTTGAGAGGTTTGAAACCCAGATAACGACAATATCTCATTTCTCATAAATTTTCTCTATTCCGGATGTTGTAAGCAGGGCTCAATTATTAGAAGCGAGATAACGAGTACGGTCAATCGAGGGACCACTGACTGGATAATCTAGGAGATAGCGATCAACAAAACAACGATAACCAGCGAGAGAAAGAAAAAAGAGCGGACAAAAATGGTAACCACTCTGGTGGTAATCATGGCCATGAAAATAGAAGAAGCGAGTCGGGAGGAGATTTTAAAAGAGGAGATTTAACAACTACCATGTGAAGGCGCAGTCTTTGGCGGCAAGAATCGGGTTCTATGGAGGAGAACGACCACCCGGTCATATGCTATAAATGCGGGAAAGAGGGACATATCGGTCAAACCGCCCACAATGATTCAAGGTATGCTATAATTATGGAAAGGAAGGATATATCGCCGAGATTAGACGCAGAGCGAAACCTAGTTCAATGGGACGGTGTGACTCAAAAGATCGTCCCGAGAAAAGTCAAAGTCAAGCGGTTCTGGAAGAGCGTTTGTTGTGGTTGGTCAAAATCGAGGAACCCAAACGAGGTGATCACGGTAAGCTATTTATAAATTCTTGCGAAGTTTATACCTTACTTGATACCTGGGGTGCTACCCATTCATTTATCTCTCTTTCTTGTGCTCAACGTTTAAACTTGACTCCGAAGAAATTAGACTTTGACCTATCTGTGGAAACTCCGTTAGGAGAAACTTTCATCACATCCTTTGTTTATAAATCTAGTTTGATTCAAGTTAGTACCATCACCTTACCTATTGACCTTATCTCTTTAAAGATACTTGCTTTTGATGTGATTTTAGGGATTGATTGGTTAACTACTCATCATGCCAAAATTGATTATTTTCGTAAGGTTGTTAGTTTTCATATTCCTAACTTGACGTTGTTATTTAATTCAAACAACTAAACCATTAAAATCAATCAACATCATATCTAATCATAAAGCTATTTGTTTATTGAAAACGGATGTCAAGCTTTCTTAGCCCATGTTATGGATTTGAATAAAGACACGTCAAATTTGAATAATATTCTGCTTTTTATTGACTTTCCGACGTATTTCTGAAGAACTTCCTGGCCTACCCCCGTAACGTGAAGTTGAATTCTTTATTGATCTTGAACTGGTACAAAGCCCATTTCTAAAACCCCATATCGAATGGCTCCTATTGAACTTCAGAGTTAAAGGTCCAACTACGAGAATTGTTGGACACCGGTTTCATTCGCCTAGTACATCTCCTCGGGTGCTCTGTTTTATTCAGTAAAGAAGAAAGGCGGGAGTATGCGACTTTGTATTGACTATCGGGAATTGAACCATGTCACCATCAAGAATAGGTATCCTCTACCTCGTATTGATGATTTGTTTGACCCGATTACTAAGGGGCACAATTTTTTTTCAAAGATCGATCTTCGATTCCGGATATCATCACCAAGATTAGAATCGAGGATATTCCAAAGACGCGCTTTAGAACTGATGACGGCATTATGAATTCTTAGTCATGTCTTTCGGATTGACTAATGCTCCTGCGGCTTTCATGGATATGATGAACCGAAGTATTCAAGGAATATTTGGATCGATTCGTTGTTGTCTTTATTGATGACATCCTCATATATTCCAAAAGTCATGAAGATCATGAGCACCATTTGAATTTGGTACTCCAAAGGCTTCGTGAAAACAAACTATATGCCAAATTTAAGAAATGCGAGTTCGGCTTGAGGAAGTAGCATTTCTTGGGCACGTCAGTGTCAAAACATGGAGTATCCGTGGACCCGATTTAAGATTTAAGCAATACAAAGTTAGAGCAATGAAGTCGGTGATTAGAAGTACGTAAGCTTTCGGGCTTAATTTGGTTATTATCGGAGATTCGGTGGAAGGATTTTCTCGAATCGCTACTCCATTAACTCGGTGACTCGGAAAGATATAAAATTTGTATGGAACGAGGAATGCGAGAAGAGTTTCCACGAGCTCAAGAGGAGACTCATTTCGGCACCTGTTCCAACAATACCATCTGGTTCGGATGGATTTGTTATCTACAGCGATGCTTCAGGCAAAGGGTTAGGATGTGTTCTCATGCAACGTGGGAAAGTCATAGCCTATGCCTCACGACAACTTAAAGAATATGAGAGGAATTATCCTACTCATGATCTAGAGTTAGCGGCCGATCGTTTGCGCTTAAAGATATGGAGGCACTATCTATATGGGGAGAAAGTGGAGATATATTCAGACCATAAAAGCCTTAAATTTAACTTCACTCAAAAAGAACTCAACATGCGGCAGTGACGTTGGCTCGAGCTATTGAAAGACTACGACCACACTATTCAATACCATCCTGGAAAAGCGAACGTGGTAGCTGACGCGTTGAGTAGAAGATCATATGCAGGAATGAGTGCGATGATGTCAAGTATACGACAGAGCCAACTTTAATAGAAAAAGTTAAGGTTTTCAAGCCACCGAATCTTTAAATCGATGTGTATGAAGAAGAAAGTACAAGAAGGTGCTATTCCAGAAGCGAGAATTGATGAAGAAGGAATACTTCGAGTCCACTCCAGACTTTGTGTCCCTAACGACTCTGATTTAAAGTACAAGATTATGATAGAGGCACACAATACACCATTTGCAATCCATCTCGAAGTACCAAAATGTATCGTGATCTTGACATACATTTTGGTGGAACAATATGAGAGAGAGATTGCAAAGTTTATCTCAATGTGTTTAACTTGTCAACGTGTAAAGGCGAAAGCATCTAGTACCTAAGGGTCTGTTGCAACCACTTGAGATTCCGAAATGGAAGTGGGAACACATTACCATGGATTTCATTACGGGTCTTCCTACGGTTTCTCAAGGCATCAATGCTATTTGGGTTATTGTTGATAGATTAACCAAGTCCGCTCATTTCTTAGCGTCACGGAGACTTATTCCTTGAACGCCTCTTGCTAGTATATATGTAAATGAGATTGTGAGGTTGCATGGCATGCCGGTATCCATAGTTTGGATCGTGACCCAAGATTCACTTCAAGATTTTGGGTTAGCTTGCAAAAAGCTATGGGCGCATTTACGATTGATTGCATACCATCCTCAAACGGATGGACAATCAGAGAGGACTATTCAAACTCTTAAAGATCTATTAAGACTCCGTGTCCTAGACTTCAAGGGCAGTTGAGATAAGTATTTACCATTGGTGGAATTCTCCTACAACAATAGTTATCGAGGCAAGTATAGGTGTGGCTCCATTTGAAGCATTATATGGACAAAAATGTCGGCTCAAATTATGTTGGGACGAGGTGGGTGAAGCAACATTGTTGGGACCGGTTGAGTGCGTATGTATGACTACGGAAAAGATCCAAATGATTCAACAACGTATACAAACGGCACAAGATCGACAAAAGAGTTATGCGGATCTTCATCGAAAGAACGTGGAATTTAGTATAGGGCATCATGTATTGTTGCGAGTTGCTCCATGGAAGGGAGTTACAAGATTTGGGAAGAGAGGAAAGTTCAATCCATGATTTATTGGTCCATTTCAAATTCTTGACCGAGTAGGAAATGTAGCCTATAGACTCGCGTTACCTCTGAGTATGTCTCGTGTTCATAATGTGTTTCACATATCTGTACTTCATAAATATGTGAAAGACCCGGACCACGTTATAGAGTTAGAACCGGACGAGATAGCCGAGGACTTAACGTATGAGGAGGTACCTGTCAAGATCTTGGATAGGAAGGAGCATGTCCTACACGCAAAGGTCATACCACAAGTTAAAGTTTTGTGGAGGAATCATGCTTATAGAGGAAATGACCAGGAATTGGAAACGGAAATGAAAGCGAGGTATCCTCACCTTTTGAAACACATTGCACGTATCGTCACGTCAATTTTGAGGATGAAATTTCATAAGGAGGGAGGTTGTAAGACCCCAACTTATTATTAATGAAATTTAATTTTTCTATTTATTATTTTGAAATAGTAAGGGTTGATTTGATTAATGTGGATAGTTATGGGTAAAATACATAAATATTCCAAAATAAACAAGTGGTTATAAAATATTCATTGTTGTCGGGGAATATTCGTTTGGTTGTGGAATATTCTTGCTGGCAGGGAATATTCGGACGACGGTGCAATCTTTTGTGGGCCCCATAACTTGAAAGCGATTGGATGAAGAAACGCATAAATATAAGTTGTTTAAAAATAACTTGGCGTAGTTGTTACCGAATTAATATTATTAAAAATACTAAATTGGTTAAAATATAGTAGAAACCGGTATTGCACCAATTATTGATTCATACGAAGGCACTACTCAATAATGGTTACGATAATTCTTATTCGATATTTTATTGATTTAATAATCATTGCGTTGATATTTTATATATTTCATCGTTCAATAATTGTCATTACACAATATTTTTCATTATCGAAGCAATAATTCATATTATCTGAATAATATTATTAGATAACATTATTGGCAATGTCTAGAAAGTTACGTCTAAAGGAGAGGTTTGGTCACCTAATTGCGCGCCGCAAGAAGGAGAAATTCTTATTGGAAAGCCCCTCTTTCCAGGAACTACACGGTCATCAATATTGTGATTACGTAATATTATTTGTGAATAATTAATTATTGATTTATATGATGAGGAAAATATTGATTTTATGTGGATATAGATGGAGAAAATTTTTAATGTGACAATTGTTGAAAATTGAAATTTTATCTTTTTGATAAAATAATTCATTTAAATATATTATTATATTTTAATAATATAATAATGATGATATTTTTACGATGAATGTGGGATATATGAGTATATATGGAGGAGAAGTATTTTTGTTACCAAAAATATTTAAAGCATGTTTTATGTGTCGGTGGACCCCATTTCTTGACTGAAATTTGATTATAGCTTGTAAAATCGCCCGTTTGCGGATTTCGGTCAATTTTTGTTTGGAATTTGGAAAAACTTTCTTCTGTAAAGTTGTAGAGAATTGAATTTCCTATAAAAAGTCGCGAGTTTCGAATTTTCTGACAAGAGGGCTATTTATTGTGAATTATTAAAGTTCCGTAGCTCCGAAATAATTGATTTTTGGAAGTTTAAAATATTTTAAATAACAAAAATGTTTTTTTCATTATGGTGTATTACACATGTGTGTTGAATGAGCTGAATTCATTTCTTGGATGGTTGGCGTAGGAAAATTTAATTTATATATTAATATTATATTAAATTTTCTGCTTTGGTGTTCTAAGCATTTTCCTATAAATAGGGTGCATAGGTTAGAATTGAAAATCACATCAAAAACTGAAGTTTTCTCTTTCTATATTATCGAGCGTATTCTTGTGAGTATTTTGAGTATATTTTGAGTATTGCTATACGGTGCAAGTTCAAGTCATAGCCTACATCCGGTGTTTCAGCTAGAAGTACTGATCTTTCGAGGTAAGGGATGTTATTTTCTTTTGTAAATGATATTATTTCTTCAATATCATTATGCCAAATATTGATCTGAAGTTTTTATCAAATTTGGAACTTTTTGGTGTCGGGGTTACTATTCACGTATACGGTATTATTAACGTATACGACACTATTCACGAATACGGTACTATTCACAGAAAAGTTAAATTTTCGTTTTTGTCCAAAATATCTATTATGGATACTAGCTTTGATTGTATCCATGTTTTGATCATTCTTGAATTTTACACCACTATGATTATTTTTGAGGTATTTTGGACATGGATAAAACAAAGTACGAATCCTTAATCCTTAATCCTTGTCATTTTGTTTCTTTGGATTCGCTTTCTTCAAAATATTTTCATCATCCTCGATCTTAAATGATGATATTATTGAATATCTTTGGCTGTAGTGCAAAGATGAATGATTTCGATGAATATCTTTGGCTGCAGTGCAAAGATGAACATATGTTTAGATGAACATGACCAATCGATGAATATCTTTGGCTCAGAGTGCAAAGATGAATATTTGATTCAGATATATATTGATTGATGTAACAGGATAAAAGATAGAGCGATGAACTTTTAAATTCATACATAGAAGATAGTAGTTTGCATTCTCTACTTAACTCTTCTAATGAATTATTATTTCACCATGAATATTGATTTAAAACTTGTTGTCTATTGTATTCTATTAGATTTTTTCCTGTTGAAGACTAGCGATAATTTGTTGTATATTATCTTAGTCATAATATTCTTTATCGGGCTAGTTGAGCTCACCCTTTTTTCCTTTTTGTTCCATTTTTTTCTCAAGAGGCGAGAATATAGTGAGTACGAAGTCGGGGTATGGAATGAAGGTTCTAGAGAGAGTTGTTTAGTAGTCCTCACCATTTTTGTAAAATAATGTATCAATAAATGTGATGAGGATTTATTTGAGTATAGATATTGTCAGAAGATAATATTTATATTCAAACTCACAGCTTTTCTTGTTGTAATAATAAAGTTGTAGTTGTTTTACATACCATGTATTTACAACTCAGAATGGGTGATGTATACCTATTTTGGGGGGCGTCACAGGTGAAAGTTAATCGTGAGATATGCAAACCAAAAATGGCATGCAACTATAACATGCAACTATATGCAAAAATTTAAAGTAAACATGCAATAACTATACAAATTAAACTAATCATGCAAAACTACATGCAACTACACTACTCCCCAATACCCCCAAACTTATAATATTCAATTCCCCATTGAATGAAGGTAAAGGGTAATGAAAAACTCCCCTAATTATTAGTGGTGCCACCCTCCTCGGGTGCTGAATCTGGTGGTGGATATGGCGCTGCGGTTCTGAACTGAGGCCATTCTAGTGTTGTTCCTTGATGCGCAAAAGCTTCGGCCAAGGCCCTTATGAGTCCCATCACAAATGTGCCCAAATTATCGTACATGGCATCGACTTTTTGCTCTAACCTTCGGAGTTGGCGATCACCATGGGTGGCACGTGCGTGCGTGGACGGGCATGCCTCATCCGTCTGAGGGGGTTGCTATGATGACTCTAGAAAAGTGGGCTAAATGATGAATCTTAATCCGCGTGGGTGTGGTACACCACCCATACACTCCTTGAACTTTGTAATAGTAGCATGAGTGATTGCGTGGCATGGGTGCTGCAGCTTCTCATTATTCCATTGGACTCCTTGTTAGGTACAGAGCATGGCTACCACAGATGCATGTGGAATAGTCCCAGTTCTGCTCCCTCGCATATAACGCAGCATGTTTTGATGAATTAAATGGCCTACATCAATGTACTAGCCTTTGATGATTCCCCATAAAATAATAGCACGCTCAGTGATTATTGCATTGTAGTGAGCTGACGGAACTAGCTTGACACAGATAAACAGGTTCCATGCTTGGGTATCGATTCAATGCGGACGATGGAAATGATTTTGGTTCAGTTGTCCCTACCTAATACTTCCATTAGGTGACCAGAATACACAAATCAGTAATCAGAATTGCTAGATCCGTTTCTAAATATGCACCTTCTATCAAATTGTCAGACCCAGTGGGTGGTGCGTCATATATGTTGAATACAGCTCTGATCGTTGAAGGTCAAAAATTCACCTGCTCTTCTCGAACCAGCGTTATGCCTCTTGTTATCATCTCCTCAGCATTCGCATAAAATTCTCTAACAATCCCCACGGGGATAGGAATAAGAGATGCAGTCAAGCCAACCCAGTCTCTTTCGCGTATCATATACCAGAGTTGGCCATCCTACTTCTCAGGTAGAAGTCCCCATTCCTTCACAAAAGATTTTGCCACACTTTGATAATAGTCTTGCTGGGCCTCCAAACTGATAAATTTACTCTCGTCCAAGACATCCTCTTCTTGGTTATCGGAGGAAGACGCGGATGAAGAAGAGATGGAGATTGCGCGTGCTCTTTTTGGACCCATGTGCAGCTGATAGAGAGAATGCAGAGGAATTGTTAATGAGCGTACCCCCAAACTTACTGCTACACAACCCAAGCAGAACCCTAGATTAATGCCAGGAAGGAGATTTATGGGTATGAACTTTTATGAGAGTTGATGAGTCTTATAAATATGGTAGAACAGAAGAATACACTTCTATTATATCAGCTGACAAACCCAATTAGACCACGACTCGGATTTTATACTTTTAAAAATATTTCCACGTCTGCTATCGCGCGCGGCCGCGCGTCCTTGCAATGGTTTACAAGCGCGGGCGCGCGAGTGGCATGGCGCGAGGGCGCGAGGTCTTTTTATGTAATCATTGTACGGTCGCACGACCTTGCTTTCTGCATTGCTGAGTTTACTCCCAAACTGATTACATGAGATTTCACTTTAAAATTCCTGCAGCATACCATATACCCGTATCAATGTGTGAATTCTAGAATAAGCATAAATGAATAAGTAGATTCTATACAATACTAAAATAATGTCCCATGCATACTCTATTACACACTTACTTATGCTCACATAGCTCTCTATTACGATTGAAACAAAGATGAACTCGCTAAATACACCAGTGAATAAATAAAAGGAGAATAGAGATAGAGATAATGGGTTGTCTCCCATCAAGCGCTAAGTTATAGTCAGTTAGCTTGACTGTCTCGGATGCTCATGTTGAAGAAAGAATTGAGGCGACTTTCTGTCTGTCTACCTCACGACCAAAGTAATGCTTTAAGTGCTGTCCATTTACCTTAAAAGGCTTATCTGACAACGTATCGAATACTTCAATTGCACCATGCGGAAAAACAGTTTTCACTGTAAATGGTCCTGACCACCTCGATTTCAGCTTCCCGGGAAAAAGTTTAAGTTTGGAGTTATAAAGTAAAACCCTTTATCCTGGTTCAAATGCTTTCTCAATGATTTTTCTGTCATTCCATTTCTTCACTTTCTCCTTATAAAACTTCAAATTTTCGTATGCCTGGAATCTGAATTCGTCCAACTCATTGAGTTGGTGTAGGCGTTTCTCCCCGACAGCTTTTAAATCAAAATTTAGCTTTCGAATTGCCCAATATGCTTTGTGCTCTAGTTCCATAGAAAGGTGGCAGGCTTCTCTATACACGAGCTGAAAAGGTGACATACCCAACGATGTCTTATATGCCGTCCTAAAAGTCTATACTGCATCATATAACTTCAATGACCAGTCCTTCCTCGTGGGATTCACAACTTTCTCCAGGATTCTCTTAACTTCTCGAGTCAACACTTCAGCTTGGCCATTCGTTTGTGGGTGATATGTTGTAGCAATGCGATGATTCACCCCATATTTATCTAAGAAAGCTGTAAACTACCTATTGCAAAAGTGACTGCCTTCGTCACTGATGAAAGCCCTTGGAGTCCCAAACCTCGTGAAGATACTTCTGTGTAAAAATCTGAGGATGACCTTGGCATCATTTGTCGGAAGAGCTGCCACTTCTACCCATTTCGAGACATAATCTACAGCGAGCAAAATGTAGAGATTTCCGCAGGAAGAAACAAAAGGCCCCATGAAATAAATTCCCCATACATCAAAAATTTCTACTTCCAAGATTGTATTCAATGGCATTTCATTCCTTTTAGAGATTTTCCCCACTCGCTGACATCTATCACATCGCTGGAAAAAACTGTATGCATCCTTGAAAATTATCGGCCAGTAGAATCCTGCTTGTAGTATTCTAGCCGTTGTTCTTTCACCACCATAGTGACCGCCATACACAGTAGAGTGACAATCCTGCAGAATCCCCTCGGTCTCGCTATATGGAATACACCTTCTTATAACTCGATCAGAACACTATTTAAACAAATAAGGCTCATCCCATATATACCATTTGACATCATGCAGAAATTTCTTCTTTTGATAACCCACCAAATTAGAAGGTAGCATCTTACTCTCCAAATAGTTTGCATAGTCTGCAAACCATGGCACTTCCCCTTTCACCACAAACAACTGTTCATCTGGAAAGGATTCATTGATTAAAACCTTGTGATCTGTCTCCCTTTTCGGATTCTCAAGTCGAGATAAGTGGTCCGCCACTTGGTTTTCAGTGCCCTTCCTGTCCTTGATTTCCAAATCAAATTCCTACAGAAATAAAATCCATCTGATCAACCGAGGCTTTGCATCCTTCTAAGCCACTAAATGTTGAATTGCGGCATGATCCGTATACACTATCACCTTTGTGTTTATCAAATATGCTCAAAATTATCAAAGGCATACACCACTGCCAATAACTCTTTCTCCGTGGTGGTGTAGTTCAACTGTGCATCTGTAAGGGTCTTGCTGGCATAATAAATAACATGAAACATCTTCTCTTTCCTCTGCCCCAAAGTAGCCCCTACTGCATAATCACTGGCATCACACATCAGCTCAAATGGCAATTCCCAATCTGGTGCAGTAATAATTGGTGCTGATGTTAATTTCCCTTTTAGGTGCTCAAATACCGACACGCAAGCCTCATCAAAGTTAAAATGTGCATCCTTCTCCAATAAACTGCATAGTGGTTTAGTTATCTTGGAGAAGTATTTGATGAATCTACGGTAGAAACCTGCATGTCGTAGAAAGTTGCGAACACCTTTTACCGAAGTAGGTGGTGGCAATTTCTCTATAGTTTCCAGCTTTGCCCTATCTACCTCGAGCCCCTTCTTCGATACTTTGTGTCCCAGTATGATTCCTTCTTGTACCATAAAATGGCATTTTTCCCAGTTCAGTACTAGATTTGTTTCAACACACCGCTTCAAAACCATCACCAAATTTCAAGGCATAAATTAAACGAGTCCCCGAAGACTGAGAAGTCATCCATAAATACTTCCACATTTTACTCCACCATATCTGAAAATATAGCCATCATGCATCTCTGAAACGTGGCTGGAGCATTGTACAGCCCAAAAGACATCCTTCTGAAGGCGAATGTGCCGTAAGGACATGTGAAAGTTATCTTTTCCTGGTGTTCTTGAGCTATCATTATTTGATTATAGCCCGAATATCCATCCAGTAGGCAATAGTGCTCATGGCCCACTAATTTGTCCATCATCTAATCAAATGAATGGAAGTGGAAAATGATCTTTCCTTGTAGCTTTGTTGAGCCTACGGTAGTCCATGCATACTCTCCACCCTGTCACTGTTCGTGTTGGAATCAACTCATTATTCTCATTAGTCACTACAGTCATGCCACCCTTTTTTGGTACACACTGCACTGGGCTCACCCATGAGCTATCTGAGATCGGATAGATTATGCCTGCATCCAGCCATTTTAGCACCTCTTTCTTAACCACTTCTTTCATTATCGGATTAGGTCTCATTTGTTTCTCAACCGACGACATACTTTCATCTTCCATCAAGATTTTATGCATGCAAAACGAAGGGCTGATCCCTTTGATATCCGTTATGGTCTAGCCAATAGCTGATTTCAACTCTCGAAGCACTCGTAGCAGTTTTCTTCCTGAAAAGATGTTAATGCAGAAGAAATAATCACAGGTAGCTTTGAATCTTTATTTAAAAATGTGTACCTGAGATGTTCTGGAAGTGGTTTTAATTTAAGTTCTGGAGGTGTCTCAAGAGATGGCTTTAATTTTACTGAGGATTCTTCCGTTTTTGTTAATGGTTCAACAGGTGTTCTGAATCTTCTGACTTGTGGAGTGGTATCCAGATATTGCACAAGTTCGTCAAGTTCCTCGTCCTCCAAATCTGAATTTTCAGCAATTACACTCCTCAAAGTTTCATCATCCACTCGACTCTGTACTTCATCATTTACGACCTGATCCACCAAATCAACCAGGAAACATTCCTCTTCATCTGCTGAAAAATTCATAGCTTTGAAGACATTAAAGGTGACCTCTTGATCATGAACATGAATAGTGAGTTCCCCCTTCTACACATCTATCAGAGTCTTTCCTGTGGCTAAGAATGGTCTCCCTAGTATAATTGGTATACTTTTATCTTCCTCGTAATCCAAAATAATGAAGTCAGCCGAAAAGATAAATCTGTCCACCATTACTAATACATCTTCAACAATTCCCCGCGGATACGTGATGGATCTGTCAGTTAACCGCAAAGAAATGTTTGTTGGCCTTGGATCCGGCAATCCCAACTGATTGAATACTGACAAGGGAATCAAATTTATGCTTGCCCCAAGATCACACAAACATTTCTCAAAATTCATCTTCCGATTGTACATTTAGATTGTGAAACCGCCGGATCCTTGAACTTGGAGGTAACTTGCTAAGCATCTTGACCGCATTCTTCTCGTCAACACATTTGTCTCAAATTCGTCTAATCTCCTTTTCCTTGATAGTATACCCTTCATGAACTTTGCATAGCTTGGAATTTATTCTAATGCCTCGGCGAAAGGTATATTAATTTACAGCTTTTTGAATATCTCAAGAAACTTGCTGAATTGCGTATCTTCCCTTTTCTTATTTAATCTCTGCGGATACGGAACTTGAGTATGAATTAGTGGTACTGAACTCTTAAGCTTCTCCTCTGAACCTGCTTTATCTTCCTCTTCCTGCTGAACCCCAGACTTTTCCAATTTTTCTTCCTCATCAGTCACCTGCTCTGCCTCGCGCGGGCGCGCGACTTGCAGTATCTCCTATGTTTTTTCCAAATCTTAATGTAATTGCTTGACACTGTTCTTTCCCTTCTCTTCTTGGATTTGTCTCTGTATTACTTGGTAATGAACCCTGGGGCCTGTTAGTAAGCATGTTCACCATCTGCCCCATTTGAGTTTCCAGATTCTTAATAGCCACTACTTGGCTTTTGATCATAACCTCTATGTTTGCCATGTATTTCATCATCATCTCCTCCATTTTTGATTTCTTTTCTTGCTGAGGTGCAGCTGGAGTATGATGTTGTTGTTGTTGTTGTTGAGAAAATCCCGTCGGAAAAGGTTGTCTAGGATTAAACTATGGCTGCGCTGGTTGTGTCTGAAACTGATTATTTGATTGAAACTGATTCTGCTGATTCCCTTGGTTATTTGACCAACTAAAGTTTGGATGATTTCGGTTGTTGGGGTGGTATGTGTTCTGAAACTAACATTGGTCTTTTCTGTAGTTGTTCACATACTGCACTGACTCTGAGCTGATAGCACATTGATCCGTCGAGTATGACCCCGCACAAATCTCACATACGAAGGCAACCGTCTTTATTTTACCTTCTGCCAAAGTATTTATCTTCTTCACCATGGCTGCCATCTGTGCAGACAACTGAGTAATAACATCTACCTGCAACACACCTGCAACTTTGGGTTGTGGCATTCGAGATGTAGGATTTTGAAAATCGTTCGATGTCATTGTCTCGATAAGGTTATAGGCTTCTTCATAGCTTTTTGCCCATAATACCCCTCCTGCAGCTGCATCTATAATCGTTCTCGACTGCCATCCCAATCCATTATAGAACGTGTTGATCACCATCCAATCTGGCATACTGTAATGTGGACACTTCCCCAGTATTTCTTTGTATCTCTCCCATGCTTTATATAAGGACTCACCCTGTTGTTGCTCAAACTGAGAGATAGCTATCCTCATCTTTGCAGTCTTAGCCATTGGGAAGAACTTAGCTAAGAACTTATGTGCTAAGTCCTCCCATATAGTTATAGATCCTGCTGGCAACGAATGAAGCCAACTTCTTGCTTTATCCCTCAATAAGAATGGGAATAGCCTAAGTCTGATAACATCCATCACACCGTTGTATTTGAATGTATCACAGATTTCGATGAAACTCAACAGGTGTTCATTCGGATCATTTGTAGCGGCACCCCCAAACTGCACCGAATTCTGTACCATCTGAATAGTGCCCATTTTTATCTCGAATGTATTGGCTGCTATTGTTGGTCTGACGATGATAGACTAGAGACCATTAATATTGGGCATGGAATATTCCTTCAGAGCCCTATGCTCCTCTCTTTGCTCTTCTCCTTATGCCTCGGCTGCCATATTAGTTGTCGTACTTTCAAACTGTGCTTGTAAATTTCTATGAACACTCACTTTCCAACCTCTCCCGTTTATGTTGTCCTGAACAGGTGTTAAGTCGGGGTTGGATGACTGCGTGAGCATAAAAATTTATCCAAATTCCTGAAACAAAAAAATAAAAACTGAAAATGAGATAAGACTAGAATTGTCTAAGCCATACAATATAGCTTAAAACGAATGATAATAATAATAAATTAAACGCCTTTCCCCGACAATAGCGCCAAAAACATGTTGCCACTTATTTAGTCTTAACAAAAGAGCTCGAACTCATGCAAGCATACATGTGTCAACAAGCAATACAGAGCAAGTAAAGTATTGATCCCACAGGGAAAGTTGTTTAATTTAAATCACTATGCATTCATTAAATCACTATATTTATATGCTGAAACTAATGACTAAGATTGGTTTGTTACTCGAATCGCAATTAACAACTAAAACAATAATAACGATGGAATAAATCAAATCTGGAAATAATGGGATCCTAACTTCATTTAATCACCACTATCATGCATGACTTGTTCACATATCACATGAAAGTAGCCAAGAGCACTAAAAGAGTCATAACCATTTTTCAATGCACTATGACCTACTTACACATCATCCACAAATGATAGACTCTATGTAATCATCAATATAACCAAAATCACTATATGTCTATGTGAATTTGCAACTATATTGAATTTAAGTTCAAGCCCTTATTCTAACTTATATGGTGAAACAGTATATGTCTATCTGGTTCACGAAATACACAAGCTATATAAAACAGCCCCATATACGCATACTATCATGATTACAATCCATACTTGCATGTTCATTGTCAATTCCATACAAGTACTAAAACGAATGGTGATCAAGCATTCATACATGCAAAACAATCATGATAGACATCCCATATAATATGTAAAACAATCCATCATTCATGCATGCAATCAAACTACATAGTAAAATCTGTTAGAATCCCATAATGGAGTTTAGTTCATGACTGAACCAAAAGCCATTATGGGATCAAATCTAAGCATGATTAATAAACAAACAATTGAAAGATGAAAGATAGAACAATCAAACCCAATTACTGAATAGAATCCACTATTAATATTCAAATCCGCATAACAATCCAGCAGATACTAATAACAAATCCACTCTGGAAGGAAATCCCAAGAAGTAGAAAAATAGAGTTTTTGGCTTCGTTCTCCATTGGAATCTCTCCAAGAAAGTAAACCCTAATTACGATGTTAAAAAATACGCAAAAACTGAATAATAGTAAAAGTGATACGTCTGACGCCAGTCAGCAATCGTTTTAAAACCATTACAACCCTTAAAAATTTCAAATTAAAATAACAGCTCAGCATTAGTCAGGCATCGCGCATGACCGCGTGCTCCCCCAGTGTAATCCTTTCGTGAGCGCGCGACTTGTAGTGTGTCATGATTTTCAATGGGGTTCTCGGCTTGAGCTTGGCGTCTCAAGTTTGTCCTGTCATGGGCCGTGGCTTCGCCTGAATCGAGATTCCCGGTTCTGCTTGCCGCAGCTGCTTCATCTCTCGCCGCTTCATTCCTTTGTTCATGCCTGCTTAGTCTCCTGATCCTCTCGATCCTCATAGCACGCGTCCACAGCTTGTGCCTTGCCTCATGCGTCCATTCGCCTCAAGCCCTCTAAGTCCACCAAATTAGGCCATTTCCTGCATTTTTTCTGCAAAAGGAGTTTTAAGTATACGCAATGCAAACTAACATGAATTGCAGCTAAAACATACTAAAATGTACTTGAGATGGGCATAGTTTGCATGAATTGGTACTCTATAAGTAGGTATAAAACCAACTTATCAGCGACTCGCATTGAGGCAAGACCACATGTTTGATGCTATGAACGCGTCGTTCGCTTCACTCAACACGACATTTCAGAGTTTCAATCCATCAGCCCAATTTCCATATCAGTAGCCGATGTCACTGCTGAGGTTTCCTCCTAGCGACTCAGACGAAGAAGATCAACCACCACCTCCCCAGACTTAGGCGATTGCAGGGAAGTCCTCATGCACTTCATTTTGATTTTTATCTAATGAGGGCATTGTGTTACTTAAGTTTGGGGGATTTAAATTTTTGTTTGCATGCATATGTAGTAGCAGGGTTATTTTTGTTTGCATTCTAGTGTGCATAGTAGCTTAGGTTATTGCATAGTAGTTTAGGTTATTTTTGATATTGCATTGTTTTCATTTCTGTTATTATCACATTTTATCTATAAAAAATAAAAATAAAAAATAAAAAATAAAATTAGTTAAATATTGTGTTTGCATATGTCCAACAGTGTTGCAGTTCATGTTATTTGTGGGCCAATGATGAGAGTGTGAACAAGTTAACCAATACAGTATTGATTATTAGAACTATGATATAATTTCTGTTATGAATCGAAACTTGCACTTGTTTGAAACTATTATAAAAAGGTAAGCATGCTAATAACATCTTTGTTGACTGGTCAGTTCAAATTAATACATAAATAGTTTCTAAAGGATAATGCTAGAGTAAATGAGAAAACAACAAGGATAGGCAGTGAATGCGAAAATTAGTCAAGAACTTAAGTTTGGGGGAAATGTAGGGTGTATAAGCTTTAATAAAAAAAATAAAAAAAAATGAAATGAAACATATTGAGTCTTGTGGTGGGTTGAGGAGAAATACTCCTCATAAACACAAGCGTGAGATGGAGCGTAAAACACACTCACCAACTATCTATCTAAAAAGAAAAAAAGAAAAATATGGGAAAAGAGCAAAAAGCCCCCGTGAAGAAAAAAAAATGAGATAAAAGAAGTATAAGCACCCTGCATGAACCCTTGAGTTTGGTATTGTTTAGTGCCTATTTTTGGAATTTTTAAGTTTACACTGTATGATTCCTTCTAAGAAATTGATTATGTATTGAATTTGAATCTGTATCAGTTATCATGGATGTTTAACACACACGCACACTATACCAGTGATGATGGCTTAAGATTTGAGAATTAATACGAAGTTGTGGATTGGTTTTGGTGATTAATAGTGTAAAGTTTGCTTGTTTTCTCTGAGGCTGATAAGAAAATTTTGATGCTACGATATTGTTGGATTCGAAAGCTTGTAGATTACATTTATTCCATCCCATTGCATTGCATTGCATAGCTTGTAGATTGTTTTGTGCTCGAGGACTAGCACGGTATATGTTTGGGGGATTTTGATAAGTGGATTTTATATCCACGAGTCGATGTTCATTTCAAGCTTAATTCGTGTTACATTCTCGTTTTTGTGTTTGTTTTTACTCGTTTCTTGTTCTTTTATGTGTAGGGTGGTCGTTGAGGCAAAACATGTAGAAAGGAGTTATTTTGGAGCAAAAGTTGAATTAATATGGAAAATAGAGCAGCCAACTTGCAAAAGGCACCCCGCCGAGAATGCCCTTTTTTGTGCACCCGTCGCCGAGGCGGGGTCTCGATCGATGAACTCTTCGCTTGATGTTGGATCGTCTTTGCTCGATTGGTTCTAGTGTTATAATCACATAGGGACTCCAGAAGAAAGATGATTCGACTGGGACACTAAAGGGCACGTCCAATGACTCGACTATCAACAGATTCGGAACACACCGGAGCTCATTACAAGATTATTTCCAGATTTTCACAAAAAAGCTTTGGAGGAGTATTTTAAAGAGATTTTCGTGAAGATTGCAGTTCTAGGCTACGTGAAGGGTGTTCATCACTATTCTTCTCTTTAGTCTTTTATTTGTAATGGCATAGATGTTTTCGTTAGATTATTCAATTTTTATTTCATTCGTTATGAACTAATTCGCTTATTAGGCTTATGATGGATCCTTGGGTGAAACAATGATTTTATAATTTTGATTTCCAGTTCAATAAAATATTTTCAGTTTATCTATGTTAATTTAAGCGTGAATTTATAAATTGCTTGATTAACAATTCTTTGTGGATTTGTATGGAATCGAGAGAGGATATTGAAATCTAGACTTAGTTAATATAGCATGTGTCATGAATTTGTGAATAGCAGATTCTTGATTATTATTAAGGTAGAGATATGCTTGACATCGCCTATAATCGGATAGAGAACTTAATCTTAAACCTTCTTTAATTTTAGTTCACATAGAGATATAGTGAGTTGGTTGATTTAGGTGTTTAACTTGGTTCTATCTAATTTGTGGATTTGAGTTAATACGGTATTAGTGCATCGAGAGGTGGCTAGTACTACATTCATGTTCTTGATTAATAAACTGAGATATTGAGTTGAATTGGAATAAAGGTTTTAAAATCAGAGTGAAGCTTAGGGTGAAATCATAAGTCTAATTCTCCATTATTTGATTAAAATTCTTGATTTTGATATTTATGATTGTTTTGTGAAAGTTTAGTTATTTATTAATTTAGTTTCTATAATTTTAAACCATTGAATTGAATAGTTTAATAGAATTAGGATTAATAGAAAATTGGTAATTGTGAAGTTAAATTTCTTGCTAATTTGTCTTCGTGGGAACGATACTCTACTCATTACTATATTACTTGTTGACCACGTATACTTGCGTGTTTTGCGTATATAGATTTTACCCAACACATGACTAGCTAGAGTTGGTCACCAACCACCCACTAGGTCTAGATCTACACTCCACCTTAATAAAATATTAAAAAGGGAAATTTGGTCATTTGGCTTTTATTTTTAGTGGCAAGGTTGTCAATTCCTTTCTAACCCTTATGCTGTGTTTGGTTTGGTGGAATAAGAGAGGTAATGGAATAAATCATTCTGTTGGAATAAAAAATATCATGTTTGGTTTCTCTCTTCCGTTGGAAAGATGTTTTCAGGTCGGAATATTGCCCAACTGTAAAAATAAAAATTCATTCCCGGAGGGGGAGGCAGGAATGAATCATTCCATTTCTTATTTGAAGTGAATTGACAGATATACCCTCTATATGAAATAGGGCATTTACGGGTCAAATTTCATCGATCGATTGTTTCATTTGCTGCTAGAGAGAACGACGAGAGGAGACGAGATGAGGAGAGAAGATAAAGGCATATATCGATCAACACCTTCCAATCATCAATTTTTTTTTATCACAAATCTATACTAGTGCTTGAAGTTCCGATCTAATTGTAGTTTTTTTCCGCAGGTAATTTGAAATGTGTCCAAAAGTTTTGAATTGAATCAAATACCTTCCAAATCTCTCATTAATTTCTGGTATGATTTTTTATAGTCGATATATATATATATATATATATATATATATATATATATATATGTTTATATATATATATATATATGTGTGTGTGTGTGTGTGTGTATGTGTGTATTGTTTGATTTTGTTTTTGTTCGGAAGTGATCTGTGGGTTCAATTGTTGTTCTGGATACTTAAATTTTGAACCTACGAGAATCAATTGTTGAACCTACGAGAATCAATTGTTGTTCTGGATACTATTTGATGTCTAATTTATCAAATCAAGTTCAGGGAAAATTGATGTCTAATTGATGTTTAGGGAAAATTGATGTTTAGTGAGATTTATCTTAAATTTTGTATTGTTTTATGCCCGGGCGATAAGAACAAACAACAATACTTTTTTAGTTCAAGTTTGCTAATAATATACTTTTCACTTGTTTGTTTTGTAATTCATTGCACTTGGTATCAGGAATTTATGCACAAGTCTATGTTTGTGTATTGTTTCTTTATGGAGACCTGAAATGTAGAGAACAAGATATAGGAACGTGTAAAAGCCGCATAATCAACACAATTCTCCCATATTTCCCTTTCAGGTTTAAATGAAGCATGAGTTTGGCTTATGGGTTGTTTACTTTTTTTAAAGTTCTTATTTTTAAGTTGTAATAAATGGTCCTTGTGGATTTATGTTGATATTAGAATTAATTTGAACCCATTTATAAAATTCATCCTAGTATTTGTCGTTAAGATCGGAGAATGGTGGTCGAATTTGTTACATATCAATAGCTGCTATTGCAAAGACCCATAAAAAATAATTCGACTTTCATTATACTTATTATGTATGAACCGGATCTTTGTTTTGAAGCCTCAAATAATGAACTATTTCATTATTGCTTTCATTATAGTATGTTTCTTGAATTTGTTTTGAAATTGTTTTACAATATGTTTATTGTTTGAGTTTTCTCTTACATTTTCAATTGAATTCATACGGTCATGGCTCGTCAGTAGACTAGATAGCGGAAGAGAATGAAGAGATTAATTGCCTTTTTTTATTTTTTGGTCGAAATAGTTGCCATGGTTACCTTATTCATGCAATTTGTTATATCTATGGCACGACATAGACATATGAGAGCACTTAATCGACCAAAGTACACCCTTTCTTGCTCGAGCGGTCTAAAATTTATGAGGGAGCTAGTGTATGACAGTGACATTACATGCCACAATTACCTTAGAATGGATAAGGCAAGTTTTACCAAATTATGTGATATTTTACATACCACAGGCAAACTTAGTAGTACAAAGTACCTTCAAATAGATGAACAAGTTGCCATATTCTTGTATGTGCTAGCCCATCATGTGAAAAATTGTGTCATAGTATTACAATTTAAATCGATCCGGTGAGAGACAATTAGTAGGCATTTCAACAACGTACTCAATGCCGTGATAAGATTGGAAGGTCAACTTTTTAAGAAATCGGAACCTATACGTGAAAACTCTACTGACGATAAGTGGAAATGGTTCAAGGTATTTCTTTAACATAGATATTTGTTATCCTACCAGAACAAGCTTTTTTTAAATTACATATTTATCATTATGTTTTTGAAAAAGATAAGTATTTCTTACTAGGGTTGTCTAGGGGCTTTGGATGGAACATACATAAAGGTTCATGTCCCTGAAGAAGATAAACCTAGGTATCGAAATCGAAAAAATGAGATTACAACTAACGTGTTAGGTGTTTGCTCCCCGGAGATGCAATTTATCTACGTCTTACCTGGTTGGGAAGGGTCCGCGGCAGATGATAGGGTACTTTATTCTGCAATGCATCGTAATCATGGTTTAAAAGTAAATCGAGGTAAGAAATAAGAAATATCTTAATATAATTTAATATGTATAGACTCACACTAACAAAAACAAGCAAACACAACCCCATTTAACATCCTTTTTTATTTGGTTAAGGTATCTACTACCTTGTAGATGCTGGATATACCAATGGAGAGGGCTTTCTTGCACCTTTCAGAGGTCAAAGATATCATTTAAATGATTGGTTAGATGGACATCGACCTACGACTGCCAAAGAATTGTTTAACATGAAGCACTCCTCAGCTAGAAATGTCATAGAGCGTTGTTTTGGCCTTCTGAAGAAAAGATGGGGAATTCTTAGATGTCCTTCATTTTATCCTATTCGAACACAAAATAAAATAATTGTTGTTGGTTGCCTAATGCACAACTTTATAAGGCAAGAAATGGCTATTGATCCGTTCGAAGATGAGGAGATAGAAGTCAACCATGAGCAAACTAGAGTTGATGAAGACTACATCAATACAAATGAGACATCCCATGTGTGGACAAACTTTAGAGAAAATCTTGTTGTTGAGATGTTTGATGTGTGGAGGGCTGACCATAGTTTATAGTTTAAAATTGCGTTATTTATTATTAGTAGTACCTTTCAATGCTTATTGTATCGATTAATAGGATTTTGTATGATACTTATGTTTTAAGATTGAGATGTTTAGTATATTGAGATTATTAACTGGCTTAGCTATCTCCTTTTTTTAATGATGGCAACTGGTAGCTAGGCTTCTTTTGAGAAAAGATTGATATGCCATTTAAACTTATAAATTGTGGGTGATGCTTGATTTATGAAGACCCCCTTTTCTATCCTTTGGCTTGGCTATAGTTGGTTACTTGTCAAAATATTTGTATAGTTTGTTTTGTTTTTTAATGAATGAGTGAATGATAATATGCAAATGAAGTTTATTTTGTTTTTATACTCTTGACTTACACAGTTTCTGTTAGAAGAATCATGTTTCTTAACAGAAGAATCATGTTGTAGGTGAAATGATGTGGACCCAAAGTTTTGATTTTCATAGTTCTCTTGGAGCATATAACATGTTTTGTGTTTGGTGTTTTGAGTTTCGTACACAACTGAAAATGTTTTTTTTAAATTAAAAAAAATCAAGAAAATGTTTTTGTGGTTTGACCATTTTCTAAGTAGCCTGATCATGAAGGGGCATGGAAGATGCCCAAGAGAAAATGTTAAACTGCAAGTTAAATGGTCAATGGTGGATGCAAAATTATAACACATCCCATTTGCACCTGAAAAAACAAGGGAGAAGATACATACATATTTGATTATTTGTACATGGATAAACTAGCTTTTTTCTGGTTATTGGTTGCTGTGTTTATATTAATTTTCTTCATCTAAATTTACTAGTATTACCATCATATTTGCACAACAGATTTGAAATTTAATACTATGTAGGCAACTATGAGCAGTATGATCAAATGGTGCAAAAGGCAGAGCAACTGTAGATTTATATACTATATGAATTGAATTGAATTTATATTTGGCCAGACTTCAATTTATGATGGATTCTCAAGTAAATGATGAAGCAAAGGGGGCAGGCAAGAGTAAGCACAAATGGGTTGAAAATGAAGATGACAAGCTTGTGGAATGTATGCTAGACATATTAAATACTACTGGAACTTTGTATAGGGCTGATAATGGTTTTAAGCTTGGGTTTTACTTGGCTATTGAGAAAGCATTAGCTGAGAAATTGCCTGCAGCAGGAATAAAGGCAAAACCACATATTGAGTCAAGGTTGAAAACATTGAAAACTGAATGGGCAGTTGTATATGATATGCTGCATGGAAAAGATAGTAGTGGATTTGGTTGGGATGTTGAAAATCATGTGCTTGAAGCCTCTAAAGATGTCTGGATTCCATATCTTAAGGTAAGTCATTTTTTAAGATTCAAGCATTTAATTTCTAAGGTAATTTCATACAATAGAATAATTCTTATGTTTTAAGATTGAGATGTTTGAATATATGATCGTAGTTTTTTTAATTATCGTGTTATTTTTTTCTCTTACTTGTTTTAGGTGCACCAAAAGAGAGCAAAGTGGCGTAATAAGACATTTCCACATTATTTGGATCTCTCGTGTTATATTTGGCAAGGATAGAGCAACCTGGAAAAGATGATCTATCTACCATGAAAATGGTCGAGTTAGATGAAGAGATCCAAACAAATGATGGAGATGATGACTTGATTCCAACTCAGCAAGCGGAAATATCTAGCAAGTCCTCTAGTTTCAAGAAAAGGAAGAAAATCAAGTTTCGATATTGATTACGAATCGCCATGGAGAGGGTCACATTATTATTCTGCCGCACAACTCGAGAAATCATCTGCTCAATTTGCTAACTTTCTTTGATTGGAGGCTTCATTAAATGAGCAACAGAAGAATCTCAGTAATGCGTTGAGTAATGTGCCCGGTCTAACTGATAGTGAGCGTAACAAGGTCATATGCAAGCTTGCTCGTGAGGAGGAGTTGATGGAGGTCTTTTTTAGCCTTCCCGATGAGCGAAAAGAGGGTTTCGTCAAAGATTTATTGAGTGGAGTGTTATACTAGTTATTTAGACATTTTATTATGTTACTTATTGAACAATGATATTGGGATTTTGATGGAATGCATTACTACTTGATTAGACATTTTATTAAGTTGTTGGTTGTTAAATGAAATTATGCATCATGTTATTGAATTTTATCATCACTTTATATTATTGAGTGGGGTGTTATACTAGTTGATTTAGTTTTGTTGGTTGTATTTTATTTTACACTACTTATCTTTAGATTTCATAAATTAAAATAAAGTTAATTCTAGAGAAATAAAAATATATATATATATATATATATATATATATAAAAGATAACTTACAAGTAAGAAAAAAAATTATAAAAAAAAATTATATGAAAAAGTATAGTAAAAAAAAGAAGAAGAATATAATTATAAAAAAAATCTAGAGAAATATGTGTTAAATTTTTAATATAAATTGAATTTAAGTTAAATTTGAACATTTGGGGGTATTTAGGTCACTTTCTAATTATTTATTTCATTCTTAGATGTATTCCTAACATCAACCAAACATGTACATGCAATATTAAAAAATAATTCTATTCCCTTCCTTATTCCATTCCCTCATCTATTGCATCCCCTACTCTATTCCATTCCTTCAATCCAAACGTAGAGTTAGGGTTTGACCCTTAAGGTTTAACCCTAAGGTTTTCTAAACTCATAATCTAGATTCGAGTTTAACGTCTTGGCGGCATTATCTGGTTAAATAAAACATAATCTATATTTTATTAATTTACATTCTAAACCTTATCATATAAGTTTAATATTTCAAACTTATTTCATTAATCAACCATAGATTCATATGCATTCATCTATTTCATAGTACATAGCATAATACATACAGTTTTAAACATCCGATATCCCTTTATGACCACAAAAGTCTGGAATCGCTACTACAACTTACAGCAAAGTTTGGATTATTATAATACACACGTACAATACCAAACATACATAATTAAATACTAATTCTACCTATTTCCTACACCTCTTTCTTGATTCCGGACAACCCTTCGCCTGATGACCTTCCAATCCACAAATAAAACAAGCACTTGGTTTATAGTCGAGACAATACAGAGTGGTATGTCCTTTGTAAACACTCAAAATTTTCTGTACACCTGTCACTAACATTGCAGGAGGACAGATTCGTCTTTTAAGAGGGAACCCTGAAAGACAATCCATATCCATTCTGGATACTACCGGAAGTTTAGCATAAACCCCGGAACACATAATGGGAGTGACAAATCCAACCTCAGAGATAACCCCGAGGCGTGCAAATCCAATACCGAAACACACACCGAAGAAGACCGATTAATCTCAGAGATAACCCCAAGATATCCAGTCTCAGTCCCCATCATGGGAATAGCCACCAACCTTGGTGATAACCCCAAGGAATGTAGTTTCGGCGATAACCCCGGAAATGCTTGTTTCAAAAGCAACCAGCTTCAATCTCAGCGCTCACAACGAGATACTCTGTACCAACCCGGAGATAACACCGGGAGGACAGGCACACCTCAAAGATGACAATGAGGACCTTCAATAATTACAGCAGTCCATTCTCAACGAAGCACTGAGCAACGTCTGCTTTATCAGCCCAATCCGGCGATAACACTGGTGAGGGGCAACATCGTCATCTCACCAACACGATGCCACAGCATGTCGTCTCAACATTTCATACACATCTCTACGCAACGATGTCCCACAAGAATCAAGGATAATCAATCCCGAGTGACTATTGTGCGGGGTAACGGATACAATTTGAAGCTTGAAGACCGGAGGGCATCGTCCCATCTTCAATGACTTCGTACAAACTCTAATCCTATGCCATTGTACAACTCTCGACAACGGCGGTCCGAAACAGGTCCTGTATACTCAATCGGATGCCCAGATTGCACTTCTGAAAGTTTGAGTGGACATTACAGTGCCCGAGTACACGTACTACGAGACGACCCGACCCGAGAAACCTGGGCCCACTGTGGTTGCCTCAGTACACTGCTGGCTCCACCCTCTATAAATAGAGGGCTTGGGGTGGCCAGCCATTTAAGAGAAAACGGCGAGGAAGCCCTGCCCAATTTGCTATGCACTCACCCCATACAGTGTACTTTCCCATTTTAAACACCATGAGCTCATATATAGCTACTTTTGTACCTACAAAAGCCAAGTGTTTACCCACTTTAAAGATATAGAAGTCTTCTTTGGCAAATCAACCTGTAAGCCTTCTCACACACTTTAAAGCCTTTCTTCTTCATCTCGCATACACCCTTCTTTCACGTTGAGAGTCGTGGTTACACAGCGTATTTACAGGACTTTGGTCCGTGGTTTTATTTCAATTTGTATATATATATATATATATATATATATATATATATATATATATATATGGACTAACATTATCGAGTTATACCTCGATTGAGCCTAGACTTGATCAGAGTGTTTATTTGCTTATATATATATATATATATATATATATATTAACTGTGTGTCGAACTTTATTCGATGAGCCTGACTTGATGCAGTGTGTTTACTACTTTTATATATATATATATATATATATATATATATATATATATATATATATATATATATATATATATATATATATATATATATATTAACTGTGTGTCTGGACTGCATTCGATGAGCACAGATTTTACATAAGTGCGTTTACTCGCTTATATATATATATATATATATATATATATATATATATATATATATATATTTCGTCCCACACGGAGTTCCCTTCGTGGTGCTTGACTATATTCTGACTTTATTTAAATTTTCGTCCCTTTGGAGTTTCCTCTGTGGCGGTTGATAGCTTTTACAGCTTTATTTACATTTCTGATCCCCCATGGAGGTGCTTCGTGGTTGGTGATCATGTTTGTATATATATATCTACATCTTTTATATATATACCTGCTTACTGCTTTCATACAAATTGTGCTATCTTGTGTGCTTAGGAATCATGTGATCACAGATTCAGCCCATTGGATCTAGATTCGGTTCCCGTGATGGACATTTTCAATGTAGTAAGCGACTTTTTGTAAATTATTATCGATGTGTCTCGAATTTCCTCAGATGGTTCTCATACCCACAAGGAAGTCGGCATTATTTTCTTATAGATGCTTCGCATCTAAAAACAATCAAGCCGAGCATTTAATAAAATGGGAGTGTTAAAGGTCTCAATTACTATTGAGCATCAGGGTTTGAAAAACCTCTTTTATAAAACATCACTGCCATATCTTGCTAAAAACTGAATTTTACATAAATTCAAACCCTGTATATATAGGTGAGAACGAGGCCTCGCACTACTTCCAAATAACAGCACATTGACCCACACACACACACACACATTAGGATAATAGTTTCGAAAAGAGGCGGGCCTTTGTGGTAACACGGATGTTTGGGTGCCTAACACCTTCCCTCCCGCATAACCAAGTCCCCGAACCCTAATGAATCTCGATTTCTTCGGCCGCGTTTAGAAGTGTCACATCACTTTGGTCAATGTGCAAACCTTTTCTCGTTTATGTTGGTACAACCATTTAAAAACCAATGGCGACTCTCTTAATCCATCCATCATCGACATTATACATGCTTGGGACCTTTTTCACTTGTTTTTTCAAACAAATCTCACCTAAAATGAGAACATAAAAGAACAAGTAACTGAAAGGGACATCTAAAAATCCCGACGTCGACAGGTGGCGACTCTGCTGGGGACACCAGTAAGAGTGTAAGACCCCAACTTTTATAAATAAAGATGAATTTTTCTATAAATATTATTTTTGAATATTATGGAATAAATTTGATATAATGTTATAGTTGTGGGTAATATTTATAAATTTTGCAAAGTATGCAAGTTGTTATAAAATATTCGTTTGGTGGGGAATATTCTTTTTGTTAGGGAATATTCGTACAACTACTCAATCATTGGTGGACCCCTAAGCAATGTAATTATTGTCGGATTGAGAAAACGACAAAAATATTTTATAAAAATAACGGCGGAGGTGTTACGTTAAAAGCTGTTGAACTACCCGGTGGTAAAGTACATGAATACTGGCGTGGTTGCATATAGTAGCATTACGGTATTGATTATTGATGCTTACGTGAGAAGTCACTCACCTATGCTCAATTATTACTTCTGATAAGAATTCACGATCATATCTCTTATATTATTGATTCAATTATTGTCACAAGATTATCATCGTATAATATGTTATAGTATTAAATCAATAATTGAGACGACAAGTTATAAATGATTAATAATTGTTGAAAGATTAAATATGTGTTATGATTTGTGGTAAGTTTGATTATTTTATGGGGGGCTCATATGTCATCATCTAAGAGTCTCTTCGTCAATAGTAATTACCCTTGTGAATAGTATTTACCTTCGTCAATAGTAATTACCTTCGTCAATAGTAATTACCCTTGTGAATAGTATTTACCTTCATCAATAGTATTTACCTTCGTTAATAGTAATTACCTTTACCAGACGTCGAACCACTTGTCGTTTCACATTACAGGCGTCGAAC
This sequence comes from Panax quinquefolius, assembly GCA_020205615.1. Taxonomy (NCBI): domain Eukaryota; kingdom Viridiplantae; phylum Streptophyta; class Magnoliopsida; order Apiales; family Araliaceae; genus Panax; species Panax quinquefolius. The sequence goes on along the minus strand of CM035167.1, from coordinate 80,800,567 downwards.
CACTTGTCGTTTCACATTACAAAAGGCCAAACCACTTTTCTTTTCACATCATTAGTCGTCAAGCCACTTGCCTTTTCACACTAAGAAGTGCTAAGCTAGAAATCTTCTATAAATAGAGGCCTAGGGCTTTATTATTTTTCATTTAATTCATTCAAGCTATAGAGAGAGAAAGTATAGAGAGAATAAGAGAGAAAGAAGAAGAGTATTTTGTTACAACACCTTCAGTAAAGATTCAATCTCCTACCAAAAGTAAGGGGTGTTATTCTTTCTTATTCATGAAGAGAACTGTTGTTATTCCATTGCTTATTATTCATTGGAATAACTTTGATCGTGGTTTACCCTATACTTGGTGACATTCTTCTATTATTCTATTGGAACATCCCGTCATGTGTTTTAGGACTGGTTAAAATCTTTATTATTCTGTTGGAACATCCATGCATGTGTGTTTTACACCGGACCGGGTTCCGTCTTTTATTATTACATTGGAACATCCATGCTCATGTGTTTTACAGGACTGGTTAAAATCTTTATTATTACGTTGGAATATCCTATTCGTGTGTTTTACACCGGATCCGGGTTAAAATCTTTATTATTCTCATTGGAACATCCTGTTGGTGTGAATTTCACGACTTTGGTTCCGTTATTTATTATTACATTGGAATAACTCGTCTGTGTGGTCTATCGCATGCATGGTGATTTCTTTTGTTATTCCATTCTTTATTATACCCAGTTGGTTAAACTTTGACTTCTATACTCCATGAAATTAGTGGAATATCCTTGATATTTGTGTTTCATCCAATATCTTTTCATGAAAATATTCTTCGATCATTCTTGAATTTTACTCTACAAAAAAAGATTATCGTGTTGATAATTTGGACGTTAATAATTCCCGGATAAAATAATTCTTGAACTTGTTTTATTGAATTCTTATATCATTGTCATCATCCTCATGTTTATATTTTTTAAAGTCATCTCGTGGCTGTAGTGCATAGATGGACTTGGTATGATTATGACCGAGAGACTATTCGGTGTAATCATGACCGTAATGTTACAAATGATGTGGTAAAAATCCTCGATTGGTAGTAGTGCATTGATGGGACGATTGTTGGCATGATCATGACCATTAATGAATACACAAATATTCTTGGCCCGTAGTGCATGAATAATTGTGGTCGTGATACTAAAGAATATCATTGGTCAGAAAGTAGTGTGGGGTGATTCGATGATGTGGAATATTTATTAAAGTTGAGTCTCAACTATAAATGATGATGAAAACTTTTAAACCTAAAAGATAGTAGACTTTATTTTCTACTTGACTCTTTTAATGGATTGATATTCATTATGTAGTTAAACCGGTTGTCTATTGTATTTTATCGGTTTAACATTGTTGAAGACTATTGATAATTTATTCTCGCATTATCTTAGTCATAATATTTTCTTGGGCTAGTTGAGCTCACCCTTTCTTTCACCGTTCTCTTGAAATGAGAATATAATGGATTTAGCCTGGGAAACGAGTGATGGTCCCGAAGATAGCATTAGTAGTCCTCACTATTCGTAAATAGTGTGATAATAATTGTAATGAGGACTTTTTGTTTGAGTTTGTATAATATCTAGTAGATGATATTTGTATTTAAACTCACGATTTTTATGTCGTAGACATACACAACAGCTTATGTTAATAAGTTGTATTTAAATTACTGTACCATGTAAGTAGCGACCCAAGATGGGTGATGTATACCTAATTTTGGGGGCGTCACGGTTGGTATGTCGAGCTTAGGATATGATCCTCAAGCTAAGATGTGAGAATAGTACTTGGAGGGAGAGACGGGGAATACCTTCGCTAGTATGACCTACCTAAGTTTATGTGCTATTTTATTGGTTGGGTGGGAAGATTGGGATAATTTGTTACATGTCAATTAACCTTTTGTTTTGTGGCAAGATTCGAAAATGACATCCGAGAATGTTGAGAATAGCAATGGAGCGCAGCGATCGTTGATTCACCACATATCAATAATCGAGGATAATGTGCATCGAAGGCGACAATCCTCACGCAAAACAATAACACCGACCAAATGATGAATGATCAAATGTTCGGAGGCTTTATGCAATTTATGCAACAAGAAAGTAGAGCGACTCTGTCCAAAACGTAGGTGGAAACACGGAAAACTCTCGGCGGTCACCGCTAAACAATTCAAGGAGCTGGGACCACCGGAGTTTAAGGGTGAGCTAAAACCACTTCTAGCGAAGCATGGATAAAGCAGATTACCAAGATATTTGATGTCTTGGGATGCTCGAGGAGCAAAAGGTTCCCTTCACGCCTTTTATGTTGCGCGGAGAGGCGATTCTTGGTGGGAATCGGTGAAAACGACTCAACCTCGTCAGATCAAGATATCTTGGGAGAAGTTCCAGGAGCTGTTCAACGACAAATACTTTCCTGAAAGTATTCGCTACATGAAGGAGGTGGAGTTTATCAAGTTGGAACAAAACAATATGACCGTGTCACAACACGAGGCAAAATTTATGAGTTATCACTTGGTTGCGCCCCACTTGGTGGATAATGAAGAGAGAATGGCGCGAATGTTTTTAAGAGGTTTGAAGTCGAGATACGTCAACATCTTATTTCTCATAAACTATGTTTGTATTCAGGATGTTGTAAATAGGGCTCGATTAGTGGAGCGCGATAACGAGTCAACGAACTAAAAGAGAAGCGTACGCAAGCAAAATTATAATACCAAATGAGAGTAGTCATCAAGTGGTGACAACAAGCGTGGAGGAATCAACAAAGCCAGATATGGTAACCACTTTTGTGGTAATCGAGGCCAAAACAATAAGAATGGACATTTCAAGAAAAGGAGATTCAACAATGATGGAAAGACGTCAAAGACCAAAGACCCATTGTTAAGGAAGGAGAAAGACCACCTATCATATGCTTCAAATGCGGAGGAGAGGGACACATCGGTCCAAACTGCGCAAGGCCATGCCAGTCAAAGCATGTTATAATTGTGGAAGAGAAGGTCACTTAGCCCGATTTTGTCGTTCACCAAAGACAAGTTCACCAGGATGGAGGCACCAAAGGTAGTCTAAAAAGTCAAAGCTCAGAAGTGCAAGGGAGAGCGTTTGTTGTGACCTCCCGAAAGCAAGGAACCCGAATGAGGTCATCACGGGTAAGCTTATCATAAACTCTAAATAAGTCTATACTTTATTTGATACCGGTTCTACCCATTCTTTTATTTCTCATACTTTGCGCCATCGATTAAATTTGACTCGGAGAAATTAGACTTTGACTTATCTGTGGAAACTCCGTTGGGAGAAACCTTCATTACATCCATCGCTTATAAGTCTTGTTTGATTCAAATCGGTACCCTCACATTACCCGTCGATCTTATTTCATTAAAAATACTTGCATTTGACGTGATTCTAGGGATTGATTGGTTAACTACTTATCATGCAAAAATTGATTGTTTTCGTAAGGTTGTTAGCTTTCATATTCCTAATCAACCTATTATGCTAATTCAAACGACCAAACCATTAAAATCAATCACGGTCATCTCAAGCCATAAAGCTATTCATTTATTGAAAAACGGATGTCAAGCTTTCTTAGCTCATGTCACGATTTAAACAAAAAAATACGTCGATTTTTGAACGATATTTCTATTGTTAATAAATTTCTGACGATTCCAGAAGAACTTCCCGCCTACCCAGAAGCGTGAAATTGAATTTTGTATCGACCTTGAACCCAGACAAAACCTATTTCCAAAGCCCCATATCGAATGGCTCTATTGAACTTCGTGAATTAAAGACCCAACTGCAGGAATTGTTAGACATTGGCTTTATTCGTCCCTAAGTACTTCTCCTTGGGGTTCTCTGTTCTATTCGTGAAGAAGAAAGATGGGAGTATCGCGACTTTGTATTGATTATCGGGAGTTGAATCATGTCACCATCAAAATAGGTATCCATTACCACGTATTGATGACCTGTTTGACCGATTGCAAGGAGCCAAATTCTTTTCAAAGATTGATCTTCGTTAGGATATCACCAATTGAAGATTAGACCACGTGACATTCCAAAGGCGGCTCGCCGAGACTCGAAGCGGGCATTATGAATTCCTAGTCATGTCCTTTTGGATTGACTAATGCTCCCCGCCGCCTTCATGGATATGATGAACCGAGTATTCAAGGAATATTTAGATCACTTTGTGGTCGTCTTTATTGATGACATCCTTATTTATTCCAAAAGCCGTGAAGATCATGAGCAACACTTGAGGCTGACACTCCAAAAGCTTCATGAATATAAGCTTTATGCCAAGTTGAAGAAATGTGAGTTCTGGCTTGAAGAAGTAGCATTCCTTGGGCACGTGGTATCAAGTCATGGAATATCTGTTGACCCAAAGAAAGATTGAAGCTATTCAAAGTGGGAACAACCTAAATCGATGGACCCAAGTACGTAGCTTTCTCGGTTTAGTATGGTTATTATCGAAGATTCGTGGAAGGATTTTCTCGAATCGCTACTCCATTGACTCAAATTGACTCGGAAATATACAAAGTTCGGTTGGAGCGAAGAATGTGAGAAGAGTTTTCAAGAACTCAAGAGGAGACTTATTTCAAAGACTGCTCGACTAATACCATCCGCTCGGAGGGATTTGTCATCTCTGGTGATGCTTCGAGCAAAGAGTTGGGATGTGTTCTTATGCAACATGGAAAAGTTATAGTTTATGCCTCTCGCGACAACTCAAAGAATATGAGAGGAATTATCCTACTCATGATCTAGAGTTGGCAGCTATTGTCTTTGCACTTAAAATTTGGAGGCATTACTTATATGGGGAGAAAGTGGAGATCTTTACGGATCATAAAAGCCTCAAATATTTCTTCACTCAAAAGGAACTCAACATGCGACAACGACGTTGGCTTTGAATCATTGAAAGATTATGATCATACCATCCAATACCATCCCGGAAAAGTTTAACGTGGTAGCGGCGATTGAGTAGAAAATCATATGCAAGTACGAGTGCGTTATTGTCAACACAAAGGCCCATTTTGTGTGACTTGCAAAGGATGGAGATAGAGTTAAAGACTCTAGGGACGCATGTGATGATAGCGAGTATACGAGTAGAACCGACTTTAATCGATAAAGTTAAAGTTGCTCAAGCTCTACGACACGGAGCCGGCGCGTATGAGGAAGAAAGTGCAAGAAGGTGCTATGCCGAAAGCAAGAATCGATGAAGAAGGAATACTTCGAGTCAACTCCAGACTTTGTGTTCCTAACGACCCTGATTTAAAGTATAATATCATGATGGAGGCGCACAACACACCATTTGCAATCCATCCTGGGAGTACCAAAATGTATCATGATATTCGTCATACATTTTGGTGGAGCAATATGAAGAGAGAGATATATTTGTTTATCTCAAGGTGTTTAACTTGTCAACGAGTTAAAGCGGAGCATCAAGTACCAAAAGGTCCATTGCAACCACTTGAAATTCCGGAATGGAAGTGGGAGCACATTACCATGGATTTAAGCACGGTCTTCCTAAGGTTTCTCAAGGCATTGATGCGATATGGGTCATTGTTGATAAATTGACCAAGTCCGCTCATTTCTTACCGTCGAGAAACTTATACACTTGAACGTCTTGCTCATATGTACATAAACGAGATTGTAAGATCGCATGGTATGCTTGGGGTATCCATAGTTTTCGATCGAGACCCAAGATTCACTTCACGATTTTGGGTTAGTTTGCAAAAAGCTATGGGCACAGACTTACGATTTAGCTCGGCATATCATCCTCAGACGGACGGACAGTCGGAGAGGACTATTCAAACTCTTGAAGATCTATTAAGACTTTGTGTCCTTGATTTCAAGGTAAGTTGGGACAAGTTCTTACCATTGGTGGAGTTTTCCAACAACAACAGTTATCAAGCAAGTATTGGCATGGCTCCATTCGAAGCATTGTATGGAAGAAAGTGTCGTTCCCCAGTATGCTGGGATGAGGTGGGTGAAGCAACGTTGTTGGCACCGGAGTTGGTACGTATGACTACGAAAAAGATTCAAACGATCCGACAACGTATAAAAACCTCACAAAATCGACAAAAGAGTTATGCTGATCTTCATCGAAAGGACGTGGAATTCGATATAGGAGATCATGTGTTGTTAAGAGTTACTCCATGGAAAGGAGTTACAAGATTTGAAGAGAGGAAAACTCAATCCTCGATTCATCGGTCCATTTTAATCCTCGAACGAGTAGGAAGCGTGGCTATGAACGGCTTTTACCGCCAAGTATATCTCGTGTTCATAACGTTTTTCACATATCCATGTTACGTAAATATGTGAAAGACCCGAACCACATTATTGAGTTAGAACCGGAGGAAATAGCGGAAGATTTGACGTATGAAGAGGTTCCTGTTCAAATCTTGGATATGAAGGAACATATTCTACGCTCCAAGGTTATACCTCAAGTCAAAGTTTTGTGGAGGAACCACGATGTTGAGGAAATGACTTGGGAGTTAGAATCTGAAATGAAATCAAGGTATCCTTACCTCTTCGATATACCAGGTACGTACCTTAATTTCGAGGGAAAAATTTCATAAGAAGGGGTGGTTGTAAGACCCCAACTTTTATAAATAAAGATGAATTTTCTATAAATATTATTTTTGAATATTATGGAATAAATTTGATATAATGTTATAGTTGTTGGTAATATTTATAAATTTTGCATAGTAAGAAGTTGTTATAAAATATTCGTTTGGTGGGGAATATTCTTTTTGTCGGGAATATTTCGTATGCACTGACTCAATCATTAGTGGACCCCATTAACGGAAGTATTGTCGTAGTTAAAAACGACAAAATTATCTTTCTATAAAAATAACGGCAGAGGTGTTACCGTTAAAACTGTTGAACTATCCGGTAGTAAAAGTACAGTAATATGCGTAGTTGTATAGTAGCACACGATATTGATTATTGATGCTTACATGAGAAGTCACTTAGCTATGCTCAATTATTGCTACAGTAATTGCTGCATCATATCTCTTATATTATTGATTCAATTAGTGTCACAGTATCATCTGTATAATATGTTATAGTATTAAATCAATAATTGAGACGACGAGTTATAAATGATTAATAATTGTTGAAAGATTAAATATGTGTTGATTAAAAATAAAATGATTTGTGGTAATATTTATTCAATCCTTGATGTATATAAAGAGTCTGTTATGAGATGTTTGTGGTAAGTTTGATTATTTTATGGGGGGCCCATATGTCATCATCTAAGAGTCTCTTCGTCAATAGTAATTACCTTCGTCAATAGTAATTACCTTTGTGAATAGTAATTACCTTCGTCAATAGTAATTACCTTTACGAAACGTTGAACCACTTGTCGTTTCACATTACAGGCGTCGAACCACTTGTCGTTTCACATTACAGGCGTCGAACCATTTGTCGTTTCACATTACAGGCGTCGAACCACTTTTCTTTTCACATCACCAGTCGTCAAGCCACTTGCCTTCTCACATCACCAGTCGTCAAGCCACTTGCCTTTTCACATGGCAGGTGCTAAGCTAGAAATCTTCTATAAATAGAGGCCTAGTGCTTCATTATTTTCATTTAATTCATTCAAGCTATAGTGAGAGAAAGTATAGAGAGAATAAGAGAGAAAGAAGAAGAGTATTTTGTTACTACACTCTAAAGATTCAATCTCCTACCAAAAGTAAGGGTGTTATTCTTTCTTATTCATGAAGAGAACTGTTGTTATTCCATTGTTTATTATTCTATTGGAATAACTTTGTATATATGATTTACCCTATACTTGGTGACATTCTTCTATTATTACGTTGGAACATCCTCTCGTGTGTTTTACAGGACTGGTTCCATCTTTATTATTATTCGTTGGAACATCACATGTCATGTGTTCTACAGGACTGGTTAAAATCTTTATTATTGTTACGTTGGAACATCCACATGCTGTGTGTTCTACACCGGACTGGTTCCGCTCTTTTCTTATTAACTCATTGGAACATCACATGCGTGTGTTTTACAGGACTGGTTCCATTCTTTATTATTACATTGGAATATCACATCTGCATTTTTCTATGGGACTGGTTCCGTTATTTATTATTCTACGTTGGAATAACTTCGCACATGCGGTCTATCGCATGCATGGTGATTTCTTTTGTTATTCCATTCTTTATTATACCCGGTTGGTTAAAACTTTGACTTCTATACTCCATGAAATTAGTGTAATATCCTTGATATTTGAGCTTCATCCGGTATCCTTTCATAAAAAATATTCTTCTCAAGTATTCTTGAATTTTACTCTACAAAGCAAAGATCATGTTGACATTTGGATGTTATTGGTTCCTAGATAAATTAATTCTTGAACTTGTTTTATTGAATTCTTATATCATTGCCATCATCCTCATGTTTATATTATGTTGAAAGTCATACGTGGAATTTGTAGTGCATAGATGGACTTGGTATGATTATGACCGAGAGACTATTCGGTGTAATCATGGACCGTAATGTTACAAATGATGTGGTAAAAATCTCTCGTGGCCCGTAGTGCATTGATGGGATGATTGTTGGCATGATCATGACTATTAATGAATACACAAATATTCTTGGCCCGTAGTGCATGAATAATTGTGGTCGTGATACTAAAGAATATCCTTGGTCAGTAGTGCGGGGTGATTCGATGATGTGGAATATTTATTAAAGTCGAGTCTCAAATTTATAGCGATGATGAAAAACCTTTTAAATCATAAAAGATATTAGATTTTATTTTCTACTTGACTCTTTTAATGGATTCTTTGGTTCCGTTGTAGTTAAACTTGATGTTCATTATATTTTATCAGTTTAACACTGTTGTAGGCTAATGATAATTTATTCTGCATTATCTTAGTCATAATATTTCTTACTGAGCTAGTTGAGCTCACCCTTTCTTTCACTGTTCTCTTCAAGAAATGAGAATATAGCTGGGACGAGTCGGGGAACGGAATAATGGTCCAGAGGATAGCATTAGTAGTCCTCACTATTCTGTGAAATAGTGTGATAATAATTGTAATGAGGACTCCTTTTGAGTTTGTATAATCTCTAGTAGACAATATTTGTATTCAAACTCACAGTTTATGTCGTATTGTACACGACAGTTATATTAGTAAGTTGTATTTAAATTCTGTACCATGTATCTGACTACCCAAGATGGGTGATACCTACCTAATTTTGGGGGAGTCACATTGTCCTTCATTGCCTTCCCATTAAAGAGGGATTTAAACCAGTCAAGCAAAAGCTCAGGCGATTGAAACCTGAATGGAGTTTAAAGGTGAAAGAAGAAATTGTGAAACAATTTCAAGCTGGCATCATCATGGTGTCTACATATCCTGAGTGGATATCCAACATTGTCCCCATACCTAAACCCAGAGGGAAGGTGCGAGTTTACGTGGATTACCAGTATTTGAACAAAGCTTGCTTAAAAGATAGCTTTCCCGTGCCATTTATCCACATTCTTATTGACAATATTGCACAATACGACATGTACTCCTTTGCTGATTGCTTCGTAAGGTATCATTAGATCATGGTTGCTGAGGAAGATCGTGAGAAAACTACTTTCATCACGCCTTGGGGAACCTTTTGCTATAGACGGTTGTCATTCAGCCTCATCAATGCCGGAGCCACTTATCAACGAGTTATGATGGCTCTTTTCCACGACTTAATGCACAAAGAGATCAAGATCTACGTGGATGACATCATTGTCAAGTCCCGGAAGGAGGATGACCATATAGACCATCTAAAAAAGTTGTTCAACAGGTTGCGTAAGTACAACTTGAAGTTGAATCCAGCTAAATGCGCCTTTGGCATTAAATCAAGTAAGTTACTAGGATTTCTAGTCAGCCACAAAGGAATTGAGCTAGATCCTGCCAAAATCTAGGCCATGGCGGAAATGCCCATTTCTCAGACAGAAAAGGAAATACGGGGATTTTTGGGAAGAATCAACTTCATTAGCAGGTTTATCTCTCAACTCACAACAACCTGTGAGCCAATCTTCAAGCTATTAAGGAAGAACTCCTCCATGAAATGGAATGATGAGTGTCAAAATGCCTTCCTCACAATCAAGAAACAGCTAGTCAAAGATCCCGTGTTGGTTCTACCCAGGGATGATGTTCCCCTATTCATGTACCTGTCCATAAGTGACAATGTCATGGGCTACATGCTGGGACAGAAGGATGATAGAGGCTAAGAACGAGCTATCTATTACCTCAGCAAAAGATTCAGCAGCAGTGAACACAAGTACACTCTAATAGAAAAGACGTGTTGTGCTTTAGCATGGGCTTCCATGAGGTTACAGCATTATCTCCATGGTCACACCACCCATCTCATATCCCGCGTGGATCCTCTTAAGTATTGTTCAATAAACCCATATTAAATTGCTGACTATCTAGATGGCAGTTGATTCTACAATAATTTGACATCGTATATGTGACTCAAAAGTCCATCAAAGGTCAAGGAATTGCAGATCAACTGGCCGTCGCACCTTCAGGGGATTTCAAACCCTTGGAAACATATTTCCCCGATGAAGGAATAATGACAGTGTAGCAACACCATCAGTACAATACGTGCCAATCATGGAAGATTTATTTTGATGGAGCTGTTAATCTGGAAGGTTCTGGAGCAGGAGCACTTCTAGTATCTGATACGGGGGAGCAGTATCCCATCGCCGCCAAATTACAGTTTGTCAGCACCAATAATATGGCTGAGTATGAAGGCTATCTTATGTGGCTAAAACTTGTCCGTTCAATGGGCATCAGGCGCTTAATTGTCTTTAGAGATTTAGAGTTGGTAATCAGACAATCCACCAGAATCTATCAAACTAAGGAACTACATTTGTTGCCCTACCATCGGCAAGTTTTATGGATGGTTTTGGAGTTCGAAGAAATCTCCTTTCTACACATTCCTCGTAATAGGAATGACTTTGCAGACGCATTAGCAACTTTGGCCTCCTTGATTCGCATATCAGACAAGGAACACTTGTCAATCGTCACAATTTCCCTACATAAGGCCCCAGCCTATGGGAATTACGTTGGAGAAGTATCAGATGAGCTACCTCCCATCCAACATCCTTGGTATTAGCATATCAAGGAATATCTATGAGATGGATCTACACCCACGGAAGCGAGCCCGACTGAGAAAAGGCGGATCCATCGACTTGTTATAAAATTCTACCTGAGTGGAGATGCGCTCTACAAAAGAGATGCAGAACTAGGTCTCCTCAGATGTTTAGATAAAGATCAAGCCTAAAGGCTTATGGATGAAATCCATGGCAGAGTCTGTGGCCCCCACATGAGTGGCCCCCTCCTTGTCAAGAAAGTCCTCAGGACAGGACATTATTGGCTATTGATAAGTAGGTTTTTAACCTATGAATTATGTTCATTTGGCTTGTTATATTGTTAGTTTTTGGGTATTTCTATGTTAATTTTGATGGGGTTTACGTTTGTTGTAGGTAATTCAGACTCATCCAGTGAATGGGAGCATTGGAGGACATTTTGAGCGACATTGCAATTTTTACGGTGGTAGAAGCGCGGCATTTGGTCCGAAGCGGTAATGAGTGTGGAGCTATTTGGGCGTGGTAGTCTTTGATGGGCTAGTCTTGAGTGCGTTGGGGAGACGTTAAGGCCAACACGGACCGCACTAGTGCGGGAACTTGACTGGGGGAAGTCTTTGCGAATTGGGGGAGTCTTTCTTGGGCAGAAATTAGAGGTGGATTATAAGTCATGGTATGAGGGGAGAGGAGATATATGCTGATCTAGGCATACTTAGAGCGTATCATTCATTCATTCATAAAAATGAAACTTACTTGGAGAAGGATTGAGGAGAGCAAGGGCTTGGAGGAACGAAGAAGAGAAATAATTTCACGAAGATTTCAGAATTAAAGGGCGAGAAGGGTGGTGTATCATTATTCTTCTCTAATTTCTATCTTCTGTAATTGGGATGATGTTTTCTTTTATCTATTCGGTATTTAATTCATTTGTTATGGGCTAAATTACTTTTTAGGCTTATAATGGATCTCTAAGTGGAACTATGATTGTGTAACCTTGGTTTTCAGTTTAATTAAGCTATTATGCAGTTTATCTATATTAATTGGAGCTTAAATTTATGAATTGCTTGATCGACAATTTTATGTGGATTTGTATGAATTCGAGAGATGAAATATAAATCTAGACTTAGTTAATATAGAATGTGTCATGAATTTTGTGAATAGCAGATTCTTGATTATTGTTGAGATAGAGATATGCTCGACATCATATGTAATCATGAAGAGAACTTGAACTTAAACCTTACTTAATTAAAATTCACGTAGAGATATAGTGAGTTGATTAATTGAGGTGTTTGACTTGATTCTATCTTAATTGTAGATTTAGGTTAATACGGTGTTAATATATCGAGAGGTGATTAATACTATTTATGTATTATTGATTAATAAACTGGGATAGTGATTTAAACTGGAATAAGGTGATAATAATCAGAGGGATGCTTAGAGTGAAGTTACGAGCTTAATTCTCCAATATTTGTTTGAAAATCTAGACTTAGGGTTTGTTGGTATTTAGTTGATTTTTGATAATTTTGATATTTTCGATATAAACTGGAAATTGATTAGTTTGATAAAATTTGAATTAATGGAAGATTGGTAGTTACAAGGAAAATTTGTGCGAAATCTCTGAGGGAACGATACTTTACTTACTATTATATTATTTGTTGACCACGTATACTTGCGTGTTGAGCATATATAGATTTTACCCAACAAGTTTTTGGCGCCGTTGCCGGGGATTTCAATACAAATTTTATTATTTTTGCAATATCAGTTTAATTAGTCCAGTTTTACTTAAACACTTTTTGTTTTGTTTTGTTCTTCGATTTCAGGTTTTTGATATTGGTTTATGCAAACTCGATCAAAAAATCCAAACTTGCTTCCTTTTGAGGATGACATCGATAGAAGGTTTCAGAGGTTAAGTAAGTGGATAAAGGAAACAAGGGACGAATTCGAAAACACTGATAAGGAAAAAGAAATGGTTGTCGAAGATCAGAAAGCGTTGAGAGATTTTGTGACACCTAAGGTGACTGAGCTGCAGTCGAGTATCACCAGGCCTGCAATAGCTGCAAACACGTTCGAAATCAAGCCTGGACAATTCAAATGATGCAAAATTCAGTGCAGTTTGGGGGAATGGCTAATGATGATCCGAACGAGAATTTAATCCATTTTCTGGAAATATGCGACACTTTCAAGTATAATGGGGTGTCGGATGAGGCAGTTAGACTTCGCTTGTTCCCATTCTCTCTGCGGGACAAGGCGAAGAGTTGGTTACACTTTCTACCAGCAGGTTCGATAACGATGTGGGAGGACCTGGCTCAGAAATTCTTAGCAAAATTCTTCCCCCCCCCCCAGCAAAACCTGCAAAGATGAGGAATGAGATTACCATGTTTGATCAGCAACATGGGGAGTCACTGTACGAGGCGTGGGAGAGATACAAAGAATTACTTAGAAAATGCCCACATCACAAACTGCCCAAATGGCTGCAATGGAACACATTTTACAACGAACTACATGGGAATCTCAGGACGAGTATTGATGCGGCATCGGGGGGAGCATTTATGGCTAAGACGTATGAGGAGGCATACCAGTTGATAGAGACTCTAGCGGCTAACAATTATCAGTGGCCCACAGCAAGAATGACACAACCAATGGTCGCTGGAGTGTTAGAAGTAGATGGAGTGACGGCAATAATGGCACAAATTTCAGCACTCGCTAAGAAGTTCGACGTGTGGTCCGGGGGACAGACGCAGACAATTGCAATTATTTGTGAGTTATGTAGTAAATTCCACATCAAACATCTTAACTCTGTCATCTATCGTCCTAAGATGAACGGTGTTGTTGAAGCGGCTAACAAAAACATCAAGAAGATTATGCAAAATATGTCCGCCAACCACAAAGATTGGCCTGACCTATTGCCTTTTACTCTGTTAGCCTACAGAACCTCAATGCGCACTACCACTGGGGCAACACCCTACGCATTAACCTATGGGATGGAAGCAGTGCTCCCTATAGAAGTTGAAATGGAATCCCTCAGAGTGTTGATATACGCTCAGCTGGATGAAGACCAATGGGTACGAAAGGCGAACCGCGGCTATCTTCCATGGTCAGTTATATCAACAAAGGATCGCCAGATCCTATAACAAAAAAGTATGGCTACGACAGTTTAAATAACATGACTTGGTTTTGAAGAAGATCATTGGCAACCAAGATCAATCTAAGGGAAAATTCACTCCTAACTGGGAAGGCTCGTTTGTTGTCAAGGAAATATTGACAGGAGGCGCTCTCAGATTGCAAGAAATAGACGACGATGAATTTCCACAACTCATCAATTCAGACACCGTGAAACGGTACTATGTCTGAAGTTGCCATCAAGCAAACACCCTGGTATTGGACCATCATATCACCAGTCATTCCGGTTCTTTAACCCTTTACCACATACAACTCTTCTATACTTTGCCCCTCAGGGAAACATACCTTTCAAGCTAGCAGCCTGGCTTCTCTGCGTTCCTACGACTTAGGTCATCCCACTATGGATTGAACCTCTTGCATTTGCTGTGAAACCCCAGATTTTATGAATAAAGATTTAAATTTATCGAAATATTTTTTTTAATATTATGGTGTGGATTTGATATAATGTTATAGTTGTGGGTAGTATTTATAAATTTTTCAAAGTATGCAAGTTGTTATAAAATATTCGATTGGTCGGGGAATATTCTTTTTGTTGGGGAATATTAAAGACGACGGCAAGACAATCATTAGTGGACCCCCTAACGGAAGCATTGTCAGTAGTTAGAAAAGCATGTAATTATATTTTTATAAAAATAACGGCGGAAGTTTTATCGTTAACTATTGAACTACCCGGTAGTAAAAGTACAGTAATACGCGTGGTTTCATAGTAGTGCACGATATTGATTATTGATGCTTACGTGAGAAGTCACTCAGTTATACTCAATTATTGCTACAAAGAATAATTCTTTGCATCATATCTCTCATATTATTGATTCGATTATTGTCATAGTATCATCTGCATAATATGTTATTTTATTAAATCAATAATTGAGACGATAAAGTTATTCATATTATTAAATTGCAATATTTACAATGTCTAGAAGTTCTGTCAAGGAGAGGTTTGGTCACCTAATTGTGCGCCAATAGGGAGAAATCCTTATTGGAAAGCCCTCTCTTTCCTGGGAACGACCTGGTTGATAAATAGTGTGAGTTATAATATTAATGACGAATGTTATTAAAATTGAAGTTGTGTTCAGAGATGAATTTGGAGACGCGGACGTGATATTTGAGTCCGGAACAATGAAATTAATAAAAATAGTCTATAAACACAAAATTTTCCAGAATTCACTATTTGGTCAAAAAGTCGACAGTTGACTTTTTCGGGAAAGGTCAAACTTTGAAATTTCAAAATTTATATTTTTGATAAAAATGGTTTCATTGTGTTGGAATTATTTGTGTTAGTGAAAATCGACAATTATTTCGATAATAATTGATGTCTGGAGGTTATATTGTCCAATCGGGTATTTAACCGAATAAATGAGCAATTGATTGCTATTATTTCACATGATTATAACTATTTGTTCACATGTGTATACTATTGTTTCACATTCTTGTTACTATTAGGGGAGTTGGTGCAAGATTGATAATACTTGCATGACTAAGTTAAAAATGGAGGTATAGATGGAGGTACTATACTGTAATTCGTATTTTCACATGTCTAGAACTATTGATTCACATAATTTACTATTGAATCACATTATTTACTATTAGGGGAGGTGGTGCAGGTTTGATAATACTTCAATGACTAAATTACAAATAAAGGAAAAGTTGGAGGTATTGTACTATAATTTTTCGAGCCCCAAAACGTGCAATTATCGAAACTATATTTTTCTATAAATAGAAGCTCATTCTTCCTTCATTTCTCACCAATTCACAAAAGCTTTAGAGCGATTATTATACAGAGAATTATAGAAAGAAGAAGAGAAGTCTGCTACCTCACTATTCCAGTATCCAGTTTTTCTAAGGTAGAGAGTATTATTTCTTTCTTATGTATGAAGAGAACTTCTGTTATTCCATTCTTTATTATTCTGTTGGAATAACCTGTATACGTGGGCTACCCTATACTTGGTGAAATTCTTCTGTTGTTCCATTCTTTATTATTTTGTTGGAATACCCTATTCATGCGTTCTCATGGGACGATTCCGCTTCTTTATTATTACATTTGGAATATCATGTACATGTGTTTTACGTCGCACTGATTCCATCTTTATTATTCATTGGCTGAATATATCGCATCAGACGTTTCTACGCATGGGACCGATTCCGTCTTTATTATTACATTGGAATATCCGTCTGCAATGCGTTTACGCCGCTTTTGATTCCGTCTTTATTATTCTGTTGGAATATCCTGTCTCTACGTTTTATGCCAGACCTGATTCCGTTATTTATTATTATGTTGGAATAACCTGCATGTGCGGTCTATCGCATGCCTGGTGATTTCTTTTGTTATTCCATTCATTGTTATACTCAGTTGGTTAAAGTTTTAACTTCTATACTCCATGAAATTAGTGGAATATCCTTGATATTTGCGCTTCATCCAGTATCTTTTCATGGAAATATTCTTCTGAGCATTCTTAAATTTTACTCTACAAAGCAGTATCATGTTGACAATTTGGACGTTATTAGTTCCTGGATAAAATAATTCTTGAACTTATTTTATTGAATTCTTATATCATTGTCATCATCCTAATGTTTATATTTTGTTGAAAGTCATCTGTGGCCTATAGTGCATAGATGGACTTGGTATGATTATGACCAGGGATTATTCGGTGTAATCACGACCGTAATGTTACAAATGATGTGGTAAAAGTCCTCATTGGCCCGTAGTGCAAAGGAGTTCTTGCGGACTAGAAAGGTCAAATCGAGAATAAAAATGCCACGCGATTGAGCAAAATGGCATACAATCCTGGTCTTCTCATATGAAACTTTGAGTCTGTACATCGCTCATTGGTAGTCACCCGAACACGAGGTATACCCTGTCAATGATCTCATTTGTCACAAATCACATCCGGCAATACCTTGTACAGGTCCGATGCCGCCAACTCCTGGTCATTAACCTTAAAGATCAACGTAGATTCCCGATGGGGGTTACAACGTGAGTCCCCGACGGGGATTGTAAGACCCCAACTTATTATAAATAAAATTGAATTTCCTTTATTTATTATTTTGAAATAGTAAGGGTTAATTTGATTAATGTTGTTAGTTATGGGTAAAATGCGTAAATATTTCAAATAAGCAAGTGGTTATACAATATTTATTTTTATCGGAGAATATTCGTTTGGTCGTGGAATATTCTTTGTGAGACCCCAGATTTTATGAATAAAAATTTAATTTTCTCGAAATAATATTTTTTAATATTATGGTGTTGATTTGATGTAATGTTATAGTTATGAGTAATATTTACAAATTTTGGAAAGTAAGCAAGTTGTTATAAAATATTCGTTTGGTCGGGGAATATTCTTTTTGTCGGGGAATATCCGTACGACGGTACAATCATTGGTGGTCCCCACAACAGAATTATTGTCGGATAGAGAAAACGACAAAAATACTTTATGAAAATAACGGCAGAAGTTTTACCGTTAACTGTTGAAACACCCGGTGTTAAAAAAATACAAGATGTCTGGCGTAGTTGCATAGTAGTACACGGTATTGATTATTGATGTTTATGTGAGAAGTCACTCAGTATTTTTCAATCAGGTATTCGGGACACTTTTTGTGTCAGAGTACTATTCACGAGTTACTATTCATGAGTTACTATTCACGAGTTACTATTTATGAGTTACTATTCACGAGTTACTATTCACGGAGTACTATTCACCTGTAAAATATATTTCTGTTCTGTCCAAATTATTTTTTGGTACAATATTATTCCATGAGGAGATGTGCTAATTTGTCAGACCGTTGGTTGAAGATATAATAGTAAATCAATATGGACCGCTGGTGGAAAGTTATAATAGTGAATCAATATGGATCGTTGGTTTAAAGTTTTAATAGTAAATCAGTATGGACCGTTGCTTTAAGTTTTAATAGTAAATCAATATGGACCGTCCATTTAAAAGTATATCAATCTGGACCGTTCATGAGTTAGTTACTATACAGTCCATTTTTCTATAAATAAAAGCTCATTCCTTCATTATTTCTTACGAATTCACTGAAACTCTAGAGAGAGAAATTATAGAGAAACTATAGAAAAGTATTCTGTTACTTCCCTACTCTTATATTCAGTTTCTTTTATGGTAAGGGGTATTATTTCTTTTATATTCATGAAGAGAACTTCTATTATTCCATTATTTATTATTCTGTTGGAATAACCTGTATACGTGGGCTACCCTATACTTGGTGAAATTCTGATGTTATTTCATTATTTATTATTACATTGGAATATCATCGTATCGTATAATGCTTTCGTGGGACTGGTTCCATTATTTATTATTCGTGGAATATCACATGCGGTGTTTCTGGACCTAGTTCCATTCTTTTTTATTCTATTGGAATATCACATGCATGCGTTTTTACACGGACTGGTTCCGTTATTTATTATTCTGTTGGAATAACTTTTGCTGCAAGGATTCTATCGCATTCATGGTAATTTCTTTTGTTATTCCATTCTTTATTATACTCAGTTGGTTAAAACTTTAACTTCTATACTCCATAAAATTAGTGGAATATCCTTGATATTTGCGCTTCATCCAGTATCTTTTTATGGAAATATTCTTCTGAGCATTCTTAAATTTTACTCTACAAAGCAGTATCATGTTGACAATTTGAACGTTATCAGTTCCTGGATAAATTAATTCTTGAACTTGTTTTATTGAATTCTTATATCATTGTCATCATCCTCATGTTTATATTATGTTGAAAGTCATATGTGGCCTGTAGTGCATAGATGGACTTGGTATGATTATGACCAGGAATTATTCGGTATAATCATAACCGTAATGTTACAAATGATGTGGAAAAAGTCCTCATTGGTCCGTAGTGCATTGATGGACAGTTTTTGGTATGATTATAGCTATGGATTCTCTTTGGCCGTAGTGCAAAGATGAATTGTTTTACGGCATGATCAGGACCGTTGATGAAAACGTGATTATCTTAAGCCGTAGTGCATGGATAATTCGTAGTCGTGATACTAAAGAATATCCTTGGTCGTAGTGCAGGGGTGATTCGATGATGTGGATTATTTATTAAGCTGAGTCCCAGCGATAAAAGTGATGAAAACCCTTTTAAATCATAGAAGATAGTAGATTTTATTCCCTACTTGACTCTTCTGATGGATTGCTTGTTCCGCTGTAGTTAACTTGATAGTTATTATATTTTATAAGTTTAACACTGGTGAAGGCTAATGATAAATTATTCTGCATTATCTTAGTCATAATATTTCTTACTGGGCTAGTTGAGCTCACCCTTTCTTTCCTTTGTTCTCTTCGTGAAATGAGAACGAGTTGGGACTAGTCGAGAACGAGTGATGGTCCTAGATGGTGCATTAGTAGTCCTCACTATTCTGTGAAATAGTGTGATAATAATTGTAATGAGGACTCCTTTTGAGTTTGTATACTCTCTAGTAGACAATATTTGTATTCAAACTCACAATTTATGTTTTGTCGTATTGTACACGACAGTTGTATTATTAAGTTGTATTTGAATTCTGTACCGTGTATCTGGTGACTCAAGATGGGTGATGTATACCTAATTTTGGGGGCGTCACAGTTGGTATCAAAGCTTAGGGATATGATCCCTGGCTGAGATATGAGACAAGAACTAGGAGGGGAGAGATGGGGAATTCCATCGCTAGTATGTCCTACCTAAGTTTATTTTGTATTTAACTGGTCGGTCAGAGTATAGGGATAATAGTATATTAATTAACCCTTGTTTTGTGGCAGTATTAGAAAATGACATCCGAGAATGTTGAGAATAAAAATGGAGCACATGAGACCATGGAGACACCTCTAATCACCAACCAAGATAATGTGATCAGAGATATCCATGTGGTGATTGAGGAATTAAAAGTTGCACTCAAGGTAGTCGCAAAGGTAGCAACTGAGAGTGAGGAAGAAGATGAACCTGAGGAGGACTTATTAGAAGAACTTATTAATTAAAATGTAGAATTGCAAAATCGTATTCATGAGTTAGAAGAGCAGGATGAAGAACGGAAGGCAGTCATGGAGCAAAGGAATGTAACAATTCAAAATTGTATTACCCGATGTGCGATAGCTAAATAGGCGCGCTCTTTGGCAGAGTATACGATATTAAAGTTGGAATCTGAGAATTCAAATGTCAAGGAGCAGCTGAAAGAAGAAACAACTGAACGAGTGAGAATGAAAGATGCATGGGTAAAAGCCACACGACGCGTTGATATTGTGGAAAGAGAAGTCCGATCCAAGAATGCTAAAATAGATGATATGTATTTCTCTTTTTCGACAGCAATTGGGAGAACCCATCATCGAGTTTTGAATTACCCTATACATTGCGGTCAACCCCAATTCGATATGGATCGAAGGCTAATGATTCAGATCATGGAACAGGAGTATGACAAAGCAGTTGAGGGTGGAATATGACCTATAGCGAAAGTTAATTCCAGTGGTAATAACGACACCAAAGACTGTCCCAAACAAGTCAAATTCGGTAGTTTAAGGGAGAGCGTTTTTTTGTGACGAGGAATCGAGCGAAGTTATCACGGGTTAGTTAATTATAAATTCTTGCGAAGTCTATACCTTATTCGATACCGATTCTACCTATTCTTTTATCTCTCTTGCTTGCGCTCAACGTTTAAATTTAAATCCGGAGAAGTTAGACTTTGACTTATTGGTTGAAACTTCGTTAGTAGAAACCTTCTTTACCTCCACTATTTATAAATCTTGTTGATTCAAATCGACACTTTCACGTTACCTGTCAATCTTATCTCTTTGAAAATACTTGCCTTTGATGCAATTTTTAGAAATCGATTGGTTAACTACTCATCATGCTTTTCGTAAGGTTGTTAGCTTTCATATTCCTAACCAACCTGTTATGCAAATTCAAGCAACCAAACCACTAAAGACTATCATTGTCATATCAAGCCATAAGTAAAGGGCCCCGGTCCTTTCGTTGTTGACTTCCTTGTGTAAAATGCACCGAAGCCAGATTTTCTATAGGCAACGTCGTGAATGACGATGACAAGTTGATAGGTATCAATGTGACGTGTTATCCAAGTCTTGGATGAGAGTCATAGTTTTGAATGATATTTCTATTGTTAATAAATTTCCTGACGTATTCTTGAAGACTTTTTAGCCTACCCCTAAAGCGTGAAATCAAATTTTGTATTGACCCTAGTACAAAACCCATTTCTAAAACCCTCAAATATTTTCTTCACCTAAAACGAACGTGTAATGTGCCAAAGACGTTGGCTCAAGCTATTGAAGATTACGATCGTACCATTCAATATCATCGTGGGAAAAATGAACGTGGTAGCTGACGCGTTGAGTAGAAGATCGTATGCGTTTACGAGTGTGATGTTGTTAACACAAAGACCCATTTCATATAACTTACAAATGATGGAGATAGAGTTAAAGACTCTAGGGACCCACGTGAAGATAACGAATATACGATTAGAATAGACTCGAATCGATGAAGTTAAAGCCGCTCAAGCTACATACTCATAGCTGATGAATGTGAAGAAGAAGGTTTAAGAGGGCGTTATTCTAGAAGCAAGAATCGATGAAGAGAGGAAATCTCAACCCTCAATTTTATTGGCCCATTAGAAATCCTCGATGAAGTAGGAATTGTGGCTTATAGACTCGTTTTACCGCCAAGTATGTCGCGTGTTCATAACGTTTGTAACATATCGATGTTACGTAAATATGTGGACGACCCGAACCACATTATTAATTTAGAACCGGACGAGAAAGCAGAAGATTTAACGTATGAGGAGATACGTGTTAATATCTTGGATAAGAAGGATCATATTCGACGCTTAAAGGTTATACCTCAAGAGTTAGAATTTGAAGTGAAGTCAAGGTATCCTCATTTCTAAGATACCGAGTAAATGACGTAAATTTCGAGGGAGAAATTTCATAAGGAGGGGAGATTGTGAGACCCCAGATTTTATGAATAAAGATTTAATTTTCTCGAAATAATATTTTTTAATATTATGGTGTTGATTTGATGTAATGTTATAGTTATGAGTAATATTTACAAATTTTGCAAAGTAAGCAAGGTGTTATAAAATATTCGTTTGGTCGGGGAATATTCTTTTTTTCGGGGAATATCCGTACGACGGTACAATCATTGGTGGACCCCACAACAGAATTATTGTCGGATAGAGAAAACGACAAAAATACTTTATGAAAATAACGGCGGAAGTTTTACCATTAATTGTTGAAACACCTGGTGTTAAAAAATGCTAAGATGTCTGGCTGTGGTTGCATAGTAGTACGGTATTGATTATTGATGTTTATGTGAGAAGTCACTCGGTATTTTTCAATCGGTATTCGGGACACTTTTTGTGTCGAGTACTATTCACGAAGTTACTATTCATGAGTTACTATTCACGAGTTACTATTTATGAGTTACTATTCACGAGTTACTATTCACTTGAGTACTATTCATTCTGTAAAAATATATTTACATTCATCAAATTATTTTTTGGTACAATATTATTCCATGAGGAGATGTGCTAATTTGTCAGACCGTTGGTTGAAGATATAATAGTAAATCAATATGGACCGCTGGTGGAAAGTTATAATAGTGAATCAATATGGATCATTTGGTTTAAAGTTTTAATAGTAAATCGGTATGGACCGTTGCTTTTAAGTTGTAATAGTAAATCAATATGGACCGTCTGTTTAAAAAGTAAATCAATACGGATAGATTCATGAGTCAGTTACTATGCAGTCCATTTTTCTATAAATAGAAGCTCATTCCTTCATTATTTCTTACGAATTCACTGAAACTCTAGAGAGAAAAATTATAGAGAAACTATAGAAAAGTATTCTGCTACTTCCCTACTCTTATATTCAGTTTCTTTTACGGTAAGGTGTATTATTTCTTTTATATTCATGAAGAGAACTTCTGTTATTCAATTATTTATTATTCTGTTGGAAGAACCTGTACACGCGGGCTACCCTATACTTGGTGAAATTCTTCTGTTATTTCATTATTTATTATTTTGTTGGAATATCCTGTCTGTACGTTTACGTCGGACCTAGTTCCATTATTTATTATTCTGTCAGAATATCCTGTCTGTGCATTTACGCCGAACTTGGTTCCATTCTTTATTATTCTATTGAAATATCCTGTTTGTACGTTTTACGCCGGACCTGGTTCCGTTATTTATTATTCTGTTGGAATAACCTGCATGTGCGGTCTATCGCATGCATGGTGAGATTTCTTTTGTTATTTCATTCTTTATTATACTCAGTTGGTTAACACTTTGACTTCTATACTCTATAAAATTAGTGGAATATCCTTGATATTTGCGCTTCATCAAGTATCTTTTTATGGAAATATTCTTCTGAGCATTCTTGAATTTTACTCTACAAAGCAGTATCATGTTGACAATTTGAACGTTATCGGTTCTGGATAAATTAATTCTTGAACTTGTTTTTATTGAATTCTTATATCATTGTCATAAATCCTCATGTTTATATTATGTTGAAAGTCATCTACATGGCAGATCGCATAGATGGACTTGGTATGATTATGACTAGGAATTATTCGGTATAATAATAACCGTAATATTACAAATGATGTGGAAAAAGTCCTCATTGGCCCGTAGTGCATTGATGGACAGTTTTTGGTATGATTATGGCTATGGATTCTCTTTGGCCGTAGTGCAAAGATGAATTGTTTTATGGAATGATCAGGACCATTGATGAAAACGTGATTATCTTAAGCCATAGTGCATGGATAATTTGTGGTCGTAATACTAAAGAATATCCGTCGCCGTAGTGCAGGGGTGATTCGATGATGTGGATTATTTATTAAGCTGAGTCCCAGCGATAAAAGTGATGAAAAACCTTTTAAATCATAGAAGATAGTAGATTTTATTCCCTACTTGACTCTTCTAATGGATTGCTTATTCCACTGTAGTTAAACTTGATAGTTATTATATTTTATAAGTTTAACACTGTTGAAGGCTAATGATAAATTATTCTGCATTATCTTAGTCATAATATTTCTTACTAGGCTAGTTGAGCTCACCCTTTCTTTCCTTTGTTCTCTTGTGAAATGAGAACGTAATGGGACTAGTCGAGGAGCGAGTGATGGTCCTAGATGGTGCACTAGTAGTCATCACTATTCTATGAAATAGTGTGATAATAATTGTAATGAGGACTCCTTTTGAGTTTGTATACTCTAGTAGACAATATTTGTATTCAAACTCAGGTTTATATTTTGTCGTATTATTATACCCATACGGTTGTATTATTAAGTTATATTTGAATTACGTACCATGTATCCGGTGACTCAAGATGGGTGATGTATACCTAATTTTGGGGGCGTCACATTCTTACTGTCGGGAAATATTAAATGCACGACGGTAGCGCACCTTGTGTGGGCCCCATAACGGAAAACGATTGGATGAAGAAAGCGACAAGTATAAGTTGTTTATAAATAACTTGGTAGTCAGTTATTCAATTAATCTTTGTTGAAATACCCGATTGGTTAAATCACAATAATCTGGCGTTGTTGAGCGAGTAGCTACACGGTATTGCACCAATTATTGATTCTTACGTAAGAAGGCACTACTTAATAATTGTTACGGTAATTCTTTATTCAATATTTTATTTTATTGATTCAATAATTGCTACGTTGATATTTTATATTCTTTGTTGTTTCAATAATTGTCCTTTGCAGTATTTTCCATTATCGAAGCAATAATTCATATTATCTGAATAATATTATTAGATAACATTATTGGCAATGTCTAGAAAGTTACATCAAGGAGAGGTTTGGTCACCTAATTGCGGCGCTACCAATAAGGAGAGATCCTTATTGGAAAGCCCCCTCTTTTCAGGAACTACTAGTTGCTAGATTGTGATTACGTAATATTATTTATGAATAATTAATTATTGATTTATATGATAAGGAAAATATTCATTTTATGTGGATATAGATGGAGAAAATTTTTAATGTGACAATTGTTGAAAATTAATATTTTATCTTTTTTTGATAAAATAATTCATTATTATATTTTAATAACATAATAATGGGGATATTTTTACAATGAATGTGGGATATATGAGTATATGAGGAGGAAGAGTATTTTTGTTGCAAAATTTGTTTAAAACATGTTAAATATGTCTGTGGGCCCATTTCTTGACTGAAATTTGATTATAGCATGTAAAATCGCCCGTTTGTGGATTTCGGTTAATTTCTGTTTGGAATTTGGAAAAATTTTCTTCTGTAAAGTTGTAGAGAATTGAATTTCCTATGGAAAGGACATGAGGTTTGAATTTTTCTGATAAAAGGGCTATTTATTATGAATTATTGAAGTTCCGGAGTAATTAATTTTTGGAGTTTAAAATGTTTTATTTAAGAAAAACATTTTTTTTGTTTTTTTTGGGTGAGTGGCTGATGTTGTGGACGGATGGTGTGTGTAGGAAAATTTATATAAATATATTAATATTTTATTAAATTTTCTGCTTTGGTGTTCTAAGCATTTTCCTATAAATAGGATGCTTAGGTTAGAATTGAAAATCACACCAGAAACTGAAGTTTTCTCTCTCTTTCTCTCTATATATTATCGAGCGTATTCTTGTGAGTATTTTAAGAGTTTGAGTGTTTCTATACGGTGCAAGTTTTCTTCAGCTCTATATCCAGTATTCCAGCCAGAAGTACTATTCTTTCGAGGTAAGGGATGTTATTTTCTTCTTAAATGATATTATTTTCTTCAATATCATTATGCCGAAATATTAGTTTGAACTTTTTATCAAATTTGGAACTTTTTGTATCGGGGTTACTATTCACGATATCTGAAGACTATTCACGAATACGGCACTATTCACAAAAAAATTAAATTTTCGTTTTTCGTCCAAAATATCTATTATGGATACTAGCTTTGATTGTATCCATGTTTTGATCATTTTTGAATTTTACTCCACTATGATTCTTTATGAGGTATTTTTGGACATGGAATAGCTGAAATACGAATCCTTAATATTTATTCTTTTGTTTCACTGGATTCATTTTCTTTAAAATATTTTTCATCATCCTCAGTCCTAAATGATGATATTACTGAATATCTTGGCATGTAGTGCAAAGATGAATGATTTTCGATGAATATCTTTGGCCGTAGTGCAAAGATGAACAGGGTTTAGATGAACATGACCAACTGATGAATATCTTTGGCCTGTAGTGCAAAGATGAATATTTGATTCCAGATATATATTGATTGATGTTACAGGGATAAAATATCGACGATGAACTTTTAAATTCATATATAGAAGATAGTAGATTTCATTCTCTACTTAACTCTTCTAATGAATTATTATTTCCGCTGCGAATATTGATTTAAAACTGGTTGTCTATTGTATTCTATTAGATTTTTCCCTGTTGAGAACTAACGATAATTTATTCTATGTTATCTTAGTCATAATATTCTTTACTAGGCTAGTTGAGCTCACCATTTTCCTTTTTGTTCCATTTTTTCTCAGGAGGCGAGAATGTAGCGAGTACTAGTCGAGGTATGGAATGATGGTTCTAGAAGTTGTTTTAGTAGTCCTCACCATTTTTGTAAAATAATGTATCAATAATTGTAATGAGGACTTATTTGAGTGTGGATATTGTCTAGATGATAATATTTGTATTTAAACTCACAGTTTTTATGTTGTATTAATAAATTTGTAGTTGTTTCTGTACCATGTATTTTGACGACCCAGAATGGGTGTTGTATACCTATTTTGGGGGCGTCACAGGGGTTACAACGTGAGTCCCCGATGGGGGTTACAACGTGAGTCCCCGACGGGGGTTACAACGTAGATCCCCAACGAGTGTTACAACGTGAGTCCCCGACGGGGGTTACAACGTAGATCCCCGATCGGGGTTACAACGTGAAGCTTTGGCAGGGGATTTCAACGCATATTCAAGTCGTTAACACACATATCAACGAAGGTCAAGCAGCCTTGATGTTATTTCAGCCGATAGCGATTAAACCTATCAGAGCTCTAGAGTTATTCGAGGATTTCATGCTCAATTACTCATATTCCCCGGCGGGGGTCACAACGCAATGTGTCATTGATTCACACGTCAGCGAAGGTCAAGCAACCTTGACAATCTACCCATAGAATATCAGCCGTTGATTCACACGTCAGCGAAGGTCAAGCAACCTTAACTGTCTATCCCACAAGATTTTTCAGCCGTTGATTCACATGTCGGTGAAGTACACGTCAACGAAGGTCAGGCATCCCTGACAGCGTTTGCTGTCGGCAGTAAATCTAATAGAATCGTGACACATCCTGGCGATACCAACCAGGAAAGGTCAACGTTATCAAAGAGGATCGATGATGGAATATGTTATTCACATCCTTAAACAGATTAAGCTTTATCCCCACAGATCTCTTACACATGAGAGGTGCATCTTCAGGATCAAGTCATTATCAAAGACACAGGAATTTGATGATAACTCCAACATCAACTTCCTAACAGATTCGGATTACATATCAAATCTGGTCATCATTGCCAATCTCTAGTTGAAGGATCCAGCAATCATCCCCAGCATGTTCAGCCACAACCCCGTACACATGCATCATACATTTGCATCATGTTGCTACATATAGTACCATATTTGTCTTGTTGTGTTTCAAGTGTCTAGGATTCTTTATCCTACCCATGCATCGCCATGCATGAGTATGATAAAGAGGGGCATCTGTAGACACTCGAAATTTTCTGTACACCTGTCATTAACATTGCAGGAGGACAGATTAGTCTTTTAAGAGGGAACCCTGAAAGACAATCCATATCCATTTCGGATACTACCGGAAGTTCAGCATCAATCTCGGAACACACACTGGGAGTAACAAATCCAACCTCGGAGATAACCCCGAGGCGTGCAGATCCATTACCAGAACACACCCCGGAGAAGACCGAATAATCTCGGAGATAACCCCGAGGTATCCAGTCTCAGCCCCCATCATGGGAATAGCCAACAACCTTGGTGATAATCCCAAGGAATGCAGTTTCGTCGATAACCCCATAAATTCTTGTTTCAAATGCAACCAACTTCAATCTCGATGCTCACAACGAGATACTCTATACCAACCTGGAGATAACACCGGGAGGACAGGCACACCTCAAAGATGACAATGAGGACCTTCAACAATTGCAGTAGGTCAATCTCATGGTCAAGCATCGAGCAACGTCTCATGATCATTTCAAACCGGCGATATAACACAGGTGAGGGCAACATCGATCATCTCGCCAACACGATGCCACACCACGTCGTCTCAACATTTCATACACATCTCTATGCAACGATGTTCCACAAGAATCAAGGATAATAAATCCCGAGTGACTATTGTGCGGGGTAACGGATAGAATTTGAAGCTCGAAGACCAGAGGGCATCGTCCCATCTTCAATGACTTTGTACAAACTCTAATCCTATTCCATTGTACAACTCTTGACAACGATGGTCCGAAATAGGTCCTGTATACCTCAATCGGATGCCCGGATTGCACTTCTGAAAGTTTGAGTGGACATTATAGTACACGTACTATGAGATGACCCAACCCGAGAAACCTGGGCCCACCTGGGTTGCCTCTGGTACACCTGCGGCTCCACCCTCTATAAATAGAGAGCTTGGGGTGGCCATTTTGCAAGAGAAAACGGCGAGGAAACCCTACCCAATTTGCTCTGCACTCACCCCCATACAATGTACTTTCTTATTTTAAACACATGTGAGCTCATATATAGCTACTTTTGTACCTACAAAAGCCAGTGTTTACCCACTTAAAAGATATAGAAGTCTTCTTTGGCAGTCAACTGTAAGCCTTCTCACACACTTTAAAGCCTTTCTCTTCATCTCTGCACACACCCTTCTTCACGTTGAGAGTCGTGTTGCTTGCAGATTTGCGGGACTTGGTCAAGTGGTTTAATTTTTATATATATATATATATATATATATATATATATATATATATATATATATATATATATATATATGGACTAACATTATCGAGTTATGCCTCGATTGAGCCTAACTTGATGCGGAGCATTTATTTGCTTATATATATATATATGAACTCGTAGGTCGAACTTTATTCGATGAGCCTAGACTTGATGCGTGCATTTATCGCTTTTATATATATATATATATATATATATATATATATATATATATATATATTAAGCGTGTGTCGGACTCATTCGATGAGCCTTGATTTTACATCCAGTGCATTTACTGCTTTTATATATACATATATATATATTTATATATATGAGCGTGGTAGGAGACTACATTCAATGAGCCTCGGATTTTATATCCGTTTATTGCTTATTTATATATATATATATATATATATATATATATATATATATATATATATATATATTTTTCGTCCACCAGAGTTTACTTTAAGTGGTGGTTGATTATTTTTACTGACTTTCTTTACGTTTTCGTCGCTCGAGTTTACTTCGTGGCGATTGATCACTTTATATGACTTTCTTACATTTCATTTCGTCGCTTTGAGTTCCTTTCGTGGCGGTTGGCAAATTTTCTGACTTTATTTACGTTTCGTCATCCTGCTGGAGTTTCCTCAAGTGGCTGTTGATAACAATACTGACTTTATTTACATTTATAATCCCCCATGGAGGTGTTTCGTGGCTGGTGATCATGTCTGTATATATATATTTACTGCTTTTATATATATACATGCTTACTACTTTCATACAAATTGCGGTATCTTGTGCGCCTAGGAATCATGTGATCACAGATTCAGTCCATTGGATCTAGATTCAGTTACCGTGATGGACATTTTCAGCTGTAAACAGCTTGTAAATTAGTATGTGGTGTCTGAATTTCCTCAGATGGTTCTCATAGCCACGAGGAAGTCGGCATTACTTTGTACATTATTTTCTTATACATGCTTCGCATCTCGAAAATAAAATCAATCAAGCCGAGCATTTAATAAAATTGGAGTGTAAAAGGTCTCAATTACTATTGAGCATCAGGGATTAAAAAACCTCTTTTATAAAATATCACTGTCATATCTTGCTAAAAACTGAATTTTACATAAATTCAAACCCTGTATATATAGGTGCGAACGAGGCCTCGCACTACTTCCAAATAATAAAGACATCAACCCCCACACACACATTCAGATAATAGTTTCTTGAAAAGAGGCGGTCACCATGGTAACACGGATGGCGGGGGGTGCCTAACACCTTCCCTCCGCATAACCAAGTCCCCGGACCCTAATGAATCTCGGTTTCACCGACCCGTTTAGCAGTGTCACATCACTGGGTCAATGTTGTATAACCATTTAAAAAACCAACTGGAGACTCTTAATAGTCCATCGTCGACATTATACATGTCAGACCTTTTTCACTTGTTTTTTCAAACAAATCACACCTAAAATGAGAACACCAAAGAACAAGTAACGGAAAGGGACATTTTAAAATCCCGACGTCGACATCCTTCATAACCGCAAAGATAACATATCTTTTTCCATTTCTTCTTATCGAATTTTCCTAAGTCATGGCCTTCTATCTTCCTTTTCCCCTTCTTGCTCGGAGCTGCACACGATATGTTGCTTGTGGCTCCCATTTGATCAATTTGGATTTTAAGCTTATCTTATTCTTCCATTGTTTCTAGTAAGGCTTTTCGCAGCTGACTATTCAACAGTTTTTCTATTTCCCACATCTTTTCCAGAGAAGAAACCTTGTTCCTCAGATTCTACACCTCTGTTGATGCTTGATCAGCTTCAACTTTAGTGTCTGAATCACTATCTGTTAGTTCCAACGTTTCTGGGTCCGATACTATATTTTCCAAAATGATCACCTCATCAAGGTTATCTTCAACGTGAGCCTCTAGTTCAGCTATTGGCTTTGATATTGGCTCCTTCTTTATAATCTTAGGGTATCCTAATCATTTTCCTCCTGACATCTACACCTAAATTATCCTGATTAACATATAATATATACACACAGCAAGTAAAAGTTTTATATAAGTTATCTTTTATTTTTGTTTAATGATGAATTTATTCGATTCATCTCCTTTTAAACTCTATATGAGTTATTTATACCTTCAACGTTTTTCTCTACTATAAGGTTATAGCCTAAGGTCTACTCCCACCTACAGTTTCTAACCCTAAAGCTCTGATACCAACCTGTGACGCCCCCAAATTTAGGTGCTTGAAACCCGAACTCAGTGCTTCACGATACCATTTCTTTGAGCAGAATAATAATAATAATGTCATAAATATCAAACTTAATTTAAATATCAGAGTTACGGGCACGGGGGGTGATCAGCCCGTTATGCCCTGTATTGATCAATACTACATGCAAGAACGATATTATCGTTCACTCTGTCCGCCATGGGTGCATAAAAGTTTTCTCATGTGCGGGATGTTCATACTTAGTCTGGAATCCGAACCAAAACAATTTGATTGGATATAAAAAGGTTTTATCATATTCAACGATATTTCTAAATATGTGTCTAGCTGGTCAAATAGCTTAGACGACTCTTATATCATGTATACATACTAGTATCAATAGGTGTATATATATATATATATATATATATATATATATATATATATATCAACATGTGATTAAATACAATGACTATCCAAGTGGGGACACTTGTATAACCATGTTTAGAAAATAACAAACAGAATATATATATCTGAATTACAATATAGTACCATGTTGATAATCAATGATCGGATATAACATATATAACAATAGGGTTAATATTCTAGTACAATAATAATATAATTCTGAAACTTTCTTACTCATGTCCATTGCAGAAAGAAAATGCAAAGGTAAAGATACTTGCTTACTATATCCGTTGAATAAAGTAACACAAGAGTTTAGGATACTTTCCTGGTCTGATGCTTACACAACTTAGTTCTATCTTTAATTCAACGACCTATCATTTATAAGATTGTTCTATTGATTAGAATAACATATCATAACACATAGAGTTGTTATTTACAGTCAATACTTAACCTAATAACATCTTCACGTAGTTATATTACTCATTAAGACACAAACAAATACTTATACAATCAAACTATATAGGTTCGAATCAAATTCGGTAGCATTCTGGTGTATCGACGGCTTTATCGGGTAATTATAGAGTTTAAAACTCTAATCTGTATCTCAAATATTATTCTGGATAATTCAAATATCAATCATATTATTTTTTCATGACTTATAATAATTTATAATTAATTATCATAATTTTTCAAACTCTGAAATCATTATTAAATGATTTAAATATTAAATAATTCTATTTAAATAATATTAAAATATTTATGCAACCCTTGTCAAAATAAAAAGTTATTTTATAATAACTCAAAATATTTTTAAAGTATTAATTATTACCCTTAAATGATTTTTAAAACATTTAAAATTATTTTTAAACAATTACCATTAATATTTAAATATAAAGGTATTATTCACTAAATATTAAAAGTCATTTATATTAACTTAAAATATTTTTAAACCATCGATATCCTTTTTAAATGATTTTTAATTCAATAAAATCATTTTAATCTATTTATTTAATATTATTATTAAATAAATCTAATGTCATTAATATTAACTAATTAATAAAATTTATCTTAAAATATTAAAAGTAATACTTTATAACGTAGAATATCTTTAAACTCTTTATTTGCATTTAAAATGATTTTTATAATATTAAAATCATTTTTAAACTAATTTATTTAATATAATTATTAAATAAATCTAATATCATTAATATTATATAATTAATGAAATTTACATTAAAATATTGAAAGTTACATTTTATAACTTAAAATGTTATTAAATATCTTATTATCATTTAAAATGGTTTTAATATTAGAAAATCATTTATAGTTAATTTATTTAATGCAATTATTAAATAAATCAAATATTAATAATATTCAAATAATTACTAATATTTATGGAAAATATGTCAAATTATTAAAAGTTAATTTTTTATAACTTAAAATAATTTTTAAAACTGATTTTATAATTTTTAGAATTTATTTACTATTTTTAAATAATTTTTAGAAATTTAATTAATTAAAATTAATAAACCTGTCGCTATAGCCTTTAGCGACAAAATCTGTCGCCTTAGGTGTTCTTGAGCTCAAGAACACTGACAAGGCAGTGTTCAAGTGGCTCCCTTTGACCGTCTTTAATTCACTGTCTAAACTTGATCTAAGCTAACTAAGACACTGACATTGTAGTATTGTTGTAACACTACAAGATCCAACTATCATCTAAGTCATAACACATCACAATAAGTATATCTAGCCCCTCAAACTCGCTGTCAGAGCTTCCTGGGTTTTCTGGGTTACCCAGAAACCTAGTCCGCTTCGAGTAAGAAGTTTGAGGCTTAATTTTCTTCGAGTTCTGATAATTTTTAAAGTGTTCTAATGGGTCAGGGTTGTAGTCCTCATGTCATAGTACATATATCATTCATCAGGTTAGTCAAACAACATAAGATTCATAAGATATCACACGGTCAAACCTTGTCAGAGACAACGTTCATCAGTTTTCTGGGTTACCCAGAAAACTCAATCCATGCTCGTCCAGGCTAGTTTGACCATTGATCAATTTCATTCTGTTGGTTAATTAAGTTATATAGGACCATGAATATGTAGTACACATACAAGAGTATAATCTAATTACCATAACACAAGTAAAACATCAAACACATGCAAGATCTAGGAACACAAACTTCTTGTCAAACGCTAAAAAATAACTTCTGGGTTACCCAGAAAATAAAAGTCAATGTCGAGCGAGCTACTTTGACCATCCCCTACTTACAAAATGTTGATTGTTTGAGTGCTATAAAGGCATGGATCTAGAGTCTATCTAACAGGCTACAAACTAGATACAACAACAGTTCCAAATATCCTAACACCTGATAGATATGGGCCTTCGAAAAACTTGTCAGAGACTGATTTTGAGTTTCTGGGTTGCCCAGAAACTCTTGGTCATGCTCGATCAACTGAGTTTGACCAAGAATAACTTTCATTCTGGACATGATCTAAGCATGATTTCAAGTCCAGATCAAAGTCCTTCTAGCATACTACATGTTCAAAACATAAAATGTGACGCCCCCAAAATCGGTATACATCACCTATTCTGAGTCGCCTAATACATGGTACAAAATACAAATACAACCTTAAATATACAACATAAGCTGTGAGTTTGAATACAAATATTGTATACTAAAGATTATACAAACTCAAAAGGAGTCCTTATTACAATTATTATTACACTATTTCACAGAATAGTGAGGACTACTAATGCTATCATCTGGATCGTCACTTCGTTCCCCGACTAGTCCCTGCTACGTTCTCATTTCCTGAAGAGAATAATGAAAGCAAAAGGGTGAGCTCAACTAGCCCAGTAAGAAATATTATGACTAAGATAATGCAGAATAAATTATCATTAGCCTTCAACAGTGTTAAACTGATAAAATATAACAAACATCAACTTTAAGCGGCGCTGAATAAGCAATCCATTAGAAGAGTCAAGTAGAGAATAAAATCTACTATCTTCTATGATTTAAAAGGTTTTTCATTACTTTTATCGCTGAGACTCAGCTTAATAAATAATCCACATCATCCCTGCACTACGGCCAAGGATATTCATTAGTATCACGACCCCAAATTATCCATGCACTACGGGCCAAGGATATTTGTGTATTCATCAATGGTCATGATCATGCCAACAACTGTCCATCAATGCACTACGGGGCAATGAGAACTTTTTTCCACCTCATATGTAACATTACGGTCGTGATTACACCGAATAATTCCTTGTTATACCAAGTAAATCATACCAAGTCCATCTATGCACTACAGGCCACAGATGACTTTCAACATAATATAAACATGAGGATGATGACAATGATATGAGAATTCAATAAAACAAGTTCAAGAATTAATTTATCCAGGAACTAATAATGTCCAAATTGTCAGCATGATACTTCTTTGTAGAGTAAAACTCAAGAATGCTTAGAAGAATATTTCCATGAAAAGATACTGGATGAAGCGCAAATATCAAAGATATTCCACTAATTTCAGGGAGTATAAAAGTCAAAACTTTAACCAACTGAGTGTAATAAAGAATGGAATAACAAAAGAAATCACCAGGCATGCGATAGACCGCATGTGATGCCCCCAAATTCAGGTACTTGAAACCCGAACTCAGTGCATCACGATACCATTTCTTTGAGCGGAATAATAATAATAATGTCATAAATATCAAACTTAATTTACATATCAGAGTTGTCTAAATCCCAGGTATGCGACATTTAAAACATTTCATTACATGATAGATAATAAATATCATCAATTTATTTAAGTCTAGCTATTACATAAGATAACACAAACTTAATTTGATAGCTTTCTTTTCCCTTTGTTCTTGCCTGAACCTTCAGGTCGATCATATATAGCTGAAAACATTTAAATTAAGCAAGAATGAGCATTTAAGTGTCTAGCAAATAATAACAATTATAAATATTAGCTGAAAGGATTAAATGTTTTCTTTGAACGACTCTTCAACAACGAAGCAATAGTTGTGAAGTACTGAAGCAACACTAAACAACATAACAATTCTTATTTCAATTTTGAAACTACATATTGACTATAAATGGAGAGCATTCGATAGACTATGAATATAGTTTTCAGTTTTCAAAAAGGTTAAACAGAACTTCATCTGCAAACCGTCATAACTTACAGGCACGGGGGGTGATCAGCCTGTTATGTCTTGTATTGATCAATACTACATACCAGAACGATATTCTCATTCATCATATAATCTATATTTTATTAGCTTACATTCTAAACCTTATCATATAAGTTAAATATTTTAACTTTGTTTTATTAACCAAACATAACGTCATATTCATTCAACTATTTCATAGTACATAACATAGCACATACTGCTTTAAACATCCGATATCCCTTTGTGATCACAAAAGTCGGGAATCGTTACTACAACTTATACAAAAGTTGGAATTATACCATTAAACAGACATACTTATTATAAAACACACATATTTAATTAACTAGTACTTAAGCTATGCCTTTTCCCGATCCTGGACAACCTTTCGCTCGATGACCTTCCATTCCACAATTAAAGCATGCACCTGGTTTATAGTTGGGACAATACAGAGTGGTATGTCCCTCATAACCGCAAATGTAACATATCTTTTTCCCTTTCTTCTTATTGGATTTTCCTAAGTCGTGGTCCTCTATCTTTCATTTCCCTTTCTTGCTTGGAGTTACACAAGATATGTTGTTCTTGGCTCCCATCTGATTAATCTAGATCTTAAGTTTATCTTGTTCTTCCATCATTTCGATTAATGCCTTTCATAATTGGCTATTTAGTAGCTTTTCTATTTCCCACAACTTTTCCAGAGAAGAAACCTTGTTCCTCAGATTCTGCACTTTGGTTGATGCTTGATCAGCTCCAACTTTGGTGTCCGAATCACTATCTGTCAGTTCCACCATTTCTGAGTCCGGTATTGTATTCTCTAAAATGATCACCTCATCAAGGTTATCTTCAACGTGAGCATCTAGTTCAGCTATTGGCTTTGATATTGGCTCCTTCTTTACGATCTTAGGGTATCCTAATTCTTTTCCTCCTGACATCTACACATAAATTATCCTGATTAGCATATATACACACAGCAAGTCAAAGTTTTATATAAGTTATCTTTTATTTGGTTTTACAATGAATTTATTCAATTCATCTCCCTTTTAAACTTTATATGAGTTATTTGTACTTTCAACGTTTTCCTCTGCTCTAAGGTTATAGCCTAAGGTCTACTCCCACCTACGGTTTCTAACCTTAAAGCTCTGATACCAACCTGTGACGCCCCCAAATTTAGGTGCTTGAAACCCGAACTCAGTGCTTCACGATACCATTTCTTTGAGCGGAATAATAATAATAATGTCATAAATATCAAACTTAATTTGCATATCAGAGTTGTCTAAATCCCAGGTACGCGATCTTTAAAATATTTCATTACATGATAGATAATAATTATCGTCAGTTTATTTAAGTCTAGCTATTACATAAGATAACGCAAACTTAATCTGATAGCTTTCCTTTCTCTTTGTTCTTGCCTAAACCTTCAGGTCGATCATACATAGCTGAAGACATTTAAATGAAGCAAGAATGAGCATTTAAGTGCCCAGCAAGTAATAGCAATTATAAATATTAGCTGAAAGGATTAAATATTTTCTTTGAACGACTCTTCAACAACGAAGCAATAGTTGTGAAGTATTGAAGCAACACTAAACAACATAACAATTCTTATTTCAATTTTGAAACTACGTATTGACTATAAATGGAGAGCATTCGATAGACTATGAACATAGTTTTTAGTTTTCAAAAAGGTCAAACAGAACTTCATCTACAAACCGTCATAACTTACAGGCACGGGGGGTGATCAGCCCGTTATGCCTTGTATTGATCAATACTATATACCAGAATGATATTCTCGTTCATCATATCCGCCTCAGGGGCACAAAAGTTTTTCCCAGATTAGGGATGTTCATACTTAGTCGGGATTCCGAACCAAAACAATTTGATTGGATACAAGAAGGTTTTATCATATTCAACGATATTTCTAAATCTGTGTCTAGCTGATCAAATAGCTTAGAGACTATATATATATATATATATATATATATATATATATATATATATATATATATATATCAACATGTGTTTAACTACAATGGTTATCCAAGTAAGGACACTTGTATAATCATATTTGAAATTAACAAAAAATATATATATATATATATATATATGAGTTATATGATATAATATCATGTTGATAAACAATGATCGGATATAATATATACGACAATATGGTTAATAATCTAGTACAATAATAATATAAATCTGAAACTTTCTTACTCATGTCCATTGCATAAAGAAAATACAAATGTAAAGATACTTGCTTACGATATCCGTTGAATAAAGTAAAACAAGAGTTTAGGATACTTACACAATGTAAATGGTAGTTTAGATACTTACTCAAATAAAAGAGTAAGAGTTAAGAAACTTGCCTGGTCTGCTGCTTACACAACTTAGTTTTATCTTTAATTCAACGACCTATCATTTATAAGATTGTTCTATCAATTAGAATAACATATCATAACACATAGTACAGTTATTTACAGTCAACACATATCCTAATCACATTGTCTCATAGTTATATTAATCATTAAGACACAAACAAATACTTATACAGTCAAACTATATAGGTTCAAATCAATTTCGGTAACATTTCGGTGTACCGACGGCTTTATTGGGTAATTATCGAGTTTAAAACTCTATCATGCAGTTCAATATTATACTGGATATTTTAAATACCAGTCATCTTATTTTTAAATGACTTATAATAATTTCTAAATAATTATTATAATTTATCTTGATTTCTTCAAACTCTAAAATCATTATTAAATGATTTAAATATTAGATCATTATAGTATCATTAATATTTAAATATTAATATAAACCAACCATTGCCAAAATATCAAAGTTATTGTTAATAACTCAAAATATTTTTAAAGTATTAATTTTACCCTTAAATGATTTTTAAAATATTTAAAATTATTTTTAAATCATTACCATTAATATTAAAATATTAAGGTATTATTCACTAAAATATTAAAAGTCACTTATAATTACTTAAAATATGTTTAAACCATTTATATCCTTTTTAAATGATTTTTAAATCAATAAAATCATTTTTAATCTATTTATTTAATATAATTATTAAATAAATCTAATATCATTAATATTAAATAAATAATGAAATTTATCTTAAAATATTAAATGTTCTGCATTTTATAACTTAGAATTTCTTTAAACTCTTTATTTTCATTTAAAATGATTTTTATAATATTAAAATCATTTTAAACTAATATTATTATTAAATAAATCTAATATCATTAATATTAAGTAATTAATGAAATTTACTTTAAACTATTGAAAGTTACATTTTATAACTTAAAATATTATTAAATACCTTATTATCATTTAAAATAATTTTTAATATAATAAAATCATTTTTAGTTAATTTATTTAGTGCATTTACTAAATAAATAATATTCAAATAATTACTAATATTTATGGAAACTATGCCAAATTATTAAAAGTTAATGTTTATGACTTAAAATAATTTTTAGAACTGATTTTATAATTTTTTGAATTTATTTACTATTTTTAAATGATTTTTAGAATTTATTTCTATTTTTAAATCATTTTCAGAAATTAAAAATAAAAATAATAGGAACCTGTTGTTATAGGCTATAGCTACAAACACTGTCATAAGCCTTAGGTGTTCTTGAGCTCAAGAACACTGACAAGACAGTTAACGAGGGGGTACGTTTGACCAAGTTTAATTCAGTGTTCATAGTGTTTCTGGGCTAGCCATTGATTTGATCTTGTAGTACTAGTGTAATACTACATTTAACAACAAATAACAAGGTCAAACAATAACACAACCGAGAGATATAAGCCATCAAAATGGTCATCGAGACTATTATTCATTTCGGGTTACCGGAATGAAGAAACGACTCGAGGTCTTACTTTGGGCCTCCACTACTTGCTATACGTGTACTGTTTTTGTGATATTAAGATCACAGTGTGTAGACAACATGTAGGTGTACAGATCTATTACATAACATCATCATAAAAACAATACAAACGTTAGATCTAACCCGGTCTCAAAGTGAAGGCCACGATCTGTTCTTGAACATTTCTGGGTTACCCAGAAATGTTATTGAGCAGTTTGGTCAACCTATGTTTGGCCAACTTTAGATTCGATTCTGATACGTAACTGAGTAATCTAGAGGCATGAATATGTAGTACTCATGTCAGTCTACAAGTATATAAAAACAACAAGGCCCAACCACTTAACAGTTGCAAGATCAAACGCCTGCAAACTCGTTGTCAGAGATTTCTGGGTTTCTGGGTTACCCAGAAACCAGATCTCGTGTTTGGTCAACGCGGTTTGACTTCTTATAAAATGAAATCTAAACATGATATAACCTTGATTAAAGTTCTAGATCATAGCTTATATAGCATAGAGCAGATTCATAACATCAAACACAACAAACAACTAACATACAAGGATCTATGAGCCCTGACATTTGACTGTCAGACCCAAAATTTCTAACTTTTCCAGATTTATAAAATCATTGATTTCGAGCATCTAAGTGTTATGGATCTGAGTTATAACAACCTAGATCACTAAATGGCACCTTCTAACATAACTTTAAACCATTAAACATAACATCTAACCTGAAATCTAAAAATCAAATTTTAGGTTTTAGCGTTTTACCTTTCTTGACTAATTCTTGAATCTGAGCTTCTGATCTGCTACAAGTGTTAGTGGGGCTTCATTAGGGACTGGTCTAGCAAGATATTTTCAGAGGTTTTGAGTTGAGAGTCTTGGTTGAGTGTTGGTGTAAAATATGAGCAAACTAGTAACAT
Source organism: Panax quinquefolius (assembly GCA_020205615.1). Taxonomy (NCBI): domain Eukaryota; kingdom Viridiplantae; phylum Streptophyta; class Magnoliopsida; order Apiales; family Araliaceae; genus Panax; species Panax quinquefolius. The sequence goes on along the minus strand of CM035167.1, from coordinate 80,759,762 downwards.
TTCTCTCTCTCAATCTATATATAATATGGTGTAATGCTATGGTTGATCATGATTATCAGATTTGTGACTGATTAAAGGCTATACTAGACCACATGGCTAGTTAGAGTTGGCCACCAACCACCTACTAGGTCTAGATCTACACTCTACCTTAATAAAATATTCAAAAGGGTAGTTTGGTCATTTGGTTTTTACTTTTAGTGGCAATGTTGACATTTTATCTCACCCATTAGGGTTTAACCCTAGAGCTCCAAAAGACCAAGTTCTAGGATTTTGAGATTAGGGCTAAAATGGGAATCTTAGTTTCTAAAAATGTGAATTAGGGTTCTCTAATTAAATTAGGTTTACTAATCACCTAGAATTTATAAATTAGACTTTATAATATACTAATTACCATTAACCTTGCTAAATTAATAATTAGGGTTTACAATTTAGTAATTAGGGTTCTAATTTAGTAATTATGGTTCTTAAGTATTAATTAGGGTTTATCCAATTAATATTAAATATAATAATAATTGTTATTAATTACATAACACATAACTTAATAATTTTTATAGTCGTAATTGACTTATGTACTATAGTTTATCAATAATGCTAGGGTTTCCACTCCTTTACTAAAACTTTTCCACACATTAACATTACACACATATCAAGCATGTTTGTATTACTGAAATATAATTAATATTATATTAATATTCTCATTCCTTATTCAAAATCCAGAATTAGGGTTTTGAATCCATATCCGACATAACCTTCATATATACCATTATTAATTAAGTTAAAATAATTAACTTAACTAATATAATAAAATACAAATCATAATAATCCTTATAATCATATCATATATATAATAATCATATTTTCATGGAAAATAAAAAATAAATATTTTTATTACAAAATTAATTTATAATAAGAATATAACTTATAATGATCAATAATTCTTAAAAGAATTTATTTATCATTATTCATATAATAATTATGTTTTATTTGTCACATAAATACCTATACTTTTCTTTGCACATAATCCCACCTTTATATATATTAAAAAAAATTAATGCAAAATTTATTATTTAATTATTTTGAAAATACTGGGCTATTACATCCACCCTCCCTTATAAGGATTCTGTCCCCGGAATCACCGCTTCAAAACTTATAGATACTAGGGAAAATAACATACACAGTCATTTCAAGTAGATCTCGATCAGATTCGATCGAACTGATGTTTAACTATTCAACATAAAACTTGTCCATCTAATCATACGGAAATTTGATTTCTAACAGAACTCAAATTTCTCCTTCAAAATTTCTTTATAATAAAATAAAATCATATATAAGAAAATGAAATTTATTCGAAGAATACCTGAAGTTCCATCCCCGGCTGCTACGGTATCCTGAACCGTCATGTTGAATACTCTGGCGGTTGATTTCGTTGAAGTTGGTCCCGTTATCGCCAGTGTTCCGTTGTCTCTCCCTGCATTCGCACTTTCTGCATCCATCCTCCTTTTCGAACAGTCTTTGACCTTATGTTCCGTTAACCCACACAGAAAACACCCATTATTTGTCCTAGGATTGGGGCAGTTAGGAGAGATATGTCCCTCCCGCCCACACTTATAGGACACAAACTTACCACTAAGACACTCTCCTGAATGATTCTTCCCACAATTCTTACATTGCATGTACCGCTTCCTCACACCTTCTGTTTGACTTGGACATTTCCAAAATTGTTCCACTTTTCTTTCCATTCCCACTACCACTACCGCTTCTACCTTCCCAGTTCCCTCAACCTTACCTCCTTCTTTTTTCTCCTATTGTAGAGGCTCATGGCCTCACTTCTCCCTTGGGCTATGATAGCCTTCTCCAAAAGTGCTGTAAAAGTATTTATCTGCAGTACCGCCACCTTATTGTAGAGCCAGGGTTTTAAGCCCATCTCAAACCTCCTTGTCTTCCTTGCCTCCGTATCAACTTGATGTGGAACAAACCTAGCTAATTCATTGAACTTTGTGGCATACTCTGCAACTGTCATGTTATCCTACTTTAACTCCAAAAACATCACCTCCATCCTAGCCTGCATACTTGATGAGAAATAGATCTCAAAGAACAACGTCTTAAACCTAGTCCATGTTATCACTCCTTCTCATGCCCTAACTTGATTTGCCTCCCACCAGAAATTCGCCTCTCCTTTCATCATATAGGTGCCAAAAGCTGTCTTTTGCCCCTCAGCTACCCTAGCGACTACAAACGCTTTTTCTATTTCCTTAACACAAGTTTGGGCTTCTATCAGGTCAGTAGTACCTCTAATTTCTGGCTATCATACGGCCTTAAAATCTTTGAAGTTTGCAAATCGGTTGTCTGGTTGATTTCCCGCGGCCGACATTCCATTCTGCATTGCTTGAGCTACCATGTTCACGAAATTCTGCATCAGGTCTGGTTGTTGTCCTCCAGCATTGTTGACTGATTCTTCTGCCCTTTGGTTTCGAGTTTGACGTCTTGGTGGCATTATCTTGTTAAATAAAACATAATCTATATTTTATTAACTTACATTCTAAACCTTATCATATAAGTTAAATATTTTAAACTTGTTTTATTAACCAAACATAACGTCATATTCATTCAACTATTTCATAGTACATAACATAGCACATACTGCTTTAAACATCCGATATCCCTTTGTGATCACAAAAGTCGGGAATCGTTACTACAACTTATACAAAAGTTGTAATTATACCATTACACAGACATACTTATTATAAAACACACATATTTAATTAACTAGTACTTATGTTATGCCTTTTCCCGATCCTGGACAACCTTTCGCTCGATGACCTTCCATTCCACAATTAAAACATGCACCTGGTTTATAGTCGGGACAATACAGAGTGATATGTCCCTCATAACCGCAAATGTAACATATCTTTTTCCCTTTCTTCTTATTGAATTTTCCTAAGTCGTGGTCTTCTATCTTTCATTTCCCTTTCTTGCTTGGAGTTGCACACGATATCTTGTTCTTGGCTCCCATCTGATTAATCTAGATCTTAAGTTTATCTTATTCTTCCATCATTTCGATTAATGCCTTTCGTAATTGGCTATTTAGTAGCTTTTCTATTTCCCACAACTTTTCCAGAGAAGAAACCTTGTTCCTCAGATTCTGTACTTTGGTTGATGCTTGATCAGCTCCAACTTTGGTGTCCGAATCACTATCTGTCAGTTCCACCATTTCTAAGTCCGGTACTATATTCTCTAAAATGATCACCTCGTCAAGGTTATCTTCAACGTGAGCCTCTAGTTCAGCTGTTGGCTTTGATATTGGCTCCTTCTTTACGATCTTAGGGTATCCTAATTCTTTTTCTCCTGACATCTACACATAAATTACCCTGATTAGCATATATACACACAGCAAGTCAAAGTTTTATATAAGTTATATTTTTTTTGGTTTTATGATGAATTTATTCAATTCATCTCCCTTTTAAACTCTATATGAGTTATTTGTACTTTCAACGTTTTCCTCTGCCTTAAGCTTATAGCCTAAGGTCTACTCCCACCTACGGTTTCTAACCTTAAAGCTCTGATACCAACCTGTGACGCCCCCAAATTTAGGTGCTTGAAACCCGAACTCAGTGCTTCACGATACCATTTCTTTGAGCGGAATAATAATAATGTCATAAATATCAAACTTAATTTACATATCAGAGTTGTCTAAATCCCAGGTACGCGATCTTTAAAACATTTCATTGCATGATAGATAATAAATATAGTCAATTTATTTAAGTCTAGCTATTACATAAGATAACGCAAACTTAATCTGATAGCTTTCCTTTTCCTTTGTTCTTGCCTAAACCTTCAGGTCGATCACACATAGCTGAAAACATTTAAATGAAGCAAGAATGAGCATTTAAGTGCCCAGCAAGTAATAACAATTATAAATATTAGCTGAAAGGAATAAATGTTTTCTTTGAACGACTCTTCAACAACGAAGCAATAGTTGTGAAGTATTGAAGCAACACTAAACAACATAATAATTCTTATTTCAATTTTGAAACTGCGTATTGACTATAAATGGAGAGCATTCGATAGACTATGAACATAGTTTTTAGTTTTCAAAAAGGTCAAACAAAACTTCATCTGCAAAACCGTCATAACTTACAGGCACGGGGGGTGATCAGCCCGTTATGCCCTATATTGATCAATACTACATACCAGAACGATATTCTCGTTCATCATATCCGCCTCAGGCGCACAAAAGTTTTTCTGATATTAGGGATGTTCATACTTAGTCGGGATTCCGAACTAAAATAATTTTATTGGATACAAGAAGGTTTTATCATATTCAACGATATTTCTAAATCATGTCTAGTCGATCAAATAAGCTAATATATAATATATTATATATATATATATATATATATATATATATATATCAACAACATGTGTTTAACTACAATGATTATCCAAGTGAGGACACTTGTATAATCATATTTCAAAATTAACAAATGTATATATATATGAGTTATATGATATAATATCATGTTGATAAACAATGATGGGATATAATATATATGACAATATGGTTAATAATCTAGTACAATAATAATATAAATCAAACTTTCTTACTCATGTCCATTGCATAAAGAAAATACAAATATAAAGATACTTGCTTTACGATATCAGGTTGAATAAAGTAAAACAAGAGTTTAGGATACTTTACGGCGTAAATGGTAGTTTAATACTTACTCAAATAAAAGAGTAAGAGTTAAGAAACTTGCACAGTCTCTCGCCTTACACACCTTAGTTTTATCTTTAATTCAACGACCTATCATTTATAAGATTGTTCTATCAATTAGAATAACATATCATAACACATAGTACTGTTATTTACAGTCAACACATATCCTAATCACATTGTCTCATAGTTATATTAATCATTATGACACAAACAAATACTTATGCAGTCAAACTATATAGGTTCAGATCAATTTCGATAACATTTCGGTGTATCGACGGCTTTATCGGGTAATTATCGAGTTTAAAACTCTATCATGCATGTCAATATTATCCTGGATATTTTAAATACCAGTCATCTTATTTTTAAATGACTTATAATAATTTCTAAATAATTATTATAATTTATCTTGATTTCTTCAAACTCTAGAATCATTATTAAATGATTTAAATATTAGATCATTATAGTATCATTAATATTTAAATAATATTTAAATATTAATGCAAACATTGCCAAAATATCAAAGTTATTTTTAATAACTCAAAATATTTTAAAGTATTAATATTACCCTTAAATGATTTTTAAAATATTTAAAATTATTTTTAAACCATTACCATTAATATTAAAATATTAAGGTATTATTCACTAAAATATTAAAAGTCACTTATAATTACTTAAAATATGTTTAAACCATTTATATCCTTTTTAAATGATTTTTAAATCAATAAAATCATTTTAATCTATTTATTTAATATAATTTTTAAATAAATCTATTATCACAAATATAAAATAATTAATGAAATTTATCTTAAAATATTAAAAGTTCTTTTTATAACTTAGAATATCTTTAAACTCTTTATTTTCATTTAAAATAATTTTATAATATTAAAATCATTTATAAACTAATTTATTATTAAATAAATCTAATATCATTAATCTTAAGTAATTAATGAAATTTACTTTAAATTAATGAAAGTTAAATTTTATAACTTAAAATATTATTAAATACCTTATTATCATTTAAAATAATTTTTAATATAATAAAATTATTTTTAGTTAATTTATTTAGTGCATTTACTAAATAAATAATATTTAAATAATTACTAATATTTATGGAAAATATGCCAAATTATTAAAAGTTAATGTTTATGACTTAAAATAATTTTTAAAACCGATTTTATAATTTTTGAATTTATTTACTATTTTAAATGATTTTTAGAATTTATTTCTATTTTTAAATCATTTTTCTAAATTAAAAAATAAAAATAATAAGAACAAATAAGCTATAGGCTATAGCGACAAAAATCTGTCATTTTAGGTGTTCTTTTGAGCTCAAGAACACTAACAAGGCAATTAACGAGAATACGTTTGACGAGTTTAATTTAATTTTATATAGTGTTTCTGGGCTAGCCATTGATTAGATCTTGTAGTACTAGTGTAACACTACATTTAACAACAACTAACAAGGTCAACAATAACACAACCGAGAGATATAAGCCATCAAAGTGGCTGTCAGAGACTGTTCTTCATTTCTGGGTTACCCTGAATGAAGAACAGCTTGAGGGTCTTACTTTGGGACTCCACTACTTGCTATACGTGTACTATTTTTGTGATATTAAGATCCCAGTGTGTAGACAACATGTAGGTGTACAGATATATTGCATAGCATCATCATAACAACAATACAAACGTTAGATCCAACCCCTTCAAAGTGGAGGCCAAGAACTGTTCTTGAACATTTCTGGGTAACCCAGAAATGTTCTTGAGTAGTTTGGTCAACCTATGTTTGACCAACTTTAGATTCGATTCTAATACGTATCTGAGTAATCTAGAGGCATGAATATGTAGTACTCATGTCAGTCTACAAGTATATAAAAACAACATGGCCCAACCACTTAACAGTTTGCAGAGATCAAACGCTCAAGAACTTGTTGTCGAGATTTCGGGTTTCGGGTTACCTGAAATCGATCTAAATGTTTGGTCAGTCATTGAGTTTATTCGCTTATAAAATGAAATCTAAACATGATATAACCTTGATTAAAGTTCCAGATCATAGCCTATATAGCATAGAACAGATTCATAACATCAAACACAACAAACAACTAACATACAAGGATCTATGAGCCCTAACATTTAACTGTCAGACCCAAAATTTCTAACTTTTTCAGATTTCTAAAATCATCAATTTCGAGCATCTAAGTGTTATGGATCTGAGTTATAACAACCCAGATCACTAAATGGCACCTTCTAACATAACTTTAAACCTTTAAACATAACATCTAACATGAAATCAAAAATCGAATTTTAGGTTTTAGGGTTTTACCTTTCTTGACTAATTCTTGAATCTGAGCTTTTGATCTGCTACAAGTGTTAGTGGGGCTTGATTAGGGAGTGGTCTAGCAAGATATTTTCGGAGGTTTTAAGTTCAGAGAGTCTTGGTTGAGTGTTGGTGTAAAATATGAGTAAACTAGTAACATTTCTCTCTCTCAATCTACATATAATATGGTGTAATGTTATGGTTGATCATGATTATCAGATTTGTGACTGATTAAAGGCTATAATAGACCACATGGCTAGTTAGAGTTGGCCACCAACCACCTACTAGGTCTAGATCTACATTCCACCTTAATAAAATATTAAAAAGGGTAGTTTGGTCATTTGGTTTTTACTTTTAGTGGCAATGTTGACATTTTATCTCACCCATTAGGGTTTAACCCTAGAGCTCCAAAAGTCCAAGTTCTAGGATTTTGAGATTAGGGCTAAAATAGAAATCTTAGTTTCTAAAAATGTGAATTAGGGTTCTCTAATTAAATTAGGTTTACTAATTACCTAGAATTTATAAATTAGACTTTATAATATACTAATTACCATTAACCTTACTAAATTAATAATTAGGGTTTATAATTTAGTAATTAGGGTTCTAATTTAGTAATTAGGGTTTCTAAGTATTAATTAGGGTTTACCCAATTAATATTAAATATAATAATAATTGTTATTAATTACATAACACATAACTTAATAATTTTTATAGTCGTAATTGACTTATGTATTATAGTTTATCAGTAATGTTGGGGTTTGCACTACTTTACTAAAACTGTTCCACACATTAACATTACACAAATATCAAGCATGTTTATATTACTGAAGTATAATTAATATTCTCATTCCTTATTCAAAATCCAGAATTACGGTTTTGAATCCATATCTGACATAACCTTCATATATACCAATATTAATTAACTTAAAATAATTAACTTAACTAATATAATAAAATACAAATCATAATAATTCTTATAATCATATCATATTTATAAAAATCATATTTTCATGGAAAATAAATAATAAATATTTTTATTATAAAATTAATTTATAATAAGAATATAACCTATAATGATCAATAATTTTTAAAAGAATTTATTTATCATTATTCATATAATAATTAAGTTTTATTTGTCACATAAATACCTATACTTTTCTTTGCACATAATCTCACCTTTATATATATATAAAAAATTTAATAAAAATTTATTATTTAATTATTTTGAAAATCTTTGGGTTATTACTGCCATGCATATGAGTTAGTTCCAATGTAATAATAAACAACGGAACCAGGTCATGCATAAAAGCTTACTGCACGTGATGTTCCAATGAATAATAAACAATGGAACTGTGTCACGATAAACGCATTGCATGAGGATATTCCAAATGTAATAATAAATAACGAAACCAGTCATGCGTAAGCATATGAGATAGGATGTTCCAAGCGAATAATAAAGAATGGAATAATGAAGAATTTCACCATGTATGTGGTATCTTGATGCATAAAAGTTATTCCAACATAATAATAAAAAATGGAATAACAAAAGTTTTCTTCATGAAGACGGAAGCAAGAAATAATACCCATTACCGTAAAAGAAACTGGATATAGGAAAAGAGAGGTAGCAGACTTCTCTTCTTCTTTCTCTCTATAATTTTCTCTCTCTAGAGTTTTAGTGAATTCGTAAGAAATAATGTAGGAATGAGCTTCTATTTATAGGAGAATGGAAAGGCACTGTGTAAGGATTTTTCTCACGGATGGAACAATGTTTGAAATTCACTGGCTGAAATCATACGCTAAATTTTCAAAACCAAATTTTATAATATATATAATATAACACATGCTATATTAGAAAAATCCTACCACCCGTGCATCATTTTTCAAGGTGCTGGCCAATTAGAAGAGAGGGAAAAAAACTATCACATGTCAAGTTGAGAAAATTGCCTCATTCACATGTTTGATAGCATTATTGGATTTGTTCAACCAATAAGGTGCAAGCTTTGAAAATAATACCACATATCCTGTCAACTTCATCCACCACCACAACCCACTCACCCACATTTAATATATATATATATATATATATATATATATATATATATATATATACATAATATTAATCACACACCCCACCACTTTCTTAATTCCCCACCCGTGATCATCTTTTCTTTTCTTTCTTCTTCCCCCCCCTACATGCCAACTAACACATATATAATTTATATAAATACGTACCTTATATATATATATATATACACACACATATAAACCTTATATATACATATAAGTAATAAAACAAAACTGAGATAACTTTCTCCCGACGATTTTGAAAAATGAGAAAGTGGGGGGTTCATATAATATGCCACCCTACAACAAAAACTTCATAAAATTTTCCTCAATATTTTTAACAACATTCATCATCATTATTATAATTCACAATATTAATCGACCAGGTCGTTCCCAGGAAAGAGGGGGCTTTCCAATAAAGATTTCTCCCTATTGGCGCGCAATTAGGTGACCAAACCTCTCCTTAGCAGAACTTCTATACATCGTTAATATTGCAAATAATAATATTAATAACTCTGTCATTTCAATTATTGATTTAATAATATATAAAATATCGACAATAATTGAATCAAATAACGTGAGATACTATGCAACAATTACTGTGGCAATAATTAAACAAAACTGAGTGACTTCTCACGTAAGCATCAATAATCAATACCGTGTGCTACTATGCAACCACGCGTATTACTGTACTTTTACTATCTAGTAGTTCAACAGTTTTAACTGTAAAACTTCCGCCGTTATTTTCATAAAAAAAAATTTGTCGTTTTCTCAATCCGACAATAATTCCGTTATGGGGTCCACCAATGATTGTGCCATCGTACGAATATTCCCTGTTAAAACGAATATTCCCCGACCAATCGAATATTATAAAACAACTCGCATACTTTGAAAAATTTATAAATACTACCCACAACTATAACATTATATCAAATTCATTCCATACTATTCAAAAATGATATTTATAGAAAAATCATCTTTATTAAAAAGTTGGGGTCTTACATAAAACACACAAAATCATAAACATAAAGAAATCTACAGCCCCTGACATTCGCTGTCAGACCACAGTTTTAAACTTTTTCCAGATTTTGTAAATCTTTACTTTCGAGCATATAAATGTTATGGATCCACTATTTAGCAACCCAGATCATTGATTCACAACTTATATAACATATTTAAACATTTAAACATCAAATCCAACATGACTTTAAAGATCAAATTTCTAGGGTTAGGTTTATACCTCTTATGAACAAAATCTTGAATCTGACTTCTTGATCTGTTATGGGTGGACTTGGGACTTGATTAGGGACTGGTCTAGTAAGAGAAGTTTGGATGTTTGAGTTGAGAGAGAAGTGAGTTGAGTGTTGGTGAAAAAATGATCAAGTTAGTAACCTTTCTCTCTCAATCTATATATAATATGGTGTAATGCTCATGGTTGATAATGTGGCCAGATTTTTATTAATTAAAGGCTATTACTAGACCACATGGCTAGCTAGAGTTGGTCACCAACCACCCACTAGGTCTAGATCTACACTCCACCTTAATAAAATATTAAAAAGGGCAATTTGGTCATTTGGTTTTTAATGGTTATCAATTCATTTCTAACCCTTAGGGTTTGATCCTTAGGGTTTAACCCTAAGGTTTCCTAAACTCATAATCTAGATTTGTGTAATAAGGGCAAAATGGGAATCTTAGTTTCTAGAAATGTGAATTAAGGTTCCCTAATTGAATTAGATTTCCTAATCACTTTAGATTTGCAAATTAGACTTTATAATGTACTAATCACCATAAGCTTGCTAAATTGGTAATTAGGGTTTATAACTTAGCAATTAGGATTTTGATTTAATAATTAGTGTTTCTAAATATTAATTAGGGTTTACCTAATTTACATTAAATATAATAATTTCCATAAATTACATTACACAATAACTTAACAAATCCTATAGTCATAATTGACTCATGTACTATAGTTTATTAATAATGCTAGGGTTTTGCACTGTGTTACTATAAATGTTCCACACATTAACATTCCACACATAATGTATATGTTTATATCATTGAAATATAAATAATATTATATCAATATTCTCATTCCTTATTCAAAATCCGTAATTAGGGTTTTGAATCCATATCCGACCTCACTTTCATATATACTAGTTAATTAAGTTAAAATAATTAACTTAACTACTATAACAAAATACATATCATAATAATCCTTATAATCATATCATATATATAATATTCATATTTCATGGAAAATATTGAATAAATATTTTATTATAAAATTAATTTATAATAAGAATATAATCTATAATGATCAATAATTCATAAAAGAATTTATTTATAATTATTCATATGATAAATAATTTTATTTATCACATAAATACATATATTTTTCTTTGCACATAATCCAACCTTTATATATAAAAAAAATTAAATGCAAAATTTATTATTTAATTATATTGAAAATATTGGGTTATTACAGTGGACTCTCAAGAACAAAATTACATATCCATTAACTAAAACTTATCTTGTAGCATCCCTAAATTCTGGTACTAATCACCATGAATCTGGTATACTAAATCTATAACTATTACGGAAGATATAAACTTAATTTGTTTATACATTAAACTTTACACATAATCCCCAAGGTCGATAACCTTAACTTATTACATGAATTCAATATTCTATCTGACGTACAATGTCATTTGTCTTCGTTTGTATCCGAAGTATTCGTCGTAATCTGCAATGTTTATCATGATATAGCAAGGGTGAGCAACAAGTTTGCCCAGCAATTTTAAGTTAAAAGAAAAGATATATCGTGATTGAAAGTGTAAAATCCCAACTTTTATGAATAAAGATGAATTTTTCTCTAAATATATTTTTTAATATTATGGTGTGGATTTGATATAATGTTATACTTGTGGGTAATATTTATAAATTTTGCATAGTAAGAAAGTTGTTATAAAATATTCGATTGGTCGAGAATATTCATTTTAACAGGGAATATTCGTACGACGGCACAATCATTGGTGGACCCCACAACAGAATTATTGTCGGAGTTAGATAATGACATAAATATCTTTCTATAAAAATAATGGCAAAAGTTTTACCATTAACTGTTAAAATACCCGATGATAAAAGTACAATAATACGCGTGGTTGCATAGTAGCAAAGGGTATTGATTATTGATGCTTACGTGAGAAGTCACTCAGTTATACACAATTATTGCTACAGTAATTGTTGCATAGTATCTCACGTTATTTGATTCAATTATTATCAATATTTTATATATTATTAAATTAATAATTGAGATGTCAAGTCATTCTTATTATTATTTGCATAATTAACAATGTCTAAAAAGTTCTGTCGAGAAAAGGGCTTTGGTCACCTAATTGTGCGCCAATAGGGAGAAATCCTTATCGGAAAGCCCCATCTTTCCTGGGAACAATTTGGTTGTTAGTATTGCGAGTTATAGTAATGATGAATAAATGTTGTTAAAAATATTGAGAGGATTTTTATGAAGTATTTGTTGTAAATTTTGCTTATTATTTGGACCTCCATTTACCCATTTTTCAAAATAATCAGTAAAAAATTATTCAGTATATATATATATAAATATATATATATATATATGTATGTATATATATAAGGTGGGGCCCACATATTGGATGAAATATAAGGTGGGCCCACATATTTATAACTTTTGGGGGGGTGTAGGATTTTGTCACGGGAGGAAACATATTATTATTATATATATTATAATAAGTTTTGTTTTTTTTATGAAAAATAAAATATATTATATTTTATTATGCATAGTGTCTATATAGTGTTTGCATAGTAAATCAGAAAAAAATTCTTTCGCTAGTTGCATCCGTGATTATGTTTACTATGCGTCCGTGATTTTAATTTTCAAATAGTATCCTTCCATTCTCCTATAAATAGGATGCTTAGTTTAGAAATGAAAAGCACACCAGAATCACAGAATTCTTCTTCTATAATATTGAGCGTATTTCTTTCGAGTTTTAGGAAGCTTTGAGTATAGAAAATAGTATAAGGTTTCTTCAAGAATATCACCGTTCTACCAGTCAGAAGTACTCAATTTTTAAGGTAAGGGATATTAATTTTGTTGAATACTCATAAGAAAAAATATTTTTTTCCATACTCTGTAGTATGTAAGTAATATTATTTCATTTCAGATTCTGAATTCTACACTGATTTTGTTAAATTATGGCTTTTATACTCCGTTAAATTAATAGAATATCCTTAAAATTTGCGCTTCATCTAGTTTCTTTTCACGAAAATATTATTCTGAGCATTCTTGATAATTTTTAATCTTTCCATGACGGGGTACTATTCACTCAAGTACTATTCACCCGGGGTACTATTCATGACTAAAATTGATTTCTTTTCAGTCCAAATCATTTTTGATACAATATTATTCTTGAATTTTACTCCACAAAGCAGTATCATGTTGATAATTTGGACATTATTGAATTTTGGATAAATTTAATTATAAATCTTTAAAATTTATCATTTGCTTTCATTTAATTGAATTCTTATATCATTGTCATCATCCTCATGCTTATATTATGATGAAAGTCATCTTTGGCCCGTAGTGCGTAGATGGACTGTTGATTGGTATGATTATGACCAGGGATCATTCGGTATAATCATGACCTGTAATGTTACAAATAATATGATAAAAGTCCTCATTGGTCCGTAATGCACTGATGGACAGTTGTTTGCATGATCATGATCATTGGTGATTACACGAATATCCTTGGCCCGTAGTGCATGGATAATTCGTGGACGTGATACTAATGAATATCCTTGGCCTGTAGTGCGTGGATAATTTGATGATGTAGATTATTTATTAAGTTGGGTCTCAGTTATAAAGTTTCTGATAAAATTTTTAAATCATAGAAGATAGTAGATATCATGCTCTACTTGACTCTTCTAATGGATTGCTTATTCCGCTACAGTTAAACTTGATGTTTATGGTATTTTAATCAGTTTAACACTGCTGAAGGCTAACGATAATTTATTATGTATTATCTTAGTCATAATATTTCTTACTAGGCTAGTTAAGCTCACCCTTTTGCTTTCATTGTTCTCTTCAGGAAATGAGAATATAGCTGGGACAAGTCGGGGAATGGAGTGATGGTCCAAGATGGTTGTCATAGTAGTCTTCACTATTCTAGGAAATAGTGTGATAATAAATATAATGAGGATTGAATTTGAGTTTGGATATTGTCTATGAGACAATATTTGTGTCAACCCTCAGTTATTGTGTTGTTGTATTATGTACGACAGTTGTATAATTAAGTTGTATTTGATTTTTGTACCATGTATTTGGCGACTCAGAATGGGTGATGTATACCTATTTTGGGGGCGTCACAGAATAAGATGGCTGACTTTCAACAATATAACAATTATGAAATAGCATGAATCAATTCTCATAACTGAACGACCGAGACAATAAAATTGAATGGATAATGAACATGAATAAATCAACTGGACCAAATGGTAATGAAGGTGATCAGCCTTTCATACCTGATGAACACATGCAACATGCACTACGTGCGAATCAACAAAATCATAGACGTGATATAATCAACAAGGATTAACCACTAGCATAATTGAAGAATCATAACTCAGGTTTGAGTTAAAGAACTTGCTTAATTAAAAGTAAAGTTCGAGAACTTGCTTGCACCATCGACTACTGCTACGCAATTTATTTAGCTTCATCTGAAAGACCTAATATTGATAATATTGATCTCCCAATTAGAATAATATCATCTCAGTTAATACAGTTAATTACAGTTATAAAATAACCTAAACACATTACCACATAAGTCTATCAGTCAATAAAACACATAAGACTCGGTATCAAGTCAAACTATTTCAGTCTAAGTTGAGTCTGGTACTATTTCGACATCCCGACTACCTAATTGGATAATTATCGAGCCTATTATCACTAAGACTCTACTTAAACGCTTCACAATTATCTTAGATAATTTATTTATCATTCAAAACATTTTTCAATAACTCATAATAATTTTAGAATAATTATTATCATTGATAATGATTTTTCAATCATAAATATCATATTTAAATGATTTAAATACCACAATATTCCATTATCATTAATACTTATTTAATTTCAAATATTAATGAAATACATGACATAATATTATAAGTTATTTATAATATCTCAAAGTATTTTAATACCTTAATATCACATTTAAATGATTTTAAAATATTTAAAATTATTATTAAATAATTTTCATTAATATTAAAATATTAATGTGTTTCATGACAAAATATTAAATTTATGTTTTATAACTTAAAACATTTTAAAACCTTTAAATCATTTTATATGATTTTAAAACATTAAAACTATTTTTACATAATTTATTTAATACAATATTAAATAAATATAATATCATTAATATTAAATTATTAATGAAATTCATTCCAAAATATTAAAAGTCATTCAAAATAACTTCAAATATTTTCTAACACTTTAATATATTTTCAAATGATTTTTAAAATATTAAAATTATTTTTAAGTAATTTATTTAATATAATAATTAAATAAATTAAATATCATTAATATTTAATAATATTAAAATATTAATGAAATATATCTCAAATTATTAAAAAAATCAATTTTTATGACTTCAAATAATTTTTACAAATTAATTATGAATTTTTCATAATTATTAATCATTTAATTCTAATTATTTAATCAAAATAATTAATTTATAAATAAATTGTCGCTAAAGGGGTCTAAAGTGACAAAACTTTCGCTATAGGTGTCCTTGAGCATGCAATAACATTCATAGCCAGTTTCCAGGGTATTCACTTTGACCACTTGTAATTCTTTGATTTTAAAGTTTATGGGCATGCTAAGGTGTTAGTCATGTAGTATTGATGTAATACTACAATAACAAACAAATTCCATGGCCAAATTACATCATATTAGTAAGTTATAGGCCATCAAAGATCTTTTCAGACCTGTTCTTCATTTTCTGGGTTATCGAGAAATGAAGAACAGTGTAAAGTCTCACTTTCTAAGCTTTGAATCTTGGATTCTAGGCTTACTCAGTGTGATTGAGTGGTTCAATCTTGTAGTAGAGGTGTCAAGGTACAAAATTAATACACTTTTTTAGCTTAACAACAACACAACAAAAAGATCTAGGCCGGTCAAACTGCTGTCAGAAATGTGTTCTTGAGAAATATGGGTTTTCCAGAAAACTCATCCAGGCAGTTGGACAACCCTTGTTTGACCATCCATAACTTTGATTTTGTTCATGATCTGGGTGTTCTAATGGCATGCTTGTGTAGTCTACATATCAGTCTACAAAATCTATACACTAACATGGCCTAAAACATTAACAACAGCAAGATTCAAGCGTTGAAAAACGTTGTCAGACATTCTGGGAAATTTCTGGGTTTTCTAGAAATTAGTTTGTGCTTGGTCAACCATGTTTGACCATCAATATCTTGAGATCTAGACATGGTATGGAATTGATTCCACTTCCAGTCTATTCTCCTCATGGAATAGAACAACTCTATAACATTAATCCAACATAACATCTAACACACAAAGATCTATGGGCTCTAACATATGGCTGTCAGACCATAAAATTAGGTTCTAAGTCAGTCACTAAAATTCTATTTTCTTTCATCTAGATGTTATGGATCTATGATGTAACATCGTAGATCACTAAATAACACCTTCAAACACAACTCTAAACATCAAAACACATACTTAACATAAATCATCAAGATCTACAAAGATTAGGGTTTATACCTCTTTATGGCTCAATCTTGAACTTCTGATCTTTGAATCTGTTCTTGAAAAGCTATGAAGTTATCATGGTTTAACTTTTGACTCACTCCCTCTCAAGATTTCGAATTTTTAGAGAAGAGAAGGCTTGGCTAGAATGAGAAGTAAAGTAAGTATTTTCTTACTTTAATCTTTAACTTTTTGATCTAATGAACAAGGATGTTGCCAGGTGGCAACAAATCTGATTTGGGTGAGATTTTACACACATGGGATAATCTTTGACTTGGTGACTCACCTAGATTTACAAAATCTTTTACTTAAAGTTTAAGTAAAAGGGCATTTTAGTCATTTTGCACCTACTAAGGGTATTTTGGTCATTTCCCCTATAACTTAAAGGGAAATTTGGTCTTTTCATATATATCCTATAAATATTACACCTTAGGGTTTTATACTTAGCATTTGAGCTCCAAAATTATGGTTTTAATATTCCCGATTAGGGTTTCGGATTCCCGGAACTGAAATTAGGGTTTCCAAACAAATTGTTAAGGTTTCTAACCAATTGTTAGGGTTTACTAACTTAACATCAAAGGTCTTAACATAATATTAGGGTTTCCTAATGTTACACTTAACCTGATCAATCCTTGACCCTTAACCACATACTCATACACACATAATCACATACAGAACTACACAAGTCCTTCACAAAATTCTAAATTCATACCTTATTTCCAGTCTAGGTTTTATTATCTAACCTTTATTCAATCTTTTAAGATTTTATGATTTCAATAAATTCTCGGGTTGTCACATATCCAACAGTAGGATGATCGGCACTTAAAGAAGAACGGTATGAGATACCATGGCTATTGGCTTTTGTACAAGTGGGAGATTGAAAGTAATATGCACACAAGCCAATCATGTTTGATGATAAAACATATACTTTATAACAATCTTATTCATTTATTAATAAAAGAATTATTTATTAAAGGCTTTTAATTTATCTACATGGTGTTGTTTTATAATATGTGATAAACTCATAGTTTTGAGCAATTCTTTTATAATCATGATGATGATCATGCTAATGAGATCTAAACTCTTAGATGGCTCACAAACTAAAATTGTTCCCAATCGTTGGATTACTAAAAAGGGGATTAGTGATTCCGGATAGATTGGTACATAAGTTGTTTGCTCATGTGATGAGGATGATTGATCTCATGATCATTTCTATAGAGACACTAAAGCAAGTATGTAGGTGCTTATTGGAGAATAAGTTCATTGAACGTGGTTCGCTAAGAAATACCTAATGGAGCTTTACTTGCCTGTTAATAGGAATTCATGTAGTGATAGTAGTACAAATGATACTTAGACTTGAGTTCATCATAGTATCTTATGTATGATGAGTTATACTTTAACATATTCTTTAAGACCCTTAGGGTATATCAAATGATATGTTTTGGTATAATAAGTTGTACATAGAGATAATGAATGATCAACAAAGAATCTATCGCTTCTAGTAAAAGAAGAGTATGTCATATGTGATTCGATAGATGACAACCCAGTAATCATTGACCAAGGCAGAATGAAATTAGAAAAGAGTTTCTAATTTGCATTATTTGGAGTTGTGCATTTAAGAATCGAAATACATAGAATTAAATAAAATAAGATTTGATAGTAATTTTATGTCTTATATTTAATTGGGACATTGTGCGGTGGAAGGATTGAATTGTACGATAACTATTTACTTAAAGGTTCTTTTATGATTAATATTGAAATCTATATTATCTGAAAAGTTGTTGATCGCTAAGGACGTTTATCCTTATTGTAGAATAAATGTTATTTATTTAAATGAATTAAATAGTTAATTTATTTATTTAAATAAGATTAGAATTGTTCTAATTGATTTATTCACAACCGATTTAATATGGAGAACCTAAAGAGTCACAACATAAAAGGAAAAAATATTTATTTAAGAAGTAAATGACATAATCCTAATAATTAGTTAAGTGTATTTAATTATATCTATGGTGATAGAATAAATTAAATAAATTAATATTTATTATTTAATATTTTGAAATATTAAATATAAATTAATAAGAGGAGTCTTATTATTATTATTATTTAATTCCTAAAGGAGTTTGAGAATTAATTAACATAAGTACTCTCATATATTTCTAGTAAGATTAGGAGGCTAATTAATTAAAAGAGTTTAATTTATTATTTCTAATAAAATTAGGAAGCCTAATTAATTAAAATAAAACCTTATTCATAAATTGTTTAGGAGGCTTGCCTACATCTATAAATAAGAGAAGTCTTATTTTAACTTGGGGTTAATAATACTTCCAAGAGTTGGGAGAGTACACAATATTCTATAGAGATTGAATTAGTGTTTTGCCAAACACTCATCTTCTTGAATACTTGTTCTTCCTTGGTGGATCACCTCTAGAGGCCAAACACTTGGATGGCTAGTGTTGATCAAAGGAAGTAATCAAACCTGGTGAATTCAAGTTGAACGTGAAAGGAATTGGAGGTGAACTCGTACCTGAGGAAGTTCTTTTCTACAAGGGTATGAAACTGATCTCTATCTCTTTTCTATTGATTGATAATTATGCACAAAGTATGATCATGGTGAGGTTTGTATGAAAATTTTTAAATTTCGTTTTATCGCGTTTCCGCACCTTTTATGTAATTTGATTGCATGATCGCGCTATGTACAAACCTAACAGAACAAGTATGATAGCTTGCTCTCTTCCTTTTTGCTTCAAATTTCTTTGCTCTCTCTTCCTCTCTCAATTTCTCTTGAGTTTCTTCTCTTGGTTTTGTGAATTGGTAGGAATTAATTAATGAATTGCCTTCTATTTATAGGCTTGCAAGAGTTAGGGCGTAATGGTCATTATGCTAACTCTCTTAGGATACTTAACCATGGTTAATACATGGGAGATGAGATGGCAAGCTTACTTGACAAGCTCTCTTCTTTGATTTGTCCATCTAGCTTTGTTGGTTGATTTCACAATCAATGAATTTGTCCAAGTGTACACAGTCAACAAGTAATAAAGTGATAAGATAAAGTGTCGATCCCACAGAGAATTCTAATCAATAAATTCCAACTACTAGCACTATATCAATCCAATTTTATTTAAACAACCATAAAGTGTGATTTTTAAAACTAAGAAAACTAATTTAAGCAATTAAAAGAGATTATTCTAAAATTAAATCAAACAAATAAAAACTAGGATTTGACGAATGAATTCAGATAAATAAGGTTAAGAATCCAATATTCCCAATTATGAACTATAAACCAATTACCCAATTATTATGCCTACTGGATTGTTAACAAGAATTCTAAGTGTCAAAAGCCCTTTTCCAAGTGATCAATTAACTTTTATTTAATCCAATTAATCTTGCGATATTCCTATGCAAAACAATTAAATTAAACTCATTACGTTCCAATTCCAGATTTGTTACATGCAGTGAACAGATATTCATATTCAATTCACGACCCTAATTATTCGTCATGCAAATAACTAAGCATACATGTTATCATGTCCAGTTCTAACCCTAGATTTCCTCTCCCGAATCCTTCTAGAGTAACACGGTAATTACTGGCCAAATAATTAATCAATAAGCACAAGACAAGATAAATAATTCACTTTGACATAAATAATTGGAATAAATTGAATAACTAATTTATAGATATAAAAGGTTCAATTGTAGTCTTAATGAAAAATTAGTTCATAACAGAATTTAAAATCAACAATCTCATGAAAATCATCTTGAAAGAATTACACCAATTGAAAAATAAGAAGAAGAAACTCTAGAGCAAATCCTTCAATCTTCAAGTAATCCCTTGCTTAGCCTTCAATTCTGGTAGATCTCCATTAATTCCAGCTAATTAGCCTTTATATACTGTTTGCATCTAACCACAATCCTTTTCCCAATCAACCTCTCAATTATCTCTTAAATCCCTAGTCAAATCGCTTGGCCAACACGGCGCTACCGTCAACAAAAATCAAGCCCGGCGCCCCAAGACTGGTTCAGATTCAAAACATAGCGCATACCGATTTGGATCCATTTTAGTTACGAAAATGCCATTCCCTTGCTCAAATCACCAAATTACCCCTACGTCTCCCGAATCTGCAAAATAACAACTAGACACAGTAAAAATACTTCTAAAAGATTCGAGAATACAACAATTTAAGCATACTAATATCCAATTCATGGGTATATTACCCAATCATCAAATACCCCCAAACTTAAATCGTTGCTTGTCCTCAAGCAACAAAACACAAAATAACATGACAAACTAAACAAAAATACAAATGCTCCTAAAACTAACTACATGTTCGTAATTCCAGCAATTAAATAGCACACCGTATATTAATTAGGCCTTAGAAAAATCACAATAACATGTTAATACAATATATTGAGGTAGATCAATAATATCCCAACAATAAATAAATCTAAATCTGTTATTACTGATATCGTGTGTGTGTGTTCAACAACCATGCTAATTAAGAAAAAGCAAAATATGAAACATAATTGATTTCTGAGAAGGCATCATACAGTGCAAACTCGAAAACTCCTCAAATAAACTAGATTTGATTAAATTCAAACAACTACCAAAATCCAAGGGTCAAAATGGAATACTTATGCTTAAGATTTTATTTTTATTTTTTTCAATGGGGGCTTGTTGCACTTTTTCCGCTTTATTCATTATTTATCTTTTTTTTATTTTGTTTTTCATGGATATGCAATGTCCTATTCCCTTAGGCTTTTCAGTGCTACCTTAACGAGCTTTCGAGCAACGACTCCCAAGCCATTAAGACCTTAGGGTGCTAGGTGTAAAGAAAATCCCCTCGGGCTTACTTACTCAAGTAGCAAAGGCCACAAAACTAGACAAGCATGTCACGGTGTTTATTCTTATTTTTTTTTTTTTCTTTTTTTATCTTATATACTCCAAATATTTTTCCCCCAAACTTGAATTTATGTCTAAATTTAGCCATCACTAGCTATTCATATTTTTCTTTTATTCCACTAGCATTCATCCTTTAGAACTCTATTATCTATACATTTAAACTTTCTTAGCCAACATGTTCATTTTTCAAAATGTGATATCCTGATAATATCAATGTCAAACAGATAAAGATTAAAATTATGTTAAGAAAATCACATCACTAGCTTAACAATCCTTACTAGAATTGTTCATGCAATTTTAATTTCATCATTTGCCCCAAACATACATAACTATTAAACAACTGGAATTAATATGCAATCCTAAAGGCAACACTTAACCAACAATAAAAACCCAAATTATCCACAAACTATAAATAAACTACTAATGCAAATAAAAATTAACTACCCCCAAACTTATCAAGAGCAATGTCCTCATGCAAAAAATTTAGCAATAAAAATAATAGAGGACTTCCCTGACGAGCTCATTCCTCGGGTGCAGCATCATCATCCTCATTTCATCTCTTGATCGATGGGAAGAAACACAAGCGAAACAGAGCAATAGGAATCGGCTAAGATTAACGCCCGAATGCGCCAGGCGTTCATGGTATCTCAGGCGATAAATTGGTCAACCAAATAGTTATAGATGACATCTTGACGTTCAGACAGGCGAACATTATGGGATTCGAGATGCGCAGAATCATCACGCACATCACGCTGTGATAGCAATGGGTGACCGGGTTCGTTCCCAGAACAGCGGTGCCAAAACTTGTTGGATAAAATCTATATACTTTACAACACGCAAGTATACGTGGTCAACAAGTAATATAATAGTAAGTAAAGTATCGTTCCCTCAGAGACTTAGCAAGAAATTAACCTCGCAACTACTAATCTTCTATTAATCCTAATTTTATTAAACTAATCAATTTTTAGTTTATAGCAAAAATATTAAAATTATTAAAAATCAACTAAATACCAACAGACCCTAAAACTGAACTTTCAAACAAATATTGGAGAATTAGGCTTGTAACTTCACTTTAATCATCCCTTTGATTATTATTCCATTATTCCAGTTTAATTCACTATCTCAGTTTATTAATCAAGAACACATAAATAGTATTAACCACCTCTCGATGCATTAACACCGTATTAACCCAAATCCATAATTAAGATAGAATTAAGTTAAACACCTTAATCAATCAACTCACTATATCTCTATGTGAATTCTAATTAAATAAGGTTTAAGTTCAAGTTCTCTTCATGATTACATGCGATGTCAAACATATCTCTACCCTAACATACATCAAGATTCTGTTCATTCACATAAATCAAGAACACATGCTATATTAATTAAGTCTAGATTTATATTTCATCTCTCGAATTCATACAAATCCACATAAAATTGTTGATCAAGCAATTCATAAATTCAAGCTCAAATTAATATAGATAAACTACATAATAGCTTTATTAAACTGAAAACCGAGGTTACATAATCATTGTTCCACTTAAAGATCCATTATAAGCCTAATAAATAATTTAGTTCATAGCTAATAAATTATGTGACGACCCCAAAATAGGTCCATTCCATCCAACCCATTTTGAGTCGCCAAATACATAGTACAAAAACAAATACAATTTCAGTAATACAATTGTCGTGCAAAATACGACAACACGTATACTGTGAGTTTGAATACAACTATTGTCTAATAGACAGTATAAAAACTCAAAAGGGGTCCTCATTACAATTATTGATACGCTATTTCACAGAATAGTGAGGACTACTAATGCAACCATCTGGACCGTCAATCCATTCCCCGACTAGTCTTAGCTATATTCTCATTCCCTGAAGAGAACAGTGAAAGAAAGGGTGAGCTCAACTAACCCAGTAAGAAAATATTATGACTAAGATAATATACAACAAATTATCATTAGTCTTCAACAGGGAAAAATCTGATAAAATATAATTGACAACAAGTTTTAGATAAATAACTGCAGCAGAATAAGCAATCCATTAGAAGAGTCAAGTAGAGAAAGAATTCTATTATCTTCTAAGATTTAAAAGTTCATCATCAATATTTTATCCCTGTAACATCAATCAATATACATCTTGAATCAAATATTCATCTTTGCACTACAGGCCAAAGATATTCATTTGTATCACCAGTTGGTCATGTTCATCTCAACACCTGTTCATCTTTGCACTACGGGCCAAAGATATTCATTAGGTAATCATTCATCTTTGCACTATAGGCCAAAGATATTCATCAGTTAATCATTCATCTTCGCACTACAGGCCAAAGATATTCATCAGTTAATCATTTAGGACTGAGGATGATGAAAAATATCTTAAAGAAAACGAATCCAGTGAGATAAAAGATCAAATATTAGGGATTCGTATTACAGTTTATCCAAGATCAATAATACTCCATAATAACCAATTTTGAAGCAAAATTCCAGAATAAAGATCAAAACATAGATACAATCAAAGATAGTAACCATAATAGACATCTTGGACAAAAAGGAGAAAATTTTATTTTTCGGTGAATAGTATCGTATTCGTGAATAGTGTCGTATACGTGAATAATGCCATATACGTGAATAGTAACCCCGACATAAAAAGTTCCAAATTTGATAAAAAGTTCAGATCAATATTTCGGCATAATGATATTGAAGAAATAATATCATATATGAAGAAAATAACATCCCTTACCTCAAAATAACTGTACTTCTGACTGAATTTTGGATATAGTGCTGACAGAAACTTGCACCGATAAATAAAAACTCACAAAGTATCTAAATACTCACAAAATACACTCGATAATATAGAGAGAGAAAGAGAGAAAGCTTATGTTTGTGGTGTGATTTTCAATTCTAACTTAACCCTCTATTTATAGGAAAATGTTAACACGCCGAAGCAGACTTGACCTGCAACCTGATGGCTTTACCTGCTACTATTGCCACCCAGCACATTTGAAATAAAATTCAGCACATTTCTTCACCAACCACAAGTGGGGCCCACTCAATTCTAGAATTTTCCACCAAAATCATTTATAAACCTAATTTTTGAATCAGTCACCTCTTAAAATTCATAACAAATCATAAGTTCATTTTTAACGGTTAAAATTTTGTGGACATATACTCAACTTATATATGTATAACGTATCCAAAAATTACAACGATCCAACGATCGGATTAAAAATTATAACTCATTAATATATCTCAAAAAACCTTTGGTTTAATTTTAATACCTCCATTCAAACAAAAATCTTGATAAAATACCTCAACATTAACTCCTTCATTTTAACCACAATAAATATATCCAACATTAATATCCACATAAAATAAATATTTCCTTATCATATGAATCAATAATTAATTATTCACAAATAATATTACGTAATCACATTTATGACAACGGTAGCCGCTCCCGTGAAAGAGGAGCTTTCCGATAAGGATTTCTCCTTACTGGCATACAATTTGGTGACCAAACCTCTCCTTGACAGAACTTTCTAGACATTTCCAATAATGATATCTAATAATATTATTCAAATAATATGAATTATTGATCTGATAATGGAGATATTGTGCAGTTACAATTATTGAACAACAATAATATAAAATATCAACGCAGCAATTATTGAATCAATAAAATAAAATATTGAATAGTAACTACTGTGATAATTATTGAGTAGTGCCTTCTTACGTAAGGATCAATAATTCAACTATATTGTGCAATCACTGTAATGCTTCTTGTGCAACCACACGATTCTTGTATTTTAACCAAGGGTATCCAACAGTCTTAACGGTAACAACTACGCCGTTATTCAATTTTGTCATTTTTTTCATCCGACTGTTATCCGTTATGGGGCCCACAAATGGTTGCGCCATCGTACGAATATTCCCCGACAAAAAGAATATTCCACGACCAAACGAATATTCCCCGATAATTGAATATTTTATAACCACTTGCTTATTTTGTAAATTTTTCACATTTCACCCATAACCAAAGTATTATATCAAATTAATACCTTATTATTCACAATAAAAAATAGAGGAAATTCGATTTTATTCATTAAAAAGTTGGGGTCTTACAACCTCCCCTCCTTATGAAATTTCGTTCTCAAAATTGACATACGTACCTGGTGTTTCGAAAAGGTGAGGATACCTCGCTTTCATTTTTTATTCCAACTCCCAGGTCATTTCTTCAATAGCATGGTTTCTCCACAAAACCTTAACTTATGGTATAACCTTTGTGAGTAGGACATGCTCTTTCCTATCCAAGATCTTGACAGGTACCTCCTCGTACGTTAAATCTTGACATATCTCTAAATGCGGTTCTAACGCAATAATGTGGTTTGGGTCATCCACATATTTACGTAA
The DNA here is from genome assembly GCA_020205615.1 of Panax quinquefolius. Lineage (NCBI taxonomy): Eukaryota > Viridiplantae > Streptophyta > Magnoliopsida > Apiales > Araliaceae > Panax > Panax quinquefolius. The sequence continues at coordinate 80,733,545 of CM035167.1, read as the reverse complement.
CATCGATATGTGAAAAACATTATGAACACGCGGCATAATTAGCGTTAACGCGAGTCTATAGGCCACAGTTCCTACTCGATCGAGGATTTTAAATAAATTGAAGGCTTGAGCTTTCTTTTCTTCATCAATTCTTACTTCCAGAATAATGCATTCTTGCACCTTCTTCTTTATATTCATCAGCTCCGGTGTGTAGCTTGAGCGGTTTTAACTTTATCGATTAAATTCGATTCTACTCGTATATTCGTTATCTTCACGTGGGTCCCTAGAGTCTTTAACTCTATCTTCATCATTTGTAAGTTATACAAAATGGGTTTTTGTGTTAACAACGTCGCACTCGTAAATGCATATGATCTTCTACTCAACGCTTCAGCTACCACGTTCGCTTTCCCACGATGGTATTGAATGGTACGATCGTAATCTTCAACAGCTCGAGCCAACACCTTTGGCGCATTATACGTTTATAAGACCCCAACTTTTATGAATAAAGAATAATTTTCTCGAATTATATTTTTGAATATTATGGTATTGATTTGATATAATGTTATAGTTATGGGTAATATTTATAAATTTTGCAAAGTACGCAAGTTGTTATATAATATTCAATTGGTCGGGGAATATTCGTTTTAACAGGGAATATTCATACAACGGCACAATCATTGGTGGACCCCACAACGAAATTATTGTCGGATTGAGAAAACGATAAAAATACTTTATAAAAATAACGGCGGAGGTGTTACCGTTAAAACTGTTGAACTACCCGGTAGTAAAACTACGATGAATACGCCGAAGTCGCATTAAAGAGTAAGACACGGTATTGATTATTGATGCTTACGTGAGAAGTCACTCAGTTGTACTCAATTATTGCTACAGTAATTGTTGCATCATATCTCTTATATTATTGATTCAATTATTGTTACAGTATCATCTGTAATATATAATATATTATTAAATCAATAATTGAGACGACAAAGTTATTCATATTATTATTTGAAATATTGACAATGTTTATAAGTTCTGTCAAGGAGAGGTTCGGTCACCTAATTGCGCGCTAATAAGGAGAAATCCTTATCAGAAAGTCCCCCTCTTTCCTGGGAACGACCTGGTTGTTAAATATTGTGAATTATAATATTAATGATGAATAAGTTCGTGTTGATTAAAGATGAATTTTATAGTTCCATTGTGTTGGACTTATTTGTATTAGTATAATTGATGTGTGGAGGAAATATTGTTCAATTAGGTATTCGGGACACTTTTTGAGTCGGAGTACTATTCACGAGTTACTATTCATTAGTTACTATTCATGAGTTACTATTCACAAGTTACTATTCACGAGTTACTATTCAGGAGTTACTATTCACGAGTTACTATTCATGAGTTACTATTCACGAGTTACTATTCACGAGTTACTATTCACCCTGCATTATTCACTCTAGTATTGTGCATTCGAAGTATTTGGGTACAATATTATTCCATGAGGAGATGTGCTAATTTTTCGAATAGTTGGTTGAAGATATAATAGTAAGTCAATATGGACCGTTGGTGGAGTTATAATAGTAAATCAATATGGATCATTTGGTTTAAAGTTTTAATAGTAAATCAAGATGGACCGTTGTTTTAAGTTTTAATAGTAAACCAAATATAGATCGTCTGCTTAATAGTAAATCAATCTGGACCGTTCATGAATTAGTTACTATTCATTCCATTTTCCTATAAATAGAAGCTCATTCCTTCATTATTTCTTACGAATTCACTGAAACTCTAGAGAGAGAATTACAAGAGAACCTATTGAAAAGTATTCTGCTACTTCCCTACTCTTATATTCAATTTCTTTTACGGTAAGGGATGTTATTTATTGTACTCAGGAAGAGAACTTCTATTATTCCATTATTTATTATTCTGTTGGAATAACCTATATACGCGGGCTACCCTATACATGGTGACAATCTTCTAATATTCCGTTCTTTATTATTCTGACGGAATATCCTGTCTGTGCGTTTACGCCGGACCTAGTTTCATTATTTATTATTTTGTCGGAATATCCTGTCTGTGCGTTTACGCCGTACCTGGTTCCATCCTTTATTATTCTATTGGAATAACCTGCCTGTGCGGTCTATCGCATGCATGGTAATTTCTTTTGTTATTCCATTCTTTATTATACTCAGTTGGTTAAAACTTTGACTTCTATACTCCATGAAATTAGTAGAATATCCTTGATATTTGCGCTTCATCCAGTATCTTTTCATGGAAATATTCTTCTGAGCATTCTTGAATTTTACTCTACAAAGCAGTATCATGTTGACAAATTGGATGTTATCAGTTCCTAGATAAATTAATTCTTGAACTTGTTTTATTGAATTCTTATATCATTGTCATCATCCTCATGTTTATATTTTGTTGAAAGTCGTCTGTGGCCTGTAGTGCATAGATGGACTTGGTATGATTATGACCAGGGATTATTCGGTGTAATCATGACCGTAATGTTACAAATGATGTGGAAAAATTCCTCATTGGCCGTAGTGCATTGATGGACAATTGTTGGCATGATCATGACCATTAATGAATACACGAATGTCCTTGGCCCATAGTGCATGGATAATTTGTGGTCGTGATACTAAAGAATATCCTCGTCAGAAAGTGTGGGGGTGATTCGATGATGTGGATTATTTATTGTCGAGTCCCAAATGATAAAAGTGATGAAAACCTTTAAATCATAGAAGATAGTAGATTTTATTCCCTACTTGACTCTTCTAATGGATTGCTTATTCCACCGCAGCTTAAACTTGATAGTTATTGTATTGTATCGGTTTAACATCGTCAAGGCTAACGATAAATTATCCTCGCATTATCTTAGTCATAATATTTTTTTTGGGCTAGTTGAGCTCACCCTTTCTTTTTTACCGTTCTTCGTGAAATGAGAACGAATGGGACTAGTCGGGGAACCGAGTGATGGTCCTAGATGGTGCATTAGTAGTCCTCACTATTCTGTGAAATGGTGTGATAATAATTGTAATGAGGACTCCTTTTGAGTTTGTATAATCTCTAGTAAACAATATTTGTATTCAAACTCACAGTTTATGTTTTGTCATATTGTACACGACAGTTGTATTATTAAGTTATATTTAACTTCTGTACCATGTATTTGGCGACTTAAGATGGGTGATGTATACCTAATTTTGGTGGCATTACAGTTGGTATCAAAGCTTAGGGATATGATCCATGGCTAAGATGTGAGAATAGAATTAGGAGGGGAGAGACGGGGAATTCCTTCGCTAGTATGACCTACCTAAGTTTTTTTGTATTTAATTGGTCGGTCAGAATATAGGGATAATATGTGACATGTTAATTAACCTTTTTTTGTGACAGTATCTGAAAATGACATCTGAGAATGTCGAGAATAGCAAAGGAGCATAGGCGATCGTTGATTCACCATATATCAATAATCAGGATAATGTGCATCAGGAAGGTGACAATCATCACGTAAACAACAACACTGACCAAATGATGAATGATCAAATGTTCAGAGGCTTTATGCAATTCATGCAACAACAGGCGAGAGCGGCTCCTGTCCAAAATATAGGTGGAAACAATGGAAACTCTCGGACGGTCACCGCTAAATAGTTCAAGGAGCTGGGACCACCGGAGTTTATTGGAGAGCAAAAACCACTAAAGGCGGAAGCATGGATAAAATAGATCACCAAGATATTTGATGTCTTGGGATGCTCCGATGAGCAAAAGGTTCCCTTTGCTGCCTTTATATTGCGAGGAGAGGCAGATTACTAGTGGGAATCGGTAAAGCGTACTCAACATGCCGCACTGAAGATGTCTTGGGAGAAGTTCCAAGAACTATTCAACGACATGTACTTTCCCAAAAGTATTCGTCACATAAAAGAGGTGGAGTTTATCAAGCTGGAGAAAAATAATATGATCGTGTCGCAGTATGAGGCTAAATTTGTAGAGTTGTCTCGGTTTGCATCCCATTTGGTGGATAATGAAGAGAGAATAACGCGAATGTTTTTACGAGGTTTGAAACCTAAGATACGTCATCATCTTATTTCTCATAAACTATGTTTGTATTCAGATGTTGTAAATAGGGCTCAGTTAGTGGAGCGCGATAACGAGTCAACACAACCAAAGGAGAGCAGTCATCGAAGCGGTGACAACAAGCGTGGAGGGAATCAACAGGCCATAAATGGTAACCACTTCGGTGGTAATCAGGGCCAAAATAATAAGAATGGACATTTCAAGAAGAGGAGATTCAATAATGATGGAAAGACGTCAGCACCAGCACCCGTTGTTAAGGAAGGAGAACAACCACCTATCATATGCTTCAAATGCGGAGGGGAAGGACACATCAATCCAAACTCCGCGATGTCGTCCAAAGCATGTTATAATTATGGAAGAGAAGGTCACTTAGCCCGATTTTTCATCAAGACAAGTTCAATAGAAGATAGGCACCAAAGGTAGCCCGAGAAAAGTCAAAGCCGGTAGTGTAAGGGAGAGCGTTTGTTGTGACCTCCCAGAAAGCAAGGAACCCGAATGAGGTCATCACGGGTAAGCTTATCATAAACTCTAGCAAAGTCTATACTTTATTTGATACCGGTTCTACCCATTTTTTTATTTCTCCTACTTGCGCTCAACGATTAAATTTGACTGCAGAGAAATTAGACTTTGACTTATCTGTCGAAACTCCGTTGGGAGAAACCTTCATTACATCCACTGTTTATAAGTCTTGTTTGGTTCAAATCGGTAACCGCACATTACCTGTCGATCTTATTTCTTTAAAAATACTTGCGTTTGACGTAATTCAAGGGATTGATTGGTTAAATACTCATCATGCAAAAATTAATTGATTTCGTAAGGTTGTTAGTTTTCATATTCTTAATCAACCTATTATGCGAATTCAAGCGACCAAACCATTAAAATCAATCACGGTCATTTCAAGCCAGAAAGCTATTCATTTATTGAAAAACGGATGTCAAGCTTTCTTAGCTCATTTCACAGATTTAAACAAAAATACGTCAGTTTTGAACGATATTTCTATTGTTAATAAATTCCCTGACGTATTCCCTGAAGAACTTCCTGGCCTACCCCCAGAGCGTGAAATTGAATTTTGTATCGACCTTGAACCCGGTACAAAACCCATTTCCAAAGCCCCATATCGAATGGCTCCTATTGAACTTCAGGAGTTAAAGACCCAATTGCAGGAATTGTTAGACATTGGTTTCATTCGTCCTAGTACGTCTCCTTAGGGTGCTCTTGTTCTATTCGTGAAGAAGAAAGATGGGAGTATGCGACTTTGTATTGATTATCGAGAGTTGAATCATGTCACCATCAAAAATAGGTACCCATTGCCACGTATTGATGACTTGTTTGACCAGTTACAAGGAGCACAATTCTTTTCAAAGATTGATCTTCGTTCCGGATATCACTAATTGAAGATTAGAACCGATGACATTCCAAAGACGACTTTCAGAACTCGGTATGGGCATTATGAATTCCTAGTCATATCCTTTGGATTGACTAATGCTCCTGCTGCCTTCATGGATATGATGAACCGAGTATTCAAGGAATATTTGGATCACTTTGTGGTAGTCTTTATTGATGACATCCTTATTTATTCCAAAAGTCGTGAAGATCATGAGCAACACTTAAGGCTGACACTCCAAAAGCTTCGTGAATACAAGCTTTATGCCAAGTTAAAGAAATGCGAAGTTTCGGCTCGAGGAAGTAGCATTCCTTAGGCACGTAGTATCAAGTCATGGAATATCCGTTGACCCCAAGCAAAGATTGAAGCTATTCAAAGTGGGAGAAACCTAAATCAAATGATCAAGTACGTAGCTTTCGATTTAATTGGTTATTATCTGAGATTCGTGGAAGGATTTTTTGAATCGCTACTCCATTAACTCAAATTGACTCGGATAGATAGAAAGTTCGGTTGGAGCGAAGAATGTGAGAAGAGTTTTCAAGAACTCAAGAGGAGACTCATTTCAAAGACTGCTCGACAATACCATCCGCTCGGAGGGATTTGTCATATACAAGTGACGCTTTCGCAAAGGGTTGGGATGTGTTCTCATGCAACATTGGAAAGTCATAGCCTATGCCTCAAGACAACTCAAAGAATATGAGAGGAATTATCCTACTCATGATCTAGAGTTAGCAGCTGTTGTCTTCGCACTTTAAATTTGGAGGCATTACTTGTATGGGGAGAAAGTGGAGATCTTTATGGATCATAAAAGTCTCAAATATTTCTTCACTCAAAAGGAACTCAACATGTGACAACGACGTTGGCTTGGACTATTGAAAGATTATGATCATACCATCCAATACCATCCTGGAAAAGCTAACGTGGTAGATAACGCATTGAGTAGAAGATCTTATGCAAGTACGAGTGCGATATTGTTAACGCAAAGGCCCATTTTGTGTGACTTGGAAAGGATGGAGATAGAGTTAAAAACTCCAGGGACCAATGTGATGATGGCGAATATACGAGTAGAACCGACTTTAATTGATAAAGTTAAAGTCGCTTTCAAGCTACTGTAATCCGTGAATGATGCATATGAGGAAGAAAGTTCAAGAAGGTGCTATGCCGGAAGCAAGAATCGATGAAGAAGGAATACTTTGAGTCAACTCCAAACTTTGTGTTCCTAACGACCCTGATTTAAAGTATAAAATCATGATGGAGACACACAACACACCATTTGCAATCCATCTTGGGAGTACCAAAATGTATCATGATCTTCGACATACATTTTGGTGGAGCAATATGAAGAGAGAGATAGCGGAGTTTATCTCAAGGTGTTTAACTTGTCAAAGAGTCAAGGCGGAGCATCAAGTACCAAAAGGTCCATTGCAACCACTTGAAATTCTAGAATGGAAGTGGGAGCACATTACCATGGATTTTGTTACCGGTCTTCCTAAGGTTTCTCAATGCATAGATACGATTTGGGTCATTGTTGATAGATTGACCAAGTCTGCTCATTTTTTACCGATACGAGAAACTTATACACTTGAACGTCTTACTCGTATGTATATAAACGAGATTGTAAGATCGCATGGTATGCCTAAGATCCATAGTTTCGATCGAGACCCAAGATTCACTTCACGATTTTGGGTTAGTTTGAAAAAGCTATGGGCACAGACTTACGATTTAGCTCGGCATATCATCCTCAAATGGACGAACAGTCGGAGAGAACTATTTAAACTCTTGAAGATCTATTAAGACTATGTGTCCTTGACTTCAAGGGAAGTTGGGACAAATTCTTACTATTGGTGGATTTTTTCTATAACAATAGTTATTAAGCAAGTATTAGCATGGCTCCATTTGAGGTGTTGTATGGAAGAAAGTGTCGTTCTCCAGTATGTTGGGATGAGGTGGGTGAAGCAACGTTGTTGGGACCAGAGTTGGTACGTATGACTACAGAAAAGATTCAAACGATCCGACAACGTATAAAAACTTCACAAGATCAACAAAAGAATTATGCTAATCTTCATCGAAAGGACGTAGAATTCGATATTGGAGATCATGTGTTGTTACGTGTTGCTCCATGGAAAGGAGTTACGAGATTTGGAAAGAGAGGAAAGCTCAATCCTCGATTCATTGGCCCATTTTTAATTCTTGAGCGAGTGGGAAGTATGGCCTATAGACTCGCCTTACCGCCAAGTATGTCTCGTGTTCATAACATTTTTCACATATCCATGTTACGTAAATATGTGAAAGACCCGAACCACATTATTGAGTTAGAACCAGACGAGATAGAGGAAGATTTAACATATGAAGAGTTGCCTGTTAAAATCTTGGATAAGAAAGATCATGTTCTACGCTCCAAGGTTATACCTCAAGTCAAAGTTTTGTGGAGAAACCACGATGTGGAGGAAATGACTTGGGAGTTAGAATCTGAGATGAAGTCAAGGTATCCTCATCTCTTCAACATACCAGGTATGTACCCTAATTTTGAGGACGAAATTTCATAAGAAGGGGAGGTTGTAAGACCCCAACTTTTATGAATAAAGAATAATTTTCTCGAATTATATTTTTGAATATTATGGTATTGATTTGATATATTGTTATAGTTGTGGGTAATATTTATAAATTTTGCAAAGTACACAAGTTGTTATATAATATTCGATTGGTCTGGGAATATTCGTTTTAATAGGAATATTCAGATAAACGGCACAAATCATTGGTGGACCCCTAATGAAATTATTATTATTGATTGATCGAGAAAACGACAAAAATACTTTTTATGAAAATAACTACGGAGGTGTTACCGTTAAACTGTTGAACTACCCTAAGTAGTAAAACTACGAAGAATATCGCGTGAGTGCACAAGAGAGTAATACCAGATTGATTATCGATGCTTACGTGAGAAGTAACTCGGTTATACTCAATTATTGCTCATGAAGAATCACGCGATCATATCTCTCATATTATTGAATCAATTATTGTTACAGTATCATCTGTATTATATAATATATTATTAAATCAATAATTGAGACGACAAAGTTATTCATATTATTATTTACAATATTGACAATGTCTAGAAGTTCTATCAAGGAAAGGTTCGGTCACCTAATTGCACGCCAATAAGGAGAAATCCTTATCGAAAAGCCTTCTCTTTCCTGGGAACGACCTGGTTGTTAAATATTGTGAATTATAATATTAATGATGAATAAGTTCGTGTTGATTAAAGATGAATTTTATAGTTCCATTGTGTTGGACTTATTTGTGTTAGTATAATTGATGCCTGGAGGATATACTGTTCAATTGGGTATTCGGGACACTTTTTGTGTCGGAGTACTATTCACGAGTTACTATTCATGAATTACTTTTTATGATTTACTATTCACGAGTTACTATTCATGAGTTACTATTCACGAGTATCTATTCACAAGTTACTATTCACCCAGTTACTATTCACTCTAGTATTGTGCATTCGGGTATTTGGGTACAATATTATTCCATGAGGAGATGTGCTAATTTTTCGTGAATAGTTGGTTGAAGATATAATAGTAAGTCAATATGGACTACCGTGGAGTTATAATAGTAAATCAATATGGATCGCTAGTTTAAAGTTTTAATAGTAAATCAGTATGGACCGTTGTTTTAAGTTTTAATAGTAAACCAATATGGACCGTCCGTTTAATAGTAAATCAATATGGACCGTTCATGAATTAGTTACTATTCATTCCATTTTCCTATAAATAAAAGCTCATTCCTTCATTATTTCTTACGAATTCACGAAAACTCTAGAGAGAGAATTACAAGAGAACCTATAGAAAAGTATCCTGCTACTTCCCTACTCTTATATTCAGTTTTTTTTACGGTAAGGGATGTTATTTATTGTACTCATGAAGAGAACTTCTGTTATTCCATTATTTATTATTCTATTGGAATAACCTGTATACGCGGGCTACCCTATACATGGTGACATTCTTCTAATATTTCGTTGATTATTATTCGTCGTAGAATATCTCGTCACGTGCGTTTACGCTTTGGGACTGGTTCCATTATTTATTATTCGTCGTCGAATATCGTCTGCATGCATGCATTATTTATTTGCGTACGCGCTTAACCCGGTTCCATCCTTTATTATTCTGGTTGAATAACTCGCCTGCGTGTGGTCTATCGCATGCATGGTGATTTCTTTTGTTATTCCATTCTTTATTATACTCGGTTGGTTAAAACTTTGACTTCTATACCCATAAAATTAGTGGAATATCTTTGATATTTGCGCTTCATCCAAAGATCTTTTCATGGAAATATTCTTCCGAGCATTCTTGAATTTTACTCTACAAAGCAAAGATATCATGTTGACAAATTGGACGTTATCAGTTCCTAGATAAATTAATTCTTGAACTTGTTTTATTGAATTCTTATATCATTGTCATCATCCTCACGTTTATATTTTGCTGAAAGTAATCTGTGGCCTGTAGTGCATAGATGGACTTGGTGTGATTATGACCAGGGATTATTCGGTGTAATCATGACCGTAATATTACAAATGATGTGATAAAAGTCCTCATCGGCCTGTAGTGCATTGATGGATAGTTATTGGCATGATCATGACCATTAATGAATACACGAATGTCCTTGGCCCGTAGTGCATGGATAATTTGTGGTCGTGATACTAAAGAATATCCTTGGCCATAGTGCAGGGGTTTTTCGTTGATGTGGAATATTTATTAAGCTGAGTCCCAACGATAAAAGTGATGAAAAACCTTTTAAATCATAGAAGATAGTAGATTTTATTCCCTACTTGACTCTTCTAATGGATTGCTTGTTCCGCTGCAGTTAAACTTGATAGTTATTGTATTTTATCAGTTTAACACTGTTGAAGGCTAACGATAAATTATTCTACATTATCTTAGTCATAATATTTCTTACTGGGCTAGTTGAGCTCACCCTTTCTTTCACTGTTCTCTTCAGGAAATGAGAATGTAGCTGGGACTAGTCGGGGAACAGAGTGATGGTCCTAGATGGTGCATTAGTAGTCCTCACTATTTTGTGAAATAGTGTGATAATAATTGTAATGAATACTCCTTTTGAGTTTGTATACTCTCTAGTAGACAATATTTGTATTCAAACTCACAGTTTATGTTTTGTCGTATTGTATACATGACGGTTGTATTATTAAGTTGTATTTGAATTACTGTATCATGTATCCATGCTACTCAAGATGGGTGATGTATACCAAATTTTGGGGGCGCCACGGTTGGTATCAAAGCTTAGGGATATGATCCTGCTAAGATGTGAGAATAGAACTAGGAGGGAGAGACGGGGAATTCCTTCGCTAGTATGACCTACCTAAGTTTATTTGGTATTTAATTGGTTGGTCAAAATATAGGGATAATATGTTAAATATCAATTAACCTTTGTTTTGTGGCAGTATCTGAAAATGACATCCGAGAATGTTGAGAATAGCAATGGAGCACAAGAGACCGTTGATTCTCCACATATTAATAATCAGGACAATGTGCAACAGGATGACGATAATACTCCTATAAACAACAACACTGATCAATTGACGAATGACGGTACGTTTAGGAGCTTTTTAGAATTCATACAACATCAGGCGAAGGCGGCTCCTGTTCATAATGCAGGAGGAAATAATGGCAACCCACGGTTGGTCACTGCTAAGAAATTCAAGGAGCTGTGACCACCGGAGTTTTTGGGAAAGCCAGAACCACTTAAGGCGGAGACATGGTTAAAGCAGATCACCAAGATATTTGATGTCTTGGGAAAAGATTCTCTTTGCCACCTTTATGTTGCGTGAAGAGGCAAATCACTGGTGGGAATCTGTAAAACGTACCCAACCTGACGCACTCAAGATGTCTTGGGAGAAGTTCCAAGAGCTGTTCAATGACAAGTACTTTCCCGAAAGCATTCGTCACATGAAGGAGGTGGAATTTATCAAGTTAGAGCAAAACAACATGACCGTATCGCAGTATGAAGCCAAGTTTGCTGAGTTGTCCCGATTTGCGTCCCACTTGGTTAATAATGAAGAGAGAATGACGCTGATGTTTTTAAGAGGTTTGAAGCCGGAGATACATCAATATCTTATTTCTCATAAACTGTGTTTGTATTCAGATGTTGTAAATAAGGCTCAGTTAGTGGAGTGCGATAACGAGTCAAAGCAACCAAAAGAGAGCAGCCAGAAAAATGATAATACCAGTGATAACAGTCATCAAAGCGGTGAAAATAAGCATGGAGGGAATCAACATGCCGGAAATGGTAACCACTTCGGTGGTAATCATGGTCAAAATAATAAGAATGGACATTTCAAGAAGAGGAGATTCAATAATGATGGAAAGACGTCAGCACCAGCACCCGTTGTTAAGGAAGGAGAACGACCACCTATCATATACTTCAAATGCGGAGGGGAGGGACACATGAGTCCAAACTGCGCGATGCCGTCCAAAGCATGCTATAATTATGGAAGAGAAGGTCACTTAGCTCGATTTTGTCGTTCCTTGAAGACAAGTTCAGCTAGGATGGAGGCACCAAAGGATGTCCCAGACAAGCAAAAGCCAGTAGTTTAAGAGAGAGTGTTTTTTTTTCGTGACGAGGAACCTGAATAAAATTATCACGGGTATGTTAGGCATAAACTCTTGCGAAGCCTATACCGTGTTAGATACCAGTTCTACTCACTCTTTTATTTCACCTAGTTGTGTTCAATGTTTGAAGTTAACTCCGGAGAAGTTAGACTTTGATATATCTGTTTAAACTCAGTTGAGAGAAACCTTCGTTTCCTCCACTATTTATAAATCTTGTTCAAATCAACACTTTCACGTTACCTGTCGATCTTATCTCTTTGAAAATACTTGCCTTTGATGTGATTTTTGGAAATGATTGGTTAACTACTCATCATGCTTTTCGTAAGGTTGTTAGCTTTCATACTCCTAACCAACCTGTTATGCGAATTCAAAGTAACCAACCACTAAAGTCAATCATTGTCATATCAAGCCATAAATAAAGAGCCCCGATCCTTTCGTTGTTGACTTTTTTGTGTGGAATGCACCAAAGCCAGACTTTCTGTAGGCGACGTCGTGAATGAAGATGGCAAGTTGATAGGTATCAATGTGACATACTATCCAAGTCTTGGATGAGGGTCACAATTTTGAATGATATTTCTATTGTTAATAAATTTCCTGACGTATTCTTGAAGACTTCTTAGCCTACCCTAGAGTGTGAAATCGAATTTTGTATTGACCCTAGTACAAAACCCATTTCTAAAACCCTCAAATATTTCTTTACTTAAAACGAACGAAACATGCGCCAAAGACATTGGCTCGAGCTGTTGAAAATTATGATCGTACCATTCAATATCATCGTGGGAAAAAATGAACGTGGTAGCTGACGCGTTGAGTAGAAGATCGTATGCGTTTACGAGTGTGATGTTGTTAACACAAAGACTCATTTCGTATAACTTACAAATGATGGAGATAGAGTTAAAGACTCTAGGGACCCACGTGAATATAACGAATATACGATTAGAATCGACTTTAATCGAGAAAGTTAAAGCCGCTCAAGCTACATACTCAGAGCTGATAAATGTGAAGAAGAAGGTTCAAGAGGGCGTTATTCTAGAAGCAAGAATTGATGAAGAGAGGAAATCTCAACCCTCAATTTTATTGGCCCATTTGAAATCCTTGATCGAATAGGAACTGTGGCTTATAGACTCGTTTTACCGCCAAGTATGTCGCGTGTTCATAACGTTTTTAACGTATCGATGTTACGTAAATATGTGGACGACCCTAACCACATTATTAATTTAGAACCGGATGAGATAGCAGAAGATTTAACGTATGAGGAGATACGTGTTAAAATCTTGAATAAGAAGGATCGTATTCAACACTCAAAGGTAATACCTCAAGAATTAGAATCTAAAATGAAGTCAAGGTATCCTCACATATTCAGCATACCAGGTACGTACGTTAATTTCAAGGGCAAAATTTCATAAGGAGTGGAGATTGTGAGACCCCAGATTTTATGAATAAAGATTTAATTTTCTCGAAATAATTTTGTTTTATATTATGGTGTTGATTTGATGTAATGTTATAGTTGTGGGTAATATTTACAAATTTTGCAAAGTAAGCAAGTGGTTGTATAATATTCGATTGGTTAGGGAATATTCTTTTTATCGGGGAATATTCGTACGGCGGTACAATTATTGGTGGACCCCACAACAGAATTATTGTCGGATATAGAAAATGACAAAAATACTTTATGAAAATAACGACGGAAGTTTTACTGTTAACTGTTGAAACATCCGGTGTTAAAAGTATAGTAATACGCGTGGTTCCACAGTAGCATACAGTATTGATTATTGATGCTTACGTGAGAAGTCACTCAGTTATACTCAATTATTACTACAGTAATTGCTGCATCATATCTCTCATATTATTGGTTCAATTATTGTTATAATATCATCTGCATAATATGATATATTGTTAAATCGGGTATTCGGGACACTTTTCGTGTCGGAGTACTATTCACGAGTTACTATTCACGAGTTACTATTCACGAGTTACTATTCATGAGTTACTATTCACGAGTTACTATTCATGAGTTACTATTCAATTCAATTATTATTCACTCTAGTATTGTGCATTCTTAGTATTTGGGTACAATACAATATTATTCCATGAGGAGATGTGCTAATTTTTGCATCGTTGGTTGAAGATATAATAGTAAGTCAATATGGACCACTGGTGGAGTTATAATAGTAAATCAATATGGATCGCTAGTTTAAAGTTTTAATAGTAAATCAGTATGGACCGTTGTTTTATGTTTTAATAGTAAAACAATATGGACCATTCGTTTAATAGTAAATCAATCTGGACCGTTCATGAATTAGTTACTATTCATTCCATTTTCCTATAAATAGAAGCTCATTCCTTCATTATTTCTTACGAATTCACTGAAACTCTAGAGAGAGAATTACAAGAGAACCTAATGAAAAGTATCCTGCTACTTCCCTACTCTTATATTTAGTTTCTTTTACGGTAAGGGATGTTATTTGTTGTACTCATGAAGAGAACTTCTGTTATTCCATTATTTATTATTCTGTTGGAATAACCTGTATATGCGGGCTACCCTATACATGGTGACATTCTTCTAATATTTCGTTCTTTATTATTCAAATGGAATATCCATGTCAGACGCTTACGCCTGTGGGACTGGTTCCATTATTTATTATTCTATCGAATATCACGTATTCATGCATTTACTGTGGGACCTAGTTCCATTATTTATTATTTTGTCAGAATATCCTGTCTGTGCGTTTACGCCGGACCTAGTTCCATCCTTTATTATTCTATTAGAATAAACTGCCTGTGCGGTCTATCGCATGCATGGTGATGTCATTTGTTATTCCATTCTTTATTATACTAGTTGGTTAAAACTTTGACTTCTATACCCATAAAATTAGTGGAATATCTTTGATATTTGCGCTTCATCCAGTATCTTTTCATGGAAATATTCTTCTGAGCATTCTTGAATTTTACTCTAAAAAGCAGTATCATGTTGACAAATTGGACGTTATCAGTTCCTAGATAAATTAATTCTTGAACTTATTTTATTGAATTCTTATATCATTGTCATCATCCTCACGTTTATATTTTGTTGAAAGTCATCTATGGCCTGTAATGCATAGATGGACTTGGTATGATTATGACCAGGGATTATTCGGTGTAATCATGACCGTAATGTTATAAATGATATGATAAAAGTCATCATTGGCCCGTAGTGCATTGATGGACAGTTGTATGCATGATCATGACCATTAATGAATAAACGAATTTCCTTGGCCCGTAGTGCATGGATAATTTGTGGTCGTGATACTAAATAATATCCTTGGCCGTAGTGCAGGGGTGATTCGATGATGTGGATTATTTACTAAGCTGAGTCCCAGCGATAAAAGTGATGAAAAACCTTTTAAATCATAGAAGATAGTAGATTTTATTCCCTACTTGACTCTTCTAATGGATTGCTTGTTCTACTGCAGTTAAACTTGATAGTTATTGTATTTTATCAGTTTAACACTGTTGAAGGCTAACGATAAATTATTCTGCATTATCTTAGTCATAATATTTCTTGTTGGGCTAGTTGAGCTCACCCTTTCTTTCACTGTTCTCTTCAGGAAATGAGAACGTAGCTGGGACTAGTCAGGGAAAAGAGTGATGGTCCTAGATGGTGCATTAGTAGTCCTCACTATTCTGTGAAATAGTGTGATAATAATTGTAATGAGGACTCCTTTTGAGTTTGTATACTCTCTAGTAGACAATATTTGTATTCAACCTCACAGTTTATATTTTGTCGTATTGTACACGACAGTTGTATTATTAAGTTGTATTTGAATTCTGTACCATGCATCTGGCGACTCAAAATGGGTGATGTAAACCAAATTTTGGGAGCGTCACATAACCTGTATACACGGGATACCCTATACTTGGTGAAATTCTTCTGTTATTCCATTCTTATTTATTCATTGGAATAACACATTTATCTGCACTGCATACATGGT
This sequence comes from Panax quinquefolius, assembly GCA_020205615.1. Classification (NCBI taxonomy): domain Eukaryota; kingdom Viridiplantae; phylum Streptophyta; class Magnoliopsida; order Apiales; family Araliaceae; genus Panax; species Panax quinquefolius. The sequence goes on along the minus strand of CM035167.1, from coordinate 80,717,520 downwards.
GAAATTCTTCTAATATTCCGTTCTTTATTATTTTGTTTAATATATCGTATGCATACGTTCTTTAGGACACTGGTTCCATTATTTATTATTACGTCCGAAATATCACGCCTGCATGCGTTTACTTGGGACTGGGTTCCATTATTTATTATTCGCCGGAATATCTGTTTGTGTATTTACGCTTGGGACTGGTTCCATTATTTATTATTACATTGGGAATAACACATGCATGCGATCTATCGCACGCATGGTGAATTCTTCTGTTATTCCATTCTTTATTATTCTATTGGAATAACCTGTCTATGTGGATTACCACATGCATGGTGAATGATCCTTTGTATTCATTCCTTATTAAATTGTGGAAATGATATGTATACGTGGATTACCGCATGGCGGGTGAAAATCCATTTGTAGTTTCATATATTTTATTATACTCAGTTGGTTAATGTTTTGGCTTCTATACTACATGAAATTAGTGTAATATCCTTGATATTTGCGCTTCATCCAGTATCTTTTCATGGAAATATTCTTCTGAGCATTCTTGAATTTTACTGCACAAAGCAGTATCATGTTGACAATTTGGACGTTATTGAGTTCAGGATAAATTAACTTATAAATCTTTAAAATTTATTCTTGAACTTGTTTTATTGAATTCTTATATCATTGTCATCATCCTCATGTTTATATTATGTTGAAAGTCATTTGTGGCATGTAGTGCAAAGATGGACTTGGTATGATTATGACTAGGGATTATTCGGTATAATCATGACCATAATGTTATAAATGATGTGGAAAAAGTCTGCATTGGCCCGTAGTGCATTGATGGACAGTTCTTGGTATGATTATGGCTATGGATTCTCTTCGGCCAAGGGTGAAAAGATTAATTGTTTTATGGCATGATCAGGACCATTGATGAAAACATGATTATCTTTGGCCCGTAGTGCATGGATAATTCATGGTCGTGATACTAAAGAATATCCTTGGCTTGTAGTGCAGGGATGATTTGATGATGTGGATTATTTATTGAGCTGAGTCTCAGCGATAAAAGTGATGAAAAATCTTTTAAATCATAAAAGATAGTAGATTTTATTCTCTACTTGACTCTTTTAATGGATTGCTTGTTCCGCTGCAGTTAAACTTGATGTTTGTTATATTGTATCAGTTTAACACTGTTGAAGGCTAACGATAATTTATTCTACATTATCTTAGTCATAATATTTCTTACTAGGCTAGTTGAGCTCACCTTTTTACTTTCATTGTTCTTTCTCTTCAGGAAATGAGAACGTAGCTGGGACTAGTCGGGGAACAGAGTGATGGTCCTAGATGGTGCATTAGTAGTCCTCACTATTCTGTGAAATTGTGTAATAATAAATGTAATAAGGACTCCATTGAGTGTGGATATTGTCAAGATGACAATATTTATATTAAAACTCACAACATATGTTTTGTCGTATTTTACACGATTGTTGTATAATTAAGTTTGTATTTGAATTCTGTACCATGTATTTGGCGACTCAAGATGGGTGATGTATACCTATTTTGGGGGCGTCACAGTTGGTATCAAAGCTTAGGGATTGATCCCTGGCTAGGATGTGAGAATAAAACTAGGAGGGGAGAGACGGGGAATTCCTTCACTAGTATGACCTACCTAAGTTTATTTGATATTTAACTGGTCGGTCAGAATATAGGGATAATATGTTACATGTCAATTAACCTTTGTTTTGTGGATAATATGACATCCGAGAATATTGAGAATAGCAATCGAGCACAGAAGACTGTTGATTCTCCACAGATCAATAATCAAGACAATGTGCAACAGAATGGCGATAATCCTCCTGTAAACAACAACACTGATCAATTGACGAATGACAGTACGTTTAGGAGCTTTTTAGAATTCTTGCAACATCAGGCGAAGGCAGCTCCTGTTCATAATGCAGGAGGAAACAATGGCAACCCACGGTTGGTCACCGCTAAGCAATTCAAGGAGCTGGGACCACCGGAGTTTTTAGGAAAACCAGAACCACTTAAGGCGGAGACATGGTTAAAGCATATCACCAAGATATTTGATGTCTTGGGATGCTCCGAGGAGCAAAAGGTTCCCTTTGCCACCTTTATGTTGCGTGAAGAGGCAGATCATTTGGTGGGAATCAGAAGCGTAACGACTGGACGACTCAAGATGTCTTGGGAGAAGTTCCAAGAGCTGTTCAACGACAAGTACTTTCCCGAAAGCATTCGTCACATGAAGGAGATGGAATTTATCAAGTTAGAACAAAACAATATGACCGTATCGCAGTACGAGGCTAAGTTTTCCCAGTTATCCCGATTTGCATCCCATTTGGTCGATAATGAGGAGCGAATGACGCGAATGTTTCTAAGAGGTTTGAAACCCGATATAAGTCAATACCTCATTTCTCACAAACTTTGTTTATATTTAGATGTTGTGAATAGGGCTCAGTTATTGGAGCGTGATAATGATTCAGCACAACCAAAAGGTTATGACCAACAACACGATAATAATCATACTGGTGGCAATGGGCATCGGAACAATGATAACCATCGTGGGGGAAATTATCACGCCAAGAATGGTAACCACTTCGGTGGTAATCATGGTCAAGATAATAGAAGTGGAAATTTCAAGAAGAGAAGGTTCAACAATGACGTAAAGACGTCGACACCAGCACCCATTTCAAAGGAAGAAGAACGACCATCGATCGTATGTTTCAAATCTTGGACTGGGAGGACACATCCGTCTAAAAATCAGACGCAAGAATCCAAAACGTGTTTTAATTGCGGAAGAGAAGGTCACCTAGCTCGATTTTGTCATATGGTGAAGTCATGTTCAGCTGGGATAGTGATGCCAAAGGATGTCCCAGACAAGCTAAAGCCGGTAGTTTAAGAGAGAGCATTTTTTTCGTGACAAGGAACCTGAATAAAATTATCACAGGTATGTTAGTCATAAACTCTTGTGAAGTCAAAACCCTGTTAGATACCGGTTCTACTTACTCTTTTATTTCACCTAGTTGTGTTCAATGTTTGAAGTTAACTCCGGAGAAGTTAGACTTTGACATATCTGTTTAAACTCAGTTCGAAGAAACCTTCGTTACCTCCACTATTTATAAATCTTATTCAAATCAACACTTTCATGTTACGTGTCGATCTTATCTCTTTGAAAATACTTGCCTTTGATGCAATTTTAGGAATCGATTGGTTAACTACTCATCATGCTTTTCGTAAGGTTGTTAGCTTTCATATTCCTAACCAACCTGTTATGCAAATTCAAGCAACTAAACCACTAAAGTCAATCATTGTCATATCAAGCCATAAGTAAAGAGCCCCGGTCCTTTCATTGTTGACTTCCTTGTGTGGAATGCACCGAAGCCAGACTTTCTATAGACAACGTCGTGAATGACGATGGCAAGTTGATAGGTATCAATGTGACGTACTATCCAAGTCTTGGATGAGGGTCACAGTTTTGAATGATATTTCTATTGTTAATAAATTTCCTAACGTATTCTTGAAAACTTCTTAGCCTACCCCTAGAGCGTGAAATCGAATTTTGTATTGACCCTAGTACAAAACCCATTTCTAAAACCCTCAAATATCTCTTTACTTAAAACGAACGTAACATGCGCCAAAGACGTTGGCTCGAGCTATTGAAGATTACGATCGTACCATGCAATATCATCGTGGAAGTGCGAACGTGGTAGCTGATGTAACACCCCGAATTTTATGAAATAAAAGTATTCAATTTTTCTATTTAATAAATGGTTAAATTGATAAAAGGTTAAAGTTAAGGGTGATATATGTAAATATTTTAAATACGCAAGTGGTTATAAAATATTCTTTTTTGTCGGGGAATATTCGTTTGGTCGTGGAATATTCTTTCTGTCGGGGAATATCCGTACGACGGCGGAACCATTTGTGGGCCCCATAACAGAATAACTGTCGGATGGAGAAAACGATAAATTTGAGTTTTTATAAATAACGGCGTAGTTGTTACCAATTAACCTTTGTTGGAATACCGGTGGTTAAAATACAATAATATGCGTAGTTACAAGAGAGAGCACACCGGTATCAAGACAAGATTTTTTTCAATTATTGATTCTTACATGAGAAGGCACTACTCAATAATTGTTATAGTAATTCTTCGTTCAATATTTTAGTTTATTGAATCAATAATTCATTGCGATGATATTTTATATTATTGTTGTTTCAATAATTGTCACCTTTGCGATATCTCCATTATCGGATCAATAATTCATATTATTTGAATAATATTATTAGATAGCATTATTGGCAATGTCTAGAAAGTTCATCAATGAGAGGTTTGGTCACCTAATCGGGCATGAGAGGAGAAATCCTTGTCGGAAAGCCCTCTTTCCAGGAGCGCTGGTTGTCATTATTGTGATTACGTAATATTATTTGTGAATAATTAATTATTGATTTATATGATAAGGAAATATTTATTTGATATGGATATAAATGATGGATTTATTTATGTGGTTATAAATGAAGGAGTTAATGTTGAGGTGTTTTATCAGTATTTTTTCGGATTGAAGGTATTGAAAGATCACATCGGTGTTCTTAAAGCTCTATTGCGTGAGTTATAATTTTGATCTGACCGTTGGATCGTTGTGATTTTTGGATATGTTATACATATATAAGTTGAGTATATATCCACAAATTTTGAACCATTAAAAATTAACGTAAGATTTGTTATGAATTTTAAGAGGTATTAAAAATCGTCCGTATGTGGATTTCGGATATTTTCTGAATTGAATTTGGAAAAACTTAAACTTTCAAAGTTGTAGAGAATTAAATTTCCTATGGAAAGGACATGATATTCGAATTTTTCTGATAAACAGGCTATTTATTATGAATTATTGAAGTTTCAAAAAATAAAATGTTTTTATTAAAATTATGGGTGGGCCCCACTTTTGGTTGTTGAGGAAGATGGCTGATTTTTGGTGGGTGAAATAGTAGCAGGTAAAGCCATCAGGTAGCAGGTCAAGTCTGCTTCAGTGTGCTAATATTTTCCTATAAATAGAGGGCTAAGTTAGAATTGAAAATCACACCAGAATTCATAAGTTTTCTCTCTTTCTCTCTCTATATTATCGAGCGTATTTTGTGAGTATTTAGATACTTGGTGAGTTTCTATTCATCAGTGCAAGTTTCCTTCAGCGTCATATCCGATATCCAGTCAAAAATACTGCTCTTTGAGGTAAGGGATAGTAAGGGATGTTAAGGGATGTTATATTCTTCATAATGATGTTATTCTTTCAATATCATTATATTGACATATTGGTATGGATCTTATTGTGGAATTTCTATCTTTTTGAGTCGGGGTTACTATTCACGTATACGACACTATTCACGTATATGGCACTATTCATGTATATGGCACTATTTATGTATATGACATTATTTACGTATCTGGTACTATGTACGAATATGGAGTACTATTCACGAGTTACTATTCATAAGTTACTATTCACGAGTTACTATTCATGAGTTACAATTCATGAGTTACTATTCACGGGTACTATTCACGACAAAAATTGGTTTCTTTTTCTGACCAAATTATCGTTGATTTATGATTGTTGCTCTTGAAAATAAATGCAGTTGTTGATCATATTGTTTTTATTATCATATATAACATTTTTATAACCCTGATGTTGAATTTCTCTTTCACTTGAGTGTATAGATGGGTAGATTATTGGTATGATCGTGACTATGGGTTCTCTTTGGCCAGTAGTGCAAAGATGAATTGTTAACTGGTATGATCATGACCATTTAATTTATAATTAAATATCTTTAGCTTAAGTGTAAAGATGAATTGATTAACATGGTTAGAATTATTGTTTATATAAATTCTGAAATGATTATATATTTCTTTGAGATATGAATATATTTGGCTTTGAAAGTGCAAATATGAATCTGTTGATGAATATATTTGGCTCAGTGAAAATATGAACTATTGAGGAATATCTTTGGCATGTAGTGCAAAGATGAATTATTGATGAATATCTTTGGCCGTCATTGTAAAGATGACTGTTGTTGAATATCTTTGGCTTTGTAGTGCAAAGATGACCTGTTGTTGAATATCTTCACTTTGTAGTGCAAAAAGATGAAATGATAATGAATATCTTTAGCCTGTAGTGCAAAGATGAATTATTGATGAATATCTTTGGCTCGTAATGCAAAGATAACTTGTTGTTGAATATCTTTGGACTGTAGTGCAAAGATGATTTGTGGATGAATATCTTTGGCTCGTAATGCAAAGATGACCTGTTGTTGAATATCTTTGGCCTGTAGTGCAAAGATGACTTGTTGATGAATATCTTTGGCCCATAGAGGAAAGATAAATTTATTAGTATCATTATGAACATGAACTGTGATTTGGTATAACCATGATCTTTGATGTTTTAGGTGATGAAAATTATCTTTGTCCTGGATGAGAAAAGGAATTTAGAACTACAATTACGATTATGAGTTATACATGTGATTGTGGACAAGAATTGTTGATTGATGTTACAGGGATAAAACATTGTTGGTGGACTTTTAACGTGGAGAAGATAATGGATTTTATGGTCTATTTGACTCTTCTAATGGATTGCTCGTTCCGCTGCAACTATGGTTGAAAAGTTTTATCATCTACCATATGTTCTAAATCTCTGATTTATTACTGATGACGGCTATTGATAATTTAATTATCTTTAGTCATTATATTCTTTACTAAGCTAGTTGTGATCACCCTTTTGCTTCACAATTCCTTTCAGGTAATAAAAGTGTAGCTGGGTCGAGCGGGGGATAACAGGGGAATAGAATGGTGGTCTATAGCTGTTGAGGTTCTCCCTAAATAGTATGAAAATAATTTTATTGAGACTTTAGATAAGTGTGTCATATTATATACGTCATTTGATATTTAATTTTGGTGAACCGAATAGGGTGAGGTGAACTCAACTTTGGAAGGGTGTTTTGCCACTATCACACAAGATGTCTAATGACATATAACCTCGTGTTATCTTAAGACAGGGTTGTGCACATCCACTTGCGGAGTATATCTACGAGCACTACCTATATAATCTTGGTGTTTGTTTGGAGTATAATTCTCAATTAGAGGCAGTGGAAATAATTATATGTCAAGAGAAGACTCACCATTGGAAAAAAGATGATAGTAATCTTCTCGTTTTTCTTTGGGGTCTATTGGGTCAACCAAGGATAATTCTGTGGGCATATGATATCAATCATAACCTAGACGCATGGCCTCCCATGTACGAAGGTTTCCTTGAGCACTTTCCAAAGATTCTAATTTCTAAAATAGTTTTTGACTGTACCTTTATGTAAGGTGTCATTGTGACGTGTTATCCAAGGTTGGGACATGAGTCATAGTTGGTATATATTTGTATCAAAACTCACAGCATTTATGTTGTTGTATTTTGCATGATAATTGTTGTAATAAAGTTGTAGTTATTTTCTGTACCATGTATTTGGTGACTCATAATGGGCTGGATGGAATGGACCTATTTTGGGGTTGTCACAGTTGGTATCAGAGCTATAAATAAAGAGCCCCGAGCCTCTCGCTGGTGACTTCTTGTTGATTGGGGATGCACTGAAGCCAGACTCTCCGTAGGGGACGTCGTTCTGCGGTGGCTAACTGATAGGTATCATTGTGAGGTGCTGTCCACTGATGGGACATTTGTCACATTTGGTATTAGAGCTTAGGGATATGGTCTCTGGTGGAGATCGGGGAATAGAACTAGGAGGGCAGAGATGAGTAAATCCTTCGCTAGTGTGTCCTACCTAAGCTTATTTGTTAGTCAGTCATAATATCGGGATATTATGTGAAATGTTATTTTGTTCAATTAACCTTTATTTTGAAGCTGTATCCTAGAATGATATCTGAAATACAATAGATGAGCAATGGAGAAATTATGATGACGGGGAAGATGGAATCTGAAATGAAAGCAAGGTATTCTCAACTCTTTGAAATACCAGGTACGTAAATTTCGAGGACGAAATTTCATAAGGAGGGGAGATTGTAAGACCCCAAATTTTATGAAATAAAAGTATTCAATTTTTCTATTTAATAAATGGTTAAATTGATAAAAGGTTAAAGTTAAGGGTGATATATGTAAATATTTTAAATATGCAAGTGGTTATAAAATATTCTTTTTTATCGGGGAATATTCGTTTGGTCGTGGAATATTCTTTCTGTCGAGGAATATTCGTACGACGGCGCAACCATTTGTGGGCCCCATAACTGAATAACTGTCGGTTGAAGAAAATGACAAATTTGAGTTTTTATAAATAATAGCGTAGTTATTTATCATTAACACTTTGTTGAATACTCGGTGGTTAAAATACGAATCTGGCGTAGTCGCACAAAGATAAACACCAGGTATTACAGTATTTTTTTCAATTATTGATTCTTACGTGAGAAGGCACTACTCAATAATTGTTACAGTAATTACTGTTCAATATTTAATTTTATTGAATCAATAATTGCTGCGTTAATATTTTATATTATTGTCACAGTATCTCCATTATCAGATCAATAATTCATATTATTTGAATAATATTATTAGATAGTATTATTGGCAATGTCTAGAAAGTTCTGTCAAGGAGAGGTTTGGTCACCTAATTGCGCGCTAGTAAGGAGAAATCCTTGTCGGAAAGCCCCCTCTTTCCTGGGAACTGCCTGGTTGTCATTATTGTGATTCTGTAATATTATTTGTGAATAATTAATTATTGATTTATATGATAAGGAAATATTTATTTGATATGGATATAAATGATGGATTTATTTATGTGGTTATAAATGAAGGAGTTAATGTTGAGGTGTTTTATCAGTATTTTGTCGGATTGGAGGTATTAAAAGATCAAATCGGTGTTCTTACAGCTCTATTGCGTGAGTTATAATTTTGATCTGACCGTTGGATCGTTGTGATTTTTGGATATGTTATACATATATAAGTTGAGTTTATATCCACAAATTTTGAACCGTTAAAAATTAATGTATGATTTGTTATGAATTTTAAGAGGTATTAAAAATCGTCCGTATGTGAATTTCGGATATTTTTTTATTTGAATTTGGAAAAACTTAAACTTTCAAAGTTGTAGAGAATTAAATTTCCTATGGAAAGGACATGAGACTCGAATTTTTCTGATAAACTGGCTATTTATTATGAATTATTGAAGTTTCAAAAAATAAAATATTTTTATTAAAATTATGGGTGGGCCCCACTTTTGGTTGTTGGGGAAGATGGCTGATTTTTGGTGGGTGGAATAGTAGCAGGTAAAGCCATCAGTGCTTGCAGTCAAATCTGCTTGGCGTCTTTAATATTTTCCTATAAATAGAAAGCTAAGTTAAAATTGAAAATCACACCAGAATTCATAAGTTTTATCTATTTCTCTCTCTATATTATCGACCGTATTTTGTGAGTATTTAGATACTTGGTTAGTTGCTATTTATCAGTGCAAGTTTCCTTCAGCGTCATATCCGATATCCAGTCAGAAATACTACTCTTTGAGGTAAGGGATAGTAAGAGATATTAAGGGATGTTATATTCTTCATAATGATGTTATTCTTTCAATATAATTATACCGACATATTGGTATGGATATTATTGTGGAATTTCTACCTTTTTGAGTCGGGGTTACTATTCACGTATACGACACTATTCACGTATACGGCACTATTCATGTATATGGCACTATTTACATATATGACATTATTTACGTATATAGTACTATGTACGAATATGGAGTACTATTCACGAGTTACTATTCATGAGTTACTATTCACGAGTTACTATTCATGAGTTACAATTATCGAGTTACTATTCACGGGTACTATTCACGACAAAAAATTGATTTCTTTTTCTGACCAAATTATCGTTGATTTATGATTGTTGCTCTTGAAAATAAATGCAGTTGTTGATCATATTGTTTTTATTATCATATATAATATTTTTATAACCCTGATGTTGAATTTCTCTTTCACTTGAGTGTAAAGATGGGTAGATTATTGGTATGATCATGATTATGGGTTCTCTTTGGCCAGTAGTGCGAAGATGAATTGTTAACTGGTATGATCATGACCATTTAATTTATAATTGAATATCTTTAGCTTAAGTGTAAAGATGAATTGATTAACATGGTTAGAATTATTGTTTATATAAATTCTGAAATGATTATATATTTCTTTGAGATATGAATATATTTGGTCTGTAGTGCAAATATGAACTGTTGATGAATATATTTGGCTTGTAGTGCAAATATGAACTATTGAGGAATATCTTTGGCATGTAGTGCAAAGATGAATTATTGATGAATATCTTTGGCCCGTACTGCAAAGATGACCTTTTGTTGAATATCTTTGGCCTGTAGTGCAAAGATGACCTGTTGTTGAATATCTTTCGCCTGTAGTGCAAAGATAAAATGATAATGAATATCTTTAGCCTGTAGTGCAAAGATGAATTATTGATGAATATCTTTGGCTCGTAATGCAAAGATGACTTGTTGTTGAATATCTTTGGACTGTAGTGCAAAGATGATTTGTTGATGAATATCTTTGGCTCGTAATGCAAAGATGACTGTTGTTGAATATCTTTTTGGCACATGTAGTGCAAAGATGACTTGTTGATGAATATCTTTGGCGTAGTGCAAAAGATAAATTTATTAGTATGATTATGAACATGAAGCGTGATTTGGTATAACCATGATCTTTGATGTTTCAGGTGATGAAAATTATCTTTGTCCTGGATGAGAAAAGGAATTTAGAACTACAATTACGATTATGAGTTATACATGTGATTGTGGACAAGAATTGTTGATTGATGTTACAAGGATAAAACATTGTTGGTGGACTTTTAACATGGAGAAGATAATAGATTTTATGGTCTATTTGACTCTTCTAATGGATTGTTCGTTCCGCTGCAACTATGGTTGAAAAGTTTTATCATCTACCATATGTTCTAAATCTCTGATTTATTACTGATGATGGCTATTGATAATTTAATTATCTTTAGTCATGATATTCTTTCTTGAAGCTAGTTATGCTCACCCTTTTGCTTCACAATTCCTTTCGTGTAATAAAAGTGTAGCCGGGTTGAGCGGGAATAATGAGGGGAATAGAGCGGTGGTCTATATAGTCATTGAGGTTCTCCCTAAATAGTATGAAAATAATTTTATTGAGACTTTAGATAAGTGTGTCGTATTATATACGTCATTTGATATTTAATTTTGGTGAACCGAATAGGGTGAGGTGAACTCAACTTTGGAAGGGTGTTTTGCCACTATCATACAAGATGTCTAATGACATACAACCTCGTGTTATCATAAGACAGGGTTGTGCACATCCACTTGCGGAGTATATCTACAAGCACTACCTATATAATCTTGGTATTTATTTAGAGTATAATTCTCAATTAGCGACAGTGGAGATAATTATATGTCAAGAGAAGACTCACCATTGGAAAAAAGATGATAGTAATCTTCTCATTTTTCTTTGGGGTCAATTGGGTCAACCAAGGATAATTCTGTGGGCATATGATATCTATCATAACCTAGACGCATGGCCTCCCATGTACGAAGGTTTCCTTGAGCACTTTCCAAAGATTCTAATTTCTAAAACAGTTTTTGACTGTACCTTTATGTAAGGTGTCATTGTGACGTGCTATCCATGGTTGGGATATGAGTCACAGTTGGTATATATTTGTATCAAAACTCACAGCATTTATGTTGTATTTTGCACGACAATTGTTGTAATAAAGTTGTAGTTGTTTTCTGTACCATGTATTTGGCGACTCAGAATGGGTTGGATGGAATGGACCTATTTTGGGGTTGTCACAGCTGACGCGTTGAGTAGAAGATTGTATGCGATTACAAGTGCGAATATACGAACCCACGTGAAGATAATGAATATACGATTAGAATCGACTTTAATCGATAAAGTTAAAGCCGTTCAAGCTATATACTCAAAGCTGATGAATGTGAAGAAGAAGGTTCAAGAGGGCATTATTCTAGAAGCAAGAATCGACGAAGAGAGGAAATCTCAACCCTCGATTTAATTGGCTCATTTAAAATCCTCGATCGAGTAGGAACTATGGCTTATAGACTCGTTTTACCGCCAAGTATGTCGCATGTTCATAACGTTTTTAACGTATCGATGTTACGCAAATATGTGGACGACCCGAACCACAATATTAATTTAGAACCGGACGAGATAGCAGAAGATTTAATGTATGAGGAGATACGTGTTAACATCTTGGATAAGAAGGATCATATTCGACGCACAAAGGTTATACCTCAAGAGTTAGAATTTGAAGTGAAGTCAAGGTATCATCACCTCTTCGACATACCTACGTAAATTTCGAGGGCAAAATTCCAAAAGGAGGGGAGATTGTGAGACCCCAAATTTATTGAATAAAGATTTAAATTTCTCGAAATATTTTTTTTGGAATATTATGGTGTGGATTTGATATAATGTTATAGTTGTGGGTAATATTTATAAATTTTGCAAAGTATGCAAGTTGTTGTATAATATTCGATTGGTCGGGGAATATTCTTTTTGTCGGGAAATATCCGTACGACGGTATAATCATTGGTGGATCCCACAACGAAATTATTGTCGGATTGAGAAAATGACAAAAATATTTTTATGAAAATAACGGCGGAAGTTTTACCATTAATACTGTTGAACTACTCGGTAGTAAAAGTACAGTAATGCGATGTCTGGCGTGGTTGCATAAGTAGTACACGGTATTGATTATTGATGTTTATGTGATAAGTCACCGCAGTTTTGTTTTCTTGGTATTATTAATGTAATAAAAGCGAAAAGCTTTTTATATAAAAGCAGAATACTTTTATAAAGTTATTCGTTTTTATTAGGCTAATAGTAAAATCTTTTTATATAAAAGAGAATACTTTTGTAAAGTTATCTCATTTTATTAGACAATAATTAGAATATATTATATTTTATTATGCATAGTGTTTGCATAGTGCTTGCATAGTATTTAGTAAAATCTTTTATAAAGTTATTCGTTTTATTAGATTATAAATAGAATATATTATATTTTATTTAAAAGATTTTGCTTTAAATATGGAATAGTCGATTAAAGTAAATCAATCTGGACCGTTCATGAGTTAGTTACTACGCGATCCATTTTTCTATAAATAGAAGCTCATTCCTTCATTATTTCTTTGAATTCTTTGAAACTCTAGAGAGATAAACTATAAAGAGAAAGAAAAAAAGTATTCTACTACTTCACTACTCATATATCCAGTACTCTTCTTCTTAAGGTAGGGAATATTATTTATTGTACTCATAAGGGGTATTCTTTCTTTCTTATTCATGAAGAGAACTTCTGTTATTCCATTCTATATTATTCTGTTGGAATAACCTGTATACGCGGGATACCCTATACTTGGTGAAATTCCTCTGTTAATCCATTCTTATTATTACATTGGAATAACTTTTGTTTGCTTACGCAAGTACCGCATACATGGTGAAATTCTTCTAATATTCCGTTCTTTATTATTCAGCCGGAATATCATATGTCTCGTCAAGCGTTCTGGCGGACTTGGTTCCATTATTTATTATCTGTCGGAATATCTCATGCATGCGTTTATGGGACTTAGTTCCATTATTTATTATTCTCGCCGGAATATCACATACGTGTTTTTACGGGACTGGTTCCATTATTTATTATTCATTTGGGAATAACCTGCGTGCATGCGATCTATATATCATCGCATGGTGAATCCTTACATTATTCTATTCTTTATTATTACATTTGAATAACTCGTCTATGTGGATTACCATATGCATGGTGAATGATCATTTGTATTCATTCCTTATTAAATTGTGGAAATGATCTGTATACGTGGATTACCGCATGGCAGGTGAAAATCCATTTGCAGTTTCATATATTTTATTATACTCAGTTGGTTAAAGTTTTGGCTTCTATACTCCATGAAATTAGTGGAATATCCTTGATATTTGAGCTTCATCCAGTATCTTTTCATGGAAATATTCTTCGAGCATTCTTGAATTTTTTGCAAAGCGATATCATGTTAACAATTTGGGCGTTATTGAGTTCGGGATAAATTAACTTATAAATCTTTAAAATTTATTCTTGAACTTGTTTCTTGAATTCTTATATCATTGTCATCATTCTCATGTTTATATTATGTTGAAAGTCATCTACGTGGCTCAGTAGTGCATAGATGGACTTGGTATAATTATGACCGAGGAATTATTCGGTATAATCATGGACCGTAATGTTACAAATGATGTGGAAAAAAGTCCTCATTGGCCCATCTTGCATTGATGGACGGTTTTGGTATGATTATGGCTATGGATTCTCTTGCCAAGGTGCAAAGATGAATTGTTTTATGGCATGATCGGGACCATTGATGAAAAAACACGATTATCTTTGGCCCGTAGTGCATGGATAATTCGTGGTCGTGATACTAAAGAATATCCTTGGCCTGTAGTGCAGGGATGATTTGATGATGTGGATTATTTATTGAGCTGAGTATCAGCGATAAAAGTGATGAAAAACCTTTTAAATCATTAAAGATAGTAGATTTTATTCTCTACTTGACTCTTTTAATGGATTGCTTGTTTCGCTGTAGTTAAACTTGATGTTTGTTATATTGTATCAGTTTAAACCTGTTGAAGGCTAACGATAATTTATTCTGCATTATCTTAGTCATAATATTTCTTATTGGGTTAGTTGAGCTCACCCTTTTACTTTCATTATTCTCTTCAGGAAATGAGAACGTAGCTGGGACTAGTCGGGGAACAGAGTGATGGTCCTAGATGGTGCATTAGTAGTCCTCACTATTCTGTGAAATAGTATAATAATAAATGTAATGAGGACTCCATTGAGTGTGGATATTGTCAAGATGACAATATTTGTATTAAAACTCACAGCATATATTTTGTCGTATTTTACATGACTGTTGTATAATTAAGTTTGTATTTGAATTCTGTACCATGTATTTGGCGACTCAAGATGGGTGATGTATACGTATTTTGGGGGTGTCACAGGGTTCATGTAGGAGATGGACAACTAACGTGGGTTGGAAGATGGAATGTGAGTGGGTGTAATGGGAATAGAATTTGAAAAGGAGAAAGATTGATGGGGTGTTGTCATTAGTGTTAGAGTTATGGAGTTTTGGAAGTTGAAGTGGTTTAGGAGAAGTGGATGAATTTGATTTGGTGAAGGAGAGGCAAGGTGGGAGTTATGGTTGAGGACACGTCTGTAAGACCCCAGCTTTTATAAATAAAGATGAATTTTCTATAAATATTATTTTTGAATATTATGGAATAATTTGATATAATGTTATAGTTGTGGGTAATATTTATAAATTTTTCAAAATATGCAAGTGGTTATATTATATTCGATTGGTCGGGGAATATTCGGTTTAGCAGGGAATATTCGTACAATGGCTCAATCATTGGTGGACCCCAATACAGAATTATTGTCGGATTGAGAAAACGACAAAAATATTTTATTGAAATAACGGCGGAAGTTTTACCGTTGATCTTTGTTGAACTACTCGGTAGTAAAAGTACGAGAATACGTGTGGTTGCATAAGTAGCACACCGGTATTGATTATTATGATGCTTATGTGAGAAGTCACTCGGTTTGATTCCATTATTGCCGATTAATAATATGAATTATTATAGCGATAATGACGTTTTGTTTTATTCGTATTATTAACGTAATAAAATAGAAACATCTTTTATATAAAAATGTAATACTTTATTAAAGTTATTCTATAAATAAAATATATTATATTTTATTATGCATAGTGTTTTGCATAGTGTTGCATAGTGTTTGCATAGTAAAATGTTTTTATATAAATAGAATATATTATATTTTATTGAAAAGATTTTGCTTTAAATATGGACCGTCGATTAAAGTAAATCAATCTGGACCGTTCATGGATTAATTTATCGTGCATTCTATTTTCCTATAAATAGAAGCTCATTCCTTCATTATTTTTTACTTAATTCCTTTGAAACTCTAGAGAGAGAAACTATAGAGAGAAAGAAGAAAAGTATTCGCTACTTCACTTTGCCAATATTCAGGTTTTTTCTAAGGTAGAATATTATTTGTTGTACCTCGTAAGGGGTGTTATTCTTTGTATTCATGAAGAGAACTTCTTTTGTTATTCCATTCTTATTTATTATTACATTGGAATAACCTATATACGTGAATCCCCTATACTTGGTGATCTTCTTCTTTTATTCCATTCTTCTATTATTACATTGGAACATCCATGCTCATGTGTTTTACAGGACTGGTTTAAAATCTTTATTATTCTGTTGGAACATCCATGCGTGTGTTTTACACGGACCTGTTCCGCTTTTTATCATTACGCTTGAATATCCTATCTCGTGTGTTTTACACCGGATCTGGTTCCATCTTTATTATTACGGTTGGAACATCACGCCTTGTGAAATTCACGACCGGTTCCATTATTTATATTACATTGGAATAACACACTGAGCGATCTATCGCATGCATGGTGATTTCTTTTGTTATTCCATTCTTTATTATACCCGGTTGGTTAAAACTTTGACTTCTATACTCCATGAAATTAGTAAAATATCCTTGATATTTGCGTTTCATCCAAAGATCTTTCATGGAAATATTCTTATGATCATTCTTGAATTTTACTCTACAAATCAGTATCATGTTGACAGTTTGGATGTTATTAGTTCCTGAATAACTTAATTCTTGAACTTGTTTTATTGAATTCTTATATCATTGTCATAATCCTCATGTTTTTTTTTTAAAGTCATTTGTGGCCTGTAGAGCATGGATGGACTTGGTATGATTATGACCAGGGATTATTCGGTGTAATCATAACCGTAATGTTAAAAATGATGTGGTAAAAGTCCTCGATGGTAGTAGTAGTGCATTGATGGACGATTGTTGGTATGATCATGACCATTAATGAATACACAACTATTCTTGGCCCGTATTGCAGAATAATTGTGGTCGTGATACTAAAGAATATCCTGGTCAGTAGTGCGGGGGGTGATTCGATGATGTGGATTATTTATTAAAGTCGAGTCTCGGCTATAATGATGATGAAAAACCTTTTAAATCATAAAAGATAGTAGATTTTATTTTCTACTTGACTCTTTTAATGGATTGCTTGTTCACTATGATTAAACTTGATGTTTATTATATTTTATCGGTTTAACAATGTTGAAGGCTATTGATAATTTATTACGCATTATCTTAGTCATAATATTTCTTCTTTGGGCTAGTTGAGCTCACCCTTTCTTTCACTTTGTTCTCTTTGAAATGAGAACATATTTGGGACGAGTCGGGAAGCGGAGTAATGGTCCAGAGGATAGCATTAGTAGTCCTCACTATTACGTGAAATAGTGTGATAATAATTGTAATGAGGACTCCTTTTGAGTTTGTATAATATCTAGTAGACATTATTTGTATTCAAACTCACGCTTTATGTCGTATTGCATACAGACAGTTATATTAGTAAGTTGTATTAAAATTACATACCATATATCCGACTATCCAAAATGGGTGATGTATACCTAATTTTGGGGCGTCATGATTGGTATCGAGCTTAGGATATGATCCTGGCTAAGATGTGAGAATAGTACTAGGATTCGGGAGAGGGGGAATACCTTCGCTAGTATGACCTACCTAAGTTTATGTGCTATTTTATTGGTTTGGTCGAATATAAAGATAATTGTTACATGTCAATTAATCTTTTGTTTTGTGGCGATGATTCGAAAATGACATCCGAGAATGTTGAGAATAAGAATGGAGCCTGAGCGATCGTTGATTCACCACATATCAATAATCGAGGATAATGTGCATCGAAGGCGACAATCCTCATGCAAACAATAACACCGACCAAATGATGAATGATCAAATGTTCGAGAGGCTTTATGCAATTTATGCAACAAAGAAAGTAGAGCGACTCTGCCCAAAACGTAGGTGGAAACACAGAAAACTCTTGGGCGGTCCACCGCTAAACAATTCAAGGAGCTAGGACCACCGGAGTTTAAGGAGAGCCAAAACCACTTGGCGGAAGCATGGATAAAGCAGATTACCAAGATATTTGATGTCTTGGGATGCTCGAGGAGCAAAAGGTTCCTTTCTTTGCCTTTATGTTCGCAGAGGTGACATTGGTGGGAATCGGTAAAATGTACTCAACTTTCTTGTACTTAAAGATATCTTGGGAGAAGTTCAGAGTCGTTTCAACGAAAAATACTTTCACGAAAGTATTCGCCACATGAAGGAGGTGGAGTTTATCAAGTTAGAACAAAACAATATGACCGTGTCGCAACACGAGGCAAAATTTGCGGAGTTATCACGGTTTAGCGCCCACTTGGTTGGATAATGAAGAAAGAATGGCGCGAATGTTTTTAAGAGGTTTGAAGTCAGAGATACGTCAACATCTTATTTCTCATAAACTGTGTTTGTATTCAAATGTTGTAAATAGGGCTCAGTTAGTGGAGCGCGATAACGAGCCAACGCAACTAAAAGAGAGCAGCCGGCAAAATTATAATACCAGCGAGAATAGTCATCGAAGCGGTGACAACAAGCGTGGAGGGAATCAACAGGCTAGATACGGTAACCATTTCGGTGGTAATCAGGGCTAAAACAATAAGAATGGACATTTCAAGAAACAGAGATTCAACAATGATGGAAAGACGTCAAGACCAAAGACCGTTGTTAAGGAAGGAGAAAGACCACCTATCATATGCTTCAAATGCAGAGAAGAGGGACACATCGATCCAATCGTGCCATGCCAGTCAAAGCATGTTATAATTATGGAAGAGAAGGTCACTTAGCTCGATTTTGTCATTTCATCAAGACAAATTCAACTAGGATGGAGGCAATCAAGGTCAGTCCCGTAAAAGTCAAACCGGTAGTAGTCTGAGGAGGCGTTTGTTGTGACCTCCCGGAGAGCAAGGAACCCGAATGAGGTCATCACGGGTAAGCTTATCATAAACTCTAATGAAGTCTATACTTTATTTGATACCTGGGTTCTACCCATTCTTTTATTTCTCCTACTTGCGCTCATCGATTAAATTTGACTCGAGAGAAATTAGACTTTGACTTGTGCTGTGGAAACTCCGTTGGAAGAAACCTTCATTACATCCACTTGTTTATAAGTTTTGTTTGGTTCAAATTCCACCCTCACATTACCTGTCAATCTTATTTCATTAAAAATACTTGCATTTGGACGTGATTCTAGGATTGATTGGTTAACTACTTATCATGCAAAAATTGATTGTTTTCGTAAGGTTGTTAGCTTTCATATTCCTAATCAACCTATTATGCGAATTCAAACGACCAAACCATTAAAATCAATCACGGTCATCTCAAGCCATAAAGTTATTCGTTTATTGAAAAATGGATGTCAAGCTTTCTTAGCTCATGTCACTTGATTTAAACAAAAATACGCCGGTTTTGAAGCGATATTTCTATTGTTAATAAATTTCTGACGTATTCCCTAGAAGAACTTCTTGGCCTACCCCAGGCGTGAAATTGAATTTTTATCGACCTTGAACCCGAAGACAAAACCTATTTCCAAAGCCCCATATCGAATGGCTCCTATTGAACTTCAGGAGTTAAAGACCCAACTGCAGGAATTGTTAGACATTGGCTTTATTCGCCCTAGTACTTCTCCTTGGGGTGCTCTGTTCTATTCGTGAAGAAGAAAGATGGGAGTATGCGACTTTGTATTGATTATCGGGAGTTGAATCATGTCACCATCAAAAATAGGTATCCATTGCCACGTATTGATGACCTGTTTGACCAGTTGCAAGTAGCCAAATTCTTTTCAAAGATTGATCTTCGTTCCGGATATCACCAATTGAAGATTAGAACCCAGTAACATTCCAAAGACGGCGCGCCGGAACTCCCCAGACGGGCATTATGAATTCCTAGTCATGTCCTTTAGATTGACTAATGCTCTTCACGCCTTCATGGATATGATGAACCGAGTATTCAAGGAATATTTAGATCACTTTGTGGTCGTCTTTATTGATGACATCCTTATTTATTCCAAAAGCCGTGAAGATCATGAGCAACACTTGAGGCTGACACTCCAAAAGCTTCGTGAATATAAGCTTTATGCCAAGTTGAAGAAATGCTAGTTACGGCTTGAAGAAGTAGCATTCCTTGGGCACGTGGTATCAAGTCATGGAATATCATTGACCCAACAAAGATTGAAGCTATTCAAAGCTGGGAACAACCTAAATCGATGGCCAAGTACGTAGCTTTCTCGGTTTATTTGGTTATTATCGGAGATTCGTGGAAGGATTTTCTCGAATCGCTACTCCATCGACTCAATTGTCTCGAAAAAAATACAAAGTTCGGTTGGAGCGAAGAATGTGAGAAGAGTTTTCAATAACTTAAGAGGAGACTTATTTCAAGACTGCTACGGCAATACCATCCGCTCGGAGGGATTTGTCATCTGATGATGCTTGAGCAAAGGGTTGGGATGTGTTCTCATGCAACATGGAAAAGTTATAGCTTTATGCCTCATGACAACTCAAAGAATATGAGAGGAATTATCCTACCATGATCCGGAGTTAGCATTTGTTGTCTTTGCACTTAAAATTTGGAGGCATTACTTGTATGGGGAGAAAGTGGAAATCTTTACGGATCATAAAAGCCTCAAATATTTCTTCACTCAAAAGGAACTCAACACGCGACAACCACGTTGGCTTGAACTATTGAAAGATTATGATCATACCATCCAATACCATCCCGGAAAAGCGAACGTGGTAGGCGATTTATTGAGTAGAAGATCATATGCAAGAACGAGTGCGTTATTGTCAATGCAAAGGCCCGTTTTTGTGTGACTTGCAAAGGATGGAGATAGAGTTAAAGACTCGAGGGACGCATGTGATGATAGCTAATATACGAGTAGAACCGACTTTAATCGATAAAGTTAAAGCCGCTTTCAAGCTACTGCACTGGAGCGATGCGTATGTATGGGAAGAAAGCTGCAAGAGGGTGCTATCTAGGAAGCAAGAATCAATGAAGAAGGAATACTTGAGTCAACTCCGGACTTTATGTTCCTAACGACCACGATTTAAAGTATAATATCATGATGGAGGCGCACAACACACCATTTGCAATCCATCTGGGGAGTACCAAAATGTATCATGATATTCGGCCATACATTTTGGTGGAGCAATATGAAGAGAGAGATAGCGTTGTTTTTCTCAAGGTGTTTAACTTGTCAACGAGTTAAAGCGCGAGCATCAAGTACCAAAAGGTCCATTGCAACCACTTGAAATTCCGAATGGAAGTGGGAGCACATTACCATGGATTTCATTCTCGGTCTTCCTAAGGTTTCTCAAGGCATTGATGCGATTTGGGTCATTGTTGATAGATTGACCAAGTCCGCTCATTTCTTACCGTCACGAGAAACTTATACATTTGAACGTCTTGCTCGTATGTACATAAACGAGATTATAAGATCGCATGGTATCGGTATCCATAGTTTTTCGATCGAGACCCAAGATTCACTTCACGATTTTGGGTTAGTTTGCAAAAAGCTATGGGCGCAGACTTTCACGATTTAGCTCGGCATATCATCCTCGCAGACGGACGGACAATCATAGAGGACTATTAAAACTCTTGAAGATCTATTAAGACTCGTGTCCTTGATTTCAAGGAGTTGGGACAAGTTCTTACCATTGGTGGAGTTTTCCTACAACAACGCTTATCAAGCAAGTATTGGCATGGCTCCATTCAAGCGTTGTATGGAAGATAGTGTCGTTCTCCAAGATCTTGGTCGGGATGAGGTGGGTGAAGCAACGTTGTTGGGACCGGAGTTGGTACGTATGACTACGGAAAAGATTCAAACGATCCGACAACGTATAAAAACCTCACAAAATCGACAAAAGAGTTATGCTGATCTTCATCGAAAGGACGTGGAATTCGATATAGGAGATCATGTGTTGTTAAGAGTTGCTCCATGGAAAGGAATTACAAGATTTGGAAAGAGAGGAAAACTTAATCCTCGATTCATCGGTCCATTTTTAATCCTCGATCGAGTAGGAACTGTGGCCTATAGACTCGCTTTACCGCCAAATATGTCTCGTGTTCATAACGTTTTCACATATCCATGTTACGTAAATATGTGAAAGACCCGAACCATATTATTGAGTTAGAACCGGACGAAATAGCGGAAGATTTGACGTATGAAGAGGTTCTGTTCAAATTTTGGATAAGAAGGAACATATTCTACGCTCCAAGGTTATACCTCAAGTCAAAGTTTTGTGGAGGAACCACGATGTTGAGGAAATGACTTGGGAGTTAGAATCGAAATGAAATCAAGGTATCCTTACCTCTTCGACATACAGTGTAACGTACCCTAATTTCGAGGGCGAAATTTCATAAGAAGGGAGGTTGTAAGAACCCACTTTTATAAATAAAGATGAATTTTCTATAAATATTATTTTTGAATATTATGGAATAATTTGATATAATGTTATAGTTGTAGGTAATATTAATAAATTTTGCAAAATATGCAAGTGGTTATATTATATTCGATTGGTGGGGAATATTCGGTTTAGCAGGGAATATTCGTACAACTACTCAATCATTGGTGGACCCTAATACGTAATTATTGGCCGGATCGAGAAAACGACAAAAATATTTTATTGAAATAACGGCGGAATTTTTACCGTTGATCTTGTTGAACTACTCGATAGTAAAAGTACGATGAATACGTGTGGTTGCGTAGTAACACTGCGGTATTGATTATTGATGCTTATATGAGAAGTCACTCGGTTTGATTCCATTATTGTCGATTAATAATATGAATTATTATAGCGATAATGACGTTTTGTTTTATTCGTATTATTAACGTAATAAAATAGAAACATCTTTTATATAAAATGTAATACTTTATTAAAGTTATTCTATAAATAAAATATATTATATTTTATTATGCATAGTGTTTTGCATAGTATTTTGCATAGTGTTGCATAGTGTTTGCATAGTAAAATGTTTTTATATAAATAGAATATATTATATTTTATTTAAAAGATTTTTCTTTAAATATGGACCGTCAGATTAAAAGTAAATCAATCTGACCGTTCATGGATTAATTCTTATGCATTCTATTTTCCTATAAATAGAAGCTCATTCCTTCATTATTTTCTTACTTAATTCATTGAAACTCTAGAGAGAGAAACTATAGAGAGAAAGAAGAAAAGTATTCTCGCTACTTCACTTTGCCAATATTCGGTTTTTCTAAGGTAGGAATATTATTTTGTTGTGCGTAAGGGTGTTATTCTTTTTTGTATTCATGAAGAGAACTTCTTTTGTTATTCCATTCTTATTTATTACATTGGAATAACTTTGTATAATGTGATTCCCTATACTTAGTGATCTTCTTCTTTTATTCCATTCTTCTATTATTACATTGGAACATCACATCATGTGTTTTACACCAGGACACGGTTTAAAATCTTTATTATTACATTGGAACATCCATACGTGTGTTTTACGGACGGTTCTGCTTTTTTATCATTACATTGGAATATCCTATCATGTGTTTTACATCGGATCTGGTTCCATCTTTATTATTCTGTTGGAACATCCCGCTTGTGTGAATTTCACGACCGGGTTCCGTTATTTATTATTCATTGGAATAACTCGCCTGCATGCGTGATGCTCGTCGCATGCATGGTGATTTCTTTTGTTATTCCATTCTTTATTATACCCAGTTGGTTAAAACTTTGACTTCTATACTCCATGAAATTAGTAGAATATCCTTGATATTTGCGTTTCATCCAGTATCTTTTCATGGAAATATTCTTCTGATCATTCTTGAATTTTACTCTACAAAGCAGTATCATGTTGACAGTTTGGATGTTATTAGTTCCTGAATAACTTAATTCTTGAACTTGTTTTATTGAATTCTTATATCATTGTCATCATCCTCATGTTTTTTTTAAAGTCATTTGTGGCCTGTAGAGCATGGATGGACTTGGTATGATTATGACCAGGGATTATTCGGTGTAATCATGACCGTAATGTTAAAAATGATGTGGTAAAAGTTCTCGAAGGGTAGTAGTGCATTGATGGACGATTGTTGGCATGATCATGACCATTAATGAATACACAACTATTCTTGGCCCGTATTGCAGAATAATTGTGGTCGTGATACTAAAGAATATCCTTGTCAGTAGTGCGGGGTGATTCGATGATGTGGATTATTTATTAAAGTCTGAGTCTCGGCTATAATGATGATGAAAACCTTTTAAATCATAAAAGATAGTAGATTTTATTTTCTACTTGACTCTTTTAATGGATTGCTTGTTCATTTTGCATTAAACTTGATGTTTATTATATTTTATCGGTTTAACAATGTTAAAGACTATTGATAATTTATTACGCATTATCTTAGTCATAATATTTCTTCTTTTGGGCTAGTTGAGCTCACCCTTTCTTTCACCGTTCTCTGAGTGAAATGAGAACATATATTTGGGACGAGTCGAGGAGCAGAGTAATGGTCGAGAGGATAGCATTAGTAGTCCACACTATTCTACGTGAAATAGTGTGATAATAATTGTAATGAGGACTCCTTTTGAGTTTGTATAATATCTAGTAGACATTATTTGTATTCAAACTCACAGTTTATGTCGTATTGTACACGACAGTTATATTAGTAAGTTGTATTTAAATTCTGTACCATGTATCTGACTACCCAAAATGGGTGATGTATACCTAATTTTGGGGGCGTCACAACGTCTATTAATGTAATTAGGCGTTTGGAAATCGATCGCAGCACGGCCCGCGCTGCAATAAAGGTGTAAGTAGTGCGCCCTGCGCTAGAAGGTCAGGGAGGTAGTGGCATGATTGCGCACCCCACGTTAAGTAAAGCTCTTATTGAACATAGTCCGCGCTGGTGAGTCAGTGGGCAGAGGATCCGTAGCGCGCCCCGCGCTGTGAATGGTGCGCCCAGTACTGCGACTTCAGCGAAGTGGCGCGGTCTACGCTGCATGCATGAAGGACTGGGCTTGTAGCGTGCCCCGCGCTGAGCATGTATAATGGACAACGCGGCCCGCGCCATGAGGTCGGTGACTCTTTTTTTTCTGACTTCCTTCTTCAACCTGCAAATCATCCAGAATTGACGTAAAAATTCTACGAAAGCAAATACTTAGATTAGATTATAAACTATCTTATAAAGAAAAAAAATTAAAAGAGAAAGAGTGTAGAACATGGGTTGCCTACCAAGTAGCGCTAGTTTTAACGTCGTAATCCCGACGGTGCCTCTTATGTCACTAAGCATCGGCGAGGGTAATGTTGACGGCATCCCAGTTCGCATCTCCGCCCCAATAATGCTTTATCCATTGACCATTGACCTTGAATGTCTCCAATGGATTTTGACTGTAGAGTTCGATTGCGCCATGTAGGAACACTGTTTTGATGGTGAATGGTCCCGACCACTTTGACTTAAGCTTTTCGGGGAACAACCACAATCGTGAGTTGAACAACAGTACTGATTTCCCCGACTCGAAAGTTCGGTGCATGATTTTCTTATCGTGCCATTTCTTGACATTTTCCTTGTATAGTTTAGCGTTCTCGTATGCCTGAAGTCGGGATTCATCGAGCTCGTTTAGTTGTAGTAGCCTCTTTTCACCCACAGCTTCTTGATCAAAGTTCAGTTTCTGAATGGCCAAGTAGGCCTTGTGTAAGACCCCAACTTTTTATAAATGAAATTAAATTTCCTCTATTTATTATTTTGAAATAGTAAGGGTTGAATTGATTAATGTGGTTAGTTATGGGTAAAATGTGCAAATATTTCAAATAAGCAAGTGGTTATAAAATATTCATTGTTGTCGAGGAATATTCGTTTGGTCGTGGAATATTCTTCTTTGTCGGGGAATATTAAATGCATTTACCGGTGCTTGACCTTGTGTGGGCCCCATGTGAAAGCGATTGGATGAAGAAAAGCGACAAGTTTGAGTTTTTATAAATAATCACAGTAGTTATTCTGAATTAACACTATTGGAATACCGGTGGTTAAAACACGAATACTGGCGTTTTGCACAAGATACTTTGCAGTATTGCACCAATTATTGATTCTTACGTTAGAAGGCACTACTCAATAATTGTTACAGTAATTACTATTTAATATTTTATTTTATTGATTCAATAATTGCTACGTTGAAATTTTATATTATTGTTGTTTTAATAATTATCACTACACAGTATTTTCCATTATCAGATCAATGATTCATATTATTTTAATAATATTACTAGATAACATTATTGACAATGTCTAGAACGTTCTGTCTAAGGAGAGGTTTGGTCACCTAATTGCGCGCCAGCAAGGAGAAATTCTTATTGGAAAGCCCCCTCTTTCCTAAGAACGGCCTAGTTGTCATTATTGTGATTCTGTAATATTATTTGTAAATAATTAATTATTGATTTATATGACAAGAAAAATATTCATTTTATGTGGATATAGATGGACAAAATTTTTAATGTGACAATTGTTGAAAATTGATATTTTATCTTTTCTGATAAAATAATTTATTATTATATTATAATAATATAATAATGGTGATATTTTTATAATGAATGTGGGATATACGAGTAAATGAGGAGAAAGAGTATTTTTGTAACTAAAAATATTTAAAACATGTTTTTCATGTTTGTGGACCCCATTTCTTGACTGAAATTTGATTATAGCTTGTAAAATAGTCCGTATGTGGATTTCGGTAAATTTCTGTTTGGAATTTGAAAAAACTTAAACTTACAAAGTTGTAGAGAATTGAATTTCATATAGAAGGACGTAAGATCCGAATTTTTCTGATAAAAGGGCTATTTATTATGAATTATTGAAGTTCCAGAATAATTGATTTTTGAAGTTTTAAATGATTTTTATATGAAAAACGTTTTTGGTGAGTTTGGCACATGTGTGGCTGATGTTTTGGATCGATTGGAGGTGTATGTGAGATTTATAATAATATATATATATATATATATATATATATATATATATATTAATATTTTATTAAACTTTCTACTTTGGTGTTCTAAGCATTTTCCTATAAATAGGGTGCTTAGGTTAGAATTGAAAATCAAACTAGAAACTAAAGATTTCTCTCTCTATATTATCGAGCGTATTCTTGTGAGTATTTTGATACTTTGAGTATTGCTATACGGTGCAAGTTCCTTCAGCACTATATCAGTCAGAAGTACTATCTTTTCGAGGTAAGGGATGTTGTTTTCTTCTTAAATGATATTATTTTTTTCAATATCATTATGCCGAAATATTGGTCTGAACTTTTTATCAAATTTAGAACTTTTTGTGTCGGGATTACTATTCATGTATACGGAACTATTCACGTATACGGCACTATTCACCGAAAAATAAAATTTTCTTCTTTTATCCAAAATGTCTATTATGGTTACTATCTTTAATTGTATCCATGTTTTGATCTTTATTTTTGAATTCTGCTTCAAAATTGGTTATTATGGAGTATTATTGAACTTGGATAAAACTGTAATACGAATCCCTAATATTTGTTCTTTTGTTTCACTGGATTCGTTTTCTTTAAAATATTTTTCATTATCCTCAGTCCTAAATGATGATATTACTGAATATCTTTGGCCTGCAGTGAAAAGATGAATTATTTCTGATGAATATATTTGGCTCGTAGTGCAAAGATGAATAGGTGTTTAGATGAACATGACCAACTGGTGAATATCTTTGGCCTGTAGTGCAAAGATGAATATTTGATTCCAGATATATATTGATTTATGTTACAGGGATAAAATGTTGACGATGGACTTTTAAATTCATATATAGAAAATTATAGATTTTATTCTCTACTTAACTCTTCTAATAAATTATTATTTCCGCTGTAAATATTGATTTAAAACTTGTTATTTATTGTATTCTATTAGATTTTTCCCTGTTGAGGACTAACGATAATTTGTTCTATATTATCTTAGTCATAATGTTCTTTACTGGGCTAGTTGAGCTCACCCTTTTCCTTTTTGTTCCATTTTTCTTCTCAGGAAGCGAGAATGTAGCGAGTACTAATCGGGGTGTGGAATGATGGTTCTAGAAGTTGTTCTAGTAGTCCTCACTATTTTGTAAAATAGTGTATTAATAATTGTTATGAGCACTTATTTGAGTGTGGATATTGTCTAGATGATAATATTTGTATCTAAACTCATAGTTGAAGTGTTGTCGTATTTTGCACGACAATTGTATTAATAAAGTTGTAGTTGTTTTTGTACCATGTATTTGGCGACTCGGAATGGGTGTTGTATACCTATTTTAGGGGCGTCACACCTTGTGCTGTAGTTCGATTGGCAGGTGACAAGCCTTTCCGTACAGTAGTTGATATGGTGACATCCCGATTGGTGTCTTATAACCAGTCCGGTATGCCCATAATGCATCATCTAACCGGAGCGACCAATCCTTTCGATTCGGGTTCACCACATTTTCCAGAATTTTCTTTACCTCTCTGTTCGACACTTCAGCTTGCCCACTGGTTTGGGGATGATAAGTCATCGCCACCTTGTGGTTGACCCTATACTTTGCCAAGAGAGCTGTAAACGATTTGTTGCAAAAGTGACTACCTTCGTCACTTATAATGGCTCTCGGCGTGCCAAACCTCGTAAAATGTTTTTCTGCAAGAATTTGAGCACCACCTTGGCATCGTTAGTCGGTAGTGCTACAGCTTCAACCCAGTTTAACACATAATCCACTGCAAGCAAAATATATTGATTGGAAAATGAGGAAGGGAATGGCCCCATGAAATCGATGCCCCATACATCGAAAATCTCAACTTCTAAGATAGTTTGGAGTGGCATCTCATTCCTTTTTGATATGTTGCCTACTCGTTGACATCTATCACAAGTTTTAACAAATTGATGGGCATCTTTAAATAACGTAGGCCAATAAAACCCTGCTTGAAGGACTTTTGTTGATGTTTTTTCACTACCATAGTGTCCCCCGTACGCCGACGAATGGCACTCATGCAGTATACTATGTACCTCGCTATAAGGCACACACCTTCTGATCATCTTGTCTGCGCATTATTTGAATAGGTATGGCTCATCCCACATATACCACTTGACGTCATGAAGGAACTTCTTCTTTTGTTGTCTTGTAAGATCACGGGGGAGCATGTTGCTCACTAAATAGTTTGCGAAGTCCGCGTACCATGGAAATTATGCATTTAACCCAAACAATTGCTCATCCGGGAATGACTCGTTGATGACGCACTTGTCCTCTTCTTGTGTACCCAGATTGTTGATAAGTAGGATTTACACCTACTTATGGAGTACCAATTCATGCGAACTATTCCCATCTTAAGTACATTTTAGTAGGTTTTAGCTGCATTTCATGATAATTTGCATTTCGCATACTTAAAACTCCTTCTGGTGAATATGTAGCATCCCCAAATCCGGGTACTTTTTACCACAAATTTGGTACATCATTTCTATAACTATTGCGGAAGATATAAACATAAATTGTTTATATATTATACTTTTACACATCATTCCCAAGGTCTACAACCTTAACTTAATACATACCTTCAATATCTTAGAAGATTTACAATGCCATTTTCATCAGAAAATTTAATAGATCTAACTGCAACATAATTTAATCTTGCACTATGACTTTGCTTCTGTCTTTATTCGAGCTTTCATCTAAATCTGAAAATTTTATCATAATATAGCAAGGGTGAGCAACAAATTTGCCAGCAAGTTTTAAATACAATGAAGATATATCATGATTGAAAAGAATGAATAAGCTTTCAAGTTTTCAACAATATAATAATTGTGAAATAACATGAATCAAGTTTCAATAATTGCATGTCTGAATCAATAATGTTTGAAGGTCAACAATGACCATAAACAATTTAACTGAACCTTATGGTAATGAAGGTGATCAGCCTTTCATACCTGATGAACATATGCAACATGCACTAAGTGCGAATCAATAATCAGTTTAGACATGAATAATCATCAATAATCATTCACTAACATACTTTGAAATATAACTCGAGTTTGAGTTAAGGAAACTTGCCTGATTCGTTGACTATTGCTACGCAATTTCAGTTAACTTCTTTTGGTAAGACCTGTCATTAATAAGATTGGTCTTTCAATCAGCATATTCTACTTTGTAATATAATACAATTACTTTATCAATTAATTATCTAACACTTAATCAAATATTAGATAACTTCTTAACACATCAGTATTATTATTGTCCTTTGATAATTCTTTAATCACTATATCATATACATTATGATTTAACACTCTCATTATCATTTCATAAGTTATTCTTTAACATCTAATAAGTTAAATACTAATCCAGCCACCTGGGTTCTAAATCTAACAACCCAAACTGCAATCCAGCTAACTGGATTCCAAATCCATCGACCTGGATTCAACAGATTTCCAATCCAGCAAGCTGGATTCATAATACTTCAATCCAGCAAGCCTGGATTCATAAATCTTTAAATCCAGCAAGCTTCTTTTCAATCCAGCAAGCTGAATTCATCAAATTTTCTAATCCAGCAAGCTGGATTCATATCCTTTTCATGAAAAACACTAAATCACATATTATTTTTCTATCATTTGCCCAAACACATAATATAGTTCATTGAATATTAATTTCAATAATTACATTGAAAAATATCATAAATCTCTTATTTTAATCTTCCAGTGAATATTATTAATTATGTAATAATATTTTACGCTACTGATTATCAACCTTTTAATAATGATCTAGTCAAATACTACAAATAATATTTTAATCAATATTATTAGTCATATAAAATAATTGAAGTCATTAATCACATTAATAAACAATTGTTTTTAATTGTTTTTCTTTTATTAATTAACTTGTTTAAGCATTTTAAAATGCCAAAAACATCACAATACTTCACACCCGACCCAAAACTTCATCAAAAATCTGCATAAGTCATGCTCAAGGATCTCAAGTCATAAATCGTATTTTTCATATTTTTGGACATCATATATTTAATTAAATCCATTTATCCATTTATCATCATTTAGATGAAAAATACTAAATCAGTTCCAAAAATATTTATTTTCTGGAATTTGACAGAATATAGTTCCATATTGAACATATATGTTTCCCGAAATTTTTAAAATCCATTTACTATATTTAAATAGTCCATAATAGCCAAATATTCCCCGATTTTTCATAAATCGAGATTAACTCCAAATATTCTTGATATCCACATGTACATCCAGTAATAATTTTGTAATTTTTTGACTTATACATAGAGAGTTATTCGGGTGGCTTCATAAAAATAGCCATTCACCGTAAAATCCATAACTCTCAAACCGTATGGCCAAAAATTCTCAAATTTTTACACAACCTGCAAATCCTCTGATATTACAACTCCAAATTTTTTCCGAATTTTTAAAGCACAAAAGGTGGACGAAAATACCCCCGTTTCAGACTGCCCTAAAATAGTTTGTATTTTTGTTAGAAAATCGGGACTGTTTTGGCTTAATTAGTCACTACACCATGAAAACTCAACATTTTGAGTGCTACCACTTGGGTTAACTAGTAAACACATATATCTAGCACCCCTCTTTGACGGATCGCAAAAAGGAGTTATAGATTTTAAACGGTAGATTTTCAAAGTACATAGAAATTTGGGTTCAAAACAAGAAAAATTATTTTTCTTTTCTTTTTTGATTCAAACCAAATCAACACCCAAAATGGGTAAATACATACTTGAATCTATGGAAAACACATAGATCATAGGAGTTTGAACATCCAAATCAAAAACCCCCTTTTCATCAAATCAAAAAAAAATAAAGGAAATCAAGCTTAGGAAGAAAGAAAAAATTTATACCTTTCTTTCTTCTTCTTCTTCATCTTCATCCATGGAGGATCTTCTTCTCCATCTTTCTTCCCTAGGGCTGCCTCCCCTTCTCCTTCTTCTCTCCCTCTTCTCCCGTTCTTCTCTTCCCCTTACACGATTTTCCCTTTTTGCTTTTCTCTTTCTCTTTCTTCTTTCTTCTTTCTTCCTTCTTCTTTCTATTAATTGCCGATTCTTTCTTTTCCTTCTCTAATTGGGCTACATGTGGCCTCTTATCTTCCACACATTTTATTTTAATTGCTTTATTAAATGCCCATTACAAATGAGCTAAGCTTTGGGCTTTTAATTAATTTCATTGGACTTGTTATTATTTTGCTTACTAACAAAATAAATTTGGGCTTCCACCCAAAATTTCATTGGGTCAGTATAATATTTGTCCCACGCATAATATATTGGGCTAGATTAATAATTTAATCACCCTTAAATCAATTAGTCACAAATCCATTGCTTAAATAAATAATTGGGCTACAAAATTAATATTTAATGGGCTTGCACTTTTATTATCATGCTTACTTACAAAATAAATTTGGGCTTCCTCATTAATTCAATTGGACCATTATTATATTTATCTTATACATGACCTCTTGGGCTAATTTAATAACTAATTGCCCTTTAATTAATTTTATCTACAAGTCCCACACTAAAAATATAATTGGGCTTGTTTAAATAATATAACTTCCTTAGTCCATTAAATTAATTCTCTTGGACTCTAAATAATTTATTGGGCTATGACATTATTATAGTCCAATACTTTTAATTCTATTTTACCCTAATTATTTAATTAGGGTTTTATTTCTCACACTAGAAAATAAATTCCTTACTTATGCCATTTTAATTTTATAACTCAATTAAACTTGGTTATAAAATTAATTATTTTGAGATATATAAAATAAATCTCTTAATGTTAGTATATATATATATATTTATATACTAATATTCTCCCACATTATAACCTCTTAGGTTATTTAATTACCACACCTAATATATATATTAGGTTACATAACTTCATTCTTAATTCACTTTTATATACAAAATAAATATATTCACATTATATAATGTATATTTATTTAATCATATACATAATTCACATAATCATAACATATTTCACTTCTCACACTTATTTTTACTTTTCTCCATAAAAAGTCAACTGTTGACTTTGACCAAAAGAAAACCTTTACACATTTTGTGTTTACTGTCCATTCAAACTAAACTTGACGTTCTGGATGCAACCGAGCAGTCCGTGCTTCAAAATTCTATCTCTAACTCAAATTTTGAGTTTTAAATTACTCTCTTCATATTGCTAATCGTATTAACTAACGACTTTATACTTGTTTAATTCACATCAAATTTTACAAGTATCATAATACCTTATTCTTGATATTCATTCAAATACATATCAATTCATTTCTAGGGTTTTGGAATTTTGTAACCCATATTTTCTCTATTTTCATTCGAATAGCAAACCATATAGGTTTTACTTGAAAAATTTAAATATATCCTCAAATTCTCTTCTAGATTTTATTCTTTAACCTTTATTCTAATCATTCAAGATTTTATAAATTTTCGGGTTGTCACAGAATAAGTGCAGGAATCGGCCTATTTTGGTGGTGTTATTGAGCACAAGGCTAATGGATGCTTGAGACGAGGCAAAAGATGGGATATGCATGGCATGAAGTGCAATGGAACAAGGAGATTAAGCAAGAATGAACGAGTAGCAGCAGCAGTAGCATGACAGAATCAGAACAAGAACCAGGATCTGCAGATTGCAAGCCGCGCGGCAGAATAGCCTTCAGATCGCGTGCCCGCGCGAGTACCCAGCCAGACCTTAGAACCTACTGCAAGTTGCGCGGCCGCGAGAAGGACATGCCAAGGGAGCTCGCGCCCGCGTGCTAGACCGAATGAACATACTAACTTACTGCAAGTCTCATGATTCATGAGCATAACAAGTTGGAGGAGCTTCATGAAGCTGGCGAGGCTCAAGCGATTGACTTGTTTTATTTTATTTCCAATTTTTAAGGGATGTAATTGATTTAAAAAACAATTCCTGACTGGTGTCAGGGGTATCACTTGACATTTTTATTAAGTTTTTCACGTATCTTTACGTGGTAACTAGGGTTTATTCTCTGGGAGAGATTCCAACGTAGAAGGAGGCCACAACTCTACTTTTCTACTCCTTCTTGGGATTTTCTACCATAGTGGATTATTATTATTAGTTTTGTTGGATTCTTATGAGGATCTAATTATTTATTTATATTCAGTAATTGGGTTTGATAGTTTTATCTTTCATCTTTCAATTGTCGTTTATTGACCATGTTTAGATTTGATCCCATAATGGCTTTTGGTTCAGACATGAACTAAACTCCATTATGGGATTCTAACGGATTTTAATATGTAGTTCGATTGCATGCTTAAATGCTGGTTTGTTTTGCATATCATATGGGATGTCTATCATGATTGTTTTGCATGTATGAATGCTTTATCACCATTCATTTCAGTATTTGTATGGAATTGACAATGAACATGCAAATATGGATCGTAATCATGATAGTATACGTATATAGGGCTGTGTTATATGGCTTGTATATTTCGTGAACCAGATAGACATATACTGTTTCACCGTATAAGTTAGAATAAGGGCTTGAACTTAAAATCAATATAGTTGCAATTTCACATAGACATATAGTGATTTTGGTTATATTGATGATTACATAGAGTCTATCATCTACGGATGCTGTGTAAGTAGGTCTTAGTGCATTGAAAAATAGCAATAAACACCGCGGAAAAGTGCGAAAGTCGCCCTCATGAGTAGAATAAAGCAGTTAATCCTATTGTTGAACCTTAGTTTATTTTAAGATGTTGGAATAGTCCGGGTTGCATATATATACATAAGTCTTCATTTAAGCTATAACATTTCTGGTTTGAGCAAGATAGCATGAGTACTCTATACCTAAACCAAGTTTTGGGCGAACACAACACACACACACACAGCATCTTTATAGCATTTTTGAATTATCTGAGTGTATGACATTATGCCTGCAGTTTGATTTGAATCCGTATTCTTGAATCTAGAAAAAATTCGCTGAGGCAAATTGGACTGAATTTCTATTATAGTTGGGACAATGTGAGAATTAGTTGCATAGTAATATAGTTGCATTTTTATTGTTCATTAGTATACATTTCTTGAGGGGCAAGCAATGGTTCAAGTTTGGGGGTATTTGATAAGTAGGATTTACACCTACTTATGGAGTACCAATTCATGCGAACTATGCCCATCTCAAGTACATTTTAGTAGGTTTTAGCTGCATTTCATGATAATTTGCATTTCGCATACTTAAAACTCCTTTTGGTGAATAAGTGCAGGAATCGGCCTATTTTGGTGGTGTTATTGAGCACAAGGCTAATGGATGCTTGAGACGAGGCAAAAGATGGGATATACATGGCATGAAGTGCAATGGAGCAAGGAGATTAAGCATGAATGAACAAGTAACAGCAGCAGTAGCATGACAGAATCAGAACAAGAACCAGGATCTGCATATTACAAGTCGCTTGTGAGTCCGCGCAGCAGAATAGCTTTGAGAGCCTTGCATGAAAGTACCAAACCGGACCTTGGAACTCATCGCAAGTTTCGGTAGCGCGAGAAGGACATGCCCAGGAGGAGGCGGCAAGGCATGAGACCAGTGAACATACAAACTTATTTCCAAGTCTCATGATCATGAGCATAACAAGCTGGAGGAGAGCGAGGCTCAAGTCACGACTTATTTTATTTTATTTCTAATTTTTAAGGGATGTAATTGATTTAAAAAACGATTCCTGACTGGTGTCAGGGGTATCACTTGACATTTTTATTAAGTTTTTCACGTATCTTTACGTGGTAACTAGGGTTTATTCTCTGGGAGAGATTCCGACGTAGAAGGAGGCCACAACTCTACTTTTCTACTCCTTCTTGGGATTTTCTACCGAGTGGATTATTATTATTAGTTTTGCTAGATTCTTATGAGGATCGATTATTGATTTATATTCAAAGAATTGGGTTTGATAGTTTTATCTTTCATCTTTCAATTGTCGTTTATCGATTATGTTTAGATTTGATCCCATAATGGCTTTTGGTTTAGACATGAACTAAACTCCATTATGGGATTCTAACGAATTTTAATATGTAATTCGATTGCATGCTTAAATCTTTGGTTTATTTTGTATATCATATGGGATGTCTATCATGATTGTTTTGCATGTATGAATGCTTGATCACCATTCGTTCAAAGATTTGTATGGAATTGACAATGAACATGCAAATATGGATTGTAATCATGATAGTATACGATATAGAAATCGTGTTATATGGCTTGTATATTTCGTGAACCAGATAGAATAAGGGCTTGAACTTAAAATCAATATAGTTGCAATTTCACATAGACATATAGTGATTTTGGTTATATTGATGATTACATAGAGTCTATCATCTGTGGATGATGTGTAAGTAGGTCTTAGTGCATTGAAAAATGGCTAATACTATTTTAGTGCTCTTGGCTACTTTTCTGTGATATGTGAACGAGTCGTGCATGATAGTGGTGATTGAATGGAGTATTGAATGAAGTTAGGATCCCATTAGTTCCAATATCATTTATTTCGTCGTTATTATTGTTTTAGTTGTTATTTTCAATTCGAGAACAAACCAAGTTTAATCATTAGTTTGAGCATATAAATATAGTGATTCAATTAATAAATAATAATCTTAGTTAAACAACTTTCTCTATGGGATCGATACTTTACTTACTCTGTATTGCTTGTTGACACATGTATGCTTGCATGAGTTAGAGCTCTTTTGTAAAGACTAAAAAAGAGGCAACAAGTTTTTGGCGCCGTTGTTGGGGAAAGGCGTTTAATTTAGTATTATTATCATTAATTTTAAGCTATATTGTAAAACTTAGACAATTCTAGTCTGATCTCATTTCAGTTTTTTGTTTTTGTTTCAGGAAATTGGATAATTTTTTATGCACACGCGGTCAACCAACCCCGATTTAACACCTGTTCAGGATAATATAAACGGGAGAGGTTGGAAAGCTGTGTTCAGAGAAATTTACAAGAACGGTTGAAAACACTGACGATACTAATATGGCGGTGAGGCACAAGGAGAAAAACAAAGAGAGGAGCATAGGGCTCTGAAGGAGTATTCCATGCCCAATTTTAATGGACTACAGTCCAGCATAGTCAGACCAGTGATAGCAGCCAATACATTCGAGATAAAAAACTGGCACTATTCAAATGATGCAGGATACAGTTCAGTTTGGGGGTGCTGCTATAGATGATCCGAATGAACACCTGTTAAGTTTCATCGAAATTTGTGATACATTCAGATACAATGGTGTGACGGAAGATGCTATTAGACTAAGGTTGTTCCCATTCTCATTGAGGGATAAAGCAAACGTGGTAGCGGAAGCATTAAGTAGAAGATCTTATGCTGGAACGAGTGTGATGTTGTCAACACAAAGGCCCATTTTGTGTGACTTACAAATGTTGAAGATAGAATTCAAGACTCTGGGGAACCATGCGATGATGTCAAGTATACGAATAGAACTAACTTTAATCGAAAAAGTTAAAGTTGTTCAAGCCACAGACCCGGAGCTGATGCTTATGAAGAAGAAAATACAAGAAGGTGCTATTCCAGAAGAAAGAATCGATGAAGAAGGAATACTTCGAGTCCACTCCAGACTTTGTGTTCCTAACAATTCTGATTTGAAGTATAGGATCATGATGGAGGCACACAATACACCATTTGCAATCCATCCTGGAAGTACCAAGATGTATCGTGATCTTCGACATACATTTTGGTGGAACAATATGAAGAGAGAGATTGCAAAGTTTATCTCGTGGTGTTTAACTTGTCAATGTGTAAAGGCGGAGCATCAAGTACCTAAGGGTCCATTGCAACCACTTGAGATTTTGAAATGGAAGTGGGAACACATTACCATGGATTTCGTTACGGGTCTTCCCACGGTTTCTCAGGGAATAAATGTTATTTGGGTTATTGTTGATAGATTAACCAAGTCTGCTCATTTCTTGCTGATATGGGAGACTTATTCCCTTGAACGTCTTGCTCGTATATATGTAAATGAGATTGTGAGATTGCATGGCATGCCAGTATCCATAGTTTCAGATCGTGACCCAAGATTCACTTCAAGATTTTGGGTTAGCTTGCAAAAAGCTATGGGCACGGATTTACGATTTAGTTCAGCATACCATCCTCAAACGGATGAACAATCGGAGAGGACTATTCAAACTCTTGAAGATCAATTAAGACTCTGTGTCCTAGACTTCAAAGGGAGTTTGGATAAGTATTTACAATTGGTGGAATTTTCCTACAACAACAGTTATCAGGCAAGTATAGGTGTGGCTCCATTTGAAGCATTATATGGACGGAAGTGTCGCTCTCCAGTGTGTTGGGATGAGGTAGGTGAAGCAACATTGTTGGGACCAGAGTTGGTACGTATTACTACAGAAAAGATCCAAATGATTCGACAACGTATACAAACGGCACAGGATCGACAAAAGAGTTATGCGGATCTTCATCGAAAGGACGTGAAATTTAGTATTGGGGATCATGTATTGTTGCGTGTGGCTCCATGGAAGGGAGTTACAAGATTCAGAAAGAGAGGAAAGCTCAATCTATGATTTATTTGTCCATTTTAGATTCTTGATCGAGTAGGAAATGTGGCCTGTAGACTCGCGTTACCTCCAAGTATATCTCGTGTTCATAATGTTTTTCACGTATCTGTGCTTCATAAATATGTGAAAGACCCGAACCACGTTATTGAGTTAGAATCGAATGAGATAGCCGAAGACTTAACGTATGAAGAGGTACTTGTCAAGATTTTGGATAAGAAGGAGCATGTCCTACGCACAAAGGTCATACCACAAGTCAAAGTTTTGTGGAGGAACCATGCTATTAAGGAAATGACCTGGGAGTTGGAAACAGAAATGAAAGCGAGGTATCCTCATCTTTTGAAACACACAGTATCGCACGTCAATTTCGAGGACGAAATTTCATAAGGAGGGGAGGTTGTAAGACCCTAACTTATTATAAATAAAAGTGAATTTCCTTTATTTATTATTTTGAAATAGTAAGGGTTAATTTGATTAATGTGGTTAGTTATGGATAAATTGCGCAAATATTTCAAATAAGCAAGTGGTTATAAAATATTAATTGTTGTCAGGGAATATTCGTTTGGTCGTGAAATATTCTTATTGTCGAGGAATATTCATACGACGGCGCAGCCTTGTGTGGGCCCCATAACGGAAAGCGATTGGATGAAGAAAACGACAAAAATAAGTTGTTTATAAATAACGGCGTTGTTATTACCGTTAATACTGTTGAAATACTCAGTGGTTAAAACACAGTAGCACACGGTATTGCACCAATTATTGATTTTTACGTAAGAAGGCACTACTGAATAATTGTTACAGTAATTACTGTTCAATATTTTATTTTATTGATTCAATAATTGCTACGTTAATATTTTATATTACTGTTGTTTCAATAATTGTCACTACACAGTATTTTATATTATTGAAGCAATAATTCATATTATCTGAATAATATTATTAGATAACATTATTGGCAATGTCTAGAAAGTTACATCAAGGAGAGGTTTGGTCACCTAATCAATTGCGCCAAGAAGGAGAAATCTTTATCGAAAGCCCCTCTTTCTTGAGGAACTACCGGTTGTCGATATTGTGATTACGTAATATTATTTGTGATTAATTAATTATTGATATGATGAGGAAAATATTGATTTTATGTGGATATAGATGGAAAAAAATTTTAAAGTGACAATTGTTAAAAATTGATATTTTATCTTTTCTGATAAAATAATATTTTATTATATTATTATAATATAATAATGGTGATATTTTTACAATGAATGTGGGATATATGAGTATATGAGGAGGAAGAGTATTTTTGTTGCATTAAATGATTAACACATGTTTTGTGTGTCGGTGGACCCCATTTCTTGACTGAAATTTGATTATAGCCTGTAAAATCGCCCGTTTGTGGATTTCGGTCAATTTCTGTTTGGAATTTGGAAAAACTTTCTTCTGTAAAGTTGTAGAGAATGAAATTTCCTATGGATAAGGCATGAGGTTCAAATTTTTCTGATTAAAGGGCTATTTGTTATGAATTATTGAAGTTCCAAAATTCTGAAATAATTGATTTTTGAAGTTTTAAATAATTTTTTTAAAGGAAAAAGTTTTTTTTCTTTTTGTGGGCATCATTAACATATGCAAGGTGGCTGAAATCAGTTAATAAAAGTGGGCATAGGAATTTGTAATATAAATAATAATATTTTATTAAATTTTCTACTTTAGTGTTCTAAGCATTTTCCTATAAGTAGGGTGCTTAGGTTAGAATTGAAAATAACACCAGAAACTGAAGTTTTCTCTCTCTTTCTCTCTCGATATATTGAGCGTATTCTTGTGAGTATTTTAATACTTTGAGTGTTGCTATCTGATTGTAAGTTCAAGTCATAGCCTTTATATCCAGGTGTTTCAACTAAATCTTGTCTTTACGAGGTAAGGGATATCATTTTTTTTTAAAATGATATTATTCTTTCAATATCATTATGCTGGTATATTGGGAATATTTTTCTTGTGAAATTCTTGTCTTTTGGTGTCGGGGTTACTATTCACGTATACGGCACTATTCACGATATCTGAGACTATTCACGTAAAAAATTAATTTTTAATTTTTCGTCCAAAATATCTATTATGGATACTAGCTTTGATTGTATCCATGTTTTGATCATTCTTGAATTTTACTCCACTATGATTATTATTGAGATATTTTTGGACATGGATAAATCGAAATACGAATCCTTAATATTTATTCTTTTGTTTTACTAGATTCGTTTTCTTTAAAATATTTTTCATCATCCTCGGTCCTAAATGATGATATTGCTGAATATCTTTGGCCTGTATTGCAAAGATGAATGATTTCTTATGAATATCTTTGGCCCGTAGTGCAAAGATGAACAGGTGTTTAGATGAACATGACCAACTGGTGAATATCTTTGGCCTGTAGTGCAAAGATGAATATTTAATTTATGATGTATATTGATTGATGTTACAAGGATAAAATATTGATGATGGACTTTTAAATTCATAGATAATAGTAGATTTCATTCTCTACGTAACTCTTCTATGAATTATTATTTCCGCTGCGAATATTGATCTGAAACTTGTTGTCTATTGTATTTTATCAGATTATTCCCTGTTGAAGACTAACGATAATTTGTTCTATATTATCTTAGTCATAATATTCTTTACTAGGCTAGTTGAGCTCACCCTTTTCCTTTTTGTTCCATTTTTCTTCTCAGGAGGCGAGAATGTAGCGAGTACTAGTCGGGGTATGGAATGATGGTTCTAGAAGTGGTTTTAGTAGTCCTCACCATTTTTGTAAAATAATGTATCAATAATTGTAATGAGGACTTATTTGGGTGCGGATATTGTCTAGAAGACAATATTTGTATTTAAACTCACAGTTCAAGTGTTGTCGTATTTTGCACGACAATTGTATTAATAAAGTTGCAGTTGTTTCTGTACCATGTATTTGACAACTCAGAATGGGTGATGTATACCTATTTTGGGGGCGTCACACGAAAATTTGGCTTCATTCTCTGCCAGCAGGATCTATAACTACATGGGAGGATTTAGCACAGAAATTCTTAGCAAAGTTCTTCCCAATGGCTAAGATTGCTAAGATGAGGACAACTATCTCTTAGTTTGAGCAACAACAGGGCGAGTCGTTATATGAAGCATGGGAGAGATACAAAGAAATGCTGAGAAAGTGCCCACATCACGGTATGCCATATTGTATGGTAATTAACATGTTTTACAATGGATTGGGATGGCAGTCGAGACCGATTGTAGATGCAGTTGCAGGAGGGGCATTATGGGCAAAGAACTATGAGGAAGCCTATGACCTTATCGAGACAATGGCATCGAATGATTTTCAGAATCCTACATCTTGAATGCCACAAACTAAAGTTACAGGTGTGTTGGAGGTTGATGCTATTACTCAGTTGTCAGCACAGATGGCAGCCATGGAAAAGAAGATAGATACTTTGGCGGAAGGAAAAGTAAAGACGGTTGCCTTCGTATGTGAGATTTGTGCGGGGTCACACTCGACGGATCAATGTGATATCAGCTCAGAATCAGTGTAGTATGTGAGCAACTATAGAAAAGACCAAGGTCAATTTCAGAACACATACCACCCCAACAACAGAAATCATCCAAACTTTAGTTGGTCGAATAATCAAGGGAATCAGCAGAGTCAGTTTCAACCAAATAATCAATTTGGTATGAGCCAACAAGAACCGCATAATTTAATCCTAGACCACCCTTTCCGCCGGGATTTTCTCAACAACAACAGCAACATCACACTCCAGCTACACCTCAGCAAGAAAAGAAATCAAAAGTAGAGGAGATGATGATGAAATACATGGCAAACACAGAAGTTATGATCAAGAGCCAAGCAGTGGCTATAAAGAATCTGGAAACTCAAATGGGGCAGATGGCAAACATGCTTACTAACAGGCCCCAGGGTTCATTGCCAAGTAATACGGAGACAAATCCCAGAAGAGAAGGGAAGGAACAGTGTCAAGCGATCACATTGAGATCTGGGAAAGATTTGTCGATTCGTAAGTCGCAGCCGCCATGAATCTTGTGAGGAGGAGTAGCCGCGACAGCATGGAGAAAGGAAGGAGCCAACATCGAGAAAGAAAATGGGGAGAAATCTGAGGGTCAGCAGGAAGAGACTAAGAGAGCAGGTTCAGAGGAGAAGTTTAAGAGTCCATTACCACCAATTCACATTCAAGTTCCGTATCCTCAGAGATTAAATAAAAAAAGGGAAGATAAATAGTTCAACAAATTCCTGGAGGTATTCAAAAAGCTGCAGATCAACATACCATTCGCCGAGGCATTGAAACAAATGCCCAACTACGCCAAGTTTATGAAGGGTATACTGACAAGGAAGAGAATACTAGATGAGTTTGAAATGGTAGCCTTGACAGAGGAATGCAGTGCAGTGCTTCAGCAAAAATTACCTCCAAAGCTGAAGGATCTGGGCAGCTTCACAATTCCATGCACCATTGGAAAGATGAACTTTAGTAAGTGTTTATGTGATCTTGGGGCAAGCATAAATTTGATGCCCTTGTCAGTATTTAACTAGTTGGGATTTCCGGATCCAAAACCGACAAACATATCATTACAACTAGCTGATAGATCGATCACGTATCCACGAGGAATTGTTGAGGATGTGTTGGTTAAGGTAGATAATTTTATTTTTCCAGCAGACTTCATCATCCTAGACTACGAGGAGAACAAAAGCATACCAATAATATTGGGAAGACCATTCTTAGCCACAGGAAAGACTCTGATAGATGTACAAAAAGGGGAACTCACTATGCGTGTTCATGATCAAGAGGTCACCTTTAATGTCTTCAAAGCTATGAAGTTTCCCGCAGATGAAGAGGAATGTTTCTTGGTTGATTTGGTGGATCAGCTCATAAATGATGAAGTACAAAGTAGGGTGGATGACAAACCTTTAAGGAGTGTAATTGCTGAAAATTCAGAATTGGAGGACGAGGAACTTGACGAACTTGTGCAATATCTGGATACCACTCCACAAGTCAGGAAATTCAGGATACCTGTGGAGCCGTTGACAAAAGCAGGAGAAACCTTCGTAAAAATAAAACCATCTCTGGAGACACCTCCAGAACTTGAATTAAAACCACTTCCAAATCATCTCTGGTACGCATTTTTAAATAAAGATTCGAAGCTACTTGTGATTATTTCTTCTGCATTAACATCCTTTTAGGAAGAAAAACTGCTACGAGTGCTTCGAGAGTTCAAATCAGCGATTGGCTGGACCATAGCGGACATCAAAGGGATTAGACCTTCATATTGTACGCATAAAATCCTGATGGAAGATGATAGTAAACCATCAGTTGAGCAACAAAGGAGACTTAATCCGATAATGAAAGAAGTGGTTCAGAAAGAGGTGCTAAAATGGTTGGATGCGGGTATAATCTATCCAATCTCAGATAGCTCATGGGTGAGCCCAGTGCAGTGTGTACCAAAAAAAGGTGGCATGACAGTAGTGACTAATGAGAACAATGAGTTGATTCCAACACGAACAGTGACAGGGTGGAGAGTATGCATGGACTACCGTAGGCTCAATAAAGCTACAAGGAAAGATCATTTTCCACTACCATTAATTGATCAGATGTTGGACAGATTAGCAAGTCATGAGTATTATTGCCTACTGGACGGATATTCGGGCTATAATCAAATAATGATAGCTTTAGAAGACCAAGAAAAGACAACTTTCACATGTCCATACGGCACATTTTCCTGCAGAAGGATATCTTTTGGGTTGTGAAACGCTCCAGCCTCTTTTCAGAGATGCATGATGGTTATATTTTCAAATATGGTAGAGCAGAATGTGGAAGTATTTATAAATGACTTCTCAGTTTTCAGGGACTAATTTGATCTATGCCTCGAGAATTTGGTGATGGTTTTGAAGCGATGTGTTGAAACAAATCTAGTACTGAACTGGGAAAAATGCCATTTTATGGTACAGGAAGGAATCATACTGGGACACGAAGTATCGAAGAGGGACTCGAGGTAGATAGGGAAAAGTTGGAAACTATAGAGAAATTTCCACCACCTACTTCGGTAAAAGGTGTTCGCAGCTTTCTGCGCCATGCAGGTTTCTACCACAGATTTATCAAAGACTTCTCCAAGATAACTAAACCACTATGCAGTTTATTGGAGAAGGATGCGCATTTTATCTTTGATGAGGCTTGCGTGTCGGCATTTGAGCATCTGAAAGGGAAATTAA
Organism: Panax quinquefolius; assembly: GCA_020205615.1. Taxonomy (NCBI): domain Eukaryota; kingdom Viridiplantae; phylum Streptophyta; class Magnoliopsida; order Apiales; family Araliaceae; genus Panax; species Panax quinquefolius. Next base: position 80,672,689 of record CM035167.1, on the reverse strand, counting down.
CATCGGCACCAATTATTACTACACCAGATTGGGAATTGCCATTTGAGCTGATGTGTGATGCCAGTGATTACCCCGTAGGGGCTGCTTTGGGACAAAGGAAAGAGAAGATGTTTCATGTTATTTACTATGACAGCAAGACCCTTACAGACGCACAGTTGAACTACACCACCACAGAGAAAGAGTTATTAGCAGTAGTGTACGCCTTTGATAAATTTTGAGCATATTTGATCGGCACAAAGGTGATAGTGTATACGGATCACACTGCTATTCGACATTTACTGGCAAAAAAGGATGCAAAGCCTCGGTTAATCAGATGGATTTTATTACTGCAGGAATTTGATTTGGAAATCAAGGATAGGAAGGGAACTGAAAACCAAGTGGCGGACCACTTATCTCAACTTGAGAATCCGGAAAGGGAGACAGATGATAAGGTTTTAGTCAATGAATCTTTTCCAGATGAACAGTTGTTTGTGGTGAAAGGGAAAGTGCCATGGTTTGCAGATTATGCAAACTATTTGGTAAGTAAGATGCTACCTTCCGATTTGATGGGTTATCAAAAGAAGAAATTTCTGCATGATGTCAAATGGTATATATGGGATGAGCCTTATTTGTTTAAACAATGTTCTGATCAAGTTATACGAAGGTGTATTCCATATAGCGAGACCGAGGGGATTTTGCAGGATGGTCACTCTACTGTGTATGGTGGACACTATGGTGGTGAAAGAACAGCGGCTAGAATACTACAAGCAGGATTCTACAGGCCAACAATTTTCAAAGATGCATATAATTTTGTCCATCAGTGTGAAAGATGTCAGGGAGTGGGGAATATCTCTAAAAGAAATGAAATGCCATTGAATACAATCTTGGAAGTCGAAATATTTGATGTATGGGGAATTGATTTCATGGGGCCTTTCGTTTCATCTTACGGAAATCTCTACATTCTGCTCATTGTAGATTATGTCTCGAAATGGGTAGAAGTGGCAGCTCTTCCGACAAATGATGCCAAGGTTGTCCTCAGATTTTTACATAGAAATATCTTCACGAGGTTTGGGACTCCAAGGGCTATCTATCATCGATGTAAGGCGGTCACTTTTGCAACCTTGTGCGATTCTGACTTTGTTGGCTAAATATGGGGTGAATCATCGCATAGCTACAGCATATCACCCACAAACGAATGGCCAAGATGAAGTGTCAAATCGAGAAGTCGAGAGAATCCTGGAGAAAGTTGTGAATCCCACAAGGAAGGACTGGTCATTGAAGTTAGATGATGCAGTATGGGCTTATAGGACAGCATATAAAACACCGTTAGGTATGTCACCTTTTCAGCTCGTATATGGAAAAGCCTGCCACCTTCCCATAGAGCTCGAACACAAAGCATATTGGGCAATTCAAAAGCTAAACTTTGATTTGACAGCTATCGGGGAGAAGCGTCTACACTAACTCAATGAGTTGGATGAATTCAGACTACAGGCATACGAGAATTCAAAGTTGTATAAGGAGAAAGTGAAGAAATGACTTGACCGCAAAATTATAGAGAGAGCATTTGAACTGGGACAAAGGGTTCTACTTTATAACTCCAGACTTAAACTGTTTCCCGGGAAGCTGAAATCGAGGTGGTCCGGACCATTTACGGTAAAAACTATTTTTTTGCATGGTGCAATTGAAGAATTCGATACGTTGCCTGACAAGCCTTTTAAGGTGAATGGTCAGCACTTAAAGCATTACTTTGGTGGTGAAGTAGACAGACAGAAAGTCGCCTCCATTCTTTCTTCAACATGAGCATCAGAGACAGTCAAGCTGACTGACTATAACTTAGCGCTTGTTGGGAGGCAACCCATTTTATCTACCTTTAGTTTTATCTCCTTCCGGCATAAATCTAGGGTTCTACTTGGGGTGAGTAAGACTTCACACCCCCAAACTGGGTCTCTTTCAACTCGACAGATGGTGCTCCACGGTGCATACATTCACACAAACATTCAATTGAAAAAGCTCAAAAGAACGAATCATTTTATATATATTCCAAAACAATACTACCATTCCCTGTGTTCTTTATAACCATTACATTTGTTCTTGTCATAATATCAAATATTATCATTACAAACCTATACTATTACATAAGTACGCTACAAGTTCGCTTTAGCCTTCACTTTATCCTTGTCGAATCCTTTGGTCATATCGCCTAAGTTTGCAATCATATGGTTCAAGCAAGTGTGAGCATAACAAGCTCGTAAGTACAACAATTTCATTTTTAAAAGCATGCTTGAAACATAGGAATCAGATATCTTCAATAACCGGATGATAGTTACGTAAGTACTATCAATAATTCAAAATAGCTTTCTTTTCCTTCAAAACATTTTACAATAACAATATTCATCAATTCAATTCGTTCAAGACGTGAACGCCTTATAGTTTCTTTGAAAAGGACAACCCTACATTTAAGTCCGTAAGTCCTAAGAAGATATCTTATGAGCACTTCTAGGTGATCAAACCTATAGTACTCTATGTTGATCAACACTACATCCATTAAACGTGTGTACATTTAAGTTTTGGCAACTCACGTGCCCATCGAATACTCGATGAAAATACATTTGTTTATTCATATTTAGGCTTACCTTGAATCCGTACCAATTAGTTGGCATAGGATAGCGTTAGCAATTCTATATTGAAAGACTTGTAAACAGTTCAATCAATCTATCAAGATTAGTCTAGCCGAGCTAAAACTGGCATCAACTCTTTCTTCAAAACCATACATGCATCTCATAATGTGAATCATTTGAAAACCTGGCTAACACGAAGGTTAGACAAGCGCGCTTAAAAAACTTGCCTTCAAAGATTCGCCATAAAGAATAATTACGTTTCCTTTGAGTCTTTACAGTCTCTACAACACATAATCACATAACATACCACATTAGGTCATGAATGAACATACATAGTTCCTAAAGAATCTTACCCTTCTTCTCAATCTAATCCCGTATTAGATTTGTTATTTATGGTTCCGGCTTTTCGTCATTTTTTTTACATCATTCTTACCAACTTCATTCTCTTATAACACTTAAGTGAAATTATTTCATTAATACAACTCGATTTGAAAGTTAATCATCTTTCCTCACTACTTACTTATTAACGTCCTTACGTTATTAATCAAAACTCGATCGTCATCATTGGTTATGTGTACTTATTACGTATAGTTCACGTTCATCTTTAATCGACTTTCTTTAACCCTAAGTGATCATACTTGGGGTTTAATTATAACTTAATAATGTTTGATTAAGTCCCTTAGTTCATTATTAAACAATTTCCCTTCATCTCCTACTTGTAAACATTTTTTCATTGTCGAAGTTTTAGGGGGCTGGCTGGCTATCAGCCTTTTGCTATTAGTGGCTCACTTACTTATTTCGAGACTCGGACTCTGACAAGCAAGACGAGTCGTTGTGTTAAAGGTCGAGCTGAGATGTGAGTCTCTAGAAGATGCTCACTTTTTGGCATGCATGACTTGACTTATTTTGCCTTGACTCGAGCATGCATGGCGCCAAAGGCTCAAAGACCGTAAAATTTTTTATGAGTTTTTCTTTTTAGTGAGATTCTACTTCGTAACTTCTTCGTTATAAGTCCGAATTGGTTCGCTCAAGAGCCTACGGTTCACAAATCACGTACTCTACGTGTTCATGCAAGAATTTTATCTATTCGACTTTATTTGCTAAAATTTCACCTATTAGTCCATTTTAACGAAAAACGATAAACGTTTCGTGAACATTCAACGCTCGCTTTCTTCGTTTCTAAGTCGAATCCGACCATTTTTGAGTCCGCAACTCTATAATGACAAATAAGACTTGTCTCCATTGAAAACCAATGTTTCCAAGCTCAATATCAAAATTGACTTCCATTCCGAGAATTTCATTTAATTCGACGATCGTCGCCTAATCGTGTGAATTAAGTGAAACTTTCGTTACTTGAGATTTTTAAACCATTTCAATTGGATTCAATCCATTATACTATCATCTTGACATACATACTTCATTAACTTATATTCATGATAAGTTATTACCTATTCTTGATGATTTTGCAACTTATTAAAGTATAAAATACTTATATTTCCATTTCATGACTTATGTCTTATTATCATATGACTTATTAATGAGTTAAGTCCTTTAATCATTATTCTTACATCTTATTAATCATACTAATTTTATTAATGTAAACATGTTACAAATTCTAACAAATTCTTATACTTTCATTATAAGTTCATAACTTTTTTTATAAATGAATTTCTTATTCATGACTTATCCTACTTTATTAAGACATAAGCCCTTTGATTCATTATTCCAACCTCTTCTTAGCATGCTTGTTCTACCAATACCCCTTTCTCTATCAATGGAAGAGAGAAAGAAACATGGTTTAAGATCACTTACTTTTGAATAACACTTGGTAAATCTTTAATCTCCTTCTTGATTCTTGAACTTCAAAGGTTAACTTGCTAGCTTATTCTCACTTACTTTCTCTCTAACCAATAAGCTATAAGTTATTGGTGAAAAAAAATCTAATAATAGAAGTCTAACTTTATAAGTGCTTATTCTCTCAACCAAATAAGCTCTCAACTTATGTGTTTATTGGATGAAAAACTAACAACCAACAAAAAAACAAAGCTTGCTATTTATAGGATTTCTAAGGTTAGGTAGTTTGGTCATTAGTCATCCCACCTCCTTAATCACCTCCTTATTCATTCCTCCTTAACTACTTCCTAACTTAACTACACTAAGTCACCAAACTTAAGCCACTAAGTCTACTTATCTCACCACAACACTTGGTCACCACATTTACTTAACCTCTAAGTTTTACTTTTTGTTCATCACTTGGATCATCCATGGGTTGCTCCATGGTTCTTACCCATTGGATACTTACTTGGGCTTAGGTTAATTAAATTAACTTCTACTTAATTATTTGGGCTTGCACATAATTTTACTTTGGGCTTGTAATTAAACAATCATTGGGCTTATTTATATATACACTCACATTGGACTTAACCATCCAATACTTGGGCTCACATAATACTTAACAAATTCTACCAATTCCTTTCTTTTGGCTTAAAGCCTTATAACATATATTATATGTATTAATCTCATATTTTAACTCGTATACCATTCATCATATACGATATACTATCATTCATACACATTCGTATAATACTTCGTATCATACTCGTATTCATTACTTCGTATAATACCTATATATTATACAATTATTGTTTAATTCATTAATCGCATTACATTTCATTCTCATAAATCATTTTCCTTAAACGTTAGGTTTTAAGTCCACAGGCGAAATATTACATTTTCCATAACTAAAATATTATTGGATATTCCATCTCACATCGATATTCTATCGTTACGTATTTCTCGGAAGTTCAAAAATAATTTCCGAGCAAAAATGCGTGAATAGTGTTTTTCAAAAACTTTCTCGGAAAGCTTTTATTTTCGTCTTGAAAATTCCAACACTTTAATTCTACCACGTAGCCAAAATCCTACGATGTTCTGACATTTCTAGGTCATAGAACGACCTTCGATTAGCTTACTCCATAAATAATCAATTAAATTCATTTAATAAAAATAAAAATTTAATTCTCAAAATCCGATTTTTCTGTTACATTCTTCCCTCCTTATAAGGATTCTCGTCCCCTTAATCTCGCTAATAATACCTACACCACAGAGGATAATTTTTCCTTTATTTTAATCTCGAGTTCCCACAATGCTTCTTCGACATTGGGGTTCTTCCATTTCACCTTCATCGAAGGTATTATCTTTTTCACATGACTTATCACTTCCTCGTATAACAATTGAGTTGGAAGTTAAACACTTACTAACACATTTTGCTATATTTTTATATCATCTCAGTTATCTTTTTAACTCGGACTTATATGGAACTCAAATTCCTCCCTCAAAATAAGACTATACTTAGTCTTCTACTTATCCTGCATCATCTTCTTCATTCACTTGTACTCCTCATTATCTAATTGTACTTAATTGACTCGGTCCATTATTGTGGATTGAGTCTATGTTTTGAATAACATTTCTATGGTTTCATTCTGTAATTTAAATTCTAACTCCACTCCCTCCATCTCCGTTATTAACTCATTCTGAGTCGTTAATATCGATAGTTTTCCTTACCCTTCCTACTTAACGTGTCGGCTTCTACGTTTACCTTCCTTGAATGATATAAGATATCCCAGTCCTCTCTATCGCATATTCAACTCTTCGTAGTGGAGATATATCTAGACTCTTAGAGTCCTTGTATATCTCACTTTTCTCCCCATATAATTACTATCTTTTTGATTTTTAATTCAAAACTACAATCGCTAATTCTAGATCATAAGTAGGATAGACCTCCTCATAATCCTCTAATCGGTGTGATGTATATACACAATGACATTGCCATGCTATAAGAGCACGCAATCATGTCATCTATGCTAACATCGAGATACACTACAAAATCCCTCAGATCATCCGATAAAGACAATATAAGTGCCGTAATTAACCTTTTTCTTAAATCTCGGACGTTAATGGTATCCTCCTCTTTCTTTTCTTACTTCCAACCGACTATACCCGTACATAAATCTATCTTTGAAAAATTTTTGCCCCTCTCAATCGACCAAATAGATCATCGATCCCGGGCCATGGGTATTTATTATTAATCGCTAACTTATTCCTCCTACGATAGTCGATATACTTAAACCGTAATGACTCCTCCTCTTCCTTAACACCAACCTAACTTAAGGCCATGGTTCGATAATAATAATGTCGCGGTATTTTATTATCAGTAATTTACTACCTTAGATTTTCTCGAGAAAACTAAAGGTTCACACTTTTCTTATAACAATTTATTATAGTTCTATGGTTAATCAACCCATTCATACCGAGAATTTCCTCAAATCCTCTCGACATTAATCAGAACTTATCTACCGATACTTGCTTACTTCTATTATTCATGAAACCATTTCCACGAATATAATTAACGAAAATTAATCCCTCCTCCTCTATCTTAATGTTTTAAAGGTATTTATAATCCCTTCGCATGCACTCCTAGATAAGTCTTTCCACATGTCTTACACACCTCGATCCTTCACTTTAGATCCCCTTGTCCCACTTCAAAGATTCTTGAGTTAAAAATTTTGTCTCTTTGGCATACCGCCACTACCATTCTCTACCTTGGTTCCTCCTCTCTCTTGCTCTCATCTTTTCCTCTTTGTGGTATCGAGTCTACAACTCACTATCACCTTATGCTATAATCACCTTCTCCAGAATGATCCCATAGAAACACTCTAGATCACCAAAATCCCACTATATAGAGCTAGGGTTTCAGCCCCGCCCAACCTACGAGCCTTCACCTCCTCCGTGTCCACTTGATGTGAAACAAACCTTGCCAATTCATTTGAATTTGGTTCAGATCGGGAAATATCATATCCCCTTGCTTAAGTTCTAAGAATTCAATCTCTATCCTCCTCCTCACATATTTGTAGGGAAATAATTCTCAAAGAAAACCTTCTCGAATTGTTTCCACGCTATCAAGAGATCATTCTAACCCCACCCCGGTGAGCCTTCTACCAAAAGTTGGGTTTCACTCTTCCTCGTAAGTCACAAAAGAAAACTTATGATCTCACCTACGTTTGTAATAACAAACGCCTTTCTCTATTTCTTTTACCCCAGATGGGCCTCGATTGGGTCCGCTGTTCTTTGAACTCCCACGGACCTATGCTTTTAAACTCTTTAAAGGTAATCATTCTAGCTACCTTAGGTTTCATGTGGGTACTCTACCCCTGGGTTTGGTAAATGCAATCGTTAATAACTTAACGAACTCTTCAGATAGGGTTGTTTTGACCCCATTAATTATCATTATGTGATTCTGCTTCCTTATTACGTTATCTTCTCCCTGGCGACATTTTTTTTGATTAAATAAAATTTCATTATTATCTATATACTTACTTCGGTATTAATCGCCACATACCAAATCGCATCATAACAAATCATTTCCATGAAAACTTCATTATATTCATATGCTTCTTCATAGTTTGAAACTATTTACAATTTGTTTTCATAGACAAAAGCTATTACATTTTCTATCCCATAATTGAACTTCACAAAAGTTGGGATTTACAAAAAGACTACCCTTTAAAAGAGGGTTTTACGTCACTACATACATATTTATAACTCTAGACTTCTAATAATGCATAATAGCATCCTCGTGTTTCTCATTCGCAATCATTATTTCACAAAGATCCCGACTAATCATATGACGGGTTTGTCCTGACTCAATGGAATAACAAGCAACCTTCAGCTTGAAATCCTTATGTGCACTCTCATGGATGTAAGACATCCGTGCTATCTTCCGGTCCTTCTCCCCCAGTTCTCTACGAAGCTCATCGACCTCCTTCTTAAAATCCCTAGCCTTATTTATCACATAAGCACCTTCTCATCATGCTCTAACTCAAAATCGCTTCTGCAGACATCTTCGCTTCAAAGAGCACTAATCTCTTCTTCATTCGATTTCGCACAACCGCACTCATTGCACATTCTGTCTTGTTGTTACCGCCAGATACAATGCTTCCATTACATCCGGAGGTGATGACTCCAATGTAGGTACCACCGTAGTAACCGATGTTACCTCTCTTTCTTCCTCCATATCATTCATCATACTAAGGTATGACGATATATCCATCTCTCCCCTCGAGTAGTAGTCTTCTGGAAAAGTACTCCTCCGCCTCCCGACTCTCTAGAATCACTAATGGTACCTCCGCCACCCAAGATAGGCATGTGCTCTACTTGGTTCACAAGCTCTTTCGCTCACCGCGTGTATATCTCTATACATCAAGCTATCGATCGACATCCTACAATAACACATATGTTGATTAGTACATAACACACAATAGTATAAGCACAAATCACATTTAATTTATTTAGGTTACTTTCCATCTTTTTAAATCTTTTGCATCGAAGTTTCTCAATACCTTATCGACTCATTCAACTCAAGTAAAGCTCAGTTTTTTTTCTTCCTTGAACTTCTCTTCCTTAACGAGGTTATTAGCCTAAGGTTCTTCCCCTTAAGTTTTATAACCTAATGCTTTGATACCAACCGTGACGCCCCAAACCGGGTCTCTTTCAACCCGACAGATGGTGCTCCACATGCTGCTACATATTCACACAAACATTCAATTGAAAAGCCTCAAAAAAGAACGAATCTGTCTTATATATATTCCAAAATAGTACTACCATTCCCCAGGTTCTTTATAACCATTACATTTGTTCTTGTCATAATATTAAATATTATCATTACAAACCTATACTATTACATAGGTACGCTACAAGTTCGTTTTAGCCTTCACTTTATCCTTGTCGAATCCTTTAGTCATACCGTCTAAGTTTCAATCATATGGTTCAAGCAAGTGTGAGCATAACAAGCTCAGCAAGTACAACAATTTCATTTTTAAAAGCATGCTTGAAACATAGGAATCATATATCTTCAATAACTGGATGATAGTTACGAAGTACTATCAATAATTCAAAATAGCTTTCCTTTTCCTTCAAAACATTTTACAATAACAATATTCATCATTCTAGTTCAAGACGTGAACGCGTGAACGCCTTATAGTTTTTGAAAAGGACAACCCAACACGAAGTCCGTAAAGTCAAAGCATATCTTACGAGCACTTCTAGGTGATCGACTATAGTACTCTATATCGATCAACACTACATCCATTAAATGTGTGTACATTTAAGTTGTGGCAACCTCACGTGCCCATCGAATACTCGATGAAAATACATTTGTTTATTCATATTTAGGCTTACCTTGAATCCGTACCAATTAGTTGGCATAGGATAGCGTTAGCAATTCTATATTGAAAGACTTGTAAACAGTTCAATCAATCTATCAAGATTAGTCTAGCCGAGCTAAAACTGGCATCGACTCTTTCTTCAAAACCATACATGCATCTCATAATGTGAATCATTTGAAAACCTGGCTAACACGAAGGTTAGACAAGCGTTTAAGAAAAACTTGCCTTCAAATATTCGCTACAAGAATAATTACGTTTTCCTTTGAGTCTTTACAATCTCTACAACACATAATCACATAACATACCACATTAGGTCATGAATGAACATACATAGTTCCTAAAGAATCTTACCCTTCTTCTCAATCTAATCCCGTATTAGATTTGTTATTTATCGTTAAGCTTTTCCGTCTTTTTTTTACATCATTCTTACCAACTTCGTTCTCTTATAACACTTAAGTGAAATTATTTCATTAATACAACTTGGTTCGAGTTAATCATCCTTCCTTCACGGCTTATTAACGCCCTTACGTTATTAATCAAACTCGATCGTCATTGGTTAAGTACACTTTTATTACATATAGTTCACGTTCATCTTTAATCGACTTTCTTTAACCCTAAGTGATCATACTTGGGGTTTAATTATAACTTAATAATGTTTGATTAAGTCCCTTAGTTCATTACTAAACAATTTCCCTTCATCTCCTACTTGTAAACATTTTTCATTGTCTATTGTTTTAGGGTCAGGTATATTGCAAGGCTTGGCTATTACACTAGTGTGTCGCACTGCTGGCGCCACTTATTAGGGCTTGGAGACCGGACTCTGTCATGATTGACAGAGTCCCTCGTGTTAAAGGTCGCATTCATGATGTGAGTCTCTCAAAGGCTGAAGCTCACTTTCATGTCATGCATGATTGAATTTATTTCTTGATCATGGCGCCATGACCAATTGCTCAAAGACCGTAAAATTTTTTATGATTTTTTTTTTTAGTGAGATTCCTACTTTCAGAACTTCTTCGTTATAAGTCCGAATTGGTTCTGCTCAAGAGCCTACGGTTCACAAATCACGTACTCTACATGGTCATGCAAGAATTTTATCTATTCGACTTCGTTTGCTAAAAATTCACCTATTAGTCCATTTTTAACAAAAACGATAAACGTTCGTGAACGTTCAACGCTCGTTTCTTCGTTCTAAGTCGGAATCCGGCCATTTTTGAGTCTGCAACTCTATAATGACAAATACGACTTATCTCCATTGAAAACCAATATTTCCAAGCTCAATATCAAAATTAGACTTCCATTCCGAGAATTTCATTAATTCGACGATCATCGTCTAATCGTGTGAATTTCGGCGAAACTTCGTTACTTGAGATTTTTAAACCATTTCACTTGGATTCAATCCATTATACTATCATCTTGAAATACATGCTTCATTAACTTATATTCATGATAAGTTATTACCTATTCTTGATGATTTTGCAACTTATTAAAGTATAAAATACTTATATTTCCATTTCATGATTTATGCCTTATTTTCATATGACTTATTAATGAAAGTTAAGTCCTTTAATCATTATTCTTACATCTTATTAATCATACTAATTTTATTAATGTAAACATGTTACAAATTCTAACAAATTCTTATACTTTCATTATAAGTTCATAACTTATTTACTTAATGAATTTCTTATTCATGACTTATCCCCTTTTATTAAGACTTAAGCCCTTTGATTCATTATTCCAACCTCTTCTTAGCATGCTTGTTCTACCAATACCCCTTCTCTATCAATGGAAGAAGAGAAAGAAACATGGTTTAAGATCACTTACTTTTGAATAACACTTGGTAAATCTTTAATCTCTTCTCGATTCTTGAACTTCAAAGGTTAACTTGCTAGCTTATTCTCACTTATTTCTCTCTAACCAATAAGCTATAAGTTATTGGTGGAAAATCTAATAATAGAAGTCTAACTTTATAAGTGCTTATTCTCTCAACCAAATAAGCTCTCAACTTATGTGTTTATTGGATGAAAAACTAACAACCAACAAATGAAAACAAAGCTTGCTATTTATAGGATCTCTAAGGTTAGGGTAGTTTGGTCATTAGGCCATCCCACCTCCTTACCTCCTTAATCACCTCCTTACTTATTCCAAACTAAATTACTCTTAAGTAAAGGCTTAAGTAAACTTAAGTCACTAAGTCTACTTGCTCACCACAACACTTGGTCACCACATTTACTTAACCTCTAAGTTTGCTTGTTCATCACTTCGATCATCCATGGGTTGCTCCATGGTTCTTACCCATTGGATACTTACTTGGGCTTAGGTTAATTAAATTAACTTCTACTTAATTATTTGGGCTTGCACATTATTTTACTTTTGGGCTTGTAATTAAACAATCATTGGGCTTTATTTATATATAACTCACATGGACTTAACCATCCAATACTTGGGCTCACATAATACTTAACAAATTCTACCAATTCCTTTCTTTTGGCTTAAAGCCTTATAACATATATTATATGTATTAATCTCGTATTTTAACTCGTACACCATTCATCATATACGATATACTATCATTCATACACATTCGTATAATACTTCGTATCATACTCGTATTCATTACTTCGTATAATACCTACGTATTATACGATTATTGTTTAATTCATTAATCACATTACATTTCATTCTCGTAAATCATTTTCCTTAAACATTAGGTTTTAAGTCTACAGGCGAAATATTACATTTTCCATAACTGAAATATTATTGGATATTCCATCTCACATCGATATTCTATCGTTACGTATTTCTAAAGTTCAAAAATAATTCTGAAAGCGTAAGTGTTTTTGAAAACTTTCTCGTAAGCTTTTATTTTCATCTTGAAAATTCAAACACTTGAATAGATGTTTTTTAGGTCATAAAACCTTTTCTATAAAAGCAATTAAATTCATTTAATTAAAATTTAATTCTCAAAATTGAAATTCAAACACTTTAATTCTACCACGAGCCCCAAAAAATCCTACGATGAATCTTCGACATTTCTAGGTCGTAGAACGACTATTATCGAAGTTTCGATTGAAGAACGAGGACTTCTACTGCAGACAGGATGGCTAACACCGGTCGATGATCCATAAATAATCAATTAAATTCATTTAATGAAAAATGAAAATTTAATTCTCAAATAGTTCCATCAGCTCATTACAATGCAATAACCACTGAGCGTGCGCTTATTTTGTGGGGAATCATCAAAGGCAAGTACATTGATGTCGGCCTTTTAATCCATAGAAACATGCTGAGTTATATGTGTGGGAACAGAAATGGGACTATTCCGCATGCATCGGTAGTAGCCATGCTCTGTACTCACCAAGGAGTCCAATGGCATAATGAGCAGCTGCAGTACCCAAACCATGCCATCGCTCATGCGACTATTGCAAACTTCAAGGAGTGGATAGGTGTTATACCACACCCACGTGAACTAGGATTCATCCTCCAGCCCACTTTTCCAGAGCCGTCACAACAACCCCCGCAAACAGACGAGGCAGGCCCGTCCACGCACGCGCGTGCCACCCATGGCGATCGCCAACTCCGAAGGTTGGAGCGCAAGGTCGATGCCATATACGATAATTTGGGCACATTTGCGACGGGACTCACAAGGGCTTTAGCCAAAGCGTTTGTGCAACAAGGAACAACACAAGAATGGCCTCAGTTTGGAACCGCAGCACCATATCCACCACCGGATTCACCACCCAAGGAGAGTGGCACCACCGATAATTAGGGGAGTTTTTCGTACCCTTTACCTTCATTCAATTAGGACATTGAATATTTTAAGTTTGGGGGTATTGGGTAGTAGTATGTTTAGTTTGCATATAGTTTTGCATGATTAGTTTAATTTTTAATTTTTTTTAGTTTTGCATGTTTAGATTACATTTTAGCATATAATTGCATGTTATAATTGCATACCTCATAGTTCTTACCATATAGAAATTTTTGTCTAGCCAATGATGAGAGTGAAGTTTTTAAATGATTTCTGAATATGTTGGATAACATGAACTGAGATATAACGTTTTATACAATGAAATTCATAATGTTGTTTAAATGCTTTCAGTTTGCACAAATGTGTTCACAAGCACTTGTAGGTATAAGAAGTACGTTATACATTGCTCGATAGAAAAATATAGTGTTAAAAAGAGAAATATGTGAAAAGTGACTTTTGGACTGTATAAAACATTGATTTTTAAACTTTGGGAAAACATGGGTATCTGTGTATATGAAAAAAGGAAAGAAAGAAAGAAAAGTAGAAATAGCATGGCTAGTCTTATTTCGGGGCTCTGGCTACTTGAGTAAGTACGCCCGAGGGGATTGTCTCTACACCTAGCGCCCTAAGGTCTTTCATGGTCTGGGAGTTGTTGGTCGAAAGCTCGCTAAGGGGTACCAGTGTGCCTAATGGAGTAAGAAAGTGCACAGTCATGAGGAAAAAGAAAGAAAAGAAAAGAAAAGAAAAATAGCAATAAAAACCGCGGAAAAGTGCGAAAGTCGCCCTCATGAGTAGAATAAAGCAGTTAAGCCTATTGTTGAACCTTAGTTTATTTTAAGATGTTGGAATAGTCCGGGTTGCATATATATACATAAGTCTTGATTTAAGCTATAACGTTTCTGGTTTGAGCAAGATAGCATGAGTACTCTATACCTAAACCAAGTTTTGGGCGAACACAACACACACACACAGCATCTTTATAGCATTTTTGAATTATCTGAGTGTATGACATTATGCCTGCAGTTTGATTTGAATCCGTATTCTTGAATCTAGAAAAAATTCGCTGAGGCAAATTGGATTGAATTTCTATTATAGTTGGGACAATGTGAGAATTAGTTACATAGTAATATAGTTGCATTTTTATTGTTCATTAGTATACATTTCTTGAGGGGCAAGCAATGGTTCAAGTTTGGGGGTATTTGATAAGTAGGATTTACACCTACTTATGGAGTACCAATTCATGCAAACTATGCCCATCTCAAGTACATTTTAGTAGGTTTTAGCTGCATTTCATGATAATTTGCATTTCGCATACTTAAAACTCCTTTTGGTGAATAAGTGCAGGAATCGGCCTATTTTGGTGGTGTTATTGAGCACAAGGCTAATAGATGCTTGTGACGAGGCAAAAGATGGGATATACATGGCATGAAGTGCAATGGAGCAAGGAGATTAAGCATGAATGAACAAGTAACTAGCAGTGAGATATTTATGTAATCGTAACAAGAACCAGGATCTCAGATATTTACAAGTCGCAATGGTGGTCATAGCAGAGAATAGCTTTGAGAGCCTTGCGCATGGATACCAACTAGACCTTGGAACCCCTCTGCAAGTTTCACACGTAGCGAGAAGGACATGCCAGGAGCGAAGCGCTTGCAGACCAAACGGTGAACATACAAACTTACTGCAAGTCTCGTGGTCGCGAGCATAACAAGCTGGAGGAGAGCGAGGCCTGAAGCTGCTGACTTATTTTATTTTATTTCTAATTTTTAAGGGATGTAATTGATTTAAAAAACGATTCCTGACTGGTGTCAGGGGTATCACTTGACATTTTTATTAAGTTTTTCACGTATCTTTACGTGGTAACTAGGGTTTATTCTCTGGGAGAGATTCCGACGTAGAAGGAGGCCACAACTCTACTTTTCTACTCCTTCTTGGGATTTTCTACCAGAGTGGATTATTATTATTAGTTTTGCTGGATTCTTATGAGGATCTGATTATTGATTTATATTCAGCAATTGGGTTTGATAGTTTTATCTTTCATCTTTCAATTGTCGTTTATTGACCATGTTTAGATTTGATCCCATAATGGCTTTTGGTTTAGACATGAACTAAACTCCATTATGGGATTCTAATGAATTTTAATATGTAATTCGATTGCATGCTTAAATGCTGGTTTATTTTGTATATCATATGGGATGTCTATCATGATTGTTTTGCATGTATGAATGCTTGATCACCATTCGTTTTAGTATTTGTATGGAATTGACAATGAACATGCAAATATGGATTGTAATCATGATAGTATACGTATATAGGGCTGTGTTATATGGCTTGTATATTTCGTGAACCAGATAGAATAAGGGCTTGAACTTAAAATCAATATAGTTGCAATTTCACATAGACATATAGTGATTTTGGTTATATTGATGATTACATAGAGTCTATCATTTGTGGATGATGTGTAAGTAGGTCTTAGTGCACTGAAAAATGGCTAATACTATTTTAGTGCTCTTGGCTACTTTTCTGTGATATGTGAACGAGTCGTGCATGATAGTGATGATTGAATGAAGTATTAAATGAATTTAAGATCCCATTAGTTCCAATATCATTTATTCCATCGTTATTATTGTTTTAGTTGTTATTTGTAATTCGAGAACAAACCAAGTTTAATCATTAGTTTGAGCATATAAATATAGTGATTCAATTAATGAATAGTAATCTTAGTTAAAAAACTTTCTCTGTGGGATCGATACTTTACTTACTCTGTATTGCTTGTTGACACATGTATGCTTGCATGAGATAGAGCTCTTTTGTTAAGACTAAAAAAGAGGCAACAATTGTCCAGCCTAGACAAATGATCAGCGACTTAATTCTCCATCCCCTTTCTATCCTTTATTTCTAGATCAAACTCTTGAAGAAGGAGAATCCACCGGATAAGGTGTGGTTTAGCATCTTTCTTCGCAATTAGATACCGAATAGCCGAATGGTCCATGTAAACTATCACCTTAGTCCTGATCAAGTATGACCAGAATTTGTCAAACGCATACACCACTGTAAGCAGTTCCTTCTCCGTAGTTGTATAATTCATTTGAGTCTCCGTGAGTGTCTTGCTTGCATAATAAATGGCGTGAAATACCTTTTCTCGGCGTTGTCCCATAAAAGCCCCAACTGCATAGTTGCATGCATCACACATCAGCTTGAAAGGTATATTCCAATCTGGTGCGACAATCACGGGGGCTGTAGTTAATTTTTTTTTCAACAACTCGAAAGCCGACTTACATTCCTCATCAAAAATAAACACAGAGTCCTTCTCTAAAAGACTGCACAACAGTTTTGCAATTTTAGAGAAGTCCTTTATGAATCTTCTGTAGAACCCAGCATGTCCCAGAAAATTTCTGATTCCTTTTACTGAGCTCGGTGGAGGCAGTTTCTCTATTGTTTCCAACTTGGCCTTGTAAACTTCCAGTCCTTGAGCCGATACCTTGTGGCCCAAAATTATGCCCTCCTCAACCATGAAGTGGCATTTTTCCTAGTTAAGTACAAGGTTTGTATCTTTTCATCGCTGTAACACCATTACCAAATTCCCAAGGCATGTATCAAAATTGTCTCCATAGACAGAAAAGTCGTCCATGAAGACTTCCACGTTTTTCTCCACCATATCGGAGAAGATGGCCATCATACACCGTTGGAAGGTAGCCGGTGCATTATATAACCCAAATGACATTCTCCTAAACGCGAATGTGCCGTAAGGGCACGTAAATTTAGTCTTATCTTAATCCTCAAGAGCGATGGCAATCTGGTTATAGTCCGAGTATCCATCCAATAGATAGTAAAATTTGTGACCCGCCAATCTGTCCAACTTTTGGTCGATAAAGGGTAGCGGAAAATGATCTTTTCGGGTTGCCTTATTCAACTTCCTATAATCGATGCACACCCTCCAACTCACATCGTTTTCTTATCAGATTAACTCGTTATCTTCGTTTTGTAGCACAGTCATTCCCCCTTTCTTCGGCACACAATGAACCGGACTAACCCACTTACTGTCGGAAATCGGGTAGATGATTCCGGCGTCCAATAATTTCAGAATTTCCTTCTTTACCACTTCCTTCATAATTGGGTTAAGTCATCGTTGTTGCTCCATAATCGGTTTTGCATCATCTTCCATCAGAATCTTGTGCATGCAAAACAAAGGGTTGATTCCCTTGATATCCGCGATCGTCCACCCTATCGCTGCCTTATGTTTCTTAAGCACCCTCAGCAACTTTTCTTCCTGTAAATCGTTAAGTGCAGCAGAAATAATCACAGGTAAAGAATTTGAATTGCCTAAATACGCATACCTGAGATGTTTAGGGAGTGGCTTAAGTTCTAGAATTGGTGGCTCCTCCAATGATTGTTTCAATTTTTTCGTGGCTATCTCCTCCGTGTGTTGTAGTTCAAATGGTGCTCTGAATCGGCTAACTCGTGGCAATGAATCTAACATATGTAAGTAGTCCACAAATTCCGGGTCATCAAACTCTTCATCCCCCAATAATGTTGTCTCTAAAGGATCGTTGACCAGACTCTTTCCCATGTCTTCGTTGACTATTTGATCAATGATTTCCATCCGAAAACACTCTTCTTCATCCGTCGAAAATTTCATGGCTTTAAAAACATTAAACTTAACTTCTTGATCTTGAACCCTCATCGTTAGTTCACCTTTTTGTACGTCGATGAGGGTCCTACCCGTCGCCAAGAAAGGTCTCCCTAGGATAATCGGGATGTTCTTATCCTCCTCAAAATCTAGAATAATAAAGTCTGCGGGGAATATAAACTTATCAACTTTGACCAATATGTCTTCCACAATGCCTCTCGGATATGTGACTAACCTATCCGCCAACTGTAATGAGATGTTCGTAGGCTTTGGAGCTAGCAAACCCAATTTTGTGTATATTGATAATGGCATAAGGTTCACACTCACTCCCAAATCACATAAGCATTTATTGAAAGCCGTATTCACGATCGTACATGGAATGGTGAAACTCCCCGAATCTTTCAACTTGGGTGGCAACTTTCGCTGTAAAATCGCGCTACACTCCTCTATTAGTGCCACTGTCTCGAAATCTTCTAACTTCTTTTTCCTAGACAGAATCCCTTTCATGAATTTTGCATAACTCGGCATTTGCTATAGGGCTTCTGCGAACGGGATGTTAATCTGCAGTTTCTTAAATACTTCCAAGAATTTTGCAAATTATTTGTCTAATTTTTGATTTTGAACTCTTTGCTGAAACGGCGGTGGAGGATACACAACTGGCTTGTCATCTAACTTTGGTTTCTCAAATTGCTTGTTCTCACCCTGTTTTTCAGCAACCACCTTGTTGTCATTACTCTTATCATCAGAGACAGCTGAATTTTCTGCATCTTTCCCATCCAATTATTTTCCACTCCTCAAGAGGTATTTTGCTGACAATTGTTCATGATTTCCTTTGGATTTCTTTCGGTGTCACTTTCGGTAGGGTCCTTGTGGTCTCGTTGTTCAATGCTAAAGCAATTTGTCCCATCTGGTTTTCTAAATTCTTGATGGCCATTTCTTGTGATTTCATTACCATTTCTTGTGATTTCATTGCCATTGCTTGATTCTTTATAGTTACGTCATTACTCGTTATATACTTTGATATCAATTCCTCTAAATCTGATTTCCTCTCTTGACGTTGAACTGGTTGTTGTTGATTCTGAAACCCTAGGAGATACGATGGTCGTGGAGCTTGCTGATTCTGATTATTATTCCACGACTGATTCAGATTATTCATATTCCCCTGATTAAATGCATTCTGATATGTATTCTAAGGAATTCTGTTGTAGCTACTCATGGATTGTACCGACTCTGGGTTGATTGCGCATTGATCCGTCGAATGTTCCCCTGCGCACAACTCACAAATAATTGCAACTGACTGCGTCTGTCCCTCTGACCACACGTCAAACTTCTTAGATAGTGCTGAAATTTGTGTCGTTATTGCCGTCACCCCATCTACCTCTAACACTCCAATGACCATAGGTTGTGTCATTCTTGCCATGGGCCACTGATAATTGTTAGCAGCCATCGTCTCTATCAACTGGTATGCCTCCTCATAAGTCTTAGCCATAAACGCTCCCCCCGATGCTGCATCAATACTCGTTTTGAGATTCCCATGTAGTCCGTTGTAAAAGGTATTCATCTGCAACCACTTGGGAAATCCGTGATGCCCATTTTCTGAGTAATTCTTTGTATCTCTCCCACGCCTCGTACAGTGACTCCCCATGTTGCTGATCAAACATGGTAATCTCGTTCCTCGTCTTTGCAGTTTTCACTGGCGGGATGAATTTTGCTAAGAATTTCTGAGCTAGGTCCTCCCATGTCGTTATCGAACCCGCTGGTAGAGAGTGTAACAAACTCTTCGCCTTGTCCCTAGAGTGAATGGGAACAAGCGAAGTCTAACTGCCTCATCTGACACCCCATTATACTTGAAAGTGTCGCAGATTTCCAGAAAACTGATTAAATGCTCGTTAGGATCGTCATTTGCCATTCCCCCAAATTGCACTGAATTCTGCATCATTTGAATTGTCTCAGGCTTGATTTTGAAAGTATTTGCAGCTATTGTAGGCCTGGTGATACTCGACTGCAGCTTAGTCACCTTAGGTGTTGCAAAATCCCTCAACGCTTTCTGGTCTTTGGCAACCATTCCTTCTTCCTTATCAGAGTTTTCGAATTCGTCCCTTGTTTCCTTGATCCACTCACTTAACCTCTGAAACCTTCTCTCAATATCATCCTCAAAAGGAAGCAAGTCTGGATTTTTGGATCGAGTTTGCATAAACCAATGTCAAAACCCTGAAATACGAAGAACAAAACAAAACAAAAAGTGTTTTAAGTAAAATTGGACTAATTAAACTGATATTGCAAAAAAATAATAATAAAATCTATACTAGAATCCTAGGCAACGACGCCAAAAACTTGTTGGGTAAAATCTATATACGCACAACACGCAAGTATACGTGGTCAACAAGTAATATAATAGTAAGTAAAGTATCGTTCCCTCAGAGACTTAGCAAGAAATTAACCTCGCAACTACCAATCTTCTATTAATCCTAATTTTATTAAACTAATCAATTTCCAGTTTATAGCGAAAATATTAAAATTATTAAAAATCAACTAAATACCAACAGGCCCTAAAACTGAATTTTCAAACAAATATTGGAGAATTAGGCTTGTAACTTCACTTTAAGCATCCCTCTGATTATTATTCCATTATTCCAGTTTAATTCACTATCTCAGTTTATTAATCAAGAACACATAAATAGTATAAACCACCTCTCGATGCATTAACACCATATTAGCCCAAATCCACAATTAAGATAGAATTAAGTTAAACACCTTAATCAATCAACTCACTATATCTCTATGTGAATTCTAATTAAATAAGGTTTAAGTTCAAGTTCTCTTCATGATTATATGCGATGTCAAGCATATCTCTACCCTAACATACATCAAGATTCTGTTCATTCACATAAATCAAGAACACATGCTATATTAATGAAGTCTAGATTTATATTTCATCCCTCGAATTCATACAAATCCACATAAAAATTGTTGATCACGCAATTCATAAATTCAAGCTCAAATTAATATAGATAAACTGCATAATAGCTTTATTAAACTGAAAACCGAGGTTACATAATTATTGTTCCACTTAAAGATCCATTATAAGCCTAATAAGTAATTTAGTTCATAGCTAATAAATTAAATACTGAATAAATAAAAGAAAACATCATCCCAATTACAGAATATCAAAATTAGAGGAGAATAGTAATACACCACCTTTCTCGCCCTTCAATTATGAAATCTTCGTGAAATTATTCTTCTTCTTCGTTCCTCCAAGCTCTTACTCTTCAATCTCGTTCTTGAAGTGTGTCTAGCTAGCCCTCCATTATTCCACACTTAGCATAAAAGTAGTCTCAACTCAGCTCCATACATCAATCATAATCCAACTCTAACTCTCCCTATGTGCAAATCTAAATCCTTTGCAACATCCACCACTCAATGGCCAAAGACTCCCACAAAATAAACTAACAACCTTCCCACACTACTATTATGATCACATTACATATAGAATTAATAGTTCCCAACACAACCCAACTTCCAGCACAAAATCAATTTTCCTCAACCAAAAGTGCATTGACGCAACAACAGCACCTCACACAGACAACACACAACCGACAACATAGTACCTGCCGCTTATCGCCCAGGAGATTGTTTCGCCCAGTAGCGCTCGGTAGCACGCATCGCGCCACATTCCTATGTGTCACAGCGCTCCCCGAGCTAAGTAGTCAGAAACTCCAGAATTTCTCAAAATCTCCTTCCAATTGTAACATTTTGATAGACCCATGGGTTATCCTGCAACAAGCAAACAACCCATCAAAAGTAACATGAAATTACCAAAAACTAACAATATATCAAGCTAAACGAACATAAATCGTAGATTAAAAACCTACTCATCAAGAACCAACCATCAATTTCATGTTGGACGGCCTCAGGAATAACACCATGGTGAACAGTAGAAGAGGACCCATAGCTAGGAGGAGCTGTGGCTGGTGGGCTTGGTGGAGCAGCTTGAGGAATTATAACGCCCAATCCACGTAGGTGATTTGCACCACCAGTCCACACCCTGTATCGGATAATCATCTTATGGTCCAAAACCGGCATTGGGGGCTGTAACTTGAAGGAATATATAAGACCCCAAATTTTAAGAAATAAAGGTATTCAATTTTTCTTATAATTACAATGCACTAAATGATTAAATTGATAAAAGTTTAAAGTTAAGGGTGATATATGAAAAAAAAATTCAAAATATGCAAGTGGTTATAAAATATTCTTTCTGTCAGGGAATATTCGTTTGGTCGTGGAATATTCTTTACGCTTGGGAATATTAAATGACGACAGCAGTGCGACCATTTGTGGGCCACATAATGAATAACTATCGGATGAAGAAAAGCGACAAAAGGGAGTTTTTATAAATAACGATGTAGTTATTACCGTAACCTTTGTTAGAATACCCGTTGGTTAAAACACGATGTCTGGCGTTGTTGCGCATGCAATAGCACCGCGTATTGTATTGCACCAATTATGGATTCTTACGTAAGAAAGCACTACTCAATAATTGTTACGAGTAATTCTTTATTCAAGATTTTATTTTATTGATTCAATAATTCTTTGCGTTGATATTTTATATTCTTGTTGTTTTAATAATTGTCACTACACAGTATTTTCCATTATCGAAGCAATAATTCATATTATCTGAATAATATTATTAGATAACATTATTGGCAATGTCTAGAAAGTTCTGTCTAAGGAGAGGTTTGGTCACCTAATTGCGCGCCAGTAAGGAGAAATTCTTATTGAAAATCCCCCTCTTTCCTGGGAATGGCCTGGTTGGCAGTATTATGATTCTGTAATATTATTTGTGAATAATTAATTATTGATTTATATGATAAGGAAAATATTCATTTTATGTGGATATAGATGGAGAAAATTTTTAATGTGACAATTGTTGAAAATCGATATTTTATCTTTTCTGATAAAATAATATTTTATTATATTATTTTAATATAATAATGATTATATTTTTTACAATGAATGTGTGATATATGAGTATATGAGGAAAAGTATTTTTGTTGCATTAAATGATTAACACATGTTTTGTGTGTTGGTGGACCCATTTCTTGACTGAAATTTGATTATAGCCTGTAAAATCGTCCGTATGTGGATTTCGGTCAATTTCTATTTGGAATTTGGAAAACCTTTCTTCTACAAAGTTTTAGATAATTGAATTTCCTATAAAAAGTCACGCGATTTGAATTTTCTGACAAAAGGGCTATTTATTATGAATTATTGAAGTTCTGAATTAATTGATTATCATTTTTGGAGTTTTAAATGGTTTATGTGAGAAAAACATTTTTGTGGCTTTTATTGGGGTGTGGTTGATGGCTGAATTCAGTTGGTGTGCGTAGAAAATTTAGAAAAAAAATAAAATTATTATTTAATTAATTTTCTGCTTTGGTGTTCTAAGAAATTTCCTATAAATAGGTGCTTAGGTTAGAATTGAAAATCACACCAGAAACTACAGATTTCTCTCTCTATATTATCGAGTGTATTCTTGTGAGTATTTTAATATCTTGAGTGTTGCTATACGGTGCAAATTCGTTCAGCGTTATTCCAGTCAGAAGTACTGCTCTTTTGAGGTAAGGGATAGTAAGGGATAGTAAGGGATTTTAAGGGATTGTAAGGGATGTTATTTTATTCAAAAATGATATTATTTCTTCAATATCATTATGCCAAAATATTGATGGGAATTTTTATCAAATTTGGAACTTTTCATGTCGGGGTTACTATTTACGAGTTACTATTCATGAGTTACTATTCACGAGTTACTATTCATGATTTACTATTCATGAGTTACTATTCATGGCGGGTTACTATTCATGAGTTACTATTCATGAGTTACTATTCATGAGTTACTATTCACGAGTTACTATTCACGGGTACTATTCACTACAAAATTGGTTTCTTTTTCTAACCAAATTATAGTTGATTTATGAATATTACTCTGGAGATTAAAATTATGTATTGATTATATTGATTTTATTATCATATATAACATTTTTATAACCCTGATGTTGAAATTCTCTTTCACTAGAGTGTAAAGATGGGTAGATTATTGGTATGATCATGACTAGGGTTCTCTTTGGCCAGTTGTGCAAAGTTGAATTGTTGACTGATATGATCATGACCATTGAATTTATAATTGAATATCTTTAGCTTAAGTGTAAAGGTGAATTGATCAACATGGTTATAATTATTGTTTATATAAATTCTGAAATGATTATATATTTCTTTACGATATTTATATTTTTGGTCTGTAGTGCAAAGATGACTTGTTGTTGAATATCTTTGGCTCGTAATGCAAAGATGACCTGTTGTTGAATATCTTTGGCATGTAATGTAAAGATGACTTGTTGATGAACATCTTTGGCATGTAGTGCAAAGATGACTTGTTGATGAATATCTTTGGCCCGTAGTGCAAAGATGAATTTATTAGTAGGATTATGAACATGAATTGTGATTTGGTATAACCATGATCTTTGATGTTTCAGGTGATGAAAATTAACTTTGTCCTGGATGAGGAAAGGAATTTAGAACTACAATTATGATTATGAGTTATACACATGATTGTGGACAGGAATTGTTGATTAATGTTACAGGGATAAAACATTGTTGATGGACTTTTAACATGGAGAAGATAATAGATTTTATGGTCTATTTGACTCTTCTAATGGATTGCTCGTTCCGCTGCAACTATGGTTGAAAAGTTTTATCATCTACCATATGTTCTAAATCTCTGATTTATTACTGTTGAAGGCTATTGATAATTTATTTATCTTTAGTCATGATATTCTTTACTGAGCTACTTGTGCTCACCCTTTTGCTTCACAATTCCTTTCAGGTAATAAGAGTGTAGCTGGGTCGAGCGGGAATAACAAGGGAATAGAACGGTGGTCTATAGCTGTTGAGGTTCTCCCTAAATAGGTGAGGCGAACCCAACTTTGGAAGAGTGTTTTGTCACTATCATACAAGATGTCTAATGACATACAACCTCAAGTCATCATAAGACAGAGATGTGTTCTTCCACTTGTTGAGTATATTTACAAGCACTACCTATATAATCTTGGTGTTTGTTTGGAGTATAATACCCAATTAGAGACAATGGAGATAATGATATGTCAAGAGAAGACCCGCCATTGGGAAGAATATGATAGTAATCTTCTCATTTTTCTTTGGGGTCTATTGAGTCAACCAAGGATAATTCTGTGGCCATATGATATCTATAATAATTTAGACGCATGGCCTCCCATGTACGAAGGTTTCCTTGAGCACTTTCCAAAGATTTTAATTTCTAAAACTGTTTTCGACTATACCTTTATGTAAGGTGTCATTATGAGGTGCTGTCCACGGTTGGGACATGAGTCACAGTTGATATATATTTGTATCTAAACTCACAGCATATGTGTTGTTGTATTTTGCATGACAATTGTTGTAATAAAGTTGTAGTTTTTTTCTGTACCATGTATTTGGCGACTCAGAATGGGTTGGATGGAATGGACCTATTTTGGGGTTGTTACATTTGGTGTCAGAGCTTAGGGATATGCTCTCTGGCGGAGATCGGGGAATAGAACTAAGAGGGGAGAAATGAGTAAAATCCTTTGCTAGTGTGTCCTACCTAAGCTTATTTGTTGGTCAGTCATAATATCGGGATATTATATTATATGTTAATTTGTTCAATTAACCATTGTTTTGAAGCTGTATTCTAGTATGATATCTGAAATACAGGAGATGAGCAATGGAGAAATCATAATGACAAAGAAGATAGAATCTGAAATGAAAGCAAGGTATTCTCAACTCTTCGAAATACCAGGTACGTAAATTTCGGGGACGAAATTTCATAAAGAGGGGAGATTGTAAGACCCCGAATTTTATGAAATAAAGGTATTCAATTTTTCTTATAATTACAATTCACTAAATGATTAAATTGATAAAAGTTTAAAGTTAAGGGTGATATATGAAAAAAAAAATTCAAAATATGCAAGTGGTTGTAAAATATTCTTTCTGTCGGGGAATATTCGTTTGGTCGTGGAATATTCTTTCTATCGAGGAATATTAAATGCGATGGTAGCATGACCATTTATGAGCCACATAATGAATAAGCTATCGGATGAAGAAAAGCGACAAAAGGGAGTTTTTATAAATAACTTGGCGTAGTTATTCACAATTTAACTTTGTTGGAATACCCGGTGGTAAAAAATACAATATTGCGTTGTTGCACACGGTATTATACAGTATTGCACCAATTATTGATTCTTACGTGAAAGCACTACTCAATAATTATTACGATAATTAATGTTCGATATTTTATTTTATTGATTCAATAATTCTTTGCGTTGATATTTTATATTCTTGTTGTTTTAATAATTGTCACTACAAAGTATTTTCCATTATCGAAGCAATAATTCATATATTATCGAATAATATTATTAGATAACATTATTGGCAATGTCTAGAAGGTTACATCAAGGAGAGGTTTGGTCACCTAATTCTTGGCGCTTAGTAAGGAGAAATTCTTATTGGAAAGCCCCTCTTTCACGAGAACGGCACTGGTTGGCGATATTGTGATTACGTAATATTATTTATGAATAATTAATTATTGATTTATATGATAAGGAAAATATTCATTTTATGTGGATATAGATGGAGAAAATTTTTAAAGTGACAATTGTTGAAAATCGATATTTTATCTTTTCTGATAAAATAATATTTTATTATATTATTATAATATAATAATGATGATATTTTTACAATGAATGTGTGATATATGAGTATATGAGGAAGAGTATTTTTGTTGCATTAAATGATTAACACATGTTTTATGTGTTGGTGGACCCATTTCTTGACTGAAATTTGATTATAGCCTGTAAAATCGTCCGTATGTGGATTTCGGTCAATTTTTGTTTGGAATTTGGAAAAACTTTCTTCTGCAAAGTTGTAGAGAATTGAATTTCCTATAAAAATTCGCGAGATTCGAATTTTCTGACAAAAGGGCTATTTATTATGAATTGTTGAAGTTCTGAATTAATTGATTATCATTTTTGGAGTTTTAAATGGTTTATGTGAGAAAAACGTTTTTGTGGCTTTTATTGGGGTGTGGTTGATGGCTAAATTCAGTTGGTGTGCGTAGGAAATTTAGAAAAAAAAATAATATTACTATTTATTAAATTTTCTGCTTTGGTGTTCTAAGCAATTTCCTATAAATAGGTGCTTAGGTTAGAATTGAAAATCACACCAGAAACTACAGATTTCTCTCTCTATATTATCGAGTGTATTCTTGTGAGTATTTTGATATCTTGAGTGTTGCTATACGGTACAAATTCGTTCAGCGTTATTCCAGTCAGAAGTACTGCTCTTTTGAGGTAAGGGATAATAAGGGATAGTAAGGGATTTTAAGGGATTGTAAGGGATGTTATTTTATTCAAAAATGATATTATTTCTTCAATATCATTATGCCAAAATATTGATGGGAATTTTTATCAAATTTGGAACTTTTCATGTCGGGGTTACTATTCATGAGTTACTATTCACGAGTTACTATTCATGAGTTACTATTCACGAGTTACTATTCATGATTTACTATTCATGAGTTACTATTCACAACGGGTTACTATTCATGAGTTACTATTCATGAGTTACTATTCACGAGTTACTATTCACGAGTTACTATTTACGGGTACTATTCACTACAAAATTGGTTTCTTTTTCTAACCAAATTATAGTTGATTTATGAATATTACTCTGGAGATTAAAACTATGTATTGATTATATTGATTTTATTATCATATATAACATTTTTATAACCCTGATGTTGAAATTCTCTTTCACTAGAGTGTAAAGATGGGTAGATTATTGGTATGATCATGACTAGGGTTCTCTTTGGCCAGTTGTGCAAAGTTGAATTGTTGACTGATATGATCATGACCATTGAATTTATAATTGAATATCTTTAGCTAAAGTGTAAAGGTGAATTGATCAACATGGTTATAATTATTGTTTATATAAATTCTGAAATGATTATATATTTCTTTGAGATATTAATATTTTTGGTCTGTAGTGCAAAGATGACTTGTTGTTGAATATCTTTGGCTCGTAATGCAAAGATGACCTGTTGTTGAATATCTTTGGCATGTAATGTAAAGAAGACTTGTTGATGAACATCTTTGGCATGTAGTGCAAAGATGACTTGTTGATGAATATCTTTGGCCCGTAGTGCAAAGATGAATTTATTAGTAGGATTATGAACATGAATTGTAATTTGGTATAACCATGATCTTTGATGTTTTGGTGATGAAAATTAACTTTGTCTGGATGAGAAAGGAATTTAGAACTACAATTACGATTATGAGTTATACACATGATTGTGGACAGGAATTGTTGATTAATGTTACAGGGATAAAACATTGTTGATGGACTTTTAACATGGAGAAGATAATAGATTTTATAGTCTATTTGACTCTTCTAATGGATTGCTTTCGTTCACTACGCAACTATGGTTGGAATGTTTTATCATCTACCATATGTTCTAAATCTCTGATTTATTACTGTTGAAGGCTATTGATAATTTATTTATCTGTAGTCATGATATTCTTTACTGAGCTAGTTGTGCTCACCCTTTTGCTTCACAATTCCTTTCAAGTAATAAGAGTGTAGCTGGGTCGAGCGGGAATAACAGGGGATTAGAACGGTGGTCTATAGCTATTGAGGTTCTCCCTAAATAGGTGAGGCGAACCCAACTTTGGAAGAGTGTTTTGTCACTATCATACAAGATGTCTAATGACATACAACCTCGAGTCATCATAAGACAGGGATGTGCTCATCCACTTGCTGAGTATATTTACAAGCACTACCTATATAATCTTGGTGTTTGTTTGGAGTATAATACCCAATTAGAGACAGTGGAGATAATGATATGTCAAGAGAAGACTCACCATTGGGAAGAATATGATAGTAATCTTCTCGTTTTTCTTTGGGGTCTATTGGAATCAACCAAGGATAATTTGTGGCCATATGATATCTATAATAACCTAGACGCATGGCCTCCCATGTACGAAGGTTTCCTTAAGCACTTCCCAAAGATTTTAATTTCTAAAACTGTTTTTGAATATACCTTTATGTAAGGTGTCATTATGAGGTGTTGTCCACGGTTGGGACATGAGTCACGGTTGATATATATTTGTATCCAAACTCACAGCATATGTGTAGTTGTATTTTGCACGACAATTGTTGTAATAAAGTTGTAGTTTTTTTCTGTACCATGTATTTGGTGACTCGGAATGGGTTGGATGGAATGGACCTATTTTGGGGTTGTTACAGAATAGATGTAAATCGAATAGGCAAAAGGGAAGTTATGGAGTCACAATATGATATCGCCAAATGCAAGCACTCTATTTAATAAGATGGGTACAGGTATGAGATGAATAATGGAAAGGTGGGACGTGTGTAAGTGGTGGATAAAAAGTGAGAAATGGAAAAGAAATAGGAGGTGGGTTTATGAGGAGGCTTTGCATTAAATTTTGATTCTAAAAGCGATCTCATGGCCACGGGTACTGGTTTTAACTAATCTCGGTTGGCCGCCTCCGATGGGTAGACGCATAAAGACCGGGCACGGGCTTGTATAGGCTTTGAGCGTCGGGGCGCTGAAGGTCAGTGGCTAGTAGATAAGGCTAGCGTCGGGGAGCTGGTTTATGCTTAGATTTAAGCACCGGGGCACTGGGCTTGGGTTGTAGCTACTAGGTTCAAGCGTTGGGGTGCTGTGGACCTTGTATCATGGGCGCCAAAGCGCTGGTCCTGCTCATTGACTACGAAAGAGAAACGCCTAGGCGCTTAACGTGAACATCTTGACCTGTGTAGTCCGTTTCCTACCACTTTGCTCATTTATTCATGTTGCCTGGATCTTTGAACTATTATACATTGAGCTGGAAATAAACATGAAAATCATGAAAAACATTAGACTAATATATCATACTATGAAATTTAAGTAATTTAAAAGCTGAAAAGAAAAATTAACTGAAATGAACAAAAACAAAATAAACTAGAACACATGGGGTTGCCTCCCTATAGCGCTTGGTTTATAGTCGTTAGCCCGACTTTGCTGTGTTACTCAATTGCCCACCGAATCGGAATGGTACATAGTTGTGGATAGACGTTCGACGGGTCCACTCCAATAATGCTTGAGCCTTTGGTCGTTCACCTTGATTGTTCTCTTTGATTTCGGGTCCTCGACTTCAACATTTCCGTGCGGAGCGACATATATAATCACGAACGGCCTGGACCAGCGAGATTTCAACTTACCGGGGAATAGACGCAATCTTAAATTGAAAAACAAGACTTGTTGGCCCGGTTCGAATTTTCGATCAAGGATTTTCATATCGTGCCAGGCTTTGACTTTATCTTTGTAGAGTTTTGCATTTTCATAGGCATTGTAGACACTAAAAATTTTCTTCTACTGTTACTAACATTGCAGGAGGACAGATTCGTCTTTTAAGAGGGAACCCTGAAAGACAATCTAAATCCATACCGGATACTACCGGAAGTTCATCATCAAACCCCGGATCGCAATATGAGAGTAACCAAATCCAACCTCAGAGATAACCCCGAGGCTTGCAGATACAATACTGGACCACACACCGGAGAAGACCGATTAATCTCAGAGATGACCCCGAGGTATCTAGTCTCAGTCCCAACCATGGGAATAGGTCAAGCCAACTTCAGTGATGACCCTGAGGATAGTCAAAGTCAATAGCAAGCCAACCTCAGATATAACCCTGAGAAACGACTGCTACAACTGTGCGAAAACCGGAGATAACCCCGGGAGGGGCAAAATGGTCATTTTTCCAACTTAACTTCACTTCAAATCAAATACACTCATTTCAACTCAAATTACTTTAAAGGAAGTCCCATAAGAACCATATCTTAACTTCCGAGTGCAAACTACGCAAAACGGTTCACCGGATTGCCTGACGAAAACTTGGGAATGCCATTTCGGTCATGGAGCCATCTTCCTGGAATAAAAAAAGGTCAAATCATATATCATTGTGTAGCTCTCGGAAAGAGCTTTCCGGAATGGTATGGCACGCTTCCATCGGACTCCCGGATTGAAAGTTATGAGTGACCGAAATAACAGTAGCGCACGCATTTCGACACGACAGACCCACACCGCCGGGGTACCTCGGCACTGGTACAGTACACTCACATTAGGTGTGCATGGTAGACTGCGGCACCCCTCTATAAATATGGGGCTTGGGGTGCTGATTTTCTAAGAGAAAAAAGGCGGGAAACCCCGCAGACAATTCGCTTCTGCACTCGCCTACTACAAGATGTATTTTCCCACTTTTAAACACCTGTGAGCTCATACATAGCCTCTTTTGTACCCACAAAAGACCAGTGTTTACCCACTCAAAAGATATAGAAGCCCTTTTTTAGCAGTCAGCTGTAAGCCTTCTCACACACTTTAGAGTCTTTCTCTTCATCTTTGCACACACCCTTCTACACGTTGAGAGTCGTGTTGCTTGCTTTTTGCCTGCACTTCTATCCGTGGTTTCATTTCAGTCTGTATATATATATATATATAAATATATATTATATATACTTACATATATATTGACTAACATTATCGAGTTATGCCTCGATTGAGCCTAGACTTGATGCCCGAGCGTTTCTATCGCTTTTATATATATATATATATATATATATATATATATATATACTTATATATATCAACTGTGTGTCGGACTTTTGTTCGATGAGCCTGACTTGATGCAGTGCGTTTACTCGCTTATATATATATATATATATATATATATATATATATATATATATAAATAAATAAACGACCGGATATATATATTCGATGAGCCTGGATTTTACATCCGGTGCGTTTATTGCTTTTATATATATATATATATATACATATTTTGTCCCACCTGAAGTTTACTTCGTGGTGGTTGATCGCTTTTACAGCTTTCTTTATATTTCGTCACGCTCGGAGTTTACTTAAGTGCGAGTTGACCGTATATTCTGACTTTATTTACATTTCGTCCCGACTGGAGTTTCCTCTGTGGTGATTGATAGCTTTTAACAGCTTTATTTACATTTTGATCCCCCATGGAGGTGCTTCGTGGTTGGTGATCTTGTCTGTATATATATATTTACAACTTTGTATATATACATGTTTACTGCTTTTATATAAACTGAAGTATTTTGTGAGCCTAGGAATCATGTGATCACAGATTCATCCCATTGAATCTAGATTTGGTCCCCGTGATGGACATTTTCAGCTATAAGCAGCTTGTAAATTATTCTGCGATGTCTGAATTTCCTCAGATAGTTTTCATACCCATGAGGAAGTTGACATTATTTTTATATATTATTTTCGGACGGATGCCTCGCATCCATCAAATAAAATCAATTCAGCCGCTCATTTAATAAAAAATGGGAGTGTAAAAGGTCTCAATTCCTATTGAGCATCAGGGTTTGAAAAAGCTCTTTTATAAAACATCACTGCCATATCTTGTTAAAAACTGAATTTTTACATAAATTCAAACCATGTGTATATAGGTTCGAATGAGGCCTCGCACAACTTCCATATAAATGACACATTGACCCACACACACACACATTCAGATAATAGTTTCTTGAAAAGAGGCGGTCACCGTGGTAACACGGATGTCGGGGGGTGCCTAACACTTTCCCCCCGCATAACCAAGTCCCCGGACCCTAAACGAATCTCGGTTTGACCGACCCGTATATCAGTGTCACATCACTGGGTCAATGTGCAAACCTTTTCTCGGTTGTGTTGGTACAACCATTTAAAAAAAATAACTGGCGACTCTTAATAGTCCATTGTCGACATTATACATGTCGGACCTTTTTCACTTATTTTTTCAAACAAATCTCACTTAAAATGAGAACACCAAAGAACAAGTAATGGAAAGGGACACCCAAAAATCCCGACGTCGACAGGTGGTGACTCTGCTGGGGAATCCAGTAAGAGGACTTAAGCCGCTATTACAATCTTTTCAAAACTGTTACCTTCTTGTGTGTGGATGTTGCATTTACATTTAATGAATGTATACGAATGCATTTCCTTATTGCACTTAGTGCTTCGCACCATAACTGTTTGTGATGCTAGTGCTTTGCACCATAACTGCTTGTGATATTAGTGCTTCGCACTATATCTGCTTGTGATATTAGTGCTTCGCACATGTCATCATTTTCATACGGTGAGACGCGATGTATATGAATGTATGTTGTGTGGTCCCTCCACCAGGAGGCTATCCCGTCGGTGTTTGATTACTGGACTCATGAGAAGACTAATTCTCCGAGGCTCAGGAAAGGCACCACCCAAATTCGATCCAGTTGAAAGACCGGATTAACTTCTCGTCTAGTATATTGCGATGATTTGGGAACCTTCATGCCAAAAAGCCACGAGAGTAACCTAAGATAGGTCAGCCTCTGATAAACCCAAAACGGAGGAAAGTCTCTTCATGCTCTCATTTCAAATTAATTGTACTTGCATTCCATATCTATCTCCATGTAATGAGAAATATGAAGAAATGTGTACACATACATACTTTTTAGCATGCTACAAACAGCTGATATTCTTTTGGCAGGATAAAAATCCTAAAATGGACACATCACATAGCATGTTATTATACACATTCCCTAAAGACTAAACTATGCAAGTCTTTCGCAGGGAATCAATCGGTCCTGTTACCCGGTTAAAGTCCAAGAAGGCACTGAGCCCACCGTCAAACATGGCTACAAGTGCCCAGCCTGATCCTACTCCTGTTTCCCGAGAGGAGTTTGAAGGATTAAGGAATCAGATAGCAAAATTGGTTGTCTTTCTTAAAGAACAAAGTAAAAATACGCAGGGCTAGACAATGCTTACTCAACCAGAGTCCTTCACACAAGGGGGCAGTCAGGGCATTGGTAAAAAGATGGAAACCCAGATACCTAAACCTCATTCCAATAAAGAAATCACAAATCTCAGGGATGATCGGCGGGGATATAAGAAAGAAAGTCCAACAAATGGAGGATACCATCCGGTCAATTAAAGGGACTGGAAATTATGGGAGTGTCACCTATTCAGATCTCTGTATATTCCCAGGGGCTCAATATCCTACCAAATTCAAAGTCCCAGAGTTTGAAAAGTACAATGGGGCAGGCGATCCCTATACGCACCTAAAAGTGTACATTGGCGAACTGGGGTCTTATGCTGAAAATGAAAGCCTCAGAATGCAACTTTTTCAAAAGAGTCTCACTGGAGAAGCTAAAGCCTGGTATGCCCGACTTGACAATGCCAAAATCCACAACTGGGAAGAATTGGCCCACGCCTTTCTAAATCAGTACAGTTTTCAGTCACAAATGGCACCAGATCGATATCAAGTGACTAAAGTGAAAAAGCAAAGTACTGAATCTTTTCGAGAATATGCCCAAAGGTGGAGACATCTAGCAGCACAAGTCATTCCATCAATGACAGAAGCTGAGATAGTAATGACATTTATTGATATCCAAGAGGCTCCTTACTATGAGAGGATCTAGTAGGCATAGGAAAGCCATTTGCGAAATGATCAAACACACGACGAAATGGCGAGATGGGCCTAAAGACGAGCAAGATTAAAGACTTCACCGCCTTGGAAGCAAATGCCAAGACATATACAAACCGGCAAGTATGCTGAAAGCGATCCCAAGGGGGTGCCGATAAAGGCAATGAAGATGTATCCTTGTTGTGCTGAGGGCAAGCTAGGAGGCCAAACTACGGTCCCCCATTTGGAAAATGCAAGACAATCTACCATCTCAACAACAGACTGCATTCAACCAATACCCAGACAGGAAAAGAAAATTTGAAAGAACGGAAAATCGGGTATTCACTCCACTGGGCGATTCCCTTGAACATGTATTGGCGATATTAATGGATCACAAGAAAATTACCGAACTAGCTCCACCTCTGGAACCAGGGAGCAAAAGATACAATCCAAGCCAAAAATATGCTTACCACTCAGGGTCTCTAGGACACGATACACAGGATTGTTGGTCCTTAAAACATAAGATTCAAAGTATGATCGAAAGTGGCAGTATTGTGGTCGAACAACCTGACCAACAAAATGTCAACACCAACCTTCCGTTGTGACATGATACGGAAGAAGTAAACATGATCAGGTCAGGAAGCGCTGAAATGTATCCAATTCGTAAGTACATACGAAGGATGGAGGAATACCCCCAAAAGCACATAACAAATGTCCTAGAGTGGGAAAACTCGGAGGAGGGTATGCCAGTAATGCAAAAATTGGATGCGATCCAGAATCAAGTAAACTTGCTGGCTAAGCTGATAGTGCGCCAACATCAAGAAACAAGGCAATTTTTCACTCAACTATCAGAAAGCCAAGAGAAAAAGGACTCCACGATGAGCCAACTAAATGAAGAAGATCAAAGCAGGCTGAAAATATAAGAAAATGGGGATGATAAAATTGTTAGAAGATCTCGTCAGCGGAAGAATCGATCGAATTCTGAAAGATGAAAGATCAAACAACCTCCAAAAGAGTCCGAAAATTCACCCCTCTGAGCAAATCCAATGAAGAAATGCTACACTTTCTGATAAGCGAAGGAAGGATTACTGAGTTGCTGCCTCCTATAAAGCCCAAGATAAAGAGTTATGATTCCACCAAGATATGTCTCTACCATTCTAAATTGCTTGGGCATACGACTGAGGAATGCTGGGCTTTGCGACATAAAATCCAGGATCTCATTGAAAATGGGGAATTGGAGATAGGATTTCTCATGACCAAAAAAGGCGAAAAGAAATAAAAAGCTTAAGATGTCCATTCGAGACAGACAGTTCAAATGAGGTGAAGGCTATGAGAGACAATTCTGCCAGAACACAAAGTGGAGTGATCCTAATGCAAGAAATGATGAGAGAGACAAAGGCATCCCCAAAGGAGATTCCCCCGCCAACATCAAACGTCCTATGGTTCCAAGATATCAACCACATTCCTGATTTTATCACCTTGGATGATGCAGAGGAAATACTAATCCTCTCCAAGGAAGAAAAAACCAAAAAGGAAAGTTCTTTGCAAGAAATGCAACAACAGTTTGGGGGGAGATTTCATGGTTGAATCCTTTGAAACCCATGAAAAAGGCGAATGAATAGATGAAGAAAAAGGTGGTGAAATTGTCGGGGAATCCAACCCATTAAAGAATCAAGAGTTTATCCCTTTTTACAATGCGTCCATTTCAAGCGTCCTTGAGGAATGTACTAATTAGGAAGCGATCAAGTTATGGCCACAAGCGAAGACATTCAGAATCAAGGGGTAACCTCTATCACGAGCCCTGAAGGCAACATAACCACTGACAACTGGACAATCAGGCCTCAACTAGCCCAGAAGATGTAGATCCATGGGGTAAAGTTGCGAGTTCCAGAAAATGTTGGAACGGTATCACTTTCTTCGTAGTATGCCTTTTATTTTCCATCCATGTAAATAAATAAAAAAAACATCTCTACACTCTTTTCACCACTTACCCCTTTGAACCTTTTCAAACCAAAGCCTGAACTACGAAAGACCTGATCTCCTCTTCAATAGGAGTACGTAGGCAGCCATCAATGGTGCGGTCAAACCAAATAAAAACCCAAACATACACTTCTCAAACACTTACACCCCAGACGATGATTGCCCAGACGTAATGGTCATCATTCGGAGAAGAGGTTGATGATAGCCCCTCCATCACTGCAGTCCATCAGAACTTTGCCCTTGACAATTGGAGCAGTACTCCTTGCATTGGTCGACGAGGGTAAAGCGGGTAGAAACTCGTTCTGCCCTATAGATAACAATAACTGCTTACTTTTTTTGTATAGTATTAGCAGTTACTTTTGTCATTACATGCTAACACTTTGTGTGATTGAATAGTTTCATATATCAGGTGAGAGCATGTTGGTTCAGGACTCTAAAGTTAGATGTGCCTGGACTTGCTAATGAGGTGCTTATTCTCCACAAGGACTGTAACTTTGATGTAAAGTTGGACTCAGACTTGATGGAAATACAAGAGGGCTATGAGATACCTCAGGAGATCAAAGAATGGGTTGAAGACAAACCCAAGCGAAATCTTGATCAAACCATCTCTTTTAAACCTCGAAACCCTAGAAAACCCCAAACAAATCCAAATTGATACAAACCTCACTCCAAACCAAAGGAATGACATGGTTACTCTATTGACCCTATTCCAGGATGTGTTTGCATGGTCTCACGAAGACATGGTCGGTTTATACACGGACATTATCATTCATCGCCTTCCCATCAAAGAGGGATTCAAGCCACTCAGGCAGAAGCTCGGGCGATTAAAACATGAGTTGAAGTTAAAAGTTAAAGAAGAAATTGTGAAACAATTTCAAGCCGGCATCATCATGGTATCAACATAACCTGAATGGCTATCCAACATAGTCCCCGTACCGAAACCAGGAAGGGAGGTGCGAGTTTATGTGGATTACAGAGATTTGAATAAAGTTTGCCTCAAAGATAGCTTTCACGTGCCGTTCATCCACATACTCATTGACAATACAGCTCGATACGACATGTACTCCTTTGCTGATTGCTTTACGAGGTGCCATCAAATCATGGTTGCTGAGGAAGATCGTGAGAAAATTATTTTCATCACTCCTTGGGGAATCTTTTGCTAGCAGACAATTGTCCTTCGGCCTCATCAATGCCGGAGCTACCTATCAGAGAACCATATTGCTCTTTTCCACGATTTAATGCATAAAAAAAAGAAAAAAAAGAAAAAAAGCTCTTCATTGAGTTCAATGATTCTTTGCCTTAACATCGGCAGGTTCTACAAATGGCTTTGAAGTTCGAAGAAAAATCCTTCCTCCACATTCCACAAAATAAGAATGATTTTGCAGATGATCTAACAACATGGGACTCCTTGATCAACATATATGACAAGGAAGACATGCTAACCCTCACATTTGCCCAACAAAAGGCTCCAGCCTATGGGAATTACATGAGAGAAGTATCGGATGAGCTACCTCCCATCCAACACCATTGATATCAATATATCAATGAGCACTCACAACATAGATCTACACCCACTGAGGCGAGCCTGACTGAGAAAAGGCGGATCCATCGACTATCTATGAAATTTTACCTGATCGGAGATGCGGTATACAAAAAAGATGCAGGACTAGGTCTCCTCAGATGTCTGGACCAAGACCAAGCTCTTAGACTCATGGATGAGATCCATGGTGTAGTATGTGGCTCAGACATGAGCGGCCCTCTACTTGTAAAGAAGATCATACAACAGAGAAGTCCAACTACGGTAGTTCAAACAACACGACTTGGTTTTGAAGAAGATCATTGACAACCAAGCTCAGTCTAAAGGAAAATTCGCTCCAAATTGGGAAGGCCCATTTATTGTCAAGGAGGTATTGACCGAAGGCGCTTTCAGAGATTACTGAAATGGACAAATGATGAATTTCCCTGACTTATCATGTCGGACACCGTGAAAGCGGTATTATGTCTAAGGTTACCATCAAGCTTAACATCCCGGTTTTGGATCATCAAATCACGGTCATTCCGGTTTTAACCCTTTACCACATACAACTCCTTTCCACGCTTTTCCCTCGTGGAAACATCCTTTCAAAGCCGGCACTGGCTTCACTACGATCATACCACTTAGGTCATCCCACCGCGAATTGAACCTCTTACGTTTGCAGTTTGGCTACCCATACAGGGGATCAAACTTTTCACACCTCCAGTTTATCCTCAACCTAGGATCAAATTTTCTCTTCCCCGCAGTCTAACCTGCTCATGGGATCACATTTTTCAACTCGCCTTGATGGGCGAACTACGTCGACTTGATCTCCACAATACACGGGAGTACGTAGGCAGCCATATTATATGGTCCGGCCTCACCATAGAAAAAATAAACTCACTCCTATCCATATCCACATACAGAAACAAGTCCCAAGACACCAAAGATGGTAGGGAATACACACAGATCGACGATCCATTCTGAAAATCCTGAGACATCTTGTGAGACCCCAGATTTTATCAATAAAGATTTAAATTTTGTCGAAATAATTTTTAATATTATGGTGTGAATTTGAGATAATATTATAGTTGTGGGTAGTATTTATAAATTTTGCAAAGTATGCAAGTGGTTATATTATATTCGATTGGTTGGGGAATATTGGTTTAGCAGGAATATTTAAGACAACGGCTCAATCATTCAGTGGACCCCATTAATGTAATTATTTTTGATCGAGAAAACGACAAAAATATTTTATTGAAATAACGGCGGAAGTTTTACCATTGATACTATTGAACTACTTGGTAGTAAAAGTACAGTAATACGTGTGGTTGCATAGTAGCACACGGTATTGATTATTGATGCTTATGTGAGAAGTCACTCGGTTTGATTCCATTATCATCGATTAATAATATGAATTATTATAGCGATAATGACGTTTTGTTTTATTCTTATTATTAACGTAATAAAATGTAAACATCTTTTAATATATAAAATGTAATACTTTATTAAAGTTATTCTATAAATAGAATATATTATATATTATTATGCATAGTGTTGCATAGTGTTTTGTATAGTATTTTGCATAGTGTTGCATAGTGTTTGCATAGTAAAATATTTTTATATAAATAGAATATATTATATTTTATTTAAAAGATTTTGCTTTAAATATGGACCGTCGATTAAAGTAAATCAATCTGGATCGCTCGTGGATTAATTACTATGCATTCTATTTTCCTATAAATAGAAGCTCATTCCTTCATTATTTTCACTTAATTCAATCAAACCTAGAGAGAAATTATAGAGAGAAATTATAGAGAGAAAATCTATAAAGAGAAAGAAGAAGAGTATTCGTACTTTCACTACTTTGATATCCAAATGTCTTTTTAAGTAAGGGATATTATTTGTTGTACCCTTAAGGGTGTTATTCTTTTTCTTCTTGAAGAGAACTTCGTTATTCCATTCTATATTATTCATTTGAATAACTCCGTAAAAGTGGCATATCCTATACATGACCTCGTGACATGCCGTGACATACCCTATACTTGGTGAAATCTATTCATTATTCCATTCTTATTTATTACATTGAATAACTCGTATACGCTGAATCCCCTATACTTGGTAATCTTTTTCGTTATTCCATTCTTTTTATTATTCGTTGGAATATCCTCGCTCGTGTGTTTTACACCAACGACCGGTTCCATTGTTTATTATTCCGCATTTATTATTCATTGAATATCCCGTCTGCGGTGTTTTACACCTGGACCGGTTCCATTGTTTATTATTCAGCATTTATTATTCTGTTGGATCATCCTGCTTGCTTGTGAATTTCACCGACTGGTTCCGTTATTATTATTATTCCGTTGAATAACTCCGTCTATGCTAAGCACCGCATGCATGGTGATTTCTTTTGTTATTCCATTCTTTATTATACCCAAATTGGTTAAAACTTTGACTTCTATACTCCATGAAATTAGTAGAATATTCTTGATATTTGCGTTTCATCCAAAGATCTTTTCATGGAAATATTCTTCCGATCATTCTTGAATTTTACTCTACAACACAAAGATCTTGTTGACAATTTGGACGTTAATAATTCCTCGGATAAAATAATTCTTGAACTTGTTTTATTGAATTATTATGTCATTGTCATCATCCTCATGTTATATTATGTTATCTTTGGCTTACGTGCATAGATGAACTTAGTATGATTATGACCAGGATCATTCTAAGATAATCATGGGCTTGTTATAAATGATGTGATAAAAGTCCTCGGTGGCTCTGTAATGCAAATGATGGATAGTTTTTGGTATGATTATGACCGGGGTGATTCTAAGTATAGTCATGACCATTGATAATTTGATGAAAATCCTTGATCGTGGGTACAGGATGATTAGATATTGTGGTTTATTCATTAAACCGAGTCTTAGTGATAAAAATTTATGAAAACCTTTTAAAACCTAAAAGATAGTAGATTTTATTTTCTACTTGACTCTTTTAATGGATTGCATGTTCACCGCAGCTTAAACCGGTTGTCTATTGTATTTTAACAGTTTAACATTGTTGAAGGCTAATGATAATTTATTCGCATTATCTTAGTCATAATATTTCTTCGGGCTAGTTGAGCTCACCTTTCTTTCACTTTTTCTTCGTGAAAATGAGAACATAGCCGGGACGAGTCTGGGAACGAAGTAATGGTCCAGAGGATAGCATTAGTAGTCCTCACTATTCGTGAAATAGTGTGATAATAGTTGTAATGAGGACTCCTTTTGAGTTTGTATAATATCTAGTAGACAATATTTGTATTCAAACTCACGCTTTATGTCGTATTGTACACTACGATTATATTAGTAAGTTGTATTTGAATTTATGTACCATGTACGTGGCGACCCAAGATGGGTGACGATACCTAATTTTGGGGGCGCCACGGTTGGTATCGAGCTTAGGATATGATCCCCGGCCGAGATGTGAGATAAGAACTAGGAGGGGAGAGACGGGGAATTCTTCGCTAGTATGACCTACCTAAATTTATTTGGTATTTAATTGGTTGGTCGAGTATAGGATAATATGTGATATGTTAATTAACCCTTGTTTTGTGACAAGTGTTTGAGAATGACATCCGAAAAATGCCGAGATAAGCAATGAAGCACATGAGAGTGTTGATTCAAATTTCAAACAAAAGGTAACCACCAACAACACGATAATAATCATACCGGTGGCAAAGCTATTATTAGAACAATGATAACCATCGGGGAAATTATCATGCTAAGAATGGTAACCACTTTTATGGTAATCATGGCAAAGATAATAGAAGTGGAAATTGCAAGAAGAGAAGGCTATTTAGCTCAATTTTGTTGTGCACCAAAGTCAAGTCTAGTCGGGATGGTGGCACCAAAGGTGGATATGGACAAAACAAAGTCGTTGGTTTTAGGAAGTGCATTTTTCATGACTTCTCAAAAAGCTTAGTAAACCGAACGAAGTTAGCAGGGTTAGTTAGTTAATTATAAATTGCGTAAGTCTATACCTTATAAGATACCTGGGTTCTACCCATTATTTTATCTCTATTGCTTATGCTCAACGATTAAATTTGACTCAAGAAGTTAGACTTTGACTTATTGGTTGAAACTTCGTTGGTAGGAGCCTTCGTTTCGCTTACTATTTTTAAATCTTGTTTGATTCAAATAAACACTATCACGCTATTCGTCGATCTTATCTTTTGAAAATACTTGCCTTTGATGTGATTTTAGGAATCAATTGGTTAACTACTCATCATGCTTTTCGTAAGGTTGTTAGCTTTTATATTCATAACCAAACCGGTTAGCGTAATTCAAGTAACCAAACTACTAAAGTCAATTATTGTCATATCAAGCCATAAGTAAAGAGCCCCGAACCTTTCGTTGTTGACTTCCTTGTGTGGAATGCAATCAAGCCGGACTTTTTCAGAGGCGACATCGTGAATGAAGATGGCAAGTTTATAGGTATCATTGTAAGGTGCTATCTAGGTTAAGGGATAGAAGTCGCAGTTGGTATCAATGTGACGACTATCCAAGTCTTGGATGAGAGTCACAGCTTTTGAATGATATTTCTATTATTAATAAATTTCTTGGTGTATTCTTAAAGACTTCTTAGCCTACTTAGAGCGTGAAATCGAATTTCATATTGACCCTAGTACAAAACCCATTTCTTAAACCCTCAAATATTTCTTCAACTAAAAGGAACTGTTTACGTGAATTATGATGAAAGTCATAATAAAAGTATTGAACTGATGAAAATCATGGGTATATGAAGTATTAGTAAGTTTTATGATGAGTTATGTTGGTTAGTATGTGAAAACATGAAAGTTTCTTAGAAATCATAAAGAGTTGAAAATCGATTTTGGTGAAAACGAATATGAAATTCAATTGACCATATCTCCTATTATATTTTGAATTTTTGAGTGTGGTCAAGTCCTAGAGTTAGATCTATGAGTTACCTAACTAATCCAAGTGGAATTACTGGAAAAGGTGTTGTAAATTTTTGTGTGGACTGATTTTAGCAAAGGAGTGCAAAGCTGCAAAAAACAAGAAAAAAGTCACGCTGCCATGATTTTAGAGGGGCTGTTTTGGCCACTTAAATTATGAGAAAATTTCTGGCCTTTTGGGACATGAAGGTATATGGTATAAAGTACCTCCTGTCCAAAAATGAGCTCATTCTGACTTAAAATGAGCAAGTTATGACTATTTCAATATTTAGGTTTTTCCGACAAAAAATGCTATAACCGGAGTTCTATAACTCCGATGGCCATGAAATTTAAACTGGAAGCTCACGTTAAACTGTGTAAGGTCCTGTCAAGATTTGGGAATTTTTTGAGTTAAACTTGAGGTAGCTAATTTCTTAAGGAATTAATTAGAAATTGATTTTTGAAAAATAGTAAATGAATTTTAAAAAATTCCGAGAAAAATATATTTTCATTATGGGACTATATTATGCTAAATCCCAGAAAAGAAATATTTTTGGGACTGATTTGGTATTTTTCATGAAAATAGTTTAGTTACGAACATATGAGTTAAATATGTTATGTGAAGTAACAAAGTTGAAAATAGGATTTTATGGCTAGAGAATCCTATATAGAGTATATGCATATTTTGTTTTGAGGGATTTGATAATTGGTGATGATATCTTATGAGTATGGCATTTTTGAATGATTAAATGCATTATATGGTAAAGCGTAAACAATTGAGATAAATTGTTTATAAATTTAAGAAGTGATTAAAATATTGTTATAATATTAATGATATTAGATTATGAGATTATTAAGTGATTGATAACATGGGGATATTCTTGAATCCTGGATAAATTATATTATAAATATTTAATATTTATCCTTTATCTCATTTGATTGATTC
This sequence comes from Panax quinquefolius, assembly GCA_020205615.1. Taxonomy (NCBI): domain Eukaryota; kingdom Viridiplantae; phylum Streptophyta; class Magnoliopsida; order Apiales; family Araliaceae; genus Panax; species Panax quinquefolius. Next base: position 80,628,548 of record CM035167.1, on the reverse strand, counting down.
TTTATATCATTATCCTCATGTTTATATTATATTGAAAGTCATCTGTGGCCTGTAGTGCATAGATGGACTTGGTATGATTATGACCAGGGATTGTTCGGTATAATCATAACCGTAATTGAAAACACGATTATCTTTCGTCAGTAGTGCATGGATAATTTGTGGTCGTGATACTAATGAATACACGATTATCTTTGGCCGTTATCTTTGGCCGTAGTGCATGGATAATTTGTGGTCGTGATACTAATAAATACACGCATTATCTTTAAGTAGTAGTGCATGGATAATTTGTGGTCGTGATACTAATGAATACCGATTATCTTCGCCGTAGTAGTGCATGGATAATTCGTGGTCGTGATACTAATGAATACACGATTATCTTTGGTCAGTAGTGCATGGATAATTTGTGGTCGTGATACTAATGAATACACGATTATCTTTCGTCAGTAGTGCATGGATAATTCGTGGTCGTGATCTTAATGAATACACAATTATCTTTCGCCAGTAGTGTATGGATAATTTGTAAGTCGTGATATTAATGAATACACGATTATCTTCGGCCGTAGTGCATGGATAATTCGTGGTCGGATACTAATGAATACATGATTATCTTTGGTCAGTAGTGCATGGATAATTTGTGGTCGTGATACTAATGAATACACCATTATCTTTGGTCAGTAGTGCATGGATAATTTGTGTTCGTGATACTAATGAATACACGATTATCTTTCGTCAGTAGTGCACGGATAATTTGTGGTCGTGATACTAATGAATACACGATTATCTTTTGGTAGTAGTGCATGGATAATTCGTGGTCGTGATACTAATGAATATCCTCGGCCCAGTAGTTCGTGGATGATTCGATGATATGGATTAATTATTGAATTTGAGAGTCTCAAAGAATGAAATATTAATTCATGGATGTGGTAAAAGTCATCTTTGGCCATAGTGCATTGATAGACTTGGTATGATTATGACCAAGGATTATTATTAGTATAATCATGAGTAGATTGAAAACACGAATATCCTCGGCGAAGAGTGCATGGATAAATCGTGGTTGTGATACTATTAAGTCGCGTCTTAGCATTATTGGTTTTATAATTGTATATCTTTAAATTTCAGTAGTGCAAAAGATGAAATTGTTAATGAATATTCTTTGGCCGAATTCATAAGATGAATTTAATATTTTTAACGATAAAGGTATTCAAGGTATCCTCATCTCTTTATCATACCAGTGTACGCACCTAATTTCGAGGGCTAAATTCCATAAGGAGGGAGATTGTGAGACCCCCAGATTTTATCAATAAAGATTTAAATTTTGTTAAATAATTTTTAATATTATGGTGTGAATTTGAGATAATATTATAGTTGTGGGTAGTATTTATAAATTTTGCAAAGTATGCAAGTGGTTATATTATATTCAATTGCCTGGGAATATCTTGGTTTAAGGTGAAATATTCGCATAACTACTCAATCATTGGTGGACCCCATAATGTAATTATTGTTTGATCGAGAAAACGACAAAAATATTTTATTGAAATAACGGCGGAAGTTTTACCGTTGACATTGTTGAACTACTCAGTAGTAAAAGTACAAGAATACGTGTGGTTGCATAGTAGCATAACACCAGTATTGATTATCGATGCTTATGTGAGAAGTCACTCCGGTTTGATTCCATTATTGTCGATTAATAATATGAATTATTATAAGCGATAATAACGACGTTTTGTTTTATTCAGTATTATTAACGTAATAAAATGTAAACATCTTTTTTTATATAAAATGTAATACTTTATTAAAGTTATTCTACAAATAGAATATATTATATTTTATTATGCATAGTGTTGCATAGTGTTTTGCATAGTGTTTTTGCATAGTGTTGAATAGTGTTTGCATAGTAAAATATTTTTATATAAATAGAATATATTATATTTTATTTAAAAGATTTTGCTTTAAATATGGACCGCCGATTAAAGTAAATCAACTGGACCGATTCAGTGGATTAATTACTATGCATTCTATTTTCCTATAAATAGAAGCTCATTCCTTCATTATTTTCTTATTTAATTCAATTGAAACTCTAGAGAGAGAAATTATAGAGAGAAAATCTATAGAGAGAAAGAAGAAGAGTATTCGGTACTTCACTACTTTGATATCCAAAGATCTTTTACTAGTAAGGGATATTATTTGTTGTATTCGTAAGGGTGTTATTTTTTCTTCTTGAAGAGAACTTCGTTATTCCATTCTATATTATTCGTTGAATAACTCCGTAAAAGTGGCATATCCTATACATGACTCGTGACACGCGGTATACCCTATACTTGGTGAAATCCATTCGTTATTCCATTCTTATTTATTCGTTGAATAACTCAGATACGCAGTAATCCCCTATACTTGGTGATTTTCTTCGTTATTCCATTCTTTATTATTATATTGGAATATCCCGTCTGTGTGTTTTTAACCGGAATTCGGTTCCATTGTTTATTATTCGCATTTATTATTACGTTGGAATATCCCGTCTCGTGTGTTTTACACCGGACCGGTTCCATTGTTTATTATTCAACATTTATTATTCATTGGATCATCCCGCTTGTGAATTTCACCCGACCGTTCCGTTATTATTATTCGTTGAATAACTCGCTGGCATGGCAAGTACCGCATGCATGGTGATTTCTTTTGTTATTCCATTCTTTATTATACCCGGTTGGTTAAAACTTTGACTTCTATACTCCATGAAATTAGTAGAATATTCTTGATATTTGCGTTTCATCCAAAGATCTTTTCATGGAAATATTCTTCCGATCATTCTTGAATTTTACTCTACAACACAAGATCTTGTTGACAATTTGGACGTTAATAATTCTCGGATAAAATAATTCTTGAACTTGTTTTATTGAATTATTATGTCATTGTCATCATCCTCATGTTATATTATGTTATCTTTGGCTTACGTGCATAGATGAACTTAGTATGATTATGACCTGGATCATTCAAAGATAATCACGGCTTGTTATAAATGATGTGATAAAAGTCCTCGCGTGGTCTGTAATGCAGTTGATGGATAGTTTTTGGTATGATTATGACCGTGGGTGATTCTAAGTATAGTGCTTGACCATTGATAATTTGATGAAAATCCTCGACCGTGGTATGTGGATGATGATTAGATATTGTGGTTTATTCATTAAACCGAGTCTTAGTGATAAAAATTTATGAAAACCTTTAAAAAAATTTTCTACTTGACTCTTTTAATGGATTTAATGATCTATATTGCATAGCTTAAACCGGTTGTCTATTGTATTTTATCGCTTTAACATTGTTGAAGGCTAATGATAATTTATTCTCGCATTATCTTAGTCATAATATTTCTTCTTGGGCTAGTTGAGCTCATCCTTTCTTTTTCACCGTTCTCTTGTGAAATGAGAACATAGCTGGGACGAGTCTGGGAACGGAGTAATGGTCCAGAGGATAGCATTAGTAGTCCTCACTATTTTGTGAAATAGTGTGATAATAGTTGTAATGAGGACTCCTTTTGAGTTTGTATAATATCTATAAGACAATATTTGTATTCAAACTCACGCTTTATATCGTATTGCATACAGCGCTTATATTAGTAAGTTGTATTTGAATTTATGTACCATGTACGTGGCGACCCAAGATGGGTGACGTATACCTAATTTTGGGGGCGTCACACATCTCACTGTCCATTCATCAAGGAGGAGTTCAAAATACATCCAGATCACAAAGTCGTGGAGAAATAAGCGAATATCAAGCAAGTAGCAAGGCATAACTAAAAGGGAAGTGAATCAACATATATTTCCCTGCCATATATAATGTTGTTTGATATATACAATGTGTACTATACATGACAAAATGGCTAAGCTTAGTCATGCAGGAAAATACAAGCCCATCTACAAATCAGTGTATATGCGGGCTATCAAGTCCAACATGAATTCCCTCTCAGAAGAAGGAGGTAACACCGTGATCTCCTACCCAAGGGTTTCTACACGAGCCAACAGATCCACTACCAACTACATGCGATATCTCGGGTGGATATAACGTCATCCCGCTCAGCAACAGTATTATCCCTATGAGTTAGAGCATCATCTCTCTAACAAAGTGACATCTCTACCAGAAAGAGATGTCAACATCAAAGCCCATATCCACTACCTGTTCACCAGATGGTCCAGAAGTAAAAGCCTCTTGCGATATCGGCATCTTATCAGCTCATCTGTCAAAGCAACTATCCTGCAATAAGTTTAGGTGGGTAATTTCAAAATTGGCGACAACCAAATATTGGGTCCCTTACAACAAGATTGGGGCAATCTCGGAAGCAGTGACAACTCAACACTGGGGCATTTATCAACCATCCTAAAGTGGAAGATGCACCAGTCAGCGCCATCAGCATGGTCCATCATCATCTCAATGGCGATTCAGATATTACTCACTCGCGACTTCATCAACAAAGAGAGTTTCTCATATGAATCCCCGTCAAAAACTTGCGACAGGACTGGGGCATTTTACCATTCCAAGGAATGAAAGAAATCATAGCGACATAAGCGTGCCCCTACGAAAGAAGGGGAAACTTCTCAAAAAAGTTCTTAACTCAGAAGCAGAAGGTCAATGATGAAAGGCCTAGCGAATGAAATCTACACCATCAACATGTGTTAAGTCCTCACAAGCTGAGGCCTCTACACCGACGTTCAAATATGGGCAGCGAAAGAATGAATTACACCCTTCAGGGATTTCAGCGACATTCAAGTCATCAGTTCAGCCGGGTTGCGAATCAAACACTTAAGGAAATGGGGCGCAAGCACCCAACAACGAAAGAAAATTCCAAATCACCTCAAAAAGGGTGAGCGTAACATCAGGCAAAATCTAGTGAAGTAATCCGTGGAATATTACTTCAGCAAATGTATCAGAAGATCTGGTATTCTAAACCATTGGCATCCAGAGCAACATCAAGACAGTTCAGCGATAAAAGCCTCGTATACCACCATTCGAGTGGGAATCAAAAAAGTTTTGCGATCAGCATGACAGGCACCATTGCAAACTACCAGCGAATACATCGGGAGGGTCTGGTGATTTCAGAACGTCATCCCCGTCAGAGATGTGTAAAACATCCCAACTTATCTTCATCAAATAAGTCAGCGATTAAATGCCAAACCATTGGAGTCAACACCCGCATAGGCATCAAAAATGATCGGTAAAGGTAAAGCGATTTGCAAAAACATTTTAACATTCACCATAACATTGCGATTTACGATTTTGCGATATGCGATTTACGATATGCGATGTGCGATATGCGATTTGCGATATGCGATGTGCGATTTGCGATGTGCGAATTATGATGTGCGATTTGGCCAAAAGTGAAAAGCGAAGTGCGAAATGCGATGTGCGATTTACGAATTGCGATTTGCGAAAACATTGTCACATTCATCATAAATATTTACTACATTGCGATTTATGTAAGACCCCAAATTATTAATAAATGAAATTTATTTTTCTCTATTTATTATTTTGAAATAGTAAGGGTTGATTTGATTAATGTGGATAGTTATGGGTAAAATACGCAAATATTTCGAATAAGCAAGTGGTTATAAAATATTCATTATTCGGGGAATATTCGTTTGGTCGTGGAATATTAGATGCGTCTGGGAATATTATTCGATTGACGGCGTAGTCTTTTGTGGGCCCCATAACTTGAAAGCGATTGGATGAAGAAAACGACAAATATAAGTTGTTTATAAATAACGGCGTAGTTGTTACCAAGTTATTATCTTGTTGGAATACCGGAGGTTAAAACACACTAATACTCGCGTTGTTGAACAAGAGTATTCAGTATTGTACCAATTATTGATTCTTACGTAAGAAGGCACTACTCAATAATTGTTACAAGATAATTATCGCTCAAAGATTTTATTTAATTGATTCAATAATTGTTGCATTGATATTTTATATTACCGTTGTTTCAATAAATTGTCATTACACAAGATTTTCCATTATCGAAGCAATAATTCATATTATCTGAATAATATTATTAGAAAACATTATTGGCAATGTCTAGAAAGTTACATAAGGAGAGGTTTGGTCACCTAATCATTGCTACCGATGAGTGAGAGATCCTTATCGAAAGCCCCTCTTCCGGAACTACCGGCCGTCACAAGATTGTGATTACAGTAATATTATTTGTGAATAATTAATTATTGATTTATATGATGAGGAAAATATTGATTTTATGTGGATATAGATGGAGAAAATTTTAATGTGATAATTATTGAAAATTAATATTTTATCTTTTTTCGATAAAGTAATTCATTTAAATATATTATTTTAATAATATATTAACGGTGATATTTTATAATGAATGTGCGATATGTGAGTATATGAGGAGGAAGAGTATTTTTGTGGCATTAAATGATTAACACATGTTTTGTGTGTTGGTGGACCCCATTTCTTGACTAAAATTTAATTATAGCACGTAAAATCGCCTTGATTTATGGATTTGGTCAATTTCATTTGGAATTTAGAAAAACTTTCTTCTCGTAAAGTTGTAGAGAATTGAATTTCCTATAACAATTAGCATGAGATTCGAATTTTCGGATAAAAGGGCTATTTATTATGAATTATTGAAGTTCAAGTTCAAATAATTGCTTTTGGAAGTTTAAAATATTTTAATTACAAAACGTTTTTTCATTTTTGAAACTCATTTAACATGTGATTAGGAGGCTGAATTCATATTGTTAATAATGCGTATGAAGTTGTGGAAAAATTATAATATTAATTTATTAAATTTTCTACTTTGGTGTTCTAAAGCATTTTCCTATAAATAGGTGCTTAGGTTAGAATTGAAAATCACACCGTAAACTCAAGTTTTCTTTCTCTATATTATCGAGCATATTCTTGTGAGTATTTTGAGTATACTTTGAGTATTGCTATACTATGCAAGTTCAAGTCATAGCCTATATCCTGTTTCAACTAAATCTTGTCTTTCGAGGTAAGGATGTTATTTTATTGAAAATGATATTATTACTTCAATATCATTATGCCGAAATATTGGTTGGAAATTTTATCAAATTTGGAACTTTTTATGTCGGGGGTTACTATTTATGAGTTACAATTCACGAGTTACTATTCATGAGTTACTATTCACGAGTTACTATTCATGAGTTACTATTCACGAGTACTATTCATGAGCGTGAAGAAGATGTTTTTTGTGAAATTTCTATCTTTTGGTGTTTGAGTTACTATTCACGATCGACATTATTCACGATATCTGACTATTCATTCATAATATTAATTATTCATAGAAAAATGAAATTTCTTCTTTTTGTCCAAAATATCTATTATGGATACTAGCTTTGATTGTATCCATGTTTTGATCATTCTTGAATTTTACTCCACTCGATTACTTATGAAGTATTTTTGAACTTGGATTGTTTAAAATACTTAATCCTTAATATTTGTTCTTTTGTTTCACTTTGGATTCGTTTCCTTTAAAATATTTTTCATCATCCTCGGTCCTAAATGATGATATTACTTAATATCTTTGGCACCAGTGCAAAAAGATGAATGATTTCTTGATGAATATCTTTGGCCCGTAGAGCAAAGATGATGAGCAGCGTTGAGATGAACATGATCGATCGATTAATATCTTTGGCCGTAGTAAAAGATGAGCGAAGTGTTTAGATGAACATGATTAACTGATGAATATCTTTTGCTTTGTAGTGCAAAGATGAATATTTGATTCCAGATATATATTGATTGATGTTACAGGATAAAATATCGACGATGAACTTTTAAATTCATATATAGAAGATAGTAGTTTGCATTCTCTACTTAACTCTTCTAATGAATTATTATTTCGCCACGTAAGATTGATTTAAAACCTGGTTGTCTATTGTATTCTATTAGATTTTTTCCTGTTGGAGACTAACGATAATTTGTTGTATATTATCTTAGTCATAATATTCTTTATCGGGCTAGTTGAGCTCACCCTTTTCCTTGTTGTTCCATTTTTCTTCTCGTGGAGGCGAGAATGTAGCGTAGTACTAGCTCTGGGGTATGGAATGAAGGTTCTAGAGAGAGTTGTTTAGTAGTCCTCACCATTTTTGTAAAATAATGTATCAATAATTGTGATGGGGATTTATTTGGTATGTATATTGTCTAGAAGACAATAATTGTATTTAAACTCATAAGATATATGTTGTCGTATTTTTGCACGACAAATGTATTAATAAAGTTGTAGTTATTTCGTACCATGTATATTTGGCGACTCGTAATGGGTTGGATGGAATGGACCTATTTTGGGGCGCCACAATTTACATCATTGAAAATACCTTGTCATGTTTCAGTATTAATCTTTATCATGTCCATTCCATTGCATTGCATGAACATGATAAAGAGGGGCATCTATGAGACACTCGAAATTTTCTTCATCACATTAACATTGCGGGGAGGATGATTCATCTTTAAGAGGGAACCCTAAAAGACAATCCAAATCCATACCGGATACTACCGGAAGTTCATCATCAAACCCCGGATCGCAATCTGGGAGTAACCAAATCCAACCTCAGAGATAACCCCGAGGCCTGCAGATACAATACCGGACCACACACCAGAGAAGATCGATTAATCTCAGAGATGAACCCGAGGTATCCAGTCTCAGTCCCAACCATGGGCATAGGTCAATCCAACCTCAGAGATGACCCTGAGGATAGTCAAAGTCAACAGCAAGCCAACCTCAGAGATAACCCTGAGAAACGACTGCTACAACTGCGCGAAAACTGGAGATAACCCTGGGAGGGGCAAAATGGTCATTTTGTCAACTCAACTTTACTTCAAATCAAATACACTCATTTCAACTCAAATTACTTCAAAGAAAGTCGCACAAGAACCATATCTTAACTTCCGAGAGCAAACTACGCAAAACGGCTCATTGGATTGCCTGTCGAAAACCTGGGAATGCCATTTCGGTCATGGACCCATCTTCTTGGAATTAAAAAAAGGTCAAATCATATATCATTGCGTAGCTCTCAGAAAGAGCTTTCCAAAATGGTATGGCACACTTCCATCGGACTCACGGATTGAAAGTTATGAGCCACTGCTTAACAACGCTGGTAGTACTTCAACACATGCGGACCACACGCCTGGGGCACCCGGGCACAGCAGTACACTGCTATTAGGTGCCGCAGTACACTGCAGTTCCCCCTCTATAAATATGGGGCTTGGGGTGCTGATTTTCTAAGAGAAAAAGACGGGGAAACCCTGCACAATTCGCTCTGCACTCGCCCTACAGTTTATTTTCCCACTTTTAAACACTTGTGAGCTCATACATAGCCTCTTTTGTACCCACAAAAGCCCAGTGTTTACCCACTCTAAAGATATAGAAGCCCCTTTTTAGCAGTCAGCTATAAGCCTTCTCACACACTATAGAGTCTTTCTCTTCATCTTTGCACACACCCTTCTACACGTTGAGAGTCGTGTTGCTTGCTTTTGCCTTAGAACTTGGTCCATGGTTTCATTTCATCAGATATATATATATATATATATATATATATATATATATATATATATATATATATATATATATATATATATACATATATATTGACTAACATTATCGAGTTATGCCTCGATTGAGCCTGAACTTTTGGCCAGGAGCGTTCATCGCTTTAATATATATATATGAACGTGTGTGGGACTTTGTTCGATGAGCCTCGGATTTTTTATATCCGTGCGTTTATTCGCTTTTATATATATATATATATATATATATATATATATATATATATATGAACTGTGGTGGGACTCTGTTCGATGAGCCTGGATTTTATATCCGGTGCGTATATTTGCTTATATATATATATATATATATATATATATTTTGTCCCACCCGGAGTTTACTTCGTGGTGGTTGATCGCTTTTACAACTTTCTTTATATTTCGTCCTGCCTGGAGTTTACTTCGTGGCAGTTGACCGTATTTACAGCTTTATTTACATTTCGTCCCGCCTGGAGTTTCCTCCGTGGTGGTTGATAGCTTTTAACAGCTTTATGTACATTTTGATCCCCCATGGAGGTGCTTCGTGGTTGGTGATCTTGTCTGTATATATATATTTACAGCTTTTGAATATATACCTGCTTACTGCTTTTATATAAACTGCAGTATTTTGTGAGCCTAGGAATCATGTGATCACAGATTCATCCCATTGAATTTAGATTTGGTTCCCGTGATGGACATTTTCAGCTGTAAGCAGCTTGTAAATTATTCTGCGGAGTCTGAATTTCCTCAGATGGTTTTCATACTCATGAGGAAGTCGACATTATTTTTATATATTATTTTCGTACGGATGCCTCACATCCGTCAAATAAAATCAATTCAGCCGCTCATTTAATAAAAAATGGGAGTGTAAAAGATCTCAATTCCTATTGAGCATCAGGGTTTGAAAAACCTCTTTTATAAAACATCACTGCCATATCTTGTTAAAAACTCAATTTTTACATAAATTCAAACCCTGTATATATAAGTTCAAACGAGGCCTCGATAACTTCCATATAATAAACACATTGACCACACACACACACATTCGGATAATAGTTTCTTGAAAAGAGGCGGTCACGTGGTAATGACGGATGTCTGGGGTGCCTAACACCTTCCCCGCATAACCAAGTCCCCGGACCCTAAACGAATCTCGGTTTCACCGACCCGTATATCAGTGTCACATCATTGGGTCAATGTGCAAACCTTTTCTCGGTTGTGTTGGTACAACCATTTTAAAAAAACCAACTGGCGACTCTTAACAATCCATCGTCGACATTATACATGTCGGACCTTTTTCACTTGTTTTTTCAAACAAATCTCACTTAAAATGAGAACACCAAAGAACAAGTAATGGAAAGGGACACCCAAAAATTCCGACGTCGACAGGCATTGAACCAAAATTCGTCCATCTCATTTAATTGAAGTAACCTTTTCTCACCCGCTGCTTGGAGGTCGAGATTCAGTTTCCGAATGGCCCAGTATGCACTATGTTTTAATTCAACCGGGAGATGACATGCTTTTCCGTACACCATCCTGTAGGGTGACATGCCTATAGGATTCTTGTAAGATGTTCAATATACCCATAGGGCATCATCTAGACGCATTGCCTAATCTTTCCATGACGTATTGACCACCTTCTCCATGATTCTCTTAACTTCTCGATTCGAGACTTCTGCTTGACCATTGGGTTGGGGATGATATGCGGCTGCAATTGTATGACGAACCCCATACTTTATGAGCAACTTAGTGAACTGCTTGTTACAGAAGTGAGTTCCCTCATCACTGATTATCGCCCTCGGCGTCCCAAATCGTGTGAAGATATTTTTCTTCAAAAATCGTAAGACTGTGTTGGCATCATTCGTGGGTAAAGTTGCGGCTTCTACCCATTTGGATACGTAATCGACCACCAACAGAATTTACTGATTATTGAAGGATGATGGGAAAGGTCCCATAAAGTCGATTCCCCACACATCGAATAGTTCAACCTCTAAGATTGTGTTAAGTGGCATTTCATTGCGTTTGGAAATAATGCCTACTCATTGACACCGATCACATTTTAGCACATAGAGATATGCATCTTTGAATAGAGAAGGCCAGAAAAATCCCGATTGCAACACTTTGGTCGTTGTCCGATCACCAGCGTAATGACCTCCGTAATCTGATGCGTGGCAATGACCTAATATGCTATCCATCTCTTCGTGTGGCACACATCATCTAATCATTTGATCCGCACAAGTCTTAAACAAAAATGGTTCGTCCCAATAATATTGTCTAACATCGTGGAGGAACTTTTTTTGTTGTTGCGAATTCAAATCTGGGGGTAATACCTTACCAACCAAATAATTCACGTAATCTGCATACCATGGCAATGTCGTTGTTACTCGGAGAAGCTGTTCATCCGAAAACCTCTCATTAATCATGACATTGTCTTTTTGCTGAACTTCCGCATTTTCTAACCGAGAAAGATGATCCGCCACCTGGTTCTTGATACCTTTTCTATCTCGGATCTCCAAGTCAAATTCTTGGAGCAACAGTACCTATCGTATTAACCGCGGCTTGGCATCTTTCTTCTCAATCAAATAATTAATAGCAGAATGATCAGTGTAGACGATTACCTTGGTCCCGATGAGATATGCTCTGAACTTGTCGAAGGCAAACACAACCGCAAGTAATTCTTTTTCGGTGGTCGTGTAGTTCAACTGAGCATCCGTCAACGTCTTGCTGGAGTAGTAAATAGTGTGAAAAATTTTATCGCGACGTTGTCCCAACATCGCTTCCAATCTGCAGTAGTCATTTGGCGTCGCACATCAATTCAAACCAGAAAGACCAAATCCAAGCGCCACTATAATTCAATGAATGTAAGACCCCGAATTTTATGAAATAAAAGTATTCAATTTTTCTATTTAGTAAATGGTTAAATTGATAACAAGTTAAAGTTAAGGGTAATATATGAAATTTTTCAAAATACGCAAGTGGTTATAAAATATTCATTTATCGGGGTATTCGTTTGGTGGTCGTGGAATATTCTTTTCTCGCTTGGGAATATATTAAATTACTACAGTAAACCATTTGTAGGGCCCCATAATGTAATAATCGTCGGATGAAGAAAACGCACAAATTTGAGTTTTTATAAATAATTGGCGTAGTTGTTACCAATTAACATTGTTGGAATACTCGTGGTTAAAATACGATGAATACGCGTGAAGCACAAGAAAGAGTATTACCAGACAAGACAAAGAGATTTTTTCAATTATTGATTCTTACGTGAGAAGGCACTACTCAATAATTGTTACAAAGTAATTAATCGCTCAATATTTTATTTTATTGATTCAATAATTCTTTGCGTTGATATTTTATATTATTGTTGTTTAAATAATTGTCACTGCACAGTATCTCCATTATCAGATCAATAATTCATATTATTTGAATAATATTATTAGATAGCATTATTAGCAATGTCTAGAAAGTTCTGTCAAGAAGAGGTTTGGTCACCTAATTGCGTGCCAATAAGGAGAAATTCTTATCGTAAAGCCCCCTCTTTCTTGGGAACTGCCTGGTTGTCATTATTGTGATTCTGTAATATTATGTGAATAATTAATTATTGATTTATATGATAAGAAAATTTTTATTTGATGTGGATATAAATGATGGATTTATTTATATGGTTATAAATGAAGGAATTAATGTTGAGCTATTTTATCAGTATTTTGTCGGATTGGAGGCATTAAAAGATCAAATCAGTGTTCTTACAGCTTTATTCTGTGAGTTATAATTTTTAATCTGACCGTTGGATCGTTGTGAGTTTTGGATATGTTATACATATATAACTTGAGTATATGTTCACAAATTTTGAACCGTTAAAAATGAACAAATGATTTGTTATGAATTTTAAGAGGTGACTGATTCGGAAATTAGGTTTATAAATGATTTTGGTAGAAAATTCTAGAAATGGGTGGGCCCCACTTTTGGTTGTTGGGTGTAAGGCCCCCAAATCCGGGTACTTGAAACCCGAACTCGGTGCTTTACGATACCATTTCTATGAGCGGAATAATACTAATAATAATAACAATAATATAAAAGTCAAACTTAATTTACATAATTATCAGAGTCTAGCTCCCAAGTACGTAACCTTTAATACATTCATTACAACCCATGATAGATATTATGTCATACTTGTCTTAATATTATCAAACTATTACATAAACTACCACAAATCTTATTTTGTTAGCTTTCCTTTTTCCTTTGTTTCTACATGAGCTCTCTGGTTCTTCACACTTAGCTGAAAACATTTAAATTAAGCAAGGATGAGCATTTGAGTGCTCAGCAAGTAATAGCAATTATATATATAAGCTGAAATAGTTTAAATGTTTTCTTTATACTACCTTTCTACAACGATTCAATAGTTGTGAAGTAATCTATACCAATGATAATAATATATCAATTCTATACCCTATTTTTGAAACTACGTACTGACTATAAATAGGGTTAATGTGGCATACTATGAACATTATTTTCATTTTTGAAAAGGTTAAACAGAAATTCATCTGTAAACCGTCATAACTTACTTACGTACACGGGGTGATCACCTGCTATTATGCCATGCATTGATCAATACTACGTGCAAGAACGAGGGTATCGTTCACTCTGTCCGCCTTGGGCGCATAAAAGTTTTCTCGTGTAGGGATGTTCATACTTGTCTGGGTTCCAAATCAAAAGTTTTATCTTGTTCAACAATAATCTATAATTCAACATATATGTATACGGGTAATTGACAAAGGTATATCAACATGTGATTAAATACAATGATTATCCAAGTGGGGACACTTGTTTAACCATTTCTAGAAATTAACGAACAGAATATATATATCTGATTTACCATATACTAACATGTTGATAATCAATGAGCTTATATAATATAAGGTTAATAATCTGTACATTAATAAAATAATTCATAAATATTCTTACTCATGTCCATTGCATAAAGAAAATGCAAAGATAAGATATTTGCCTGATGCGATGCTTACAATTTGCAACTTAGTTTTATCGTTTATATCACGACCTATCATTAATCAAATCATTTTACTGATTAGAATAACATATTATAACACATAACACTGCTTATCAGCATTCAAAGACATACCCTAATCACATCAAGCACATATGTTTAATAACCATTGAATCACAAATAATCACTTTATCTAATCAAATTATCTAAGTCCAGATCAATTTCTGAAACATGTCGGTGTACCGACAGTTTTATCGGGTAATTATCGAGTCTAAGACTTTATTCTGTAACTTAATATCAGTCACACTATTTTTAAATGACTTATAATAATTTTAAAATATTTATTATAATTTATCATGAATTTTCAAACATCGAAATCATTATTAAATGATTTAAATATTACATAATTCAGTTATCATTAATATTTAATTAATATTAAACTATTAATGAAATCATTTTCAAAATGTTTAAAGTTATTTATAATAACTTAAAATACTTTTAAAGTATTAATATTAACCTTAAATGATTTTTAAAATATTTAAAATTATTTTTAAATAATTATCATTAATATTAAATTATTAATGTTTTATTTATCAAAATATTAAAAGTCATTAAGTATAACTTAAAATATTTTTAATTCATTTATATCCCTTTTAAATGATTTTAAGTAAATAAAACCATTTATAAACTATTTATTTAATATAATTATTAAATAAATTTAATATCATTAATAATAAATTAATAATTATTAATATTAAATTATTAATGAAATTATCCTTTAAATATTAAAGGTTATGTTTTATAATTTAAAATATCTTTAAACACTTTATTTTCATTTAAAATGATTATTATAATATTAAAATTATTTTTAAACTAAATTATTTAATATAATTATTAAATAACTTTAATATCATTAATAATAATTAATTAATGAAATTTATCTTTAAATATTAAAAGTTAGATTTTATAACTTAAAATATTTTTAAATACCTTATTATTATTTAAAATGATTTTTAATATAATAAAATCATTTTAATTAATTTATTTAATTCATTTAGTAAATAACTTAATTATCATTAATATTAATTTATTAATGAAATTTATCACAAAATATTAAAAGTCATTAAAATAACTTAAAATATTTTCTTATATCATAATATAATTTTAAATGATTTTTAAATATTAAAATCATTTTAAATAATTTATTTAATATTATAATTAAATAAATTAAATACTTTTAGTATTCCAAAAATATTAAATATTTATGAAATATATTTAAAATAATTAAAAACTAATTTTTCGGAATTTAAAATAATTTTTAATAATTTATTTTGTATTGTTAATAATTAAAAACTATTTTTTTTCTATTTATTAATTAATTTCTGGAAAATAAAATATTGTCTGTCGCTAAAGGTCACCTATAGTGACAAAACTGTCGCTATAGGTGTTCTTCATGTTCTTGAGCATTCATAAGGCAGTTTCGTGGGTACCACTTTGACCATTGATTAAACGCTACTAAATTTGTTTCTGGACATGTTGATGGTCAGATAATGTAGTACAAGTACAAGACTACACGATCCAACAGACAACATTATCAAAACATGCTTAACTAACGAGATCTGGAGCCTTGAACAAGCTGTCAGAGCTGTTCTTCATTTTCTAGGTTACCCAGAAATGAAGAACAGTTCGACTGGCTCGTTTTGGGCTTCCACAACTTGTTGATCTTGTAATGTTTTTGTTCTTTAAAACATGGAGTATGTAGCCAACATAACAAGGAAGAGATTCATTACATAAAAGCAACAAAACAACAATCAAATAACAAGATCCATGCTGGTCAAACCTCGCCGAGATCACGTTCTCGAAGTTTCGGGTTACCTGTAAAACTCAATTCGTGATCATCCGCCGCGCTGACCAGCCACTGACTCTCCTCCATATGATTCTTAGGATATTATAAGGCATGAACATGTAGTAAAAATATCAAGCTATAGACTAGATACAACACAAATAACAAAACATAAATACATTAAAAGATCTAACCGGCTTAAAAGCTTGTCGGTAGGTTCGATCGCTATTTCGGGTTACCCGTAAACTCCTTGGCCATCATTGGTCACTACTTTGATCAGAATAACTTCTATTCTAGACATCAAATGACCTTGAGTCCACTTGCAGATTACAGACCACAATACAGGCTACATGTAACAACTTAAAAACAACACAAATCATAAATGATCAAGGATCTGTGGCCACTGACATTCGTTGTCAGACCACAGAACCAAGTTTTTCCAGATTTTGCAAAAACTCAAATCCGAGCCTGTAGATGTTATGGATCTAACATCTATCAACCCAGATCATCATTATAAACTACTAACAACATATTCCAACACTCAAACATAACATCTAACAACCGAAATTTGGACAGATTTTGAATTAGGGTTTAATACCTTTACTTTGATCGATCTTGATCTTAGGCTTCTGATTTGTTATAGGTGATTGGGATTTGTTATAGCCGATATTTTCATGGGTTTTGGGTTGAGAGGGGCTTGTTTTATGGAAATGATTTTTCTCTTTAAGCTTATAGAACATAGATTTCATGGGGTGTCAATTTTAAGGGGTTTTACACGCATGGGAGAAAAAAAGTGATGAGGTGCAATTTGAACACTCATTTTTATAAAAATGGCTATTGTTAAATGACTTTTCTGAATCCTTTAATCTATTTTAATATGTAACATATCCCAAATGTATCTATCATGCAAGGTGTCAATATTGGATAAGGTTTTCATTATAATTTTTTACTAACGCATGGGATAAATCTACAAGTGATGAGTCATGCAATTTAGGAACACTCCATTTTAAATAAAGGGTAATTTGGTCATTTGCATTGTTATTTTAAGGGTATACTTGTCCATTGATTTGGTGGTTTGAATCTAGGTTTTAATCACTAGATTTTAATCCTTAAGGTATCCCAAATAATTTCTAGGGTTTTAAGGATTAAGATTAAAGTTCAATAAAATTTTAATTAGAACTTACTAAATAAAATTTAGGGTTTTAAAGACCTCAAATTATTAATAAATGAAATTTATTTTCCTCTATTTATTATTTTGAAATAGTAAGGGTTGATTTGATTAATGTGGATATATGGGTAAAAATACGCAAATATTTCTAATAAGCAAGTGGTTATAAAATATTCATTATATTTTCATGGAGAATATTCATTTGGTCGTGGAATATTAAGAATATACTTTATAATGGGAATATTCTAAAATAAAATTATTTGTAAATAGCATTTTGTGGGCCCCATATAACTAAAGCGATTGGATGAAGAAAACGATAAATATAAAGTTGTTTATAAATAAATAACAGTGGTTATAAAATACATTGTTATCAAATATCATCGTTGGAATAATTTGGGAATTGGTTAAAACACACTAATACGCATTGTTGAACAAAATAAAAGACACCAGATTGCACCAATTATTGATTCTTACGTAAGAAGGCACTACTCAATAATGGTTACAACAATTACTGTTCAGTATTTTATTTTATTGATTCAATAATTGCTGCATTGATATTTTATATTATCGTTGTTTCAATAAATTGTCATTACACAGTATTTTCCATTATCGAAGCAATAATTCATATTATCTGAATAATATTATTAGATAACATTATTGGCAATGTCTAGAAAGTTCTATCTAAGGAGAGGTTTGGTCACCTAATCGCGCGCCAAGAAGAAGAGAGATCCTTATCGAAAGCCCCCTCTTTCCGGGAACTACCGTCACAAGATCGTGATTTCAGTAATATTATTTGTGAATAATTAATTATTGATTTATATGATGAGGAAAATATTGATTTTATGTGGATATAGATGGAGAAATTTTTTAATGTGACAATTGTTGAAAATTAATATTTTATCTTTTCTCGATAAAATAATTCATTTAAATATATTATTTTAATAATATATTAATGGTGATATTTTTATAATGAATGGGATATATGAGTATATGAGGAGGAAGAGTATTTTTGTGGCATTAAATGATTAAACATATTTTGTGTGTTGGTGGACCCAATTATCGACTAAAATTTGATTATACTAGTAAAATCGCCTGCTTGTGGATTTTGGCCAATTTCTGTTTGGAATTTGGAAAAACTTTCTTCTCGCAAAGTTGTAGAGAATTGAATTTTCTATAAAAACTCGCGAGATTCGAATTTTTGATAAAAGGGCTATTTATTATGAATTATTGAAGTTTCAAGTTCAAATAATTGATTTTTGGAAGTTTTAATTAATTTATTTTGAGAAAAACGTTTTTTGGTGAGTTTGTGAACCTCATTTAACATGTGATATGGCTGAAATCAGATTTCAAAGATGGGATAAGGAATTTTGTTTATAAATAATATTATTATATTAAATTTTCTACTTTGGTGTTTCTAAGCATTTTCCTATAAATAGGAGCTTAGGTTAGAATTGAAAATCACACCGTAAACTCAAGTTTTCTCTCTCTCGATATTTTGAGCGATTTCGTGAGTATTTTGAGTATACTTTGAGTATTGCTATACGGTGCAAGTTCAAGTCATAGCCTATATCCTGTTTCAACTAGAAGTACTGCCTTTCGAGGTAAGGATGTTATTTTATTCGAAAATGATATTATTTCTTCAATATCATTATGTTTAAATATTGGTTGGAAATTTTTATCAAATTTGGAACTTTTTTCATGTCTGGAGTTACTATTCACGAGTTACTATTCATGAGTTACTATTCACGAGTTACTATTCATGAGTTACTATTCACGAAAGTTACTATTCACGAAAGTACTATTCACTAAGCGTGAAGATGTTTTTTTTGTGAAATTTCTATCTTTTGGTGTCTGAGTTACTATTCACGATATCAAGACTATTCACGATACCAAGACTATTCACTTAATACGCACTATTCAATTTAAAAATGAAATTTCTTCTTTTTGTCAAAAAATATCTATTCGGATACTAGCTTTGATTGTATCCATGTTTTGATCATTCTTGAATTTTACTCCACCGATTACTTATGAAGTATTTTTGAACTTGGATTGTTTAAAATACTAATCCTTAATATTTGTTCTTTTGTTTCACCGGATTCGCTTTTCTTTAAAATATTTTTCATCATCCTCTCACCCTAAATGATGATATTATTAATATCTTTGGGCCAGTAGTGCAAAGATGAATGATTTTCGATGAATATCTTTGGCCCCAGAAGCAAAGATGATGTGTGTGAGATGAATACGACCGATCGATTAATATCTTTGGCCCGTAGTACAAAGATGATGAACAGTGTTTAGATGAACATGACTAATCGATGAATATCTTTTGCCCTCAGAAAAAAGATGAATATTTGATTCCAGATATATATCGATTGATGTTACAGGATAAAATATCGACGATGAACTTTTAAATTCATATATGTAAGATAGTAGTTTGCATTCTCTACTTAACTCTTCTAATGAATTATTATTTCACCGCAGTAAGATTGATTTAAAACCGGTTGTCTATTGTATTCTATTAGATTTTTCCTCGTTGGAGACTAACGATAATTTGTTGTATATTATCTTAGTCATAATATTCTTTATCGGGCTAGTTGAGCTCACCCTTTTCCTTTTTGTTCCATTTTTCTTCTCAGAGGCGAGAATGTAGCGTAGTACTTAGCCTGGGGTATGGAATGATGGTTCTAGAGAGAGTTGTTTAGTAGTCCTCACCATTTTTGTAAAATAATGTATAAATAATTGTGATGAGGATTTATTTTGGTATGTATATTGTCTAGAAGACAATAATTGTATTTAAACTCACAAGATATATGTTATCGTATTTTGCACGACAAATGTATTAATAAAAAGTTATAGTTATTTCGCATCATGTATTTGGCGCACTCGTAATGGGTTGGATGGAATGGACCTATTTTGGGGGCGCCACAGCTTGGTATCGAGCTTAGGATATGATCTTCATGAGATCGGGGAATAGAACTAGGAGGGAGAGACGAGTAAATCCTTCGCGCTAGTGTGTCCTACCTAAGCTTATTTGTTAGTTGGTCAAGATATATAGGATATTATGTGATATATTGATTTCTTAATTAACCCCTTTTTTTTATGACAATATTTGAGAATGTCGAATCGAGAATATTAACAAGTGGAGTAAATGAGACCGTGGAGATGCCTCAGATTTTACCAACGAGGAGAACGCAACAGTCGGGCAATGTACCTCCCGTGAACAAACACCACCGAAAGCAGATGATGAACGAGGGATGTTTAGAAGCTTTTTGCAGCTCATGAAAAATCGCACGAGGGAGACTCGTGTTCAAAATACAGGAGGAAATGATAGCAATTCACGTGGTCACAGCCAAGCAGCTTCAAAGAGTTGGGACCACTGCATTCTGGGGAAAGCCGGATCCGATCATATGAAACATGGGTCAAACAAATTACCAAGATATTCGATGTCTGGGATGCACGGAGGAATGTAAAGTTCCATTCGCTACTTTTATGTTTCAGAACGAGGCAGGCAGACATCGGTGGGAATCAGGAAGCGCATCCATCCAAACCGCACTCAAAGATGTCATGGGAGACATTTCAGAAATAGTTCAATGACAAGTACTTCCCCGAAAGTATTCGGCTATATATGAAGGAAGTGGAGTTTATTAGATCGAGCAGTAATAACATGATTTGTGTCCCAAAGACGAGGCGTAAGTTCGCGGAGTTATCCGTGTTTGCACCTCATTTGGTGGAGAATGAGGAACGATGACGCGGATGTTTCGAGAGGTTTGAAACCCGCATACGCCAAGATCTCATTTCTCATAAATTTTCTCTATTCGAGATGTTGTCAAATGTGGCTCGCTTGTTAGAGCGAGATAACGAAAACGCTCAACCGAGGGACCATAACCGTGGATCATATCAAGATAGCAGCCATCGTAATAACGATAACCAAACGGAGAAAGAAGAATACTGGACAAAGGCAGAACCACTCCGGTGGTAATCGTGGCCATGAAAATAAAAGAAGCGAAGCCGGGAGGAGATTTTAAAAGAGGAGATTCAACAACGACTATGTGAAGACGCAAACGCCAAGAAGAATCGGTTCCAAGGGAGGAGAAAGACCACCCATCGATGTTACAAATGGGAAAGAGGGACATATCACCCCAAACGCCCACAACAGCTTTAAGGTATGCTATAATTGTGGAAAAGAAGGACATATCGCCGAGATCAGACGATATCGAAACCCAAACCAAATGAATGGTGACTCAAAAGGATGTCCCGTAAAAGTCAAAGTCAACGGTTCTCGAAGAGCGCTTTGTCGTGACTTCCAATTAAAATGCGAGGAACCCGAACGGTTAGCACGGGTTAGTTAATTATAAATTCTGCTAAGTTTATACCTTACTAGATACCTGGTTCTACCCATTCTTTTTATCTCTCTTGCTTGCGCCAACGCTTGAACTCGACTACGGAGAAATTAGACTTTGACCTATTTATGGAGACTCCGTTAGAGAAACTTTCATTACATCCGTTGTTTAGAAATCTTGCTTGATTCAGTTGGCACTATATCACATTACCGTTAACCTTATTTCTATAGAGATATTTGCTTTTGATGTGATTTTAAGGTTAACTACTCATCACGCCGAAATTGATTACTTTCGTAAGGTGTTAGTTTTCATATTCCTAAGCAACCCGTTATTCAATTCAAGCAATCAAACCATTGTAGTCAAACATTTTCATATCAAGCCATGAAGTCATTCGCTTATTACGGATGTCAAGTTTTCTTAGTCCATGTTATGGATTTGAATAAAGACACGCCGATTTGAATAATATTCCGTTGTTATTGATTTTTCCCGACGATTTTCAAGATTTTTCGCTTACTCCCAAAGCTCGATATTAAATTTTGTATCGATTTGAAACCCCAGACAAAACTCATTTCTAAAATCTCATATCGAATGGCTCCTATTGAACTTCGTGAGTTAAAATTCAACTATAGAATTTGGTACCGAGCCTTTATCCGGTGACTTCCTTTGTGGAATGCACAAGCCGCATTTTCCGTAGGGGACACCATATTCGCAATGCGATAGTAAACCGATAGGTGTCATTGTAACGCATATCCAAGGTTGGGATATGAGTCACAGCTTGAGAACAACCTAAGTCTCAGAATCTAAATACGTAGCTTTCAGGCTTAGTTGGTTATTATCTGAGATTCGTTCAAGGATATTCTCAATCGCTATTCCATTAACGCAAATTGACTCAGAGAGATACAAAATTCAATGGAGCAAGGAATGTGGGAAGAGCTTCAAGAACTCAAGAGGAGACTCATTTCAGCAAATGTGTTCACCATGCCATCCTCGAAAAGTTTAACGTGGTAGCCGACGTGTTGAGTAGAAGATCGATACAAGCACGAAAGTACGATATTGTCAAAGACTCATTTCAGATAATTTACAAATAATAGAGATGGAGATGAAAACTCTAGGTACCCACGTGATGATATACTAGTATAATCGATTTTAATCGATAAAGTTAAAGTCGCTCAAGCCACACAACCGAGTCGATGAATTTGAAGAAGGAGGTGCAAGAAGTTGTTATTTCAAAAGCAAGAATCTGGTGAGGTGAGGAAAGCTCAAACCTTCGATTTATTAATCCATTTGAAATTCTCGATCGAATAGAACCGTGGCCTATAGACTCGCTTTTACCGCCAAGTATGACGACGCGTGTTCATAACGCTTTTCACGATCGATGTTACGTAAATATGTGGACGAATTCAACCACGCCATTGAAGTTAGAACCGGACGAGATAGTCAAGACTTAACGCACGAGGAGGTACCGCCAAGATCTTGGATAGAAAGAACATGTCCTATGTATCGAGGTTATACCACAAGTTAAAGTTTTGTGGAGAAACCATGCTATCGAGGAAATGACCGGGAGTTGGAAACGGAAATGAAAGCGAGGTATTCTCATCTTTTCAAACACTGTGTACGCACGCCAATTTCGAGGACTAAATTTCATAAGGAGGGGAGGTCAGAAGACCTCAAATTATTAATAAATGAAATTTATTTTCCTCTATTTATTATTTTGAAATAGTAAGGGTTGATTTGATTAATGTGGATAGTTATGGGTAAAATACGCTAATATATTCGAATAAGCAAGTGGTTATAAAATATTCATTATTATCGAGAATATTCGTTTGGTCGTGGAATATTCAGATCGCTTGGGAATATTCGCACGACTACGCGCAAATTTTTGTGGGCCCCATAACAAAAAGCGATTGGATGAAGAAAACGACAAATATAAGTTATTTATAAATAACTACAGAAGTTGTTACCAAGTTAATATCGTTGAATACCCCGTGGTTAAAACACACTAATACGCATTGTTGAACAAGAAGATACCAGATGATTGCACCAATTATTGATTCTTACGTAAGAAGGCACTACTCAATAATTGTTACAAGAATTACTATTCAAGATTTTATTTTATTGATTCAATAATTCACGATTGATATTTTATATTATCGTTGTTTCAATAAATTGTCATTACATGAGTATTTTCCATTATCGAAGCAATAATTCATATTATCCGAATAATATTATTAGAAAACATTATTGGCAATGTCTAGAAAGTTTCGCTTAAGGAGAGGTTTGGTCACCTAATCAAGGCGCCAAGAAGAGAGAGATCCTTATCGAAAGCCCCTCTTTCCTCAGAACTACCGTCACAAGATCGTGATTCTCGTAATATTATTTGTGAATAATTAATTATTGATTTATATGATGAGGAAAATATTGATTTTATGTGGATATAGATGGAGAAAAATTTTAATGTGACAATTGTTGAAAATTAATATTTTATCTTTTTCTCGATAAAATAATTCATTTAAATATATTATTTTAATAATATATTAACGGTGATATTTTTATAATGAATGTGGGATATATGAGTATATGAGGAGGAAGAGTATTTTGTGGCATTAAATGATTAACACATGTTTTGTGTGTTGGTGGACCCCATTTATCGATCAAATTTGATTATAATTTGTAAAATCGCTTCGCTTGTGGATTTTACCAATTTTTGTTTGGAATTTGGAAAAACTTTCTTTCGCAAAGTTGTAGAGAATTGAATTTCCTATAAAAACTTTTGAGATTCGAATTTTCTGATAAAAGGGCTATTTATTATGAATTATTGAAGTTTTGAGTTCAAATAATTGATTTTTGGAAGTTTTAATTAATTATTTTGAGAAAACGTTTTTTTGGTGAGTTTGTAAACCTCATTTAACATGTGTATGGGCTGAAATCAGATTTCAAAGGTGGGATAAGGAATTTTGTTTATAAATAATATTATTATATTAAATTTTCTACTTTGGTGTTCTAAGATTTTCCTATAAATAGGTGCTTAGGTTAGAATTGAAAATCACACCGTAAATCAAGTTTTTTCTCTATTTCTCTATATTTCGATATTTTGTGAGTATTTTGAGTATACTTTGAGTATTGATATACGGTGCAAGTTCAAGTCATAGCCTATATCCTGTTTCAACTAGAAGTACCGCTTTCGAGGTAAGGGATGTTATTTTATTCAAAATGATATTATTTCTTCAATATCATTACGCCAAAATATGGTTGGAAATTTTTATCAAATTTGGAACTTTTTCATGTCTGGGTTACTATTCATGAGTTACTATTCACGAGTTACTATTCAGTTACTATTGAGTTACTATTCACGAGAGTTACTATTCATTTAGTACTATTCACTAAGCGTGAAGATGTTTTTTTGTGAAATTTCTATCTTTGGTGTTGAGTTACTATTCACGATACTAAGACTATTCACATTAAGACTATTCACTTAATACTTGACTATTCACCTAAAATTAAATTTCTTCTTTTTGTCCAAAATATCTATTCGGATACTAGCTTTGATTGTATCCATGTTTTGATCATTCTTGAATTTTACTTCACTCGATTACTTATGAAGTATTTTTGAACTTGATTGTTTAAAATACTTAATCCTTAATATTTGTTCTTTTGTTTCACCGGATTCGCTTCTTTAAAATATTTTTCATCATCCTCACCCTAAATGATGATATTACTTAATATCTTTGGCCCAGTAGTGCAAAGATGAATGATTGATGAATATCTTTGGCCCGTAGTAGCAAAAGATGAACAAAAGTGTTGAGATGAACATGACCGATCGATTAATATTTTGGCCCGTAGTGCAAAGATGAACAGTGTTTAGATGAACATGACTAATCGATGAATATCTTTGGCTCAGAGTGCAAAAGATGAATATTTGATTCCGTATATATATTGATTGATGTTACAGGATAAAATATCGACGATGAACTTTTAAATTCATATATGTAAGATAGTAGTTTGCATTCTCTACTTAACTCTTCTAATGAATTATTATTTCACCGCATAAGATTGATTTAAAACCGGGTTGTCTATTGTATTCTATTAGATTTTTCCTCGTTGGAGACTAACGATAATTTGTTGTATATTATCTTAGTCATAATATTCTTTATCGGGCTAGTTGAGCTCACCCTTTTCCTTTTTGTTCCATTTTTCTTCTCGTGAGGCTAGAATGTATGAGTAGTACTAGCCGGGGTATGGAATGATGGTTATAGAGAGAGTTGTTTAGTAGTCCTCACCATTTTTATAAAATAATGTATAAATAATTGTGATGAGGATTTATTTGGTATGTATATTGTCTAGAAGACAATAATTGTATTTAAACTCACAAGATATATGTTATATATGTATTAATAAAGTTGTAGTTATTTTATCATGTATTTGGCGACAAATGGGTATTAATAAAGCCACAAATATATAGTTATTTCTTATACAATGTATTTAAAATAAAATAAAAAAAAATTTATCGTAAAATTCTTATGGATGGAATGGACCTATTTTGGGGAAGCACGACAAAATTGGTTTCTTTTTCCTCATTAAATTATCACCTTTTTTAGTTTACTGTGACTATTCACGATATATATGCACTATTTATATATATGTACAAACTATTTCTTATGATATATGACATTATTTACGATTATCACGATTCTTATTCACTATGTACAAATATCGTTTAGTACTATTCACGAGTTACTATTCATGAGTTATTTATTCATCTTTAGTTACTATTCACGAAGTTACTATTCACAGTACTATTCACGAGTACTATTAAAAATTGGTTTCTTTTTCCGACCAAATTATCGTTGATTTATGATTGTTGCTCTTGAAAATAAATGCAGTTATTGATCATATTGTTTTTATTATCATATATAACATTTTTATAACCCTGATGTTGAATTTCTCTTTCACTTGAGTGTAAAGATGGGTAGATTATTGGTATGATCGTGACTATGGGTTCTCTTTAGCCAGTAGTGCAAAGATGAATTGTTAACTCGGTATGATCATTTGACCATTGAATTTATAATTGAATATCTTTAGCTTAAGTGTAAAGATGAATTGATTAACATGGTTATAATTATTGTTTATATAAATTCTGAAATGATTATATATTTCTTTGAGATATGAGTATATTTGGCATTCTGTAGTGCAAATATGAACTGTTGATGAATATATTTGGCCCAGAGTGCAAATAAGAATCTGTTGAGGAATATCTTCATTCGTAGTGCAAAGATGAATTATTGATGAATATCTTTGGCCCATAGTGCAAAGATGACTTGTTGTTGAATATCTTTGGCCTGTAGTGCAAAGATGATTTGTTGATGAATATCTTTGGCTCGTAATGCAAAGATGACCTATTGTTGAATATCTTTGGCCTGTAGTGCAAAGATGACTTGTTGATGAATATCTTTGGCCCGTAGTGCAAAGATAAATTTATTAGTATGATTATGAACATGAACTGTGATTTGATATAACCATGATCTTTGATGTTTCAGGTGATGAAAATTATCTTTGTCCTGGATGAGAAAAGGAATTTAGAACTACAATTACGATTATGAAGTTATACATGTGATTGTGGACGTGAATTGTTGATTGATGTTCTGAGGATAAAACATTGTTGGTGGACTTTTAACATGGAGAAGATAATAGATTTTACGGTCTATTGACTCTTCTAATGGATCGCTTCGTTCATTTGCAACTATGGTTGAAAAGTTTTTCATCTACCATATGTTCTAAATCTCGATTTATTATCGATGAAGGCTATTGATAATTTAATTATCTTTAGTCATGATATTCTTTTTTGGCTAGTTGTGCTCACCTTTTGCTTCACAATTCCTTTTCGTGTAATAAGAGTGTAGTTTGGTTTGAGTGAGGGTAATCTGTGGAAATAGTAAGCAGTGGTCTCTAATGTGGATGTTCTCCTAAATAGTATAGAAAGGTGTTGTATACATCATTTAGTAGTTATATTTGGTGAATCAAATAGGGTGAGGCGAACCCAACGTTGGAAGGGTGTTTTGCCACTATCATACAAGATATCTAATGACTACAACCTCGTGTCATCATATAAGACAGGTTGTGATCATCCATTTCTTCGAGTATATCTACGAGCACTACCTATATAATCTTGGTGTTTGGTTGAAGTATAACTCTCAATTAGAGACCGTGGAGATAATGATATGTCAAGAGAAGACTCACCATTGAAAAGAATATGATAGTAATCTTCTCATTTTTCTTTGGGGTCTATTGGTTCAACCAAGGATAATTTTGTGGCCATATGATATCTATCATAACCTAGACGCATGGCCTCCCATGTACGAAGATTTCCTTGAGCACTTCCCAAAGATTTTAATTTCTAAAACAGTTTTTGACTATACCTTTATGTAAGATGTCATGGTGACGTGCTACCCAAGTTGGTGTCAAGAGTCACAGTTGATATATATATTTGTATCAAAACTCACAACACATGAGTTGTTGTATTTTGCACGACAATTGTTGTAATACAGTTGTAGTTATTTTCTGTACCATGTATTTGGCGACTCAGAATGGGTTGGATGGAATGGACCTATTTTGGGGTTGTCACACTGAAACCAATTTCTTCTTTAATATTTTAAACGCATCGTTGCATGAATGATCCATTTTGAAAGGTACATCTTTTTCCAAGAGGGAACATAAGGGTTTCGAAATTATGGAGAAGTCTTTAATGAAGCGTCTGTAGAAACTCGCATGTCCCAAAAAACTCTGTATTCCCTTCACAAATGATGGAGGAGGTAGTTTCTCAATCATCTCAATCTTTTCTCTATCCACCTCTAACCCTGTTGCAGAAACCTTATGCCCCAAAATTATCCCTTCTTGCACCATGAAGTGACATTTTTCCTAGTTAAGAACTAGGTTAGTCTCCACACAACGCTTCAACACAAAGACCAGATTTTTCAAGCATAAATCAAAACTATCACCGAACACGAAGAAGTCATCCATGAATACTTCCAAATTTTGTTCTACCATATCTGAGAAGATCGCCATCATGCACCGTTGAAAGGTTGCTGGTGCATTACATAAACCAAAAGACATACGACGGAAGGCAAACGTACCATAAGGCCATGTGAATGTAGTTTTTTCTTGATCTTCTGGGGCTATGGCAATTTGATTATAGCCGGAATATCCATCCAAAAGACAGTAGAACTAATGTCCCGCTAACCTATCCAACATCTGAACAATGAACGTCAAGGGGAAGTGATCCTTGCGTGTGGCTTTATTCAGTTTGCGGTAATCCATACATACTCTCCATCCTGTAACGGTTCTAGTGGGGATGATCTCATTAGCTTCGTTTTTCACCACGGTCATGCCCCCTTTCATTGGTACGAACTGTACAGGACTTACCCATGAACTGTCCGAGATTGGATAAATAATGTCGGCATCCAACCATTTTATGATCTCCTTTTTCACCACATCTTTCATAATGGGGTTTAGCCTTCTTTGCTGCTCAATGGTTGATTTTGCTCCCTCTTCCAATAAGATCTTATGCATACAAAATGATGGACTAATTCCTCGAATATTCGCTATAGTCCATCTGATTGCTGTTTTGAACTCTCGCAATACCCTTAGCAGTTTATCTTTTTGCGTGTCAGTTAAATCTATCGAAGCAATGACTGGTAGGGTATCATCTTTTCCCAAATAAGAATACTGTAAATGAGATGGTAGCGGTTTTAATTACAACACCGATGGCTCTTCTATCGAGGGTTTGAACTTTTTACCTTCCGTATCTGGCCTATCAAGAGTGTCGAAGGATTGATTATTTTTCCGGGTGGAAGGTAATGCATCTAGCCATTTGACATACTCAATGTCATCTTCAATACCATAGTCATCCATCCTGAACAAAACAGATTCTAGTGGGTCCTCTGAATAATATCCGTTGTACTTGTGATTAACTAATTCATCCAACATATCCACCCGCAAACATTCACCCTTGTCTTTCGGATAAGTCATTGACTTGAAAACATTGAAGGTGACTTGTGTTAGGTTTGTAATATTCATGAGCGCAATCAAATTGCATAAAAAATGCGGAAGCGTGTAAAATCAGAGTTTAAAAAATTTACAAACCATATATGTTAGGTTTGTAATATTCATGTGAGCAATCAAATTGCATAAAAAGTGCGGAAGCGTGGTAAAAATCAGAGTTTAAAAAAAAATTACAAACCATATAACCCGGATCACCCTTTATGCATAATTATTAATTAAACGAAAAGATAAAAAATAAATCATACCCTTGAAGATCGAGCTTCCTCAGGTACAAGTTCACCTCCAAATCCTTTCGCGTTCAATCTTGAATCCACCGGGTTTGGTTCCTTCCTTTGATCAACGTTAGCCACCCAAATGTTTGGCCTCTAGAGGTGATCCACCAAGGAAGAAGAAAATTCAAGAAGATGGGTGGTTGGCTAAACCCTAGTTTTTCTATCTCTATAGAAAGGGTGTACTCTCCCAACAATTGGAATTATTACGTATGTTGAAAAATCAACAACTCATCCCACCCATAATAAGACTCCTCTTATTTATAGATGTGGGCAACCCACCTTAACAATTAAGGAATTGGGTTTTAATTAATTAATTCTTTTAATTAATTAAGCCCTAATCTTATTAGGGATAATTAATTAAACTCTTTTAATTAATTTAACTTCCTAATCCAATTAGGAATAAATGAGAGTACTTATATTAAATTAATTCCTAAACTCTTTTAGAAATTAAAATAATAATAATTGTAATAATATTAATAAGACTCCTCTTATTAATTTATATTTAATATTTCTAAAATATTAAATAATAATATTAAGCTATTTAATTTATTCTATCACCATAGATTAAATTAAATATACTTAATATATTATTACGATTATGCCATTAACTTCTTAAATAATTATTCTTCCTTTATGGTGTGACCCTTTAGGTTCTCCATATTAAACCCGGTTGTGAATAAATCAATTAGAATAATTCTAATCTTATTTAAATAAATAAATTAAACAATTAATTTATTTAAATAAATAATATTTATTCTACAATAGGATGATAAGCCTCCTAGCGATCAACGACTTTCCAGATAATATAGATTTCAACATTAATCATAAAAGAACCTTTGAGTAAATAGTTACCGTGACAATTCAATCCTTCCACCATACAATGTCCCAATTAAATATAAGACATGGAATTACATCACAAGTCTTATTTTATTTAATTATATGTATTTCGACTCTTATACGCACAACACCTAAATAATGCAAATTAGAAACTCCTTTCTAATTTCATTCGCCTTCGCCAAGGACTATTGGGTTGTCATTTATCGAATCACATAGGACATTTCTCTTCTTTATTAGAAGTGGTAGATTCTTTATCGATCATACATTATCTCCATGTACAACTTATTATACCCAAGCATACCCTTTGATATACCCTAAGGGTCTTAAGGAATAAGTCAAAGTATAACTCATCATACACAAGATACTATGATGATCTCAAGTCCAAGGATTACTTCAGATTACTATCACTACAGAATTCCTATCGACAGGCAAATAAAACTCCATTAGGTATTCCTTAGCGAGCCAACGCTCAAGTGAACTTATTCTCTAATAAGCACCTACATACTTGCTTTAGTGTCTCCACACAAAATGATCATGAGATCAATCATCCTCATCCAATGAGCAAGCAAACAACGTATGTACCAATCTATCCGGATTCACTAATCCCCAATTTAGTAATCCAACGATTGGGAACTATTTTAGTTTTAAGCTTTCAAAGAATTTAGATCTCATTAGAATGATCATCATCATTATTCTAAAAGCATTGCTTAAAACTATGGGTTTATCACATATTATAAAACAAAGATCATGTAGATAATTAAAAGCCTTTAATAAATTAATACTTTTTATTAATAAATGAATAAGATTGTTACAAAGTATATGCTTTATCATCAAACATGATTGGCTTGTATGCATATTACTTTCAATCTCCCACTTGCACTAAAGCCAATCGCCATGGTAACTCATACTCTTCTCTCTAAGTGACGATTATCCCGGCTTTGTTGGATAAGCTTTAGTTAATGGATATGTAATGTTGTTCATGAGAGTCCACTATCTCTATAGTGATTTCCCATCTTTCAATGATTCTAATAATCAAATGAAAGTGCCACAACACATGTTTAGATCCAAGATGAGACTTAGGAACTATTCCTAGTTCAGAATGAACTTTTAATCCAAACAATCAACTCTTGCAAGCTTCATTTATAGCTATATACTTTGTCTTTATCACTAAACCAAAGAACTCTTTTGTTGTTTGGAACCTTTCCAATTCAATCGCACTAATCTGCTCAAGATAACGCTTTACCTTAAAGTGGATTTTTATTTCTCTTGGTCCGTCTCGAAAACTTGAGTCAGTAAAGCCCTCTAGTTTTAATTCGGACCCACCATGTTTGCTCACATCCTTAGTGGGTTAAGAACTTTAAGATGTTTTTCATCGCCTTACGTTGATCTTCTCCGTAATATGACCGATCAACATCGGGTCTCGTATATTTCATCCATACATGATTGTCACTCATGCGATCTCTCTTCTTTGGAGTCTATGGGGACTATTAAGAGAGATACACTCCATAGCTCATCGACATGAGACATCTCTTGGAGTTTGCCATGCTAAACGACTTTAGCATCAAATGAATATACGTTCCTTGGGTTAAGTCGAGCATCCTCTTAAATCTATCTATATAGATTTATATCCCCAATTAAGATACTCTTCCCAAACCATTCATGGAGGAATGTTTAGACAACTTTATCATTACTGATTGTAGCATTGGTATGTCATTCCTTATCCGTAGTATATCAACATATAATACTAGAAATTTTCACGATGCTCCCACTGACCCTTTTGTACACACTAGAAGTCTTACCTCATCGAATGTAACTCTGGATCATCATCTTCTATGATGTGTACCTCATCATCATCATCCATGATGAAATCCATACCTCCTAGGTATCTTTGGTACTATTCCAGATTTACGATTCGGTTGTAGTACAATAGGTCTATCTACAGGTTCCTCTTATTTGACTTATAGTGTTTTGTGGTTCTTGAACTCTTCAAGATCTATTATCCTCCCATTAGCCCCTTCAATGATAAACACCTTTATCTTAGAAGGCAGCGCGTTTCGCAACAAACACCTTTTGCAAAGTAGGATTATAGAACATATACCCTAAACTTACTTTAGGATGTCCCACAAATCGACACTTGTCAAATCTTGTCCCAAGCTTATCCTTTGAAACCTTTTCACATAAGCTGGACAACCCCTTATCTTAACATACTTAAGATTAGGAATCCTCCCCGTCCATAACTTTTTATGGAGTCTTGGGGTGGATTTAGAGGTTACCATTTCGTAGATATGCAGCCATTTCTAGGACATTATCCCAGAAGGATACTGGAATGTCGGTAAAATCATTATGGACCGTACCATGTCCAACAAGGTATGATTTTTCCTTTCAAATACATCAATCAATTATTGCGTATCAGGATGTGTCCATTATGAGAAAACCATTTGAGATGATCTAGAAACTTATTGCACAAGTATTTATTCCTTGATCTAATCAAAGAATCTTAATACTTTGTCAATTTGTTTCACTTATGAATTCTCTGAACCTTTCAAATAATTCACACTTGTATTTCAATAAATACATACATTCAACTCTTTGAATGATCATCTCCTTTTTCTTATATTAGTTTGTTCAATTTACAAAATAATTTTTCACGTAAGTCAAGTATACAAAATCCATTAAGTAATCTTTTCATTCTATACTTAAACATTATTATTATAAATAGAACAACAATTGTTCTTAATTATAATACCAAAGATTTTATTGTCCAACAATAAAATGGAAATAATGTTTCTAACAAGAATTGGAATACAATAACAACTTATCGACTTAATAGATTTGTTCAGTAGGCATTGCTAAACTATAAGTTTCTATGGTTAATGCAAGAACCTTTGCTTCATTTTCCACACATAGGATTACTTATATTTGTTTAGCTTTCTACTTCTGCTTGGTCCCTTCATAAATCTACATTTATGATAACCAAAGTCGGTATCCAATACCCAAGTAAAACCTTGACTTAAAGAAAATTTTATTTTAAATCATGAACAAATTTGTATTTATAACCGAAACTTCACTAAGCTTCTTTGGTTAGCCTCTGCAAGATGCTTCTCGCAGTTTCTTTCCAGTGCCCATACTTATTGCAGTGGAAGCAAGCTCCTTTGCTATCCGTATCAGTTTTGTTCTTATTATCCTTTGTTTACGCCTTTCTGTTTACCTTCTTTGAATCGTTCTTCTTTTCAGAAGACCCTTTGGCCCCTACCAGTAAGACTTGGTCTTTCTTGGTTGGAAAGTGACTCTCAACATTTTTCAATACGTTAAGCAAATCAGCAAAGCTGATATCTAGCTTGTTCATATGAAAAATTCACAACAATTATGAAAGGAGTACGGGAGTGAGTGCAAGATCAAATCTTGGCTCAACTCTCCATCCATGACAAAACCAGTTGTCCTAATTGATCAATCAAATTGATTATGTTAAGAACTTTTGTCTATACTATAGTGCCATTGGCCATTCTAGATCGGAAGAGCTCCTTAGATATCTCGATATCTATCACCCCATTTTCCTCACCATCAACTACTTGATGTGCAGAATATGGTAGGAGCATCCATAGTTTCATGCTTGTGCCAAGCTCGTTACTCATAGATGCGAGCATGATGCATTGAGCCAATCATGCATCATCTTGCCACTTTCTAAAAGTAGCAATGTCTTCCTCGAGGCATTATTCGCAACCATTGCGAGGATAGGCGATTAATGACATAAGATAGCTTTTCAAACTATGAGAACTATTCTCAAATTCCTTAACCAATCCATTTAATTGATTGGCCCCGATTAATTTAGCATCTAATATGCTTCAGAGTGATAGTAATTTTAGACATTGTAAAATTTCGTAAATGAATTTGTAATTAACAATATTTTAACATACATTCTTTTATTAATTACCAAAATAATTTAGGTCTTGTTTTAAATTGGTATCTCCCACTATTTTCTTCAAACTATATTACCTCACTTATATAGTTAAGCAAAATCTAATTAAAGATTTGCTAGTGAGAATAAGGATCCCATTTCAAATGTATATAGTCTTGTGGTGACACAACAAACTATATATAAATAAATAGGTAGACAACTTTTGTCAATTACATCAACTATGTAACTCCTTGTATTTTGCCTCTTAGATTATTTTGATCAAGTGGTGGCACATCCAGAATCAAAATTATCCAAGTTAAGTCCGACCTAGCACTCCATATATTCAAAAAGAAAAATATCATCCTTGTGGTGACACAACAAAACAATATTGTTCAATTTTCTTTATAAGCATCAAATGTGATAAATTAACATCTTAAATACTTAATACTTGCCTTGTGGTGACACAACAAACTCATATTAAATATTTAATACTCTATTAATTTTATCATGCTAGAAGGCTTACGCTCGATATTCCAAATATCTTTGAACGCTTAGGACTTAATATAAAATTTTGAGGGTTTGTTATTAATTTGTCTCATCTTGTTTAGCTGCGCATGCATATATATATATAAAATACGCAATATATTAATTAACATGCTGAAGCATGTTTGCATAATATATAATATATATAGTATACGCATGCACATATAGAATACTATATTCTACCCGGATTGATTATGGACTTTTATTCTAGTTTGGTTCACTAGAGCCACCAAGTGAACCAAAAAGGTCAAACCCTAGGGTGCAAGAATTAATATTTAAATATAACTATTACATTTAAACTCGGGCTCCATAACAAACGGGTCTTCACGCTCCTTTTCCTTTTGATCTCTAATTTTCTAAAATTAATTCTAACTATTCCTATTACAAAACTATTTTAAAATAAATAGAAACCTTGATCGTAAATCAAGGGAAGTACATAGAGAGGAGATAGAATTTACATTTAGAAAAATTAGAGAAGACGAAATACGCAGAATCCCATTTAATAAAACTCATACATTCATGCATCCAACTAAAATAAAATCCAATCACATTGGTCAATAGTCCATAATCAATCTCATTTATTATCATACACATCACCATACGCATCAATAAATAACATTCATCTCATGAATAATAAACATTTAATATATATATTGATATCATTTAATGGGCAAATTTAGTTAGTATAAAATCTATTTTTGAATTAAAATAAACTCCTTTATTTTAATCCAAATTTAAATCAAAATAAAACTATTTTATTTTAATTTATCCTATTTTGAACAAAATAAACTATTTTATTTTAATCAAAATCTTTAATCAAAATAAACTCCTTTATTTTAATTAATTATGGAATCCAATTCCATGTAATAAAAAAAATCTTTAATTAAAATAAACTCTTTTATTTTAATTAATTATGGAATCCAATTCCATGAAAAAAAAATCTTTTATTAAGGAAACACGGATATTCTTTTCCTATTCACAAATAAACTCTTTATTTTGAATAATATGAAATCTTATTTCATATTTAAATAAACTCCTTTATTTAAGAAAACATGAATTTTCTTTTCCTATTCACAAATAAACTCCTTTATTTTGAATAACATGAAATCTTATTTCATATCTAAATAAACTCCTTTATTTAAGAAAATAGGATTCTCTTTCCTATTCACAAATAAACTCTTTTATTTTGAATAATATGAAATCTATTTCATATCTAAATAAACTCCTTTATTTAAGGAAAGATCAATTTCAACTCCAATTAGTTATCATGGAATCCAATTCCAACTCTAATTAGTTAGCATGAAATTTAATTTTAAAATTAAAATAAATATTTTTATTTTAAGATTAAAATAAACTTTTATTTTAAAATTAAAATAAACTTTTATTTTAATAATAAAATAATTAAAAATATATATATAATTATTATATATATATATAATTACGTAGAATATATATATATATAACTATTATATATATATATATATATAATTACGGTATATATATATTGAATATATATATATATATATGGTAACATAGCATTACTTTGATAATCCTGCCTTTGAAAACCGTGTATACCTTGTTTGTTTTTTTTTTAATTTTTCGGCAAACCGTGCATTACAATTAAATTGAAATCTGCGTTTTGATAATTGTTAACCAAAAAAAATGTCATTTAAGGAAATCTTGATTTTGCGTGCTTTTCATAAAAATTATAAAATGGGTCAAGGTTTTTCCCTTTTTAAGTTAACAGGATTGCTGCCTTGCCGGTTTTGGTTTTTATATGTATAAAATTTTTTTTTTTACGATTTCCGGTAAACGCCCACAATCAATGTGCTGCCGGATTTATTTTTTTTTTTCGTTAAATAAATTTTATACAATAAAATTATGCCCAATTAAATTGTTCTAAACATATATCAATTTACATATCAAATCTGAACAATTAATAATTCGCATAAAGGTTTGGCTCTGATGCCACTGTTAGGTTTGTAATATTCATGTGAGCAATCAAATTGCATAAAAAGTGCGGAAGCGTGGTAAAAATCAGAGTTTAAAAAAAAATTTACAAACCATATAACCCGGATCACCCTTTATGCATAATTATTAATTAAACGAAAAGATAAAGAATAAATCATACCCTTGAAGATCGAGCTTCCTCAGGTACAAGTTCACCTCCAAATCCTTTCGCGTTCAATCTTGAATCCACCGGGTTTGGTTCCTTCCTTTGATCAACGTTAGCCACCCAAATGTTTGGCCTCTAGAGGTGATCCATCAAGGAAGAAGAAAATTCAAGAAGATGGGTGGTTGGCTAAACCCTAGTTTTTCTATCTCTATAGAAAGGGTGTACTCTCCCAACAATTGGAATTATTACGTATGTTGAAAAATCAACAACTCATCCCACCCATAATAAGACTCCTCTTATTTATAGATGTGGGCAACCCACCTTAACAATTAAGGAATTGGGTTTTAATTAATTAATTCTTTTAATTAATTAAGCTCCCTAATCTTATTAGGGATAATTAATTAAACTCTTTTAATTAATTTAACTTCCTAATCCAATTAGGAATAAATGAGAGTACTTATATTAAATTAATTTCTAAACTCTTTTAGAAATTAAAATAATAATAATTGTAATAATATTAATAAGACTCCTCTTATTAATTTATATTTAATATTTCTAAAATATTAAATAATAATATTAAGCCATTTAATTTATTCTATCACCATAGATTAAATTAAATATACTTAACATATATTATTACGATTATGCCATTAACTTCTTAAATAATTATTCTTCCTTTTTATGGTGTGACCCTTTAGGTTCTCCATATTAAACCGGTTGTGAATAAATCAATTAGAACAATTCTAATCTTATTTAAATAAATAAATTAAACAATTAATTTATTTAAATAATATTTATTCTACAATAGGATAAGCCTCCCCCAGCGATCAACGACTTTCCGGATAATATAGATTTCAACATTAATCATTAAAGAACCTTTGAGTAAATAGTTACCGCATAATTCAATCCTTCCACCATACAATGTCCCAATTAAATATAAGACATGGAATTATCACAAGTCTTATTTTATTTAATTATATGTATTTCGATCCTTAAATGCACAACTCAAATAATGCAAATTAGAAACTCCTTTCTAATTTCATTCGCTTTGGCCAAGGACTACATTGGGTTGTCATTTATCGAATCACATAGGACATTTCTCTTCTCTTTATTAGAAGTGGTAGATTATTTATCGATCATACATTATCTCCATGTACAACTTATTATACCCAAGCATACCCTTTGATATACCCTAAGGGTCTTAAGGAATAAGTCAAAGTATAACTCATCATACACAAGATACTATGATGATCTCAAGTCCAAGGATCACTTGTAGACTACTATCACTACAGAATTCCTATTGATGACAGCAAATAAAACTCCATTAGGTATTCCTTAGCGAGCCACGCTCAAATGAACTTATTCTCTAATAAGCACCTACATACTTGCTTTAGTGTCTCCACACAAATGATCATGAGATCAATCATCCTCATCTAATGAGCAAGTTAACGATGTATTCAATCTATCCGGATTCACTAATCCCCAATTTAGTAATCCAATGATTGGGAACTATTTTAGTTTTAAGCTTTCTAAGAATTTAGATCTCATTAGAATGATCATCATCATTATTCTAAAAGCATTGCTTAAAACTATGGGTTTATCACATATTATAAAACAAAGATCATGTAGATAATTAAAAGCCTTTAATAAATTAATACTTTTTATTAATAAATGAATAAGATTGTTACAAAGTATATGCTTTATCATCAAACATGATTGGCTTGTGTGCATACTACTTTCAATCTCCCACTTGCACTAAAGCCAATCGTCATGGTAACTCATACTCTTCTTCTCTAAGTGACGATTATCCCCGCCGTTGGATAAGCTTTAGTTAATGGATATGTAATGTTGTTCATAAGAGTCCACTATCTCTATAGTGATTTCCCATCTTTCAATTATTCTAATAATCAAATGAAAGTGCCACAACACATGTTTAGATCCAAGATGAGACTTGGGAACTATTCCTAGTTCTGTAATGAACTTTTAATCCAAACAATCAACTTGCAGCTTCATTTATAGCTATATACTTTGTCTTTATCACTAAACCAAAGAACTCTTTTTTGTTTGGAACCTTTCCAATTCATCGCACCAATTGTTTCAAGGTAACACTTTACCTTAAAGTGGATTTTCTATCGTCTTGGTTCCGTCTCGAAAACTTGAGTCCGTTAAGCCCTCTAGTTTTAATTTAGACAAAGATAAATTTTAATCACATCTTTAGTTTCGATTAAGCACTTTAAGATGTTTTTCACCGACTCATAGTGAACTTCTCCGAATACGACCGATCAACATCGTGTCTCTCGATATTTCATTGCATACATGATAGTCACTCATGTGACCTCTCTTTTCAGGAGTCTGTGGGGACTATTAAGAGAGATACACTCCATAGCTCATCGACATGAGACATCTCTTGGAGTTTGCCATGCTAAACAACTTTAGCATCAAATGAATATACATTCTTGGGTTAAGTCGAGCATCCTCTTAAATCTATCTATATAGATTTATATCCCCAATTAAGATACTCTTCCAAATCATTCATGGAGGAATGTTTAGACAACTTTATCTTTACTGATTGTAGCATTGGTATGTAATTCCTCATCCGTAGTATATCAACATATAATACTAGAAATTTTACGACGCTCTAATCGACCCTTTTTCACACACACTAGAAGTCTTACCTCATCGAATGTAACTCGGATCATCATCTTCTATGATGTGTACCTCATCATCATCATCCATGATGAATCTATACCTCCTAGGTATCTTTGGTACTATTCCAGATTTATGATTCGGTTGTGGTACAATAGGTCTATCTACAGGTTCCTCTTATTTAACTTATAGTGTTTTGTGGATCATGAACTCTTCAAGATCTATAATCCTCCCACTAGCCCTTCAATGATAAACACCTTTATCTTAGAAGGCAGCGTGTTTCGCAACAAACACCTTTTGCTAAGTAGGATTATAGAACATATACCCTAAACTTATTTTAGGATGTCCCACAAATTGTACTTGTCAAATCTTGTCCCAAGCTTATCCTTTGAAACCATTTTCACATAAGTTGGACAACCCCTTTATCTTAACAAACCTAAGATTAGGAATCCTCCCTGTCCATAACTTTTATGGAGTCTTCAAATGATTTTGAGGTTACCTTTTTCGTAGATATATGACCATTTCTAGGACATGATCCTGAAGGATCTTTGGAATGCTCAGTAAAATCATTTTTGGACCGCACTATGTCCAACAAGGTATGATTTTTCATTTAGATACATCAATCAATTATTACGTATCAGGATGTGTCCATTATGAGAAAACCATTTGAGATGATCTAGAAACTTATTGCACAAGTATTTATTCCTTGATCCGATCAAAGAATCTTAATACATTGTCAATTTGTTTCACTTTTGAATTCTTTGAACCTTTCAAATAATTCACACTTGTATTTCAAAGAAATACATACATTCAACTCTTTGAATGATCATCTCCTTTTCTTATACTAGTTTGTTCAATTTGCAAAATATATTTTCACGTAAGTCAAGTATACAAAATCCATTAAGTAATATTCCAGATTCTATACAAAACATTATTATTATAAATAGAACAACAATTGTTCTTAATTATAATACCAAAAATTTTATTGTCCAACAACAAAATAGAAATAATATTTCTAACAAGAGGCTGAAATACAATAACAACTTATTGACTTAATAGATTTGCCTTGTAGTATTGCTAAACTATAAGTTTCTATGACTAATATGCAAAGAACCTTTGTTACATTTCCCATACATAGGATTACTTATACTTGTTTAGCTTTCTACTGCTTGGTCCTTCATAAATCTATATTTATGATAACCAAAGTCGGTATCCAATACCCAAGTAGAACCTCGACTTAAAGAAAAATTTATTTCAATCATGAACAAAATTGTATTAGAATCAAACTTCACTAAGCTTGTTTAGTTAGCCTCCGCAAGATACTTCTCGCAGATTTCTTTCCAAAGGTCTCAGGCTTATTGTAGTGGAAGCATAACTCCTTTGCTATTCGTGACGAGATTGTTCTTATTATCCTTTGTTTTTGCCTTTTCATTTACCTTCTTGAATCGTTCTTCTTTTCGGAAGATCCTTTGGCCCCTACCAAGAAGACTTGATCTTTCTTGGTTGGAAAGTGACTCTCAACATTTTTCAATATGTTAAGCAAATCAAAAAAAGTCGATATCTAGCTTGTTCATATGAAAAATTCACAACAATTGTGAAAGGAGTCCCGGAGTGAGTGCAAGATCAAATCTTGGCTCAACTCTCCATCCATGACAAAACTCGTCATTCTAATTGATCAATCAAATTGATAATGTTAAGGACTTTTATCTGCATCAGTAGTGTCACTTTGGTCATTCTAGATCGGAAGAGCTCCTTAGATATCTCGATATCTATCGGCCCCTACTTTTCCTCACCATCAACTACTTGATGTGCGGGGAATATAGTAGGAGCATCCATAGTTTCATGTTCGACGACAAGCTCGTTACTCATGGATGCGAGCATGATGCATTGAGCTAATCGTGCATCATCTTGCCACTTTCTAAAAGTAGCAATCTCTTCCTCAAAGGTATTGTCTCGCAACCATTGCGAGGATAGGCGATTAAGGACATAAGATAGCTTTTCACTATGAGAACTATTCTCAAATTCCTTAACCATTCCGTGTAATTGGTTCGATTAATTTAGCATCTAATATGCTTCGCAGTTGATAGTAATTTTAGACATTGTAAAATTCTGTAAATGAATTTGTAATTAACAACATTTTAACATACATTCTTTTATTAATTACCAAAATAAATTAGGTCTTGTTTTAAATTGGTATCTCCCACTATTTTCTTCAAACTATATTACCCTCACTTATATAGTTTAATGTAACAAAATCTAATTAAAGATTTGCTAGTGAGAATAAGGATCCCATTTCAAATGTATATAGCCTTGTGTATGTGACACAACAAACTATATATAAATAAATAGGTAGACAACTTTTGTCAATTACATCAACTATGCAACTCCTTTTTTTTGCCTCTTAGATTATTTTGATCAAGTGGTGGCACATCCGAATCAAAATTATCCAAGTTAAGTCCGACCTAGCACTCCATATATTCAAAAAAGAAAAATATCATCCTTGTGGTGACACAACAAAACAATATTGTTCAATTTTCTTTATAAGCATCAAATGTGATAAATTAACATCTTAAATACTTAATACTTGCCTTGTGGTGACACAACAAACTCATATTAAATATTTAATACTCTATTAATTTTATCATGCTAGAAATATGACGCTCGATATTCCAAATATCTTTGAACGCGCTTAGGACTTAATATAAAAATTGAGGGTTTGTTATTAATTTGTCTCATCTTGTTTAGCGTATGTATGCACATATATATATAAAATACGTCGTTATATTAATGAACATGCTGAAGCATGTTTGCATAATATATAATATATATAGTATATACGCATTACATATAGAATACTATATTCTACCCGGATTGATTATGGACTTTTATTCTAGTTTGGTTCACTAGAGCCACCAAGTGAACCAAAAGGTCAAACCCTAGGGGTGCAAGAAATAATATTTAAATATAACTATTACATTTAAACCCTGCTCTATTACAAACGGTCTTCAAGCTTCTTGTCCTTGATCTCTAATTCTTCAAAATTAATTCTAAATATTCCTATTACAAAACTATTTTAAAATAAATAGAAACCTTGATCAAATCAAGGGAAGTACATAGGAGGAGATAGAATTTACATTAAGAAAAAATTAGAGAAGATTTAGGCACGCAATTCCCATTTAATAAAACCCATACATTCATGCATCCAACTAAAATAAAATCCAATCGCATCGTCAATAGTCCATAATCAATCCCATTTATTATCATACACATCACCATACGCATCAATAAATAACATTCATCCTATGAATAATAAACATTTAATATATATATTGATATCATTTAATGGGCAAATTTAGTTAGTATAAAATCTATTTTGAATCAAAATAAACTCCTTTATTTTAATCCAAATTTAAATCAAAATAAAACTATTTTATTTTAATTTATCCAATTTTGAATAAAATAAACTATTTTATTTTAATCAAAATCTTTAATCAAAATAAACTCCTTTATTTTAATTAATTATGGAATCAATTCCATATATATATATATATATATATATATATATATATAAATCTTTAATTAAAGGAAACATGGATATTCTTTCCTATTCACAAATAAACTCCTTTATTTTGAATAATATGAAATCTTATTTCATATTTAAATAAACTCTTTTATTTAAGGAAATACGGATTTTCTTTCCTATTCACAAATAAACTCCTTTATTTTGAATAATATGAAATCTTATTTCATATTTAAATAAACTCCTTTATTTAAGGAAATTAGGATTCTCTTTCCTATTCACAAATAAACTATTTTATTTTGAATAATATGAAATCTTATTTCATATCTAAACAAACTCCTTTATTTAAGGAAAGATGGATTTACTTCCCTATTCACAAATAAACTCCT
Organism: Panax quinquefolius; assembly: GCA_020205615.1. Taxonomy (NCBI): domain Eukaryota; kingdom Viridiplantae; phylum Streptophyta; class Magnoliopsida; order Apiales; family Araliaceae; genus Panax; species Panax quinquefolius. Next base: position 80,584,382 of record CM035167.1, on the reverse strand, counting down.
TTATTTTAGGAAAAATAAAATCCAATTTTAACTCCAATTAGTTATTATGGAATCTAATTCCAACTCTAATTAGTTAGCATGAAATTCTAATTTTAAATTAAAATAAACTCTTTTATTTTAATATTTAAAATAAACCTTTTATTTTAAAATTAAAATAAATATTATTTTAATTATAAAATTATTAAGAATAATATATTATATATATATATATAATATATATAATATATTATAAAATAACCGAATATATATATATATATATATATATAAAACCGTACGGTTTTATAATATAATATATATATATATATTATATCCGTAACTTAATGCTTCTGTGTCATGAATTCCGTGCGCTATTAACAGATTTACTTGAATCATGCACTGCTGCTTCACTTTTTGACCGTGCCTATTCATTGAAATCCGTGCAGCTCATACACGTTGAAAAAAACGAACAGATCATGTCTTGCTGAATTTTTTTTTTATTTTGGGCTGCTGATTTCTTTTTAAAATGACTCATGCTGCACGGTTTTTGATATTTTTTTTTTTTTAAATAAATTTTATATAACAGATTATGCCCAATTAAATTGTTCTAAACACATATCAATTTACATATTAAATTAAAACAATTAATAATTCGCATAAAGGTTTTGGCTCGATGCCATCGTTATTGGTTTGTAATATTCATGAAATTAATCAAATTGCATAAAAAATGCTAAGCGTGTAAAATCGAGTTTAAAAATTTACAAACCATATACCCGGATCACCCTTTATGCATAATTATTAATTAAACGAAAAAGATGAATAAGAATCATACCCTTGAAGATCGAGCTTCCTCAGGTACAAGTTCACCTCCAAATCCTTTTCGCGTTCAACTTGAATCCACCGGGTTTGGTTCCTTCCTTAGATCAAAGTTAGCCACCCAAGCGTTTGGCCTCTAGAGGTGATCCACCAAGAAAAATAAAGAATTCAAGAAGATGGTGTATTGGCTCAACCCTAGTTTTCTATCTCTATAGAAAAGGGTACTCTCCAACAAATTGGAATTATTACGTTGTAAAAGTCAACACCCCCCACCACCCATAATAAGACTCCTCTTATTTATAGATGTGGGCAACCCATCTTAACAATTAAGGAATTGGGTTTTATTTAATTAATTAAATTCTTTTAATTAATTAAGCTCCCTATTCTTATTAGGGATAATTAATTAAACTCCTTTAACTAATTTTCCTTCCTAATCCAATTAGGAATAAATGAGAGTACTTATATTAAATTAATTCCTAAACTCTTTTAGAAATTAAAATAATAATAATTGTAATAATATTAATAAGACTCCTCTTATTAATTTATATTTAATATTTCTAAAATATTAAATAATAAATATTAAGCTATTTAATTTATTCTATCACCATAGATTAAATTAAATATACTTAATATATTATTACGATTATGCCATTAACTTCTTAAATAATTATTCTTCCTTTTATGGTGTGACCCTTTAGGTTCTCCATATTAAACCGGTTGTGAATAAATCAATTAGAACAATTTAATCTTATTTAAATAAATAAATTAAACAATTAATTTATTTAAATAATATTTATTCTACAATAGGATAAAGCCTCCCTAACATCATCAACGACTTTCCGGATAATATAGATTTCAACATTAATCATTAAAGAACCTTTGAGTAAATAGTTACCGCACAATTCAATCCTTCCACCATACAATGTCCCAATTAAATATAAGACATGGAATTCATCACAAGTCTTATTTTATTTAATTATATGTATTTCGATCCTTAAATGCACAACTCAAATAATGCAAATTAGAAACTCCTTTCTAATTTCATTCTCGCTTTTCGCCAAGGACTCTTTGGGTTGCCATTTATCGAATCACATAGGACATTTCTTCTTTTATTAGAAGTGGTAGATTATTTATTGATCATACATTATCTCCATATACAACTTATTATACCCAAGCATACCCTTTGATATACCCTAAGGGTCTTAAGGAATAAGTCAAAGTATAACTCATCATACACAAGATACTATGATGATCTCAAGTCCAAGGATCACTTGTACTACTATCACTACAGAATTCCTATTGACAGCAAATAAAACTCCATTAGGTATTCCTTAGCGAGCCAACGCTCAAATGAACTTATTCTCTAATAAGCACCTACATACTTGCTTTAGTGTCTCCACACAAATGATCATGAGATCAATCATCCTCATCCAATGAGAAAGCAAGTTAACGTATGTACCAATCTATCCGGATTCACTAATCCCCAATTTAGTAATCCAATGATTGGGAACTATTTTAGTTTTAAGCTTTCTAAGAATTTAGATCTCATTAGAATGATCATCATCATTATTCTAAAAGCATTGCTTAAAACTATGGGTTTATCACATATTATAAAAACAAAGATCATGTAGATAATTAAAAGCCTTTAATAAATTAATACTTTTTATTAATAAATGAATAAGATTGTTACAAAGTATATGCTTTATCATCAAACATGATTGGCTTGTGTGCATACTACTTTCAACTTGTTGGTCTTCAACTCGTATCGTCAATTCACCTTTTTGTATGTCAATCAACGTTCTTCCCGTTGCTAAAAATGGTCGCCCAAGAATGATGGGAATTTCCTTATCTGCTTCAAAATCCAAGATAAAAAAAATCTGTTGGGAAGATGAATTTATCCACCTTTACTAATACGTCTTCAACAATACCTCGTGGATATGTAACTGATCGGTCTACCAACAACAAATTGATATTCGTCGGTTTTGGTGCTTTAAGTCCAAACTAACTGTAGACGGATAACGGCATCAAATTTATACTGACCCCTAAATCACACAACGCTCTCCCCGAAAACTTATTACCAAATTCGCATGGAATATTAAAACAACCTGGATCTTTTAACTTCGGAGGTAACTTGTTCTAGATAATTGCGCTGCATTCTTCGGTTAGCGCTACTGTTTCAAAATCACCCAATTTTCTCCTCTTCGACAAAACATCCTTCATGAACTTGGCGGAGCTCGGCATTTGTTCTAATGCTTCCGCAAACGGTATGTTGATATGCAGTTTTTTGAAAATATCCAAAAACCTTGAGAACTGCTTGTCTAACTTGGATTTTTGAAACCTCTGCGGAAACGGTATGGGAGGCATTATGAGGGTTTATTCCGGTGCTTTCTGTTCTAACTCCTCATCCTGACGTTTTTCGGTTTCCGAAACTTCCGCTTTTTCCACTGTTGCATTGTCCATCTTTTCTTTATCCTTAATTGTCTCTTGCAACTCCTTTCCACTACGTAAAGTCACAGCCTTGCAATGCTCATCTCTGCCCGGATTTATCTCTGTATCACTAGGGAGTGTTCCATGTGGACGGCTATTCAACGCATGTGTTATCTGCCCCCAATTGATTTTCCAGATTCTTTATCGAAGCACCTTGGCTTTTCACATTCATATCTACTTTACTCAATAACTTTTCTTGTCCACCGATCCTTTTGTCTGTAGCTATAATAAATTTTTCTAAAGCTTCTTTAAGACTTGTTTTCCTCTCTGGCTGTTGTTGAGTCTGATTTTGAAATCCGGGTGGGTTTTGTTGTCTAGGTGCCTGACCTTGATTATTACTCCATGAGAATCCCGGATGATTCCTCCAACCCGGGTTATATGCATTTTGAGTCAAATACGGTAGGGTTGATCGATTATAGCTCCCTACGAACTGAGCTGATTCAAAATTGATGACACATTGATCTGTAGCATGACTCCCAGCACATAACTCACACACCATTGCTACTTGCTGCGTGGGTGGTGGACTCCATGTTTCTATTTTCTTAACTATTGCGGACACATGTGCTGCCAACGCTGTCACTGGATCCACTTCAAACTTTCCCAGTGTTTTCGGAGGATTAGACCTAGTCATGGGCCACTGATAGTTGTTGTTGGCCATCATTTATAGTAGTTGATAAGCCTCATCAAAGTTCTTAGACATGATCGCTCCACCTGCAGCTGCATCAATACTAGCTCTTGTGGGCACGTGCAATCCATCACAAAATATCCCAACCTGCATCCACTGTGGGATTCCGTTATGTGGGAATTTATGGAGCATATCCTTGAATCTTCCCCACGCCTCATATAACGTTTTCTGAGTCGGACTGTGCAAATGTGTGAATATCGTTCCGTAGTTTTGCCGACTTCGCTGGTGGGAAAAACTCAGCTAGAAATTTTTAAGCTAAATCATCCCAAGCGGTGATTGAACCGGGAGGCAAGGAATGTAACCAACTCCCAACTCCGAGCTTTATCTTTCAACGTAAACGAAAACAACCTCAACCTTATAGCATCTTCCGAAACATTATTAAACTTTAAGGTGTCGCAAACTTCCAAGAAGCTCAAGATGTGCTCGTTAGGATCATCTGTCGAACTACCCCCAAACTGGCATGCATTTTGGAGCATCTGAATTGTTCCTGGTTTTATCTCAAAACTATTTGCATTAATTGTTGGCCTTCTAATACTCGACTGTATATCTGTGACATTCGGCATGGCATAATCCCTAAGTGATTTTTGTTCTTCCCCTGCCATGTTTCACTGATATCTCTTGTGCCGCCAGATCTTCTTCCAACTGTATAACCTCACTAGTCAACCACAATTTTCGGAACTTCCTTTCGATGTCGTCTGTATAAGGAAAAAGTTCCTTTTTAGCCCTTGATCTAATGTGCATACACTCACAAAGACTTACTGCCAATACAAAAATAAATAAATAAATAACGTTTAAATTAAGACCGAATTGATTATAACTAATATGGAATTAATATTAATAAAGAAGTCCCCGACAGCGGCACCAAAAACTTTCTGGTTGATTTCATAATTAATGAATTTGTGCAAGTGTACACAGTCAACAAGTAATAAAGTGATAAGATAAAGTGTCGATCCCACAGAGAATTCTAATCAATAAATTCCAACTACTAGCACTATATCAATCCAATTTTATTTAAACAGCCATAAAGTTTGATTTTACAAAATAAGAAAACTAATTTAAGCAATTAAAAGAGATTATTCTAAAATTAAATCAAACAAATAAAAACTAAGATTTGACGAATGAATTCAGATAAATAAGGTTAAGACTCCAATATCCCCAATTATGAACTATAAACCAATTACCCAATTATCCCAATTATTATGCCTACTGAATTGTTAACAAGAATTCTAAGTGTCAAAAGCCATTTTCCAAGTGATCAATTAAATTTTATTTAATCCAATTAATCTTGCGATATTCCTATGCAAAACAATTAAATTAAACTCATTAAGTTTTGATTCCCAATTTGTTACATGCAGTGAACAGATATTCCTATTCAATTCACGACCCTAATTATTCGTCATGCAAATAACTAAGCATACATGTTATCATGTCCAGTTCTAACCCTAGATTTCCTCTCCCGAATCCTTCTAGAGTAACACGGTAATTACTGGCCAAATAATTAATCAATAAGCACAAGACAAGATAAACAATTCACTTTGACATAAATAATTGGAATAAATCGAATAACTAATTTATAGACATAAAAGGTTCAACTGTAGTCTTAATGAAAAATTAGTTCATAACAGAATTTAAAATCAACAATCTCATGAAAATCATCTTGAAAGAATTACACCAATTGAAAAATAAGAAGAAACTCTAGAGCAAATCCTTCAATCCTCAAGTAATCCCTTGCTTAGCCTTCAATTCTGGTAGATCTCCATTAATTCCAGCTAATTAGCCTTTATATACTGTTTGCATCTAACCACAAATCCTTTTCCCAATCAACCTCTCAATTATCTCTTAAATCCCTAGTCAAACCGTCGGTCAACACACGCGCCTGGTCAACAAAAATCAAGCCCCGGCGCTGGGTTCAGTTCAAAACATAGCGCCCCGGCGCCGGATCCATTTTAATTACAAAAATGCCATTCCCTTGCTCAAATCACCAAATTACCCCCATGTCTCCCGAATCTGCAAAATAACAACTAAACACAGTAAAAATACTTCTAAAAGATTCGAGAATACAACAATTTAAGCATACGAATATCCAATTCATGGGTATATTACCCAATCATCAAGCTTCCCTTGGATTGAGTTACTTTTTAGTTAGCTTAACTAGGTTTTCTTTCCCTAGTTCGGTTACTCCAACTAAATAATTGGTCGTAATCATTGACTTTGACTTTCATATTCTTACCGTATAATTTTCGTATTCTACTCGTATAATATTTCATATTATACTCTTATTATTCTCAGTTAGATTTCGCAATTCGCTCGATTAGCCGAAAAATCAAATTTTTCTTTCTTAAATTTTATTGCACTATCATTCTTTGTTCATCATATAAACGATATGACGTTATTCAAAAAGTCAAAAAAATATAGAGGCGCTATTAGCGTGAATAATATTTTTATGTCTTTTCTCGTAAAATTTTATTTTCTCATCTAGAACCCTAATTCTCATAATCTAACATGTAAAAATAATCTAGGTCATAATACGACCTTTAAGCACATAACACATAATATTATCAATAAAAAATCATTTTATTCAATAATTATCCTTAAGCTTAATTACAAGACTATCTGATTTCTCAGGTCATCATAGAAGCTTATTATAATCTTAGCAGCACCTCTCAACATTACTCATTAAACAGTGATTCGATTGTCTTAATGACTTTCATCCAAGTCTAAGTGACTTGAGGAGGTCTAAGTGACCTAGCCTAAATAACATTTCCAAGACTGTGTGACTTGAAGAGATCTTAGTGATCCAGGACTAAGTGTCTATATTCTGAGACTAAGTGACTCGAAGGAACCTAAGTGGTCTAGTTGTAATAGATTTTAGTTATCTGGTCTTAGTGACTCCATCCTTAGTGAATTCCTATTTGTTGAAGTAAAAGAGTGGACTAGGAGTTATTCAACTCCGAATTACTTAAAACTTGCTTGTGTCATTTACTTTTCAGAACAAACTTTTAGTCATATCATTTATCATGTTTGGGTGATTGAAAACTACAAGACCAAATTTAGAACTGAGATTCCTCAATCTTTAAGGGCGTGTTTCAAAGTATATTTCCCTGTGTATAATTAATCTTAACTAACTAATTATCTAGTAATACATCTTTAAATAAGTAAAAAAATTTAAAGATTTATTCAGCCCCCTTCTAAGATCTCTATTGTGTCTTAGGGAAACAAAATAGTTGTTTTTCATATTTAATATTACTCTTCAATTGCTCTATTTTTGTAAGGTTGGACAAAGATTACAAAAATAATAAATGTCGAAGACGAAATACGTGAAAAAAATAATTTGAGAACTAAATGTGAAAAATAACAATAATTTAGAGACTAATAAAGAGTTTATCCCAATTTTATTTTATTTTTTATTATTATTATTTCTCTCTTACCTTGTACATCTATGTTATTAACTTACTTGCACTTTTATCAGTTCATGGGACGAGGGAGAATTTAATATCATCATTATAGATGGCCCAACTTTACCTGAGCTGGGTGTAGGGGTGGGCAAAACTTTTGGTATATTCGATTTTTAGGGAAATCGAACCGATTCGAACCGGCTGATTCGGGACAAATAGTAACCTGTCCGGGTTCGGTACACCGAACCGGTATATACCAGTTTTTGGATTCGGGAACGGGAAGGAGTTTTGCTTGTTCGGTATATACCGAACCTAACCGATTGTACCGATTAATCAAAAAAATATATTTATATTTTTATATATATAAGATCGTGATTTTATCAACAAGATTCAATTTTTATAGATTAAAAAAATCAAAATTTCTTATATTAAATCTTACCACTAAATTCGACTTGAAAAACATACAAAATGCCCCTCTTGAATCGACTCATATATATATATATATATATATATATATATATATATATATGGCATTAGTGGTGGCGTGTGGGGCGATGTTCGGTTGATCATGGCGGTGATAAGAGGTATTGACGAACGACGGTGGAAAGCGGTGAGGAAATAGAAACAGGGAAAAGGAATATGAAAAGATGAAGAGAGAAATATGAAGAGTGGCTATTCTAATAGTGAGGCGTGAAGAAGGATGAATTACATATTCTATTACATTTTTAAAAATAATTACAACAATAGTGTACTCATAAAATATTTACACAGTTAATACAATTTCATATTTATTTACAATATTAGTGCAATTAGGATTCTTTAATTTAGGGAATTAGTATGCAATTAGGATTCCTTAATTTAGGGATTAGTTATCCCCATGACTTCTTCTCTCTCTCATCTAGAACAACTGCATTAGTTAGTCATCACTCTTCTTCTTCATTTAACGTATTCTTTCTCTCTCTCTCTCTCTCTCTCTCTCTCTATATATATATATATATATATATTATGTATACTCGAGTTTACTGTAACTTGTCTGCCCTCTTTTCTATTTATGTTTCCATGAAGTGGGTAGTCAGTTCTTCTTCCCTTTCCTTTTTTTTGCAGAGGAGAGAGAATTTAGAATTCAGGAGTTGCAGAGGAGAGAAAATTTCAGGAGGTCAGAGAATATTATTGGTAACTAATATCAGTATCGGTCCATACCCATTAAACGGACTCGGGTCTCCACAATCTTGATATCCAGTCTCAGTGAGGATCATTACTGATTTAAAGCGTAAACTGGACCAGTGAAGATCCTTACCGACGAAAAAAGAATATACCGACGAGGGACGGATTATTACCGACAGAATGCATCTCGTCACAAAAAAGGCAACATTTAGTTAAGAGACCCGTATCATAAGCAGAAGCAAAACAAAGAAGAAGAAAAAACCTCCTTCTCTGTGGGAAACTCCTCCCCATATGCAGTTATTTTGTTTTATGAAATTGAGAAAGCGTGTGTTCCTTCAAATACTGGATGATGGTAACCAAACCTTCATACCATGGTAACCAAACTGTCATATCAAAGTAACCAATCAACCTCCACACTTTCAATTTTTTCTTAGTGCAGTTGGTAACTAAACCTTCAGGTCAAGGTAAGCAAACCTTCATACCAAGGTAACAAAACCTTCATACCAAGGTAACCAATTCACATCCACACACGCAATTTTTTCATAGTGTGGTTGGTAGCCAAACATTCAAACCAATGTAACAAATTCAATTTTATTAAGTTACCAATTTCATTTGAATGTGATGCGGTTGGTAGCCAACCATTCATACAAAGGTAACCATTTTAGTATTTATGAGTTACAAAATAGTCATAAAAAAAATTTCAGAACAGTAAAAGTTACATTTATTTATTTTTAAACTTTTTGTAAGGTGAATCTTCTTCTTCGTCTCATTGGCGTTTTGGACAACAGAGATTTGCGACGGTATAGCGGCGGAGTAGCGGAAGAGAAGTCGGCAGGAAGAGAGAACTAAAAAAGTAAAAACTGAAACAGAGCATAATTTACATGTACAGATATTTTATTTATTTATTTACTTATTTGTTAACTATTATTTCAAAGTGTATGTGAGGGAGATGAAAATTTGAATTTGAATATTTGAATTATTATTTTGAATTTGAATTTGTTTTTGTTGTTAGATTCAAATATTTGAATTATTAATTATAGCAATTATTTCTCCTTGATTTTAGGTTTCCTTATTAATGTGAATTGTACTATTTTTGTAATATGGATCATAATTACACTCTTTTTGTAATTATTTTGTTGATGCACTAATGGTGTAATTACTTTCTAATTGTTGTATATTTATGTAAAAAACCCCGTGAAGTACTAATCAAATAATATTAAGGTTTTTTGCTCTCTCAACTCATCACAAGCCCATCAATGGACCATGTGGATCTGGACCAACTAATACAAGTCCGTAATAATTTTACTAATATATCATGTGGACCTAGACCAACTAATACAAGCCCATTATAGGAGTCTGGACAAGCACAATTCTTTTTTAATTAACATGTACAAAAATGGTAAAAACCGGTACCAAATCGGTTAATCGGTTCGGAAAATTGGTCTAACTAGTACTTGCAGATTTGCAGACACAATTTAATTACTTTTGATTATCGATTGATGACGGATTCAGTCGACTCTGGTCAGGTTTTTACCGATGCTTATTCTGCTAATGGGTGTATCAGGCTCATTTGGAATTGAGCCCTTTAATTCTTTCTGGGCAAAATTATGTTTTTTTCACTTTTTATACTTGTACGTTTTACTTAATACAAAGATTGAACTTTTAATTTTTTGGATTACCCCATTAAACTAATTAAAATTTTTTAATTGGGTCATTCATCCAAAATAGTTGACATGACGTTAAAAGTGGTATTTGACGTGTATGGCTGATGTGGCAAAAAAATAAAAATTGCTTATGTGGTAAAAAAAAATCAAAAAGCATTTTTTAAAAAAATTAACATTTTAAAGTTTTAAAAATAACAAAAAACATAATAAAATATAACAAAAATAATTAATTTTTTTTAAAACATACTTTTTTAAAATAGATTTTTTAAATTTTTTAAAAAATAGAATTCTATAAAAATATATTTTTTAAAAGCAGTTTTAAAAAAAAAAAAAAGAATTCTATAAAAATGATTTTTTTAAAAGCAGTTTTTTTTTAAAAATAGATTTTTTAAAAAAAAAATTTTTTAAAAAGCAGATTTTTTAAAAATAGAATTCTAAAAAATATACTTTTTTAAAAAAATTTTTAAAAAAAATAGAAATTTTTTAAAACAACTTTTTTTAAAAACAAATTTTAAAAAAGAGAATTTTTGAAAAACAGATTTTTTCAAAAAGTATAACTTTTTTAAAAATTAATTTTTTTAAAAAGAATTTTTTAACAAATAGATTTTTTTAAAATCGCCTTTTTAAAAAAAAACAGTTTTTTTTAAACATAATTTTTGAAAAACTGCTATTTTTTTAAAAATGTATATTTTTTAAAAATTCTATTAAAAAAACCGTTTAAAAAAAAAAATTTTTAAAAATTCTATTTTTAAAAAAATCTGTTTTAAAAATTTTTTTTTTTTAAAAAACTGTTTTTAAAAAAAAATCTATTTTTTTAAAAATCTTTTTTTTAAAAGTTCGTTTTTTACAAATTCTATTTTTAAAAAATCTGTTTTTAAAAAAAAGCTGTTTTAAAAAATTCTATTTTTAAAAATAAATATGTTTTTAAAAAGTATATTTTTTAGAATTCTATTTTTTAAAAATTTGTTTTTTCAAAAATTCTGTCTTTTAAAAAATCTATTTTAAAAAAAAAGCTGTTTTAAAAAAAAAATCATTTTTATAGAATTTTTTTTTTTAAAAAATCTATTTTTAAAAAATATATTTTTGTTGTATTTTATTATGTTTTTGTTATTTTAAAACTTTAAAATGTTAATTTTTTTTTTAAAATCTGTTTTTGATTTTTTTTGCCATATAAACAATTTTTTATTTGTTTTTTTTTTACATCATTGTATTAATATCAATATTTCTTTTAACGTCTGTTAACTATTTTGGACAGAATACCCAATTAAAAATTTTAATTAATTTAATGAGTAATCCAAAAATTAAAATTCAAGAATGACAAGTAAAAGCGCTCAAGATATATAGTTAAAAAAAAACATAGTTTTGTCATTCTTTCTACTATAATAAACTCAATTACGCTTAACACTTATTTATTATTATAAGCTGATGAAACGGCATCGTTGTGTTGCATTTGGGCGTTAGTTCTCAGTCCAAACCCACCTCCACAATCCAAAACCCCTAAACTGAACACTCACCCTCCACCTCCACCTCCACCTCCACCTCCAGAATCCAAAACCCCTAAACTGAACACTCACAGCCTGTGATTTAGCTGCAAAAATGGAGACAACGGAGGCCAATCAGAAAATTGAAGAAACTACCCTTGTCAACCAAGCCAATGATGACATCTGTCCTCCTCCGCCATCTCTATCTAAGAGCGCGCAGAAGAAGCTGCTGAAGCAACAGAAATTCGAAGCGAAAAAGGTAGAGAAAAAAGCAGCCGTCAAAGAGCAGAAAAGGAAAGAATCGGAGAGGAAGCGAAAGGAATGGGAGGAAAAGCTGGCGAGCTTATCGGAAGAGGAGAGGTTAAAGCTTATCGGGTCGAGAAAGGGGCTGAGGAAAGAGAGAATGGATAAGAGGTCAGAGGAGAGAGAAAATAAGGTCCAGAGGCTTAATGGGGCTAAGCAAAATGGACAGGATGTAGTTATTGATCTGGAATTTTCTCATCTCATGGCTCCTAACGAAATCAACAGCCTCGTACAACAGGTCTTCTTTTCAATTTCATTTTCTGCCTTAATTGTTTCCTTTTTTTTTTCTGATGTTGTTTTGTATGATAATTTGAAAGTTCAATAGCATTTTGTTGTCCCTAAAAAAATGTAATGTTGAAGATCAAAATTGAACTATAACCATATATTGGACTACTTTTTTTTGTACTCACTCTACTTGCCGAAAGCGAGAGTTCTATTTTATACATTCATGGATTTAACTTCTTAACTTAATTTTAATGATAATATCCATATTTAAATAAAAGCTAAGTTTAGGCACTAGTCATTGGGGATAGATTTGGAACATTATGACACTTTTTCGTCTATTATTAAAATGCTTACTCTCTTTTTGGACGCACAAGATAGATGGACTATCTTTTAGAGGCTGATGAAATACTTTTTTATTTGTATTTCTTGTCAATGTTAGTAGTTCATAAAATCAATTACTTTGGTTTGAGTGAAAATGGTTTTTAGAATACTATTAAACATAATCTAAATAAGTAAAAGGGACACTGACAATATCTATGGGGAAAGCAAAGCGCTAGTTTATTACTCCCCCTTTTCCAAAAAAATAGTACCATTTGCAAAATCTGTAAATCTTAAGTTATCCCTAAATTCGTTGGATGTTCAGATTAATAGTGATGGTATCATAACGAAATTATGAACCGTATCATCTACCAAAAATTCTCAAATTGTGAATCGTATTTTACGATATGGAAAAACTAGCAAAAGCACAATCATTACATATTTAAACATATAGAGAACTCAATTTTATTGGAAAATAAAGTATGTTAGCTTAAGTGCAAGTTAAAATGTTAAAGTGGTAAATAGGCATATACACAAACATCATATTTTCAAATTATAGTTTGAAGAGGTTAAACTAGAGGCTTATTTAATAATGAGATAAGCTTTTCATTAGTCTCCAAACTCTAATTGTTTTTCACGTTTAGTCCCCTAACTATTTTTCCGCATATTTCGTCCTCAAATTATGTTTCTTTCATGTTAGTCCCCAAAATATAGTATATTTTTCACGTTTATTTCCCAAACTGTGGATGTTGTTCACGTGTTGTCCTCAATGCATAGTTGTTTTTCCTATTTAGTACCCTTCAATTGCCTTATTTTTATATGGTTAAACAAATATTATAGAAATAATAAAGTCAAAGGACGAATACGCGGAAAATATAGTTTGGGGACTAAACGTAAAAAACAACTATAATTTGGGGACTAACGAAGAGGTTACCCCTTTAATAATCAATATTATTTAAGTAATATTTATGGATAACCTCTTTGTTAGTCCCTAAACTATAGTTGTTTTTCACATTTAGTCCCCAAACTATTTTTTCTGCATATTTCGTCCTCAGACTTTATTATTTCTGTAATCTTTGTCCAACCTTACAAAAAATATAGTAATTGAAGTGTACTAAATATGAAAAATATATAGTTTGAGGACTAATCGTGAAATACTATATTTTGGGGACTAACATGAAAGAAACATATAGACAAATATGCAGAAAAATAGTTAGGGGACTAAAAGTAAAAAATGACTATAGTTTGGAAACTAACGAAGAGGTCATCCCTAATATTTATTAAGAAACAAGTGAAAAATACTTACCTTTTAACTTATAAGTATAAACCCAACGTGAAAAGTCCAAATTGCAAAGTTTAGACCAAAAGACAACTCCAAAACTATTTATTTATGTCTCCATTTGAGATTGAGACATGAGAAACAGAAAGTGGAGAAAAAGTCCTTTGAAAAAAGATGAGAAATTCTATAAAATATTTTAAAACTTATTATTATATAGATCGAGTTGACATATATCCTGCTTATAAAAAGTCTTTAATGTATTATGTAACTCTTGTCATGTTCGTCTCTAACTTAAAAATGTATCAATCATATCGTACGATACGGCTCGCTTTCTGATATACTAGCGATAATGTATTGGATTGGATTGCTTTTGTATCGTATCATAACCTAAGATATGTATGTGTATCATACCAGTATGATACCAACAATTCTGACATTGAGCTTCCAATTGCTCTTAAAATGTTGAAGCCTAGTGTGAGTGGCATTGTTGATTAATCTGAAGAAAACTTAATGAGTTGGAAACTAATCAATATAACTATTTTATATATTTATGTGTTTTTATCCAAATGTGGTTTTAGAAAAGAGGAAATGGCAGTGATTTAGAACAATCAAATGTTGTCATTTTGCTATTGTCTTAAAGAATTTAGAATACTTTTTATAACTTGCTATATTTTGTGATACTTAGTGATGCTTTTTGATTAATTTGGTTATGTAGTATCATGCAGGCATTTTGTAAACAGGAATGATTTAGTGAAAGGTGTAATATGTCTGAATCTTTGTCTGAAGCATTCAAAGATCTTCAAGTCAGGGTCTATTTACATTTGTACTTTATTCCTGTTAGCTAATATTTTTTTTCTTTTTATTTATATATCCTATGCGTGTTTGCTTGTAGCAAGTAGAACTTTATTCTCCGCAGCAAAATACATTTCATATGTTGCTGTTTCTTGAATGGAACATTTAGACCTCTTAGCTCCAACAGAAATGTGCTCCAAGAACTCGTAGGTTGTCACTTGTCAGACTACTTTAGTTTGGATTTTAGTATGCAATCTTTTTTTTTTAATACGTAAGATATATTTAAACAAAGCCATAACTAAAGGGGGTGCCATCCAAGTACACATGGAGTATACAAAGAGCAGGCGATTAAAAAAAACACAACTTGCAAATGAAAAGCCCTATGCAACCATGAACACTCGCCCCTCTTTGGGCTTAAAGAAACCTCTCTAAGGAAATCAATAAAAAGCACCACAAAACTGGGGTAATATTAGTATGTAATCTTTAATCAACTAATATTATGTTTGGGGGGAGGCTACGGTGTTTGATGATAATTATCATTCTCCCCCTTTGATTTTGAGAGAGATTCTTTTCCGGATTTTCTTTGGGCTACATCTTTGGTAGCTTTTAGAGTGGTGGCATGTCCATAGTGATTGGCGGGCTGCTCTTCGTTAGCCTTCTAGTTTTGTTCCACTTTGTTTTTCTTGGAGAACTCCATGTCCTCCCTTGTTGTAATTCTGCCTCTTTCTAATCAAAATTCTTCTTTTATCAAGAATAAGAGATAAAACATTATGCTTGGGACCTTGGGTGCTTTATTTATTGAGGCCCCATTAGTACCTTTTCTTGGTATCATGAAAGTTTCTAACTGGTGAACTGGAACTTCATTCACATTCATGATTATCAATGATGTGCATCACCCACCATGGGTGATATGCAATACAAAATTGATATCAAGATTATCAATGTTGTGCTTTGTTTCATTTGTTTGTTTATGTGTGTATTATCTGTTTTATTGTTTCGAGTTTGACACTGGATGCCTTAAATAGTGTTATGTTGTCTTCTAAAGTTTTAATTTCCAAGGCGACATAATTATCATATATTGGTAACATGCAGATTATGTATTGCTACGCGGTAAATGGTAGATGTAGTTCCCCTGCCCATCTTTGGTTGACTGGCTGCCAGGGTGAAATGGAAAGACAACTGCAAAGGCTACCAGGGTTTGATAAGTGGATTATTGATAAGGATACTCGACCGTATATTGAAACATTTGAAGATCAGAAGGAACATCTGGTATACCTCACAGCAGATTCAGAAACTATGCTAGATGAGCTTGATCCAAAGAAAATATATATTGTTGGTGGATTAGTGGATCGGAACCGATGGAAGGGGATAACCATGAAGAAAGCAGAAGAGCAGAACATTCAAACAGCAAGACTCCCAATAGGAAACTTCTTGAAGATGTCTAGTTCCCAGGTATTGTTTATTATAGTATTTGTGAAATTCACTTAAGGCACACTTAGAAGGGGGGTTGAATAAGTGTGGGAACAAACTATGACTGAATTTTAAACTTTAAACCAAACTACTGATTCAGCCTACTATATTGATGAATGCAGCTTGCTAAATTAATATGGCCTACCGAATTAAATCTTTGATTTTGTGAAAATGACTTGAATTTATAACTTTGTGAAACCACTTGGTGTTAATGAATTTTCTTCAGATAATAAAAATATTTAGGTTTTAATTATCAAAATAATTAATTAACTTTTGTGAGCAAATAAAGCAAAGCAAGCAATAAAATGAACACCAAGATTTTTTACGTGGTTCAGCTATTACCCTCTATAATAGTAGCCTAGTCCACGTCCAATACCAACTAGTATTGGAGATTCACTTTATTTCTTTAAATCGACTCTTTTTACAAAACAGATTCTATCAACACTTTGAATTACAATAATTTACTTGAGCACTTTTGCTCCTTGTGCACTAATGCACCCCTTAAGCACATATGCTTCCTTGAACCTGTTTATAAACAATTCTTAATCCACCAGGATTAAATTATTTTAGATAACACTTAGTCTAAATAAGAAGATTACAAATATAGAGGTCTAATGATTAAAGAAAATAAGCAATTTTAACAATGCAAGGCTCAACTAATGTATGCAATGATCAAAAAGTAAGAGATAGATCACCAATTTATAGCTCACGAAAATTCACTGAAAATTAATCGGAGTATAATTGCACAACATCCGAATAATTGCACCAAAATAATTATATAGCCTTTCAATATATATCAGTACACTATATAATTCATGTGTTGTATATTAAACTGATATCTCAATTGAATTTATAGCCAGAAATTATTACCGTTGCAAATATAGTTCCGTTATATAAAATCAAAATATGTTTCCGTTTGAGAACCAATCTGAAGGATAATCCATGTATATCTTTGGTTATAACAAAACATATGTTTGTTAGACTTTTTCAAAGGCAGTCCACTAAGATAGAAATTGTTCCATGTATATCTCAATTCATTTATCTGTTTTGACTTCTCCAATATCAAGTCTCCTATAGGTAGTCATGACTTTTAATTTAAAGCTACCGCCACAAGTCATACTTCCTTTATAAGATATATCAATTCCGTCATAAACACAAAGGAAAGATAACACAGCTTTTGAAATAAACAAACAGTGTTAGTTCCGTAAATATGCAAAGTGACTCATCAAAACAACTTTATAGGATAATCATGATATGTGAGTTCTGAGGCTTATGCAAGCAAACCACTTAATTGATAGTAATCATGACTCTTAACTACCGTCACATATATATATCATACTGCCTTTTGAATAACCCAATATAAAAATGTGAATTCCGTAATACATGTAAAGGGTTAATAATTATGATCTTATATTACCGAGATATGTGCATTTCAAAAGAAATGGCATTATATATATAAATACACTTTCACAATAAATCTTTCACCTTCCTGATAGCTATTTTCAAGGATTAGCAAGCATGGCAATATATAAATACTAACCACTTTAAATCGGACATTAATATCAGTTAGCATTTTATTTTAAAATCTTTAAGCATGCATAAAGTACTAATCATGTTAAATGCACACATAAAATGTCCTAGAGCCTTGAATTGAAAAATTAAATATTTGTAATGACCTTACATAAAATCTTAGGACACAAATGTCTTCAAAGTCTTTCAACGATCATTTTATTAATCTTCCTGAAATTTCACAATAACAAATTAGTATACAAACTCAAGTCATCATCAAAACAATAAGGTTAGAATATTAACAAGTCAACAATTTGCCATGTTTCTTTTTTTTAAAGTGTACTCCACTTCTTTTCTTCGTCTAATGCAAAATTTTTCTAGGACATTTCTGCCTGTCAGAACTGAAATAAAATGATGACAAATTACACTTTTTGTTGTTTCACTAGAACTCGTCGCGCATGATTCTTATATTTTGGCAGCACTTGTTGCTGTTCAATATACAGCCTAAAACTGCATATATTATATGAAACGAGCATATGAAAAGGCAATAATATGTATTATGCTCTTGCAGAACTGAAAGCATGAAAAATTTCACATCAAGTCATTTGCTAATAATTTATTTTTAGTTTGGTAAGATGCCAAAGTTTCATGCATTTGATGCAACTAGCAAGTATGTAGGATGTGAAATCCATTTAATAAGTTTGTACACCACTCCATGGAATCTAGTGTTGACTTTGACCCTTACTATTACGCGAGGGCAAGTATGGCCGAGCTCGTGGTTAGTGCCATCAGTTTTGACTTGGTTTTCTTAGGAGTCTGGATTCATTTTGAGAGAGGTCTCCTTAGATTTATTAGTGATGAGCATGGATAAAAATGTTTGAAATGTTCTCCCACTTGAACAGAATCTGCAATTTACACTCTTGTAGTATTACAACCAACATATCCTCATAAATTGTGTCTCACAAATGTGTTGAAATTTATCATAGTAGTTGTGATTCACAATAGCTTATGGTAAATAGAATTAAGGTGAACTTTTTTGCTCTTCCTGTAATGTGCAACTGGAAAATAGTTACATTCATATTCATAAAATACACTCTCTGCGTCTGGTTTTAGCTGCCCCCCCTATTTATTTTTGGGGCAAAGGTCCAAAAATGCCCTTGACATTTACCCCGATATCTCCCTTACACCCTGAACTTTTTTTTTCTTCCATAAGTGACCTTAACGTTACAAATTTAAGGTCTGTCACCTTGACAAACGGAGCTGACACCTCATCTAATTTTGTTGAAGAGGCTGAAAAGAGAAATTTAACTTCTAATTAAAACACACAGTAAACAATTATACTAACACTACTATAAATTAATTATTTTTAGTATAATTTATATTAATAAAATTAAAATACACAAAAATACTAAATAAATAAATTAATTAAAGCTTAAATATAGAACATTTTCTAATAAAACAAAATATCATTTAATTAAACCAAAAAGAAAAATTCTAAAATTCAAATAATGTAATGGCTGTGTTTGGAAACACTGTTATCCTTTTTCTATCTCTCTCTCTCTCCTCCTTGCCGGATGAACAAATCACAAGGATCGCCTGAAAACTCTTTCGTAAATCCACTAGTCACTACGATCACGTCCGGCGAAAGCACTTTCTTTGGTGACTGATTTGCCGTTCCCTCGCTCTCCATTACACCTGCCTAGTTCTTCTCCTGAAGAGGTACTAACAAGTATTTGTATGTGTGTGCTTGCCGAGAAAATCTGGAACCCGCATATTACATACATATATGAATCGTTGTTTCTGTAGATGTGGACTCCGGTTGTAGTAAAATTGTTTGAATTTTCAGTTTTCAAAAGGAAATGTGTAATTTTTCTTTTGTTACTTTTTCTAACAACCAAAACAGAGTATACCGTTGCTCTTTTTATGAGTTTGTTTAATATGCAGTGTAATTGTTTGAATTTTAGTTAGATCATGTGAAAACATATATAAAAGAAAACTTTATTTGTTATCATTAAAAAAGTTTTGGCTTTCGGAGTAAAAAAAAGTAGCGGCATTAGATGTAAGCAGAGATGAGTTTGTGAAATGGGTTTTTGTTGCCGGTTTGAAGGATCATCAAATATATACATCAGATCTGAAAAAGGATCTTCAAGCATCAAATTAATTAATACTTTCGCATGCCTCACGAAGAAATACATCAGATCTGAAAAAGGAGTTGTGTGTGTATACATACAAAATACATACATCAGATCTAAAGCTTTCTCTCTCATAATTTGTTATGTGGATCTCTTTAAAAAAGGAGTTCTGTGTATATACATACATAATACATACATCAGATCTAAAGCTTTCTCTCGTGATATGTTATCTGGATCAAAAGCTTTCTCTCATAATATATTTAGAACATTTAAAATAACAATTTTTTGAGAACCCAGGTGAAAATACATGCCTAGTCAGCAAAAAATACCCAGGTGTCAACTCTGTTTGTCAAGGTGGCATGTCTGTTAACGGGAGGGGTATAATTGAGCTTAAATTTGTAACGTTAAGGACACTTTTGGAAAAAAAAGTTCAGGATGTAAGTGGGATATCGGGGTAATGCTAGGGGTATTTTTGGACCTTTGCCCATTTATTTGTGTTGGAAAACATGTTTCCTTTTATTTGGGAAAACATGTTTCCTTGTTTTACTCCTAGAATTAGGCTACATGTTTCCTTGTTTTACTCCTAGAATTAGGTTACATGTTTCCTTATTTTACTCCTAGAATTAGGCTAACCTTTGTGTATAAATTCTGTAACTTACAATCTGAAAAATCAACAAAGAGAGTCCATTTCTTGCATAGTATCAGAGCTAAGGATATTCTGAACAGATTTTTCCATTCCTTTGTTCATTTTTCTGCAGTTTTCCAATTCTGTTATTCTGCAGTATTTTATTATTTGAATCAAAGCAGCTTTTCATAAACGACCTTGACGGAGACAACCGCTACAACACAGTCAGAGGAGGTAGTTCGATCCCAACAACATGGAGAATTGCAAAATATCCAGGCTGCCTATAGATTGAATAAAAAAAACTATCTCAAATAGTCCCAGTTCGTTCCTACCATACTTAAAGGAAAGGGAAAGTTAAGTCATCTTATGGGTACGGGGCCAAAATCGGGAGATCCTAAGTTTGAAGCATGGGATGAAGAAGATTCGATGATTATGGCGTGGCTGTGGAACTCAATGATTCGTGAGATTAGTGATACTTGTATGTTCTTGGCAACTGCTAAGGATATTTGGGATGCAATACAACAGACATATTCGAAGGCAAGAGGTGCGGCTCAAGTATATGAGGTGAAGGTGAAAACAATGGCTGCTAAACAAGACAATAAAATAGTTACAGAATATGCTAATCAATTGAAAGCCTTGCGGCAAGAACTTGATCATTATAGGATGATTAAAATCACATGTCCTGAAGATGTTGTCCTAAAGAATTTTATTGAGCAAGATAGATCAAGTGAGTCCAGATTCTTGGCAAGCAGGAGGTTCCGTGCTTTAATAAAGTAGTAACACTGGTTCAAGGTGAGGAAAGCAGAAGAGGACTTATGCTTGAACCATAAAGCATGGACAGCTCGACTATGGTAGCTAGTGGGGGAAATAATTCAGCCACAAACATGAAAAAACACCATTTTTTGAGGATAAGAAACCTGAACAATCAAATGCTGATTATCGTTACAGTTTATGGTGCACTTTTTGCAAGATGAAGCACCATACTTGTGAGGTGCTGGAAGCTTTGTGGAAAACCTACAATGGTCAGACGCATGTCACAACGGCACAACAGAATGAAGCAGCACCAAAGGAGTCGGGCAATCTCAACCAAGAAGAGATCGAGAGGGTGAGATCTCTAATTGGCAACCTCGACTAACCTTCAGGTACATGTTCATTTGCGTATTTAGGTAAGTCTCCATCCTCTGTTGGATTAAATGTCTCGAATACAACCTGGCCGGCTCTTGGATCATGGATTCAGGAGCTACTGATTAAGGCTATAAACGAGTCGAACCGAACCGAACAGAGAGCTGCTCGAATTCGACTCGAATTTGAATTGTATTTGAAAAATTCTACTCGGATTCGACTCGACTTGAATATTTATTACTCGAATTCGATCCGACTCGGATCAAATTATATTTAAACTACTCGTGAGCTTCAAATTCAAGTTTGAATTCGAGTCTCCACATAATAATTAGTTTTATAATAAATATAATAAATGAGAAAATATATTTAGTATTACACTTTACAAATATAAAAATCACAATAAAAATTTAAAAAAAACTAAATAATAATAATTAATTGTCCTAATTTGATTTAAATTTGTATATATTATAAGAGAATATATAGAGCATCTAATCGAATATATATCAATCGAGTATGTATCGAATCACAATCTAGAATTCGAGTAGTTTGAATCTTAAACAAGTCGAGTATAACTTGTTCAGATTCTATTCATATTTTTATTCGAACTATTTTTAATACTCATATTTTGATTATATTATTAACGAATTCGAGTCGTGCTTGTATTTTTTCGAATCGAGCCCGCTCGTTTACAACCTTACTACTGATAATATGCAATGTTTTTAAAAAAAGCGGGCTTCTTAAGCGAAGAAACTGGTTTTTTTAAGCCAATTTTAATAATTTATCTTACATTTATTCAAATAAAACAATAATATAAAGCAAAACAATCTATAATAAAGACAATAAAGACATTTGCTTAAAGTTCAAACAAATCCATATTGCTAATATCAAAGTTCAAATACAAATATGCAATTGTTCAAAGTTCAAACATATTTTTAACGTATTAGTTTTATTCATAAACAAGATTGCTATTAAATAATAAAATTTAAAATTTCAAGAATTTAATTCAATAGTAAAACTTAAGAAACTAAACATAAATTTAAGAATTATATTGAATTAAATTAAATATTACAAATGTATCACCATTTATATAATTTGAAGTTGGTACAAGTTCAAAAAATTACAACTATAATAAAATTATTCATTTTGACTTTATATTGTTCACTTGTTGTGATTTGATATGCTACAACTTGTATTATGAATTTGGTAAATCATTAGAAAAATAAATATATTAAGATTTGATTTTGTTAGTTATTAAATAAAAAAAGCTCTTCCTAGACCCCACCTAATTTCCTGGAGGGATTTTTTTGTCGCCTTGGACTTAGGTGAGGCGCCAGGGGGCCAAGGTGGGGCCTAGCGCTTAGGTGGGGATTTTTAGAACACTGATAATATAACTTACTCACCAAATGACTTTTACACATACTTCCAAGCAGTAGGAAAATATCCACAGCTAATGGTAGCAGGTGTAGGAGATGTTAAAAAAAGCTCATCATTGACTTTAAAAAATGTTCTTTATGTCCCCAGATCATCCACAAACCTTGTCTCCGTACAAAAGCTTACTTAAGATTTAGGTTGTAGTGTAATCTTTCATCATAATTATTGTTTATTTCAGGACCAAAATTCGAGGAAGATGATTGGACATGCTAGAGAACGGGATGGACTCTATTACCTAGAAGCATCAAGCCAGTCAAATATCACCAAGGGCAAATTACCTTTTGTTTCAGAACTCTATTCATCCAATGAAGAAAAAGTTTGGTTTCACCACCGCCGACTTGGGCATCCGCCATTTAGAGTCATTAAAATTATGTTTTCGTCTTTATTTCAAGGTCTGGAGGTTGAAAACTTCCATTGTGAAGTGTGTGAACTTGCCAAACACAAACGTGTACCTTTTCTAAGTAGTGATAATAGAAGTTCTCTTCCCTTTTATCTCATTCACAGTGATATTTTGGGGTCCATCTACTATTTTTCTGGGGTAAGATGGTTTGTGTCATTCATTGATGATTGTACTCGTGTTACTTGGCTTTTCTTACTTAAAACATAAATCTAAGATCAGTACTGTTCTCCCAAATTTTTGTTCCATGATTAAGAACCAATTTGGGGTCGCTATCAAAAGCTTTAGGTTAGATAATGCGAGGGATTATTTCAATCAAGTACTAACTCCTTACTTTCAAAAGGAAGGAATAGTGTGTCAATACGCCACAACAAAACGGAGTCGCAGAAAAAAAAAGGTCATCTCCTTCAGTCGACCCGAGCCTTCTTATTCCAAAAAAATGTGCCTAAATCTTTTTGGGGAGAAGCAGTTCTTACAACCACTCATCTTATAAATTGTTTGCCTTCTAGAGTCTTGGATTCGAGAGTCCAATGGACATACTCTCAACATTCTATCCAAACATACGCACTACAAATATTCTTGTCCCTAAGAAATTTGGGTGCGTATCATTTGTCTATCTTCATAGTCAAAATAGAGGGTAACTAGACCCAAGGGCGTTAAAATGCGTATTTGTGGGTTATTCCTACACTTAAAAAGGGTACAAGTATTATCACCCTCCATCGAAGAAATTTTATGTCTCGGTGGATGTTACTTTCAATGAACAAACACCTTACTTCACCTCACCTTATCTTCAGGGGGAGAATTCAATACTTGAAGATAAGAACAAGGATTTCTTGCTCGATATGTCGTCACTTCCAAAACCAATTTCTAGTAATTCGAGTCGTGTCTGAGCTAGCGTTCGAGTCCATGCCAAATCTTGTGTTTGAACCCGTGCCGGAAATTTTAGACACTCCCAACTCTGCCCTTAAGAATGTGAGATTTGACAAAGGCAAGGTGTATTCGAGGAAGAAGAAGACAATTGTCCCTGAATCAGCGCAAGTCCAAGAATCCAACCCAGATCTTGAGAATGAGGTAACAATTTCTAATTCTTCATTACAAACTAAAATTGAATCCCATGTAGACAATAATGACCAGGACCTTCTTATTGCTAATAGGAAAGGAACTAGAGAGTGCACAAAACGACCTTTATATCCTCTTGCATACTTTCTTTCCTTTAAACATTTTTCTCCATCACATGCTTTCCTTGTTAACTTGAACACCATTACCATCCCTACCGCCTTATCCGAGGCTTTGACCAATGAAAAATGGAGACAAGCCATGAATGTAGAAATGGAAGCATTGGAGAAGAATAAAACGTGGGAGTTAGTGAAGTTGCCTGACGGAAAGAAATCCATAGGGTGTAAATGGGTTTATACAATAGAATATAGAGCAAATGGGTCAATAGAGAGATATAAGGCAAGGGGATCACACGCTGTTCATTAAACTCTCATCTTCGAGGGAGTCACAACATTATTAGTGTATGTTGATGATATAATAGTAACGAGGAATGATGATAATGAGAGACAACTTCTAAGTCAATGTTTGGCTAAAGAATTTGAGATCAAAGCTTTAGGAAAGCTTAAATATTTTCTTGGGATCGAAGTGCCTCACTCTAGTTAGGGGATTTTTATCTCCCAATAGAAGTATGTTACTGATCTCCTTAAAGAAACATGCAAGACATCATGCAAACCAGCAAGTACTCCAATAAACCAAAATCTTAGACTTGGAATGGTAGAGGAAGACGTTGCAATAAATAAAGAAATATATCAGTGCCTGGTAGGAAAACTCATTTATCTATCGCATACACAACCGGACATAGCATACGCAGTGAGTGTGATTAGACAGTTCATGCATAGCCCAAAGGAAGTTCATCTGCAAGCAGCACACTGAATGTTACAATATCTCAAAGGGACATCGGGAAAGGGTGTTATGTTCAAAAGAAACGGAGGTTTGGTGCTTTGTGTATAAATTATATACTTTACAATCTGAAAGATCAACAAAAAGAGTTTATTTCTTACAATTTGTCTTCTCTTTTTCTACATTAACAACTGTGCAATTTCTTCTCTCTTTCTATTCACTGGTGGATCGAAGATGTTTATAGTAATGGCAATGTGTTGTTATATTGTTCAAAAACTGTCATGTCAATTTCTTTTAGTTTTATTACGATCTGATGTTATATTGTTTGGAAACAGCCCTTGGATGTGTTATTTTTATAAGAACAGTTTAAAAGCCCATTCTTTTGAATATGTACTCTAATTATGGAAGCTTGTCAACATTCATTCAGTAAGATTTTTGTTCTTTTTTTTTCTTTCCTATTAGTCTAAATGTTGTTATTTTGTTCTTCTGAGAACATCAAATTTACTTTTGACCACTTCTAAGGCTTATTTGCTAACTAATGGATTGAATCCTGATCAACCATCAGGCAGTTTTTTTTTTCTCCTCTGAAATATGGTCAATGTGATTGCAGGTTCTCACAGTGAATCAAGTGATAGAGATACTCCTCAAGTTCTTGGAAACTAGAGACTGGAGGGATTCATTCTTTCAAGTGATTCCTCAAAGGAAAAGATTTGAAGCTGATTCAGAAGAAAATAAAGCAGAAATAGCAGGGCAAGAAAATGAAGAAAAGTGTGATCAAGAGCGAAAAAGGTCCTGTATTGGAAGTTGAAGAAAATATGGGTAATTTGTTGCAGGTCTGCAGCATTGTCATAGTATGTTTTAAAGCAAGCAGATCCTAAAATCAAAATGAAAACGTCCTAGCACAAAGAATGTTTCTTTTCTATTTATCCATTAACAATGTGTTAAACTAGATCTAGAATTGAGGATACAGTTGATGTCCAATCCAGTCAGTTTTATGCTTGGCAAACTATTTACAACAATACTGTGCAGCATTACCCTACCTTGCTTCTGAAATAGGTAAGGTTGGAGGAAAAAAATGCTATTGATCTTTGTATATGATGACATTGAGCTGAAGACAACAAAGATGTGATGAATTCTAAAGCACTTGCGAGTCTCTTCAGTCTCAAGAGTGCAATTTTTTATACCAGTTTTGATTAATTCAAGGATTTCAATAGCTGATGGTTTAATAATTACATCATTCCATATTCAGCTTCCTCTGGTGTGGTTAATTAGTTCAATTATATTCTTATGTTCTAAATTATAAGATATTTACTTTTGAAAGTTAATTTGAGAAATTTTCAAACTCAAAATTGAGATAATTTATTAGAAATTATGACAACTAGAACTTATAGTAGTATTTTTAAGCTAGTCGTTATATTGACTAAAATTAAAGAAATGTATATTAATTTTGAGTTTGAAATTGTCTTTAGAACAGAGGATGTATTTGTTTTAGTTACAATAGTTCAGTGCTCCAATTTAATAGTAGTGAAGATTGGAAATTTTATTTTGGTAATGGAACTCTTTTTGTGAATTGAGTCCTGCTATATATTGCGATAAATTTATGTTGACTTATAATTGTCATGCTTATCAATATATGAAATTGATAAGAATTACAAGGATTCTTAGTTATTACACATCTCTATTGATACTTATGGATGTAACTGACTAATGAACGTAACTAACAATCAAATAGTCGACAAAAAACATTCGGATTAGATTAGTTGCCAAGTAGCTGTATCAAACAGCTATGGTCAATTTTAAGGGGACGGAGAATGGAAAACAAATACTTAAAAAGAAATTGCATTTTGGAGAAACCTTAGCCGACAGTTCTGCACCAATCGCCGAGAGAACCATGTTCCTTACAATACTAGTACTACTGGAAACACCTCATTTTTCTCATTTTACAGTTTCATAATTCTACTCTTTGCATTTGGCATATGGCTCAAGGCCAGCAACTGCTGCCCCCGAGGGGCCAGCATTGTGGGCATCCTTCAGAAAACCTCCCATTGCCGCAGCCCCAAAGAACCCGTTGCGAAACACTGGTGCAAATGCTGCAAACCCCAACGAACTGGGGTCCACTGACTTCTTCACCAAAGGCTCGCCCCTCAAGGAGCCACGCTCGCCACCATCAATCTCACGAAAGCGGTTCAGATAGATTGTGAGGGGCTCAATGTAGTCGTCGAAGCCAAGGTTACTCATAGCCCAGAGCACGTCCTCGGCAGTGATGGTCTTGCGCTGCTCCTGTTGGCACCTAGCATTGGCTTCACCTGTGACGAAGCTGATGAACTCAGACACACACTCCTGGATTGTTTCCTTGGCGTCGTCAGAGATTTTGGCATGGGTTGGGATAATCTTGCGCATTAGTCTTATCACATTAGCAATTGGCATGAAGCGATCTTGCTCCCTCACGGTGCATTCGTTGTCATCTGCGGTTGAGTTGTTGATCTTCTGCTCTGGCAGCCCTACGTTGATTTCTGGCAGTTTCATCCCCAGTCAAAAAAGGTTAACAAAAGTGAAGCAGCTACAATTTTTTCTCAAGAAGTTACATAATCATGTCAACACTACTACGCTAAAAACTCTTAGGAGTAAACAATAAAACAAAAATAAAACCTAAAAATTACAAATCTGACTTTTTGTGGGATGGAGGTCATAAAAAGTTGTTCATTTCTTCATAAAATATTCAAATTGAACTCTATAAATTAAAATGTAATATAGTAACTCTAACTGAAAAAGAAGAATCACATTTTTAAATAACTGCAGGGTTCAGGGGACAAACATACTGCAAGTCTAGGGAGTATTAGTGAAAAGACTCAAGCAGGTGGATGATGGCATATAGACTTGGCAATTTAGGTTGAGAACCATCTAATTAACCAAAACTACGTGGGTCTTATTAAGTTGATTAACTAGTTTTTATGTTACGAGTTGGTTTGGTTTTGGATCCATATTATAAATTAAAGATATAGTCTAAAACTAATTTGACCCATATTAATCAAGCCATCCTTATATTCAAATGTTTGATCACCCCATAACATGTTTGTGTTACCTGGCAATTTAGTAACGAGGAATTATTTCTCAATTATCCATCCTTATATTCAAATCTTTGAATAGCTACTAGTAATTTTAAAGAAATATAAAATGACTGAAGATAATGGTTTATTATATTATTAAATAGATAAATATATTATTAAATAGATAAAATTAATTAGGATTTTGAAAAGATAATTGTAATTATTAGATTATTAAATATATATTTAAATAATAAATACTAAATTATATTTTATAGGTTACTTGATCAATTATTAAGTTAAACATTTGAATATAGTGCATTTTTATTTAGTTATGTTTTTGTAAAAACTAATTATTTTAATTTTATTTAAGTTTAATAGAATTTTATTTAATTCATATTTCAAATTTTGAGCTTAACATTATTATGGTCCAATTAAATAAATTATTTATAATATTTAATTCTATATTCATTCACCTTCTATCTCTAATTATTTATAATATTTAATTTCTAATTTCGAGGTTACCATTATATTTATGATAGTTCCCAAATCAATGAATCATATCTATACTAAAAGTGGTGTTCCTACTGTAGTCTCCTCCTGCTGCTGCTTTTAGGTTTCAGTTATTTTTTATTATTTGGAAAACAAAATTTTAAAAACATTAAGAATTTATTATAATTTTCTTAATACTACACAATATGTTTGGATACCACGACTGCTACTATTACAACTTTTCTTTCTACTAACGCATTTCAAATATTTTACTTCTTCTGATTTATAAAAAGAGTCTAATTTCAGCACAAAGTAATCCACGAAAATTAATGTTAATTATTTAATTTAGTGATATTTAAATTCAAATGTTAACAAGTTAATACTATTAATTTATATTTTAAAACAAAGAGAGTATAATAAGGTTTTGGAAGCTTGTCATTACTCCTAATTAGATTCTTTATAACAATAACTATCAAATTACTATTTTTGGGTTCTATCAAAACAACCTCACTTGATTTTGTTTCCACTAATTTGTGAAATTTAAATGTTAGAGAGTATTAATTTATTACAATTTAAATTTTAGAAATTAATTAAAATGAAACTCAAATAGAATTTTATTTGTAGAATGGATGAGATATCAAATTACTACCGAATCAACATAGTAGTAGAATTTTTTATCATAACTAGAAATCAAATTTTAATTTTATGAAAATATTATAAATACACGTAGAAATATCAATTTTCATCATTTTTTTTTATTGAAGAGTGGGTCTATATGTTAATAGTTAAAACAGCTAACATGAGATGACATTAATATGTCCACCCAAAACATGCCATTTTCATCAAACCTCTCTCTGTTACTACAGTAGTAACAGGAGAAAGAGTTCGTCCGATTCACCGTAACCATTTTAACCATATTTATATGGGTTCAAACCATA
The DNA here is from genome assembly GCA_020205615.1 of Panax quinquefolius. Lineage (NCBI taxonomy): Eukaryota > Viridiplantae > Streptophyta > Magnoliopsida > Apiales > Araliaceae > Panax > Panax quinquefolius. Next base: position 80,554,741 of record CM035167.1, on the reverse strand, counting down.
TAATTCTTATTCAGACTGTATAACCCTGTTTTTATATATGTATCTAAATTACACCTAAAATATTATATTTTGTAAAAATTCTTATTAGAATAAATACTATACATTTTTTGAGAATCACAATCAAAAAAAAAAATTTCTGAAAATGTTTCATTTTCCAGTCCAATAAACCGATCTGCCAAGACTTACTGTTTTTTTTTTTGTCAGGTTTAATGACATGTGGAAGGAGAATTCATGCAATAAAGGAAAAAAGAACCAAGTTTACTATTCCAATGTTCACTTAATCTGTATTCCAAGATGAAAAAAATAATCAAATTCATAGAGTACTAATTATATTTTGTCGGTATATAAATTCAAAAGTGATATAAATTTATTTACATATATATTTATGATTATAAACTATCTAAACAACATTACTAATTATGAAACTTATTATTTTTAAAATTTAGATAAACATGACGATTAATGAACATTTGAATTGTCAATATTCATCTTATTTTTAGAATTGAGGAAGTAGCTGAGTAGCTTTTTCTATTAAAAACATGTCATATTAGTACTCCTCCATACTAAATTATAAAATTAATATTGACTTTCAAAAAGTCAATTTGTAATCTTTTTTAATTTAAAATTTACGTAATTCATATAAATTTTGAAAATAATAAATCTTATTTATAATAGATATTTTAGATAATTTATTATATTCAAAATTGTATTGACATAAATTAAATGAATTTAAATGAATTTTGAGTTTAAATATATTTAAATTGACTTTTAAAAATTCAATATTAGTCTAATAATTTGAAACAGAGGGATTACTTTTTAAGCTTATAAAACTTTACCATTTTACCCTCGCCTTCGAAAAAAAAAAACTTATGACAATTGGGTTGTACATAAATTACTCCATAAATGATACGGAGTATTTTTGAAACTTTGACCAACTTAATTGGAAAATGGTCAAAAATCAAAGTGAGACTAAAGGGGCATGCATATACAAATAAGTAATGGAGCACATGGGCGTATCCAGATTTTTTTTTCCAATAGAGATAAATTTTAATTAATTTTGTTGTTGAATTTAAATAATTTTTTTTTAAATTAATCATAATATTAAATAATCATAATAATATTTTTAAATTACAATAAATCTTCATAATCTAAACTAAAAAAGAAATTTCAAATAAAAATATTTAGATATAATTTAGATAACTTATTTTTGACATCTTTATATGGATTCAATTTGAATGATTATTCAAATATTCAAATATTCAAACCAAATTTACTTTATACTCTATATTCAAACAAAACCATGAATTAGTTTCAAAGTATAAGCTAGTTTTGATATTTTTATAAGTTTCAAATAAATTTTACTTGAAATAAGAACACCAAAAACTATATATAGGATCAATTAGTCATTTTTTATTATAAAATAAAGTAAAATCATTGTAAGCTATCACATTAATAAAAGACATAAACTACTCAAACAAAATGATCACATTTTCAATCAAAGATCAAACAACCCAAAAACAAAATTCCAATCAGACTAAACAAACAGTAACCACAATCAACAAAATTGAAACAAAAAATCCTTCACAGTTCACACGTTGATGAACATTCAAAACAAAAAATTATACAAAAAACACTTGTAAGATTTCACCAAGTTTTAAAACTAAGGTGTTGTTTGTTTACATGCATCTGATTGCCTCTTAATGGACTGTCTCTTATATTCTAAGAGGCATGATGCTATTTGTTTGTTTTTGTGTTACCTCTGAATGCCTCTTAATCGGTAAGACAGAAAATAAAATCTTAATAATTAAGAGGTACCTCTTAATGAAATATTTTTGATAATTTTTTTTAATATAAATATATTCAACATTATTATGCACTTATTTTTATTAAATTGAATATTTAAAATTATTAAATAAAAATTTACCATTTAAAATGATAAAATAGTATTATTAAGAGACAACTTATTTTAAGTTATCAAACAATTTTTTAAATTCTCAGGTTTATCAAACACAATCTAAGAAGATATTTGTACTTGTATTTAGAATTAATTTATGAATTTGTTTTTGCCTCCTCTAAATTTAACTCTTTCATTAATTTGTCACTTTAAATTTATTAATTTATTTATTTGTTAGGCCTCTATACCTATAAAAAAAAAATCCAACAGGAATAGTTGACTATCCTGCCCATCAGCCACCGGGAGCACTTCTGTATTATAGATTTCGTCATCATGTACTGTCCTTTACTCGTCTGAAATGTTCAGCAGAACACATAAAGCAAATAAAATAACATCCATGTTCCCCTTTCAGGGCTTTAATTTTCTGGCTTATATTTGTACAATTTGTACTCCATTTTTTAGTATCAAGATTTTTGTTACATGCATTGCTCATACTCAGTAATGCTACTTCTATCGAAGACAAAGATAGGAACTGAAGGTTACAAAAACGACTCTGGGTGTTACCGTCGTTTAATCAAGTAATTTGGGTAAAATTAGAACGCAACTGGAAAACAAAATATGCGCTCTCCTTTTCCCCTTCGACGGTAAGCAAAATACATTTCGTCTGTCGTTAAAGGGAAGAAAGAGAGAGATTGCAAATTTCCTTTGTTTCTGTATCCTTCCGTTCCTATCCTTTGGCGGGAGTAGCCTTACTCTATAACTAGGTACTTCTCCTTTCCTTTTTATTTGTCTTTTTAGAGAATTTTTTTTATTTTTTAACCTGTCATTTGTAAATTTTTTAAAAGAATTAAATACTTAGTTTTTTTCAATTCAAACGTAATAGTAATATTTGTATTTGAAACTTTTAAAAATCCAAACATACTTGAAAATTTTGTTACATTCAATTTATAAATGCAACATCTAGAAGTCAAACGCAACATAACAAAAATAATACAGTGCTTTTACATATCCAAACGTTGAGTCCAGATCTTAAATTTTACATCTTGCTCCATTCATCATTGAAATAGCTTTAATGACTTTTAATCGATTTACGATTCATTGATAATCGTTGTTTATACTTTTAATGACGGAAAACATATAAGCGTCATTAAAAAGATAGACGACGATTGATGAAAACCGTCACGGTCTATCGCTAAGAGAAAGCTGAATGAATAAATGAAAAAGTGAAATAAGATCCCGATTTTTCCAAACGTTATAAACCCTAAAGATTTATTCCATATTCCATGTAAAATGAAACTTATTTTTATAGCCAACGCAAATAAACAGCTCATTTAATTTGTGAACCATCTGGAACCAACATCCGTTTCAAAGTGGGGATAACAAAGTGGGTGGACTTTTAAGTGTAGATGATCAAATAAAGATCAAGGTAATTAATTTGGGGTGAGAGAGAGGGTGTAAGGCAAAATTGCCACGTGTAAAGATGATATCATGTGGGGCCGTATAGCATACAGTCTGCATGCACGCCACTTGTGTTCATATTGTCTTTGGCGATTCCATAAACCCCATTGTCATAACCTTTACTAGTCTTTTTTTGTCCATGTCCAAAGAAAATGCTCAAGCAGTTGAAGGCTATGAAGAACAAGACCAGAAGGTAAAGTTGGACCTTAAAAGCCTATTTTATAAATAGAGATATAAAATAAAAACAAAGAGAGAAAAAGGAAAACTCTTAAATCAACCCGCAAGGACTTGACAAGATGGTCTCTGGCGTTTTTTCCCAAATCTTAATAAAAATAAAAAAGATCTTCAAAATTATTTGATATGAATGTAACTATTTTAGTAAAATTAGTTCCATATAAGCGAAAATTAAGATACATTTGCATTTCTCATAGAAATTTATATATAAATGCACAAAAGAAAAACTGATCAAACAAATTAAACCTAGCTTGTATACATTTTTTAAATAAATAAACCGAAATAAAATGCATTTTTATAAGTAATAAATTACCCGAGTTTGACTGCGGCTGAGGGGGCCTGCGGTAGCCATGGAAGCCGCCTCCATTTCCTCCGCGTTCCATCTATTTTCTTTCTCTAAAACTCTTTATCTCTCTAAAACAGTAGAGTGAAAATGAAATTAAGTTGATATTGACAAATGGATAAATTTATAATAGTGGGTATTTATCAAAAAAAGAGAGGAAAAAAAGGGAGTTGTGCCACGTGGCAGAAGGCGTGATGAACAAGGAGACGTTATAGGGGAGTATAAGCAATTGGTCTTAATACGCAGTTGGGCTGGGGAAGCATGCACTGAGCCAGTGAGGAGAGGAGCATTGACCGGTAGTCATAAAAGTCATAACTAGCTATAGAGTAATAGAGTATATGGCCATCTTTAATTAAGAAATTTATAGTTCCAATTCAAATGAATTATGGGTGTAATTACGAAACATCAAACATATATACTTTATTGGGTTGCTATATCCCTTTAGATTGTGATTTTGGTTTCCAAGTTGTAATAACTTATTTGTCCTATTTGAGTCTGTTATAAATTAAATTGTGGAAAATGATATTTATAATTTAAATAATTCCTCCCCTTATTTTTCATTTTATTTCTACACTATGTTTAAAAGTTTTTAACAAAAAAAGAAAAGAATAGAAAGTTTAAATTTTAAAAAAAATAAGAGAATTAGTAGAAGCTTATAAGTTACTAGTAACCTGAAGGCACGATGTAACGCAAAATTAGATTAAAATTCGAAAAATACTACATTACCTAAAGACTTTTTGGAACCTAAAATAACTTACCATCACACATAACAATTATCATAATTCACCACACCACCACAATAATTAATTTTACTTTAAAAATAGATATTCTGAAAAATTTAAACATGTCTACAAAACTTACAAATCATCAATAACAATTTTTATAATTCACCACACTACCTCAATAACAATTATTATTATTATTATTATTATTATTATTATTATTATTATTTTTATTATTATTATTATTATTATTATTATTATAGTTGTTGTTGTTGTTGTTGTTATTATTATTATTATAATTATTGTTATTATTATTATTATTATTATTATTATTATTGTTGTTATTATTATTATTACTATTATTATTATTATTATTATTATATAATTATAAATATTGTTATTATTATTATTATTATTATTATAATTATTATTACTATTATTGTTATTATTATTGTTGTTATTGTTATTACTATTATTATTACTATTATCATAATTATTATTATAATTATAATAATCTATATAATAAAAGAGAACTCAATTTGAATTCTATAATAAGAAAACACAACAACGACTCAGATTCATTCTAACTTAATCTAAAGGCTCATATTTCATCTCATACACAAAATCCCACCCAAATTTCCTCCTTCTTCTCTCTCATCTCTCATCTCTCATCTCTCATCTCTCATCTCTCATTCCCTCCGCCTTCTCTCTTTCTCTCTCATATTCCTATCCTTCTTTTCTTTCTCTCTCCTCTCTCATCTCTCTTACTTTCTCCTGGGTCAATTTCTTTCCCTCTTCCTCCATTTACTTAATCAATTACTCCATCCGTCCCAAATTAATTGCTCAGTTTTGATTTTTTAAAGTCAAATTGACCATTTTAAAACTAATCTTTTTACTATTTTTGCTAAAATATAAGTGAAGAGATTATAACCAAAAGAAAGTATATACAATTTATTACTAATCCTAATTTTTATAATTTTAGAAATATATTTATATATTCTTAATTATTAATTCTAAAAATAGTTAATTTGACTTAAAAAAGTCAAAATTGAGCAATTAATTTGGGACGGAGGGAGTAGTATTTATTTTAAATTATAATAATTTTTTGGAGTATGCATACATTTAAAATGTATAATACATAAAAAATATCAATGGTAAGAAAACAAAATTAAAAACAAGATCATAATTTACTTATAAAAAATTTACTTATAAAAAATTTACTTATAAATAGATTCTTTTTTTCTTTTCTTTATCAAATAGAACAAATGTTAAACATATTAGAAAATTGATTAATTGTTGGCATGATGTGATAATTAACATAAGGGATAAATTAATTTTTTGGTACTGTATTGAAACCCTAATTACAATTTGGTAGATTTAAAAAGTAAAAAAATTCTAAGTGGTAATTGTACTCGAATTTTATTACACTCTCGATAAATTGTATAAGTCACGACTTAATATTTATCTGAAGTGTAAATTTTTTTATAAGCTGGTGATTTTTTTTCGAAAATTTGTTATACTACAAAGCGGTAGGGTTTCATCTTTATTAGATTTTGAAAAATAGGGTTATCCTTTATGTTAATTATCACATCTTGCCAACAATTAAGCAATTTTCTAATATGTTTAACATTTGTTCTATTTGATAAAGAAAAGAAAAAAAGAATCTATTTATAAGTAAATTTTTTTATATGTAAATTATGATCTTGTTTTTAATTTTGTTTTTTTACCATTGATATTTTTTATGTATTATACATTTTAAATGTATGCATACTCCAAAAAATTATTATAATTAAAAATAAAATATTAAAATACCAATTGATTAAGTAAATGGAGGAAGAGGGGAAAAGATTGACCCATTAGAAAGAGAGAGAGAGATGAGAGAGGAGAGAGAAAGAAAAGGAGAGGAATAAGAGAGAGAAAGAGAGAAGGCGGAGGGAATGAGAGAGGAGAGAGGAGAGAGGAGAGAGGAGAGAGAAAGGGAAGGATGAAGAAATCTGGGCGGGATTTTGTGTGTGAGATGAAATGTGAGCCTTTAGATTAAGTTAAAATGAATATGAGTCGTTGTTGTGCTTTCTCAAATTATAGAATTCAAATTGAGTTCTGTTTTATTATATAGATTTTTTTTCTTATTTTTATTTACATCTTGTTACCGAGTATATAAAGGAAAAAAATAAGTAAATTTAAGTTTTACATTTAAATCACTATTTTACTCTTATATTAATTTTGTTTTGTTTGTAATGTAGAGAGTATCATAAGGATTATTGTAAGACCCCAACTTATTATAAATAAAATCGAATTTTCTCTAATTATTATTGTGAATAATAAGGTGTTAATTTGATATAATACTTTGGTTATGGGTGAAATGTGCAAATTTTGCAAAATAAGCAAGTGGTTATAAAATATTCATTATTGTTGGGGAATATTCGTTTGGTCGTGAAATATTCTTTCCGTTGGGAATATTAAATACGATTTAGTATGATCATTCATTTGTGGGCCCCATAACGGATAATGGTCGGATGAAAAAAAAATGAGAAATTTGAGTTTTTACAAATAACGACGTAGTAATTACCAATAAATCGTTGGAATACCCGATGGTTAAAATCTGATGTCTGGCGTGGTTGCACAAAGAGTAGCATTACGGTTTTTTGTACAAAGTATTTTTGAATTATTGATTCTTACGTAAGAAGGCACTACTCAATAATTGTTAAAATAATTACTGTTCAATATTTTATTTTATTGATTCAATAATTGTTGCGTTGATATTTTATATTATTGTTGTTTCAATAATTGTCATCGCACAAGATTTCCCATTATCGGATCAATAATTCATATTATTTGAATAATATTATTAGATAGCATTATTGGCAATGTCTAGAAAGTTCTGTCAAGGAGAGGTTTGGTCACCTAATTGTGCGCCAGTAAGGAGAAATCCTTATCGGAAAGCCCCCTCTTTCTTGGGAACGACCTGATTGTCATAATTGTGATTCTGTAATATTATTTGTGAATAATTAATTATTAATTTATATGATAAGGAAATATTTATTTTATGTGGATATAATTGATGGATATATTTATTTTATGTGGATATAATTGAAGGAATTAATGTTGAGGTGTTTTTGTCGGAATGGAGGTATTAAAAATTAAATCACCGTTCTTGAGATATATATGCGTGAGTTATAATTTTTTAATCAGATCAGCTGGATCATTGTGATTTTTGGATATGTTATACATATATAAGTTGAGTATATGTCCACAAATTTTGAATCGCTAAAAATGAACGTATGATTTGTTATGAATTTTAAGAGGTGACTGGTTCAGAAATTGTTGAAGTTTCAGAATTTATCATTTTGGTGGATAATTCTAAAATTGGTGGGCCCCTCTTGTGGTTGATGAAGAAATGTGATGAATTTTATTTTAAATGTGGTGGGTGGCAATAGTAGAAGGTAAAGCCATCAGGTAGCAGGTCAAGTCTGCATCGGCGTGCTAACATTTTCCTATAAATAGAGGGCTAAGTTAGAATTAAAAATCACACCAGAAACATAAGCTTTCTCTCTTTCTCTCTCTATATTATCGAGTGTATTTTGTGAGTATTTAAATACTTTGTGAGTTTCTATTTATCAGTGCAAGTTTCCTTCAGCCTTGTATCAATATTCCGATCAGAAGTACTGTTATTTTGAGGTAAGGGATGTTATTTTCTTCGTAAATGATATTATTTCTTTCGATATCATTATGCCAAAATATTGGTCTGAACTTTTTATCAAATTTGGAAGTTTTTGTGTCGAGATTACTATTCACGTATACGACACTATTCACGTATACGACACTATTCACGAATACGGCACTATTCACCGAAAAATGAAATTCTTCCTTTTTATTCAAGATGTCTATTATGGTTACTATCTTTGATTGTATCCATGTTTTGATCTTTATTCTTGAATTTCGCTTCAAAATTGGTTATTATGGAGTATTATTGATCTTGGATAAACTGTAATACGAATCTCTAATATTTGTTATTTTGTTTCACTGGATTCGTTCCTTTAAAATATTTTTCATCATCCTCAGTCCTAAATGATGATATTACTGAATATCTTTGGCCTGTAGTGCAAAGATGAATGATTACCTAATAAATATCTTCGCCCGTAGTGCAAAGATGAAGCAGTGTTGAGATGAACATGACCAATTGGTGATACAAATGAATATCGTTGGCACAGAAGTGCAAAGATGAATATTTGATTCAAGATGTATATTAATTGATGTTCTGAGGATAAAATATTGATGATGGACTTTTAAATCTTAGAAGATAGTGGAATTCTTTCTCTACTTGACTTTTTCTAATGGATTCTTTGCTTCATTGCAGTTGTTGATCTAAAACTTGTTGTCTATTATATTTTATCGATTTTTTCCTGTTGAAGACTAACGATAAATTTTTGTATATTATCTTAGTCATAATATTCTTTACTGGGCTAGTTGAGCTCACCCTTTTCCTTTTTGTTCTATTTTTCTTCTCAGGAGGTGAGAACATAGCAGGAACTAGCCGGGGTATGGAGTGATGGGTCAGGATAGTTGTATTAGTAGTCCTCGCTATTTTGTAAAATAGTGTATCAATAATTGTAATGAGGACTCCTTTTGAGTTTGTATACTCTCTATTAGACAATAGTTGTATTCAAACTCACAGTATATGTGTTGTCATATTTTGCACGACAATTGTATTACTGAAGTTGTATTTGTTTATGTACCATGTATTTGGCGACACAGAATGGGTGATGTATACCTATTTTGGGGGCGCCATAATTGGTATCAAAGCTTAGGGTAGGGATATGATCCCTGGCTGAGATGTGAGACAAGAACTAGAAGGGGAGAGTCGGGGAATTCCTTCGCTAGTATGACCTTATTTGTTATTTGGTTGGTCAGTCAGAGCATATGTGATATGTTAATTTGTTAATTAACCCTTATTTTATGGCAGTATTTAAGAATGACAGCGGGAAATATTAACGATGGAGTGAATGAGACAGTGGAGACACCTTTAATCACCACCCAGGGGAACGTGCAACAGGAAGACAATATTCCTCCTGTAAACAACACTACCGAACAAATGATGAATGATGGGATGTTTAGAAGCTTTTTGCAATTCATGCAAAATCAGATGAGGGAGACTCGTGCACAAAATACATGTGATAGCAATGCGCGGCTTGTCACAGCCAAGCAGTTCAAAGAGTTGAGACCACCAGAATTTATTGGAAAGCCGAATCCGATAAAGGCGAAAATGTGGGTCAAACAAATTACCAAGATATTCGATGTCTTGGGATGCACGAAGGAACAGAAGGTTCCATTCGCCACATTTATGTTTCGCGGTGAGGCAGACTACTGGTGGGAGTCTGTGAAACGTACCCAGCCTGCCGCACTCAACATGTCTTGGGAAATGTTTAAGAAACTATTCAATGATAAGTACTTTCCTGAAAGTATTCGTCATATGAAGGAGGTAGAGTTTATTAGACTGAAACAAAACAACATGACGGTGTCCCAAAGATGAGGTAAGTTCATTTGAGTTATCTAGGTTTGCACCTCATTTGGTAGAGAATGAGGAACGAATAGCGAGGATGTTTCGAGAGGTCTAAAACCCGAGATTAAGCAATATCTTATCTCTCATAATTTTTTTTATATTAGGATGTTGTAAATGAGGCTCAATTATTAGAGCGAGATAATGAGTATGTTCAACCGAGGGACCACAACCAAGGTCATCTTGGTGGCGTGATACCATTGAGTGAACGATGACAACCAGCAGGGAGGAAAACATTCGGACAAAAGCGGTAACCACTCTGGTGGTAATCATGGCCGTGAAAATAGAAGAAGCGAGTCGAGATGATATTTCAAGAAGAGAAGGTACAACAATGATAACATGAAGACGTCAGCACAAACATCAACTATTTTTAGGGGAGGAGAACGAGCACCGGTCGTTTGTTACAAATGCGGGAAAGAGGGACACATCAACCCAAACTGCCCACAACAATCCAAGGTGTGTTATAACTGTGGAAAGGAAGGTCATATAGCTAGAGATTGTCTAGTTGCGAAACCAAGTTCAACGGCGATAGTGACTCCAAAGGCTATCCCAGACAAGTCAAAGTCGGTGGTTCCAGGAAGGGCGTTTGTCGTAACTACCCAAAACGCGAGGAACCCGAACGAGGTGATCACGGATAAGCTTATCATAAACTCTTGTGAAGTTTATACCTTACTAGATACCGGTTCTACCCATTCTTTTATCTCTCCTGCTTGTGCTCAACGTTTAAACTTGATTCCAGAGAAGTTAGACCTTGACTTATCTATTGAGACTCCGTTAGGAGAAACTTTCATTACATCTACTATTTATAAATCTTGCTTGATTCAATTTGGTACCATCACATTACCTGCCGATCTTATTTCGTTGAAAATTCTTGCATTTGATGTGATTTTAGGGATTGATTGGTTAACTACGCATCATGCTAAAATTGATTGTTTTCGTAAGGCTGTTAGTTTTCATATTCCTAACTAACCTATTATGCGAATTCAAACAACCAAACCATTAAAGTCAGTCACTGTCATATCAAGCCATAAAGCTATTCGTTTATTAAAAAATGGATGTTAAGCTTTCTTAGCCCATGTCACGGACTTGAACAAAAACACGTCAGATTTGAATAATATTTCTATTGTTAGTGAATTTCCTGACGTGATTCCTGAAGAACTTCCTAGTCTACCCCCAGAATGTGAAATTGAATTCTTTATTGACCTTGAACTTGATACAAAGCCCATTTCTAAAACCCCATATCGAATGGCTCCTATTGAACTTCAGGAGTTAAAGGACCAACTACATGAGTTGTTGGACATCAGTTTCATTTGTCCTAGTACATCTCCTTGGGGTGCTCCTGTGTTATTCGTAAAGAAGAAAGATGGGAGTATGCAACTTTGTATTGACTACCGAGAATTGAACCATGTCACTATCAAGAATAGGTATCCGCTACCTCGCATAGATGACTTGTTCGACCAGTTGCAAGGAGCACAATTTTTTTCAAAGATCTATCTTCGTTTTGGATATCATCAGCTGAAGATTAAAACTGAGGATATTCCAAAGACTGCCTTCAGAACTCGGTAAGGGCATTATGAATTCTTAGTCATGTCTTTTGGATTGACTAATGCTCCTGCTACTTTTATGGATATGATGAACCGTGTGTTCAAAGAATATTTGGATTAGTTCATTGTTGTCTTTATTGATGACATCCTCATCTATTCCAAAAGCCGTGAAGATCATGAGCACCATTTGAAGCTGGTACTGCAAAGGCTTTGTGATAACAAGTTATATGCCAAGCTGAAGAAATGCGAGTTCTGGCTTGAGGAAGTAGCATTCCTTGGGCATGTAGTGTCAAAACATGGAGTATCTGTCGACTCGACGAAGATTGAAGCCATACAAAGTTTGGAGCAACCGAAGTCGGTGACCGAGGTATGTATCTTTCTGGGCTTAGCTGGTTACTATCGAAGATTCGTGGAAGAATTTTCTCAAATCGCTACTCCGTTAACTTAGCTGACTCGTAAATATATAAAATTCGGATGGAGCGAGGATTGTGAGAAGAGTTTTCAAGAACTCAAGAAGAGACTCATTTTGGCACCTGTTCTGACAATACCATCTGGTTCGGATGGATTTGTTATCTATAGCGATGCTTCAGGCAAAGGGTTAGGATGTGTTCTCATGTAACATGGGAAAGTCATAGCCTATACCTCGCGACAACTCAAAGAATATGAGAGGAATTATCCTACTCATGATTTGGAGTTGGCAGCAGTTGTTTTCGCGTTGAAGATCTGAAGACACTACTGTCAGGAATAAACATGTGAATGATATTCCTATTTAATATATGATTTGATTATGATAAATATGTGAATGAATATGCAAGTATGCTTGCATTAAGAAAAGCTGTAAAGTCCTTTGATAGATAATAGAAATATATGTACAAGGACTTAGAATGAATTGATCAAATATGTTAGGTTGATCCTACATAAGCAAAACAGCTTTGTAAAGTCCTTAAAAAGAAATGATGTACAAGGACTATAAATATAGAAAGATCAAGCTTGTTTGGTTGATCTTATGATGTAATAGATAGGCTTGTCTAATCATCGAACACTGCACCAGAAGTCGTAGTCTGCCAGGAGAGTCAAGGTTAACTTGAGAGCTATCGAGGCAGAATAGGAGTATGCAAGATAGTAGATCTCGGAGTTCATAGACTGCCAGGGGAAACTAAGAAGGACCGTAGTTTGTCGAGTAGAGCTTCCTCGGGATCGTAGTGTGCTGAGGAAGTCATGTTCAGAATCGTAGAGACAACCTACCTACGAGCAGACCGATCATCTGCTGAAGCCAAGACAGAAACGTAGACTATACTCAGAGTCGTAGAGTTTACTGATGCCGAAGCCAAGTCAAGGATCGCAGATCACACTCTGTGTTCGTAGAGTCTATTGATTACATGCAGAGATCGTAGTCAAGCAAGATCAGATGAAGACAACAAGCACAAGGCGTGAAATCGTAGAGTGTCAAGATCTGATCTCAGGATCGTGAGTATCGCACCGGTAGAAGCTAAATCGTAGAGTGCAGAACTACGACCTCAACAGAAGTGCTCACAATGCCAAGACAGAATCGTAGAGCATATACGGTTCTCAACAAATGAGCACTCCCAAAATATCCAAAGGAATGAAGCCTCTGGTTGGCACTGCAAAGATGCATTCCACCTTAAGGGAACTAGAGAGCACTCAACGAATAGCATGCAGGCTAGCAGAAGATCTAAGCACCAACCCAATCAACATCAAGATTGAGCTGTAAGGCCATTCGTCATAAAGTCTTCCACGAGGAGATCCAAAGAAGACTTCAGAAGCTGACTAAGGAAAGTCAGCAAATGCAGTAGCTATTAAGTGAATAGAAGACAACGATCTTGGAAGCAACCAAGATCGTAGTGTTTGCCAAACAAAGAAAGAACTGATGGAAGGTGAACCGAGATATTGGTCAGCCTCTGAAAAGCAAGGCTAAAGTGATTAAGTGCAGGGTCAATTCATTGATGATAAGTGAACGGGAGATCACAAGGAGAAAGCAAGCTGGACGCGCCACAAATCTGAAGTGTCTTGATATTCAGAAGGGGACCAGAGCAAGAAATTAAGCCATCAGTCTCTGAGAACATTCGAAGCAAATAGAAGTATTGAAGCACTGCACAATAGAAGAAAGAGGTGTACTACATTGGAGATCCAATCAACACTCTTCAAGATCGTAGTGTTAACTTTACCAGTCAATGAGTAACACTCAACAAGACACTACGATCAGGTCCTCGAAGACGTGCATCAGAATCGTAGAGTTCGAACTCCCGAAAGACTGAAGCATTGGCAACGGTTCAATCTGAAGGATGGTATTCGGATAAAAGCTTATTGAGAACATCGATGCAAAAGGACAACCTCTGATCGAGAAATCAGAAGGAGATAATAAAGTCTTCAACCTGCCCAAGACATTAAAGTGACAACTCGACGGGTAGGTGAAATAAAGAGAAGCGCAATGTCGATAAAGTATGACATGTCACATCAGCAGTCTACCTCTGTCAACTCGAGATCTGTAAAGATATTTTTATAGCCTTCAACGGCTACTTTCCAACGGAAGGATTGGGAAGGAGTATAAATCTAGAAGAGCTTCAAAGATCGAGGGTTGCTGGAGTTGCTGAGTTTGGATATAAGGTGGACTGATCTAAACCATGTGAGGTAGTGAGTCTGAAGGCTCACTCTACAATCCACCAAGAACACTCAGAAGTCAGAAAAAGAAAGAAGTAGAAGTGTGAGTTCTACTATGTAGAAGTAAGAGTTCTACTACATGAAGAGTGTTCTGAACTACCGAGAGAAAGAAGAGCATCATGTCATCTTGATGTCCATCATGGGAAGACTCTAAGTACAATAGAGAAGAGCCTACAGTTATCTTAGAAAGTCCATCATGAGAAGGCATCAAGTAGCAAGAAAGGAGATCACAAAAGCCATCTTGGTGTCAAGCATGAGAAAGCTTCTAAGTATCTAACAAAAGAGCTTACAGTCATCTTAGAAGCCTATCATGTGCAGCCATCAAGTACCAAGGATAAGGATCTTCAAGGCAGTTCATAAAGGGGCCATCCGAAGTGGTTGAGTAACCAAAGAAGTTGAGCATCATGCAACACTCAGCTGCACTTCAAGGATGATCAAGCCAAGCTGCTAAGGATAGAAGATGTTCAGGGCATAAAGACATCTTAGCAGCTCAGTACCGACTCCAACAACAACAAACAAATAACTTAACAAAGCCAGGGCCTGAGGGGTCCTTGTCCGAAGGGACTAAACAAAGCAGGTCCAGAAGGGTCCTTGTCCCGAGGGACTAAACAAAGTTCCAAGCCTGCTGGGCTTGAAGAGTTCCTAGGGAACTAGAGGAGTCCCAAGGCTGCTGGTCTTGAAAAGTTCTTAGTGAACTGAAGTTCCGAGGCTACTGGCCTTGAAGGAATCATAGAGATTCAGGGTGCTACCCTTCCTTAGTGGAAATCCTGCTAGTTGAAAGCAGAAGAGTGGATTAGGAGCTTGAGTCTCTAAACCACTTAAATCCCCTTGTGTCTTTTATATTATGTCATTTACATTATGTACTATAACTGCTATAACTGCTATGTATGTTTTAACTGCTTACAACTAAACTAACTCTACAAACAATGTATGCATGATTATGAATATATCAATGAAGGGGATCTTTTAATTATTCCGCTGTGCTTGAAAAGATTCTTAAGTTTGTCATATGCTAATTTAATAGCTATACAAAATAAACCTGAAAAGTATTTGAAATAAAAAGGATCTATTCAACCCCCCTTCTAAATCTATTGTGCCTTCTTGGAACTAACAACTACCTGTATGAGGAGAAAGTGGAGATCTATACAGATCATAAAAGCCTCAATATTTCTTCACCCAAAAAGAACTCAACATGCGGCAACGACGTTGGCTTGAGCTGTTGAAAGATTACGATCATACCATCCAATATCATCCTGGAAAAGCAAACGTGGTAGCTGACGCATTAAGTAGAAGATCATATGCGGGTACGAGTGCAATGTTGTTAACACAAAGGTCCATTTTGTATGACTTGTAAAGGATGGAGATAGAGGTAAAGCCTCCAAGTACCCACGTGATGATATCAAATATACGAGTAGAACCGACTTTAATCGATAAAGTTAAAGCTGCTCAAGCTATGGACATGGAGCTGATGCGTATGAAGAAGAAAGTGCAAGAAGGTGCTATTCCAAAAGCAAGAATCGATGAAGAAGGAATACTTCGAGTCAACTCCAGACTTTGTGTTCCTAACGATTCTGACTTGAAGCATAGAATCATGATAGAGGCACACAACACATCGTTTGCAATCCATTCCGGGAGTACCAAAATGTATCATGATCTTCGACATACATTTTGGTGGAACAATATGAAGAGAGAGATCGCGGAATTTATCTTGAGGTGTTTAACTTGTCAGCGTGTAAAGGCGGAGCATCAAGTGCCTAAGGGTCCATTGCAACCACTTGAGATTCTGAAATGGAAGTGGGAACACATTACTATGGATTTCATTATGGGTCTTCCCAAGGTTTCTCAAGGCATAGATGCGATTTGGGTTATTGTTGATAGATTAACCAAGTCCGCCCATTTCTTGCCTATACGGGAGACTTATTCCCTTGAACGTCTTGCTAGTATATACGTGAATGAGATTTTAAGATTGCATGGCATGCCAGTATCCATAGTTTTGGATCGTGACCCAAGATTCACTTCACAATTTTGGGTTAGCTTGCAGAAAGCTATGGGCACGGATTTATGATTCAGTTCGGTATACCATCCTCAAACGGTCGGGCAATTAGAGAGGACTATTCAAACTCTTGAAGATCTATTAAGACTCTGTGTCCTAGATTTCAAAAGGAGTTGGGATAAGTACTTACCATTGGTGGAATTCTCTTACAACAACAGTTATCAAGCAAGTATAGGCATGGCTCCATTTGAAGCATTGTATAGACGAAAGTGTCGTTCTCCAGTATGTTGGGATAAGGTGGGAGAAACAACGTTGCTAGGACCAGAATTGGTACGAATGACTATAGAGAAGATCCAAATAATCCGACAACGTATACAAACGGCACATGATCGACAAAAGAGTTATGCGGATCTTCATCGGGATGATGTGGAATTTAATATTGGGGATCTTGTATTGTTATGTGTTGCACCATGGAAGGGAGTTACAAGATTTGGGAAGAGAGGAAATCTCAATCCACGATTTGTTGGTCCATTTGAGATTCTTGACCGAATAGGAAATGTGGCCTATAGACTCGCATTACCTCCAAGCATGTCTCGTGTTCATAATGTTTTTCACATATCTATGCTTCGTAAATATGTGAAAGACCTGAACCACATTATTGAGTTAGAACCAGACGAGATAGCCAAAGATTTAACGTACGAGGAGGTACCTGTTAAGATCTTGGATAGGAAAGATCATGTCCTACGCACGAAGGTTATACCACAAGTTAAGGTTTTGTTGAGAAACCATGCTATTGAAGAAATAACCTGGGAGTTGGAATCAGAAATGAAAGCAAGGTATTCTCACCTTTTCGAAACACCAGGTACGTACGTCAATTTCGAGGATGAAATTTCATAAGGAGGGGAGGCTGTAAGACCCCAACTTATTATAAATAAAATCGAATTTCCTCTAATTATTATTGTGAATAATAAGGTTTTAATTTGATATAATGCTTTGGTTATGGGTGAAATGTGCAAATTTTGCAAAATAAGCAAGTGGTTATAAAATATTCATTGTTGTCGGGGAATATTCGTTTGGTCGTAGAATATTCGTACGACGGTGCAGCCATTTGTGGGCCCCATAACGGATAACTACGAATGAAAAAATGACAAATTTGAGTTTTTACAAATAATAATAGTAGTTGTTACAATTAACACTATTGGAATACCCGGTGGTTAAAATACGATGAATACGCGTGGTCGCATAAAGAGATTTACGGTTTTGCACAAAGATTTTGAATTATTGATTCTTACGTAAGAAGGCACTACTCAATAATTATTACAGTAATTATCGCTCAATATTTTATTTTATTGATTCAATAATTGTTGTGTTGATATTTTATATTATTGTTGTTTCAATAATTGTCACTTGCATTATTTCCCATTATCGGATCAATAATTCATATTATTTGAATAATATTATTAGATAACATTATTGGCAATGTCTAGAAAGTTCTGTCAAGGAGAGGTTTGGTCACCTAATTGCGAGCCAGTAAGGAGAAATCCTTATCGGAAAGCCCCCGCTTTCTTGGGGACGGCCTGGTTGTCATAATTATGATTCTGTAATATTATTTATGAATAATTAATTATTGATTTATATGATAAGGAAATATTTATTTTATGTGGATATAATTGATGGATATATTTATTTTATGTGAATATAATTGAAGGAATTAATGTTGAGGTGTTTTTGTCGGAATGGAGGTATTAAAAATTAAATCACTTTTCTTGAGATATATTGCGTGAGTTATAATTTTTAATCTGACCGTTGGATCATTGTGATTTTTTGGATATGTTATACATATATAAGTTGAGTATATGTCCACAAATTTTGAACCGTTAAAAATGAACGTATGATTTGTTATGAATTTTAAGAGGTGACTAGTTCAGAAATTATTGAAGTTTCAGAATCTATCATTTTGGTTAAAAATTCTAGAATTGGTGGGCCCCACTTGTGGTTGGTGAAGAAATGTGCTGAATTTTATTTCAAATGTGGTGGGTGGCAATAGTAGCGAGTGTAAAGCCATCGTAGCAAGAAAGTCAAGTCTCGCTTGAGCGTGCTAACATTTTCCTATAAATAGAGGGCTAAATTAGAATTAAAAATCACACCAGAAACATAAGCTTTCTCTCTTTGTCTCTCTATATTACCGAGTGTATTTTGTGAGTATTTAGATATTTTGTGAGTTTCTATTTATCAGTGCAAGTTTCTTTCAGCCTTATACCGATATTCCGATCAGAAGTACTGTTATTTTGAGGTAAGGGATGTTATTTTCTTCGTAAATGATATTATTTCTTTCGATATCATTATGCCAAAATATTGCTCTATACTTTTTATCAAATTTAGAACTTTTTGTGTCGGGGTTACTATTCACGTATACGGCACTATTCACGTATATAACACTATTCACGAATACGGCACTATTCATCGAAAAATGAAATTCTTCCTTTTTTATTCAAGATGTCTATTATGGTTACTATATTTGATTGTATCCATGTTTTGATCTTTATTCTTGAATTTTGCTTCAAAATTGGTTATTATGGAGTATTATTGATCTTGGATAAACTGTAATACGAATCTTTAATATTTGCTATTTTGTTTCACTGGATTCGTTCCTTTAAAATATTTTTCATCATCCTCAGTCCTAAATGATGATATTACTGAATATCTTTGGCCTGTAGTGCAAAGAAGAATGATTACCTAATGAATATCTTTGGCCCGTAGTGCAAAGATGAACAGGTGTTGAGATGAACATGACCAACTGGTGATACAAATGAATATCGTTGGCCTGTAGTGCAAAGATGAATATTTGATTCAAGATGTATATTAATTGATGTTACAGGGATAAAATATTGATGACGGACTTTTAAATCTTAGAAGATAGTGGAATTCTTTCTCTACTTGACTCTTCTAATGGATTGCTATTTCCGCTGCAGTTGTTGATCTAAAACTTGTTGTCTATTATATTTAATCAGATTTTTCCCTATTGAAGACTAATGATAAATTGTTGTATATTATCTTAGTTATAATATTCTTTACTGGGCTAGTTGAGCTCATCATTTTCTTTTTTGTTCCATTTTTCTTCTCAGGAGGTGAAAAAATAGCAGGAACTAGCCGGGGTATGTAGTGATGGGTCAGGATAGTTGTATTAGTAGTCCTCACTATTTTGTAAAATAGTGTATCAATAATTATAACGAGGACTCCTTTTGAGTTCGTATACTCTCTATTAGACAATAGTTGTATTCAAACTCACAGTATATGTGTTGTCGTATTTTGCACGGCAATTGTATTACTAAAGTTGTATTTGTTTATGTACCATGTATTTGGTGACTCAGAATGGGTTATGTATACCTATTTTGGGGGTGTCACAATTATAAAAAAGAATTCTCATGTAATTTAGTTTTGCGTCTAAATTTGTAGATTTTTTTAACAAAAAAATAATCAAATTTTTCGTCCATTATTTTTCTTTTTTATTTTATTCATTAAAAAAATTAATAACAAGAAAATTGGATAAAAAAGGGAAAGTTTACTTTTTTTTATCCATTTTTGTCCATTTTAAAACTTAAAAGCATAGTGTGAATGCTCATTGTATCTAAAATCTAATGCTAAGCCTATTTGTTGATATTGTAAATCAAATTTCAAATTTATTTCCTGTATTATTATAAACCTAGTGGGTTACTGGTATAGAGGATTTTTTTTTACCATAAAAAGTCATATGTTTGAATTTTCATACTTCCCATCATAATATAAGTTATTAAAAATAAAGTTCATTATACAAAAAGAGTATTAATTTACAATGTAAATTACAAATAAAGGAAAAAAGTATTGTTGGGGCATGATTATTTGGGCCCGGATGATTCGGTGGATTATAGTCCATTTGGAGGAAGTTTCCCCACGTAGGAATCTGTTTTGGACAATTAGAGAACTTGAATCTAAGATTCCTATCTGTATTTAATTTCTAACTCTTAAGGAAAGTGTCATGATATAATCCGATTTACTTTCTTTAAAGAGATTCAGTTCTATCCCGTTATGATATTCACCTAATGAGGAATTATATTTTCATAATGGGACAGGTTTGGAAGAGGAGGTGTGATCACTATAAATACAAGGCTATACGCTAGTTCACATGATTTGAAAATTTTCAAAATGAATTTCTAACCATGCACATCATTGATATGGTGTATGGTAAACAATAGAGTCATCCATACAGTTGAACCTAGTGTTGGTTGTGATCGAAAGATCGTCAGCCAATTTTGGTACGGTGTAGTATGACAAAGTCACATAATGGCGGAATCGTCAACGCACTACTAATCTAGTACGGTATTATGATGTCATAAAAGAATTTTTGGTTTTCTTTTAAATTATGAAGAGGTCAATTAAGTTAGCTAAAATATTTTGATTGAAGTCCGAGTTGTTGATAAAAGTCTAAGCTATTTGATTCGACTAGACGGCTGTTGAAAAACTGTGACGCCCCCACAATTAGGTATACATCACCCATCTTGAGTTGCCAGATACGTGGTACAAAAGTTAAATACAACTTAATAATACAACTGTCGTGTATAATACGACAAAATATAAACTGTGAGTTTGAATACAAATATTGTTTACTAGAGATTATACAAACTCAAAAGGAGTCCTCATTACAATTATTATCACACTATTTCACAGAATAGTGAGGACTACTAATGCACCATCTAGGACCATCACTCTGTTCCCCGACTAGTCCCAGCTACGTTCTCATTTCTTGAAGAGAACAGTAAAAGAAAGGGTGAGCTCAACTAGCCAAGTAAGAAATATTATGACTAAGATAATGCAGAATAATTTATCGTTAGCCTTCAACAGTGTTAAACTGATAAAATACAATAACTATCAAGTTTAACTGCAGCGGAACAAGCAATCCATTAAAAGAGTCAAGTAGGGAATAAAATCTACTATCTTCTATGATTTAAAAGGTTTTTCATCACTTTTATCGCTGGGACTCAGCTTAATAAATAATCCACATCATCGAATCACCCCTTCACTACGGCCAAGGATATTCTTTAGTATCACGACCACAAATTATCCATGCACTATGGGCCAAGACATTCGTGTATTCATTAATGGTCATGATCATGCCAACAACTGTCCATCAATGCACTACGGTCAATGAGGACTTTTTCCACATCATTTGTAACATTACGGTCATGATTACACTGAATAATCCTTGGTCATAATCATACCAAGTCCATCTATGCACTACAGGCCACAGATGACTTTCAACAAAATATAAACATGAGGATGATGACAATGGTATAAGAATTCAATAAAACAAGTTCAAGAATTAATTTATCTAGGAACTGATAACGTCCAATTTGTTAATATGATACTACTTTGTAGATTAAAATTCAAGAATGCTCAGAAGAATATTTCCATGAAAAGATACTGGATGAAGCGCAAATATCAAGGATATTCCACTAATTTCATGGAGTATAGAAGTCAAAGTTTTAACCAACTGAGTATAATATAGAATGAAATAACAAAAGAAATCACCATGCATGCGATAGACCGCATACGCATGCGCAGTTATTCAACAGAATAATAAAGGATGGAACCAGTCCGTAAGAACGCACGCAGACGAGGATATTACGACGAATAATAAATAATGGAACCAGTCCGGCACAAACGCATGAGATAGGATATTCCGATAGAATAATAAATAATGGGAACCAGTCGGCATAAACGTTAACGCATGTGATATTCCGACAGAATAATAAAGAACGAAATATTAGAAGAATGTCACCATGTATAGGGTTGGCCGCGTATATAGGTTATTCCAACAGAATAATAAATAATAGAATAACAGAAGTTCTCTTCATGAGTACAATAAATAACATCCCTTACCGTAAAAGAAACTGAATATAAGAGTAGGGAAGTAACAGAATACTTTTCTATAGGTTCTCTTGTAATTCTCTCTCTAGAGTTTCAGTGAATTCGTAAGAAATAATGAAAGAATGAGCTTCTATTTATAGGAAAATGGAATGAATAGTAACTAATTCATGAACGATCCAGATTGATTTACTATTAAACGGATGGTCCATATTAGTTTACTATTAAAACTTAAAACAACGGTCCATACTGATTTACTATTAAAACTTTAAACCAGCGATCCATATTGATTTACTATTATAACTCCACCAGGGGTCCATATTGACTTACTATTATATCTTCAACCAACGGTCTAAAAAATTAGCACATCTCCTCATGGAATAATATTGTACCCAAATACCCGAATGCACAATACTAGAGTGAATAGTAACCTGGTGAATAGTAACCTGTGAATAGTAACTCGTGAATAGTAACTCATGAATATTAACTTGTGAATAGTAACTCATGAATAGTAACTCGTGAATAGTAACTCGTGAATAGTAAGTCTGACACGAAAAGTGTCCCGAATACTTAATTGAACAATATATCCTCCAGACATCAATTATACTAACACAAATAAGTCCAACACAATGGAACTATAAAATTCATCTTTAATCAACACGAACTTATTCATCATTAATATTATAATTCACAATATTTAACAACCGTGTCGTTCCTGGAAAGAGGGGCTTTCAGATAAGGATTTCTCCTTATAGCATGCCGCAATTAGGTGACCAAACCTCTCATCGACCGAACTTCTAGACATCATCAATATTGAAAATAATAATATGAATAACTGCTTAGTCTCAATTATTTATTTAATAATATATTATATAATATGATGATGATCTTGTAACAATAATTGAATCAATAATATGAGAGATATGATGCAAAACAATTATTTGTAGTAATAATTGAGTACAATTGAGTGACTTCTCACGTAAGCATCAATAATCAATACCGGTGCTTACTCTTTGTGCGACTCGGCGCAGACATTGCTTTTTTTACTAGGGTAGTTCAACAGTTTTAACGGTAACACCTCCACCGTTATTTTCATAAAGTATTTTTGTCGTTTTCTCAATCCGACAATAATTCCGTTGTGGGGTCCACCAATGATTGTGCCGTTGTACGAATATTCCCTGTTAAAACGAATATTCCCCGACCAATCGAATATTATATAACAACTTGCGTACTTTGCAAAATTTATAAATATTACCCACAACTATAACATTATATCAAATCAATACCATAATATTCAAAAATATAATTCGAGAAAATTATTCTTTATTCATAAAAGTTGGGGTCTTACAACCTCCCCTTCTTATGAAATTTCGTCCTCGAAATTAGGGTACATACCTGGTATATCGAAGAGATGAGGATACCTTGACTTCATCTCAGATTCTAACTCCCAAGTTATTTCCTCCACATCGTGGTTTCTGCACAAAACTTTGACTTGAGGTATAACCTTGGAGCGTAGAACATGATCCTTCTTATCCAAGATTTTAACAGGTAACTCTTCATACGTTAAATCTTCCTCTATCTCGTCTGGTTCTAACTCAATAATGTAGTTTGGGTCTTTCACATATTTACCTAACATGGATATGTGAAAACGTTATGAACACGATACATACTTGGCGGTAAGGCGAGTGTATAGGCCACAGTTCCCACTCGCTCAAGAATTAAAAATGGGCCAATGAACCGAGGTTTGAGCTTTCCTCTCTTTCCAAATCTCGTAACTCCTTTCCATGGAGCAACACGTAACAACACATGATCTCCAATATCGAATTCTACGTCCTTTCAATGAAGATCAACATAACTCTTTTGTCGATCTTGTGAAGTTTTTATACGTTGTCGGATCGTTTGAATCTTTTCTGTAGTCATATGTACCAACTCTGGTCCCAACAACGTTGCTTCACCCACCTCATCCCAGCATACTGGAGAACGACACTTTCTTCCATACAACGCCTCAAATGGAGCCATGCCAATACTTGCTTGATAATTGTTGTTGTAGGAAAACTCCACCAATGGTAAGAATTTGTCCCAACTTCCCTTGAAGTCAAGGACACAGAGTCTTAATAGATCTTCAAGAGTTTGAATAGTCTCTCTCGACTATCCGTCAAAATTCGAGGATGATATTTGAGCTAAATTATAAGTCCGTGCCCATAGCTTTTTGCAAACTAACCCAAAATCGTGAAGTGAATCTTGGGTCTCGATCAGAAACTATGGATACTGGCATACCATGCAGTCTTACAATCTCGTTTATATACATACGAGCAAGACGTTCAAGTGTATAAGTTTCTCGTATCGGTAAGAAATGAGCAGACTTGGTCAATCTATCAACAATGACCCAAATCGCATCTATGCTTTGAGAAACCTTAGGAAGACTTGTAACGAAATCCATGGTAATGTGCTCCTACTTCCATTCTGGAATTTCAAGTGGTTGCAATGGACCTTTTGGTACTTGATGCTCCGCCTTGACTCGTTGACAAGTTAAACACCTTGAGATAAACTCCGCTATCTCTCTCTTCATATTGCTCCACCAAAATGTATGTCGAAGATCATGATACAGTTTGGTACTCCCAGGATGGATTGCGAACGGTGTGTTGTGTGTCTCCATCATGATTTTATACTTTAAATCAGGGTTGTTGGAACACAAAGTCTGGAGTTGACTCGAAGTATTCCTTCTTCATCGATTCTTGCTTACGGCATAGCACCTTCTTGCACTTTCTTCCTCATATGCATCAGCTACATGTCTGTAGCTTGAGTAGCTTTAACTTTATCAATTAAAGTCGATTCTACTCGTATATTAGCCATCATCACATGGGTCCCTAGAGTTTTTAACTTTATCTCCATCCTTTGCAAGTCACACAAAATGGGCCTTTGCGTTGACAATATCGCACTTGTACTTGCATATGATCTTCTACTCAATGCGTCAGCTACCACGTTCGCTTTTCCAAGATGGTATTGGATGGTATGATCATAATCTTTCAATAGTTAAGGCCAACGTCGTTGTCACATGTTGAGTTCCTTTTGAGTGAAGAAATATTTGAGGCTTTTATGATCCGTAAAGATCTCCACTTTCTCCCCATACAAGTAATGCCTCCAAATTTTAAGTACGAAGACAATAACTGCTAACTCTAGATCATGAGTAGGATAATTCCTCTCATATTCTTTGAGTTGTCTTGAGGCATAGGCTATGACTTTCCCATGTTGCATGAGAACACATCCCAACCCTTTGCAGAAGCGTCATCAGTAGATGACAAATCCCTCCGAGCAGATGATGGTATTATCGTAACAGTCTTTGAAATGAGTCTCCTCTTGAGTTCTTGAAAACTCTTCTCATATTCTTCGCTCCAACCGAACTTTGTATCTTTCTGAGTCAGCTGAGTTAATGGAGTAGCGATTCGAGAAAATCCTTCCACGAATCTCCGATAATAACCAGTTTAAACCGAGAAAGCTACGTACTTTGGTCATTGATTTAGGTTGCTCCCGGCTTTGAATAGCTTCAATCTTTGCCGGGTCAACAGATATTCCATAACTTGATACTACGTGCCCAAGGAATGCTACTTCCTTAAGCCAGAACTCGCATTTCTTCAACTTGGCATAAAGCTTGTATTCACGAAGCTTTTGGAGTGTCAGCCTTAAGTGTTGCTCATGATCTTCATGACTTTTGGAATAAATAAGGATGTCATCAATAAAGACGACCACAAAGTGATCCAAATATTTCTTGAATACTCGGTTCATCATATCCATGAATGCAGCAGGAGCATTAGTCAATCTAAAGGACATGACTAGGAATTCATAATGCCCGTACCGAGTTTTGAAAGCCGTCTTTGGAATGTCATCGGTTCTAATCTTCAATTGGTGATATCCGGAACGAAGATCAATCTTTGAAAAGAATTTGTCTCCTTGCAACTGGTCAAACAGGTCATCAATACGTGGCAATGGGTACCTATTTTTGATGGTGACATGATTCAACTCTCGATAATCAATACAAAGTTGCATACTCCCATCTTTCTTCTTCACGAATAGAATAGGAGCACCCCAAGGAGACATACTAGGACGAATGAAACCAATGTCCAACAATTCCTACAATTGGGTCTTTAAATCCTGAAGTTGAATAGGAGCCATTCGATATAGGGCTTTGGAAATGGGTTTTGAATCAGGTTCAAGGTTGATACAAAATTCAATTTCACGCTCTGGGGGTAGGCCAGGAAGTTCTTCAGGGAATACGTTAGGGAATTTATTAACAATAGAAATATCGTTCAAAACTGACGTATTTTTGTTTAAATCTGTGACATGAGCTAAGAAAGCTTGACATCCGTTTTTCAATAAACGAATAGCTTTATGGCTTGTAATGACCATGATTGATTTTAATGGTTTGGTCGCTTGAATTCGCATAATAGGTTGATTAGGAATATGAAAACTAACAACCTTACGAAAACAATCAATTTTTGCATGATGAGTATTTAACCAATCAATCCCTAGAATTACGTCAAACGCAAGTATTTTTAAAGAAATAAGATCGACAGGTAATGTGCGGTTACCGATTTAAACCAAACAAGACTTATAAACAGTGGATGTAATGAAGGTTTCTCCCAACGGAGTTTCCATAGATAAGTCAAAGTCTAATTTCTCCGGAGTCAAATTTGATCGTTGAGCGCAAGTAGGAGAAATAAAAGAATGGGTAGAACAGGGTATCAAATAAAGTATAGACTTAGCTAGAGTTTATGATAAGCTTACCCGTGATGACCTCATTCGGGTTCCTTGCTTCTCGGGAGGTCACAACAAACGCTCTCCCTCAGACTCTAGGCTTTGACTTTTTACGGGACGACCTTGGTGCCTCCATCCTAGCTGAACTTGTCTTGGTGAACGACAAAATTGGGCTAAGTGACCTTCTCTTGCACAATTATAACATGCTTTGACTCGGCATCACGTAGTTTGGACTGATGTGTCCCTCCCCTCCGCATTTGAAGCATATGATAGGTGGTCGTTCTCCTTCCTTAACAACGGGTCTTTGGTCTCGACGTCCTTCCATCATTATTGAATCTCCTCTTCTTGAAATGTCCATTCTTATTGTTTTGGCCCTGATTTCCACCGAAGTGGTTACCATTTCTGGCCTATTGATTCCCTCCATGCTTGTTGTCACCGCTTGGTTGCGTTGACTCGTTATCGCGCTCTACTAATTGAGCCCTATTTACAACATCTGAATACAAACACAGTTTATGAGAAATAAGATGTTGACGTATCTCAGGTTTCAAACCTCGCAAAAACATTCACGTCATTCGCTCCTCATTATCCACCAAATGGGATGCAAACCGGGACAACTCTGTAAATTTAGCCTCATACTGCGACATTGTCATATTATTTTGTTCCAGCTTGATAAACTCCACCTCTTTTATGTGACGAATACTTTCGGGAAAGTACTTGTCATTGAATAGTTCTTGGAACTTCTCCCAAGACATCTTCAGTGCGGCAGGTTGAGTACTCTTTACCGATTCCCACCAGTAATCTGCCTCTCCTCGCAACATAAAGGCGGCAAAGGGAACCTTTTGCTCATCGGAGCATCCCAAGATATCAAATATCTTGGTGATCTGCTTTATCCATGCTTCCGCCTTTAGTGGTTTTGGCTCTCCAATAAACTCCGGTGGTCCCAGCTCCTTGAAGCATTTAGCGGTGACCGTCCGAGAGTTTCAAAGTGTTTCCACCTATATTTTGGACGAGAAGCGCTCGCTTCTTTTTGTTGCATGAATTGCATAAAGCCTCTCGAACATTTGATCATTCATCATTTGGTCGATGTTGTTGTTTTTTGCATAAGGATTGTCACCTTCACGATGCACATTATCCACGATTATTGATATGTGGTGAATCAACGATTCACATGCTCCATTGCTATTCTCAACATTCTCAGATGTCATTTTCAGATACTGCCACAAAACAAAAGGTTAATTAACATGTCACGTATTATCCCTATATTCTGACCGACCAATTAAATACAAAAAAACTAAGGTAGGTCATACTAGCGAAGGAATTCCCCGTCTCTCCCCTCCTAGTTCTATTCTCACATCTTAGCCAGGGATCATATCCCTAAGCTTTGATACCAACTGTGACGCCCCCAAAATTAGGTATACATCACCCATCTTTAGTCACTAGATACATGGTACAGAAGTTAAATACAACTTAATAATACAACTGTCGTGTACAATACGACAAAACATAAATTGTGAGTTTGAATACAAATATTGTCTACTAGGGATTATACAAACTCAAAAGGAGTCCTCATTACAATTATTATCACACTATTTCATAGAATAGTGAAGACTACTGATGCACCATCTAGGACCATCACTTTGTTCCCCGACTAGTCCCAGCTACGTTCTCATTTCTTGAAGAGAACAGTAAAAGAAAGGGTGAGCTCAACTAGCCCAGTAAGAAATATTATGACTAAGATAATGCAGAATAATTTATCGTTAGCCTTCAATAGTGTTAAACTGATAAAATACAATAACTATCAAGTTTAACTGCAGTGGAACAAGCAATCCATTAGAAGAGTCAAGTAGGAAATAAAATCTACTATCTTCTATGATTTAAAAGGTTTTTCATCACTTTTATCGCTGTGACTCAGCTTAATAAATAATTCACATCATCGAATCATCCCTGCACTAAGGACAAGGATATTCTTTAGTATCACGACCACAAATTATCCATGCACTACGGGCCAAGGACATTCGTGTATTCATTAATGGTCATGATCATGCCACCAACTGTCCATCAATGCACTACGGCCAATGAGAACTTTTTCCACATCATTTGTAACATTACGGTCATGATTACACCGAATAATCCCTGGTCATAATCATACCAAGTCCATCTATGCACTACAGGCCACAGATGACTTTCAACAAAATATAAACATGAGGATGATGACAATGATATAAGAATTCAATAGAACAAGTTCAAGAATTAATTTATCTAGGAACTGATAATGTCCAATTTGTCAACACGAATCTCGCTTTTTAGAGAGTAAAATTCATGAATGCTCGGAAGAATATTTCCATGAAAAGATATCTTGAATGAAGCGCAAATATCAAGGATATTCCACTAATTTCATGGAGTATAGAAGTCAAAGTTTTAACCATTTGAGTATAATAAAGAATGGAATAACAAAAGAAATCACCATGCATGTGATAGAACCGCATACGTGCGGAGTTATTCCAAAATAATAATAACGGATGGAACCAGTGTCCCGGCGTGCACTTACGATACGATATATTGACAGAATAATAAATAATGGAACCAGTCGGCGAACGCATCTGCAGTGGATATTACGGCAGAATAATAAAGAACGAAATATTAGAAGAATGTCCCCATGTATAGGGTAGCCCGCATATATAGGTTATTCCAACAGAATAAAAAAAAATTATGGAATAACAGAAGTTCTCTTCATGAGTACAATAAATAACATCCCTTACCGTAAAAGAAACTGAATATAAGAGTAGGGAAGTAGCAGAATACTTTTCTATAGGTTCTCTTGTAATTCTCTCTCTAGAGTTTCAGTGAATTCGTAAGAAATAATGAAGGAATGAGCTTCTATTTATAGGAAAATGGAATGAATAATAACTAATTCATGAATGGTCCAGATTGATTTACTATTAAACGGACGGTCCATATTGGTTTACTATTAAAACTTAAAACAACGGTCCATACTGATTTACTATTAAAACTTTAAACCAGTGATCCATATTGATTTACTATTATAACTCCACCAGTGGTCCATATTGACTTACTATTATATCTTCAACCAACGGTCTTAAAAATTAGCACATCTCTTCATGGAATAATATTGTACCCAAATACCCGAATGCACAATACTAGAGTGAATAGTAATCGGGTGAATAGTAACTCGTGAATAGTAACTCTGACACGAAAAGTGTCCCGAATACCCAATTGAACAATATATCCTTCAAACATCAATTATACAAACACAAATAAGTCAACCACAATGGAACTATAAAATTCATCTTTAATCAACACGAACTTATTCATCATTAATATTATAATTCACAATATTTAACAACCAGGTCGTTCCCAGGAAAGAGGGGGCTTTCCGATAAGGATTTCTCCTTATTGGCGTAGCAATTAGGTGACCAAACTTCTCCTTGGTGAACTTACAGACATTGTCAATATTGCAAATAATAATATGAATAACTTTCAAATCTCAATTATTGATTTAATAATATATTATATAATACGGATGATAATCGTAACAATAATTGAATCAATAATATGAGAGATATAATGCAAAGCAATTCTTGTAGCAATAATTGAGTACTGTTGAGTGACTTCTCACGTAAGCATCAATAATCAATACTGCAGTGTGCTCATTGTGTAACTACGCCAGACATATTCTTGTACTTTTACTAGGGTAGTTCAACGCTTTTTAGCAGTAACACCTCGTAGTTATTTTCTATAAAGTATTTTTGTCGTTTTCTCAATCCGGCAATAATTAAGATTTAATGGGGTCCACCAATATTGTATTGGTTGTACGAATATTCCCTGTTAAAACGAATATTCCCCGACCAATCGAATATTATATAACAACTTGCGTACTTTGCAAAATTTATAAATATTACCCACAACTATAACATTATATCAAATCAATACCATAATATTCAAAAATATAATTCGAGAAAATTATTCTTTATTCATAAAAGTTGGGGTCTTACAAAAATATTTATAGAATTCAAGCGTTCTTGAGTAATTATGCCAAACTAGATTTCTCTGGTGCGGATTCCGTTGTTGAAAAGCTTAAGTGAACAACCCTATAAGGGGACATGTTTTCAGGGACAATGGTTCCGAGCTTAACACATATAGTCTTTACAAAACACTACGTTGCAGTCCAACGTAGTGATACAATAGGCTGGCCACCTAGTGTATGCGTGGAGGGTGTTTTCAGTCTTTGTGATTGATAAACACTCTAGTTTGCAGTGTGAAGTATTTTGTTGAAGCATTTGTAAACCTAGAGAAGAGTTCACGGTCTTGTGACCCCTCAGCATAATTTGGAATCTAATATTATTCATACTACTTCCCGATTATTGAAAAATCGTGGAAGGTTCTTATTCTTCTGAAGGATGAATGTAGTAAGTAGAATGTTCCTTAGAAAGGAGAATGTGGTAGAATGCAAGTGAACAAGTTATAATTAAACTTCCAAAAAGAGAATGGATAAAATTATTCAAAAGAATGTGTAATATTCAGAATATCACCGGGTAGAGGAAGTTTCGGTGATTCCGAGGACGGAATCCTTATAAGGGGGAGAGGATGTAAGAACCCGAATTTTCAGAAAATATTAAAATAAGAATTTAGTAAATAAAATTCTTAAGGCTTGTGAAGGGTTCAAACAAGAATATATATGTGTTACGAGATATGTGATATGGTGTTGCATGAGGTAATATAAACTATGCAATAAGTGATTTCTGTATTTAATAAATTTATTATTATTATATATTTGTTGTTTATTGAAGAGGCGAGTTATTTGAAGTAAAGAAGATGGATAGAAATCTATCTATCGATATTAAATAATTTATGTGCATGAAATTATTATATCATAGTAATTTGGTGACGTTAAATATCTTTGATAATCACCAATTTCTTGAGTATATGTATGAGTAAGTATCAAGTCTAAGACAGTGCAACCGTATCATTTAATGGTGGATGTATAGGAGCTGGACTAAACGATTCCTTCAGAGAGCGGAGGTATATACGAATTAGTAACCGATCTAATTCTCTGTGAAAACAGGGTAGACGAGACGGAAACTAATTTGTTGGTTGTTTGTGGGAAACCACTCAGTGTACTATATTGAATACTATTAAAGACTCGATGTGTACTAGGTTTAGACTTGTATATATGTACGTTGTTGACGAGAGAAGAAAATCGATACACCTTTAAAGTGGTTAGAGAATTATTGAGTAATTTGATACACGGCGAGAAGGAAAGATTAAAGGAATGCATATATGTGTTATATATATACCTTGAATTATAGGATTTGGTGGAAGAGAAATAATTATAGTATATTTCTACTAAAGGATATTAAAATAAATTCTAGCATTTGAATATTTTAATAAAAGGGAGAATATTATTTTGATATTACCTTATATAGCTTTATGCGAGGAAATGTGTGGGATTAAGTAATGTGGTAAATATATTAAAACATATTTTCTGTATAAGTTGATGGAAACAATTTATCATAATAGGAAATAAACTTATTTTATATATATAGTGTGTCGCGTGTGTCGTGCGTGTAAATATTTTAATAATACAAGGTTATTATATTAAGAATAATATCTTGCGAAAATGAGTAAATTGTGTTATTATGATTAGTTCTTATATTTAGAGAAAACATGATAAAAACATCTTATGTTATGGAGAAGTACATAATTTTGATTATAGTAATGTGGTGGGAAATGAATAAGTAATGAGAATAAGTAATAAGCTTAATGTAAGCTTGTGTAATATGCCTAGAGTGGCAAAGTGAAGGAATAAGCATTCATTAAATAATTTAATGAATGAATAATTGAAGGAATTAATTTTATATGCAATGATTTTATATTATATAGTAGCTACATCTATATAATATGAAATGAAGTGTGACATTTAATTGGGACTAATGATATACATATGATAAAAGTGATTAAATCATAAAATTGATTTAAATAAGTTTTGTTATCTCATCCTAGGTGATGAGGCAATTATATGTGTACCCTAAAAGATGGGAGTAAATAAATATGTGTTATTAAAATATTTATTTCAATACCAATGTGTAAGTAAATAGTAAAAAGAGATATTAAGTTATTAGTGAGCAATTAAATTAAGTCCACACATGTTTTAAAGATTAAAATATGTGGACGAATGTATATTGAAACTATATGATATGAATTCATCATAAAATGTGTATGTGACAATATGCATGTGGGTAAACATTAAAATAAAATATACATGGATTATATGTATGTTTCATAACACCTACTACCTAGAAATATTAAATCATAATGTGGCACTAAGTTATAATTATTGTAAGGTTGAGATGTGGATAAAATGTGACATAAGAGTAGGAATTAGTATAAATGTTGCAAGAATGCTGAGATATGGTATTGTCCCAAATTGAGAGTCCCAATTGCTCCCTCACATCTCAGTCACATGTTTAGACAAAAAGGCTAAGGCTTATGTTATTCATTTTCTTCCAAGCTTGCTAGATCATGATCATGGAGGGAGTGGGCATAATGATGATCTCCAACAACCAATTACTAACTTCTTCTTGCCCAAGGGATTCCTCTTCTTTTTCTTGGACAATGCCATGAATTGGGTAAGAGCTTCTCTATAAATTGGGAGCTTCCCCTCATAAATTATGTTGCTTAAATTCTTGATAGTTATATAGAGAGTTTGTTGCTGAGATTGAGAAGCAAGCTTAGTAATTCAAAGCTCCAAGAGGTATAACCCTTACTTTAAATTCTTAGTTTTGAGTAGATGAATTCATAATAGATTTCATGAATTAGCTAAGAATTGATATGTAGGATAATGGTAACATGTTAGTAGAGTCTATGTATATGTTATAAATGCAATGCGATAGTATTCAAGCATCAAGAGGTAATAATTTGAAGTTACATGCTCTTGATTTCCTAAGTTTGCAATTTCTTGGAGATGTCATGAAATAGTCACTTTTAAGTCCAAAAATTGATGGCTAAGGGTTGTTATAATCGATCAATTGTTGTTAGATATTGTTAATATAGTCAAATGTGAAATCAACGGAAGTTAAACGAACCAATTTGGTTTGGAAATGAATTCGTAGTGAATGATTTCGCTAAATTGTCCAAAACATGAACATTTGCATGAACATGAGTTATAGATTCATATTTGGGTTAGTTGATGTTTATGTTAATTATTGGGTAGTTGGTATGTTGTATTTCTATGAATTACGAATCCATAGAATCAAAAACGGACTAATTTGGACATGTATAACTCAAATTATGAAGGGTAGAAAGTAGTTTGGCTTGTTATTTTGTAGCAGAGCATGAAACCGTGCACTTACAGTAGCTAGGCCCGCCCCTACGGGCTATTTATAGGGCAAGACCCCCGCCCCGATGGGGGTGGTCTGACTTGCAACTGCTTAGAAAATCTGACAGAACATGTTTTGGTAAAACGACCATAACCTTTTCATACGAAATCCGATTGAGGAGATTCAAGGTGATCCGGGACGAGAACGAATAGACCTAAAACTTTGTGCTTTAAGTATTTCAATTTAAGGTCATTAGTAAGGGTCTAATTAGTCATCTTTGTTACAATTACGTAATCGAAGGCCATCAGAGGGCGTCGAGCGAGCACATACGCAAGTATAGTGCTCCCGATGATGGAATATGTTATTCTAAGTGATGTAACATAAAAATACATGATAATAGACATGACATATAAGATTACCTTACTCATTATAGAATGCTTTAGCATGGCTTAGTATGTGTTTTGAAAAGAAACTTGGAGTTTTGGAAAATGAATATTGACTAACCTTGAGTCTTTAAAATTATGATATTTTAACACATACATCTTGTTGAGTTATGAGTATACTTAAGAATGAGAAGTGATTTAAAG
Organism: Panax quinquefolius; assembly: GCA_020205615.1. Classification (NCBI taxonomy): domain Eukaryota; kingdom Viridiplantae; phylum Streptophyta; class Magnoliopsida; order Apiales; family Araliaceae; genus Panax; species Panax quinquefolius. The sequence continues at coordinate 80,519,740 of CM035167.1, read as the reverse complement.
TTACTTTACTTATTATCAACTTACAATAGCATAGTTGAAAATGATTTCTAAAGAAAACTTGAAACTTTAAGAACAAACTTAAAGTAACTTGTGTACTTAAAGTTCCAAACATGATAACATATATTCATGGATTAGTTAGCTATGAAATGAGATTAAAAGTTGCACCTAGTTGCTTTACCTTGGCCTAGAATAACTTTTAAAAGTGAACATGAACGCCTTGTGCCCATAGACATGACTATTATGTTCATCTTTTAGCTAAGCATGAATTGGACGTTTCAAGTGTGATTTAAAATAAGTTTTCAAATAAACTATGCTATATACATGTGAAGCATGCTAGTAGAGGCTTAGTAGTTTAAAAGCTTATATCATCGAATCTTGTTAAAGAAAGTTGTTAAGCTTTATTGATTGAAATAAATCATTACGAAACTAAGTAGTTTGAATATGAACGACGTAGATCACGTATCGATAAACTTTAAAAATGTGTCGAACACATAGCGAGTCAAGTGTGTGATAAATGTATAGGAATGTTGATGTCAAGTACGGGTGGTTAGGTATACCTATACATACCTAGCTATTCTAAGAGTATGATGAGAAAGTGAAGTGTATGTTTTACAAACCTAGTTAGGAGACAATATTTGTTCTTATATTAAGAGCGTATGAAATGTATGACTAATGGATATGAATCCATGATTATATAACTGTGTAGGATACACGAAGTGTAGATAAGCATTAAGCAGTTAAGTCGTAGTTCATAAACTACGAATCAGGCAAGTCTTTCAGTTTCTATTTGATATATAAAATCTATAACTGTTAATTGAGCTATATTATGCCATGAGAATGTTGATGTATATATATGAAATTCATATGAAATATGTATGAAATGTGAAAGTTGATCTTTAATGATATGTTTGTGATATAAATCTCTATACCTGTTATGTGAGAAGTAACATGCGTAGTAAATATTAATGGATTATAAATGCATGTGCTGAGTATACTATTATATGCTATGCTATGTCTTTGCATGAAAACTATTAGAATTCTTTGGTCATCGAGCTCACCCTTGCAAATAACCACTTTTGCAGGTTAAAGACACACGGTAAAGGTTACGTGCTACTTGATTGATAAAGTTCAATTACATCAAAGGAGATTGATTTGTTTAATTAAATATATTCTCTTGAACCATGTTTAGGCTCTAGTAGATATACTTGATAGTAGTTACGATGTGTAATACATGTTAGCTTGTAAAGTTGTACTATGTAATACATAGAGAAATTCGAATCGAGATGTTAAGGTTTATACAGTAATTCGAATATAATGAATCATAACATAATTTGATTCAAGGTTATGTAATTGATCCAAGTTAAGATATCAATAAAAGATTATTTTTCAAAGGAGATTGAAAAAGTTTAAATTATTTCGAATATTTTTATAACATTGAATATGATGTAATACAGGAATAGTAAATGATCAAGATTAGAAACTTATAAAAGTTTGGGGTCATTATATAGATCTTGGAAGTGGAGATAATTTATATTCTAAATTGTAATAAGCCAAGTTATATTCATTAAGTTATGAATAGTGTATATAAATAGTTTGACGATAGTAGTATCGTGGCGGACCGGATTCGAGGTTCGAAGGGACCCGGTTTTGGGGGCGTCACAGAATTGTTGGTTAGCCAAACATGGCCTTGTGGCCTTTGGCTAATTCAACTGACGCCTTTTCATTATTTAACTGATATTACAATCACTATGCCTATTAAGGTTATCAGTTTATTTTTACGCTTGTCCATTTTCTTTACGCATACTTGGCTAAGTCTTAGAGTTCAGAGAGTTGAGAATTGAGAAAGATTGAGAGGAAACCTAAGAAATTCACAACAATTTCAGTTAATTAGCAAGGATTGTCTAAGCATAAGAAGGTAATTCTCTATAATTTGATATTATATATATAGGTTTTACGGCAAAATTGTGAAGCTTTCAAACTCTGTGAATTCTAGTTTCTGTAAATTGTTGTTATGTAACCTGTGTATGATGATTATATATAGTTATGATGTTTGAGCTTGTATGAAAAGCAAGAATTCGTATGCTAATTACAGTTTAAAAATGAAGAAAAGTATGACAGTGTATATTTTTCCATATAGCTTGTGAATAGTACCAATTTTAGTGGCCAATTCGTACGCTAAACTGTAAATTGAGTCTTATTTATGCTAGCTTATTAAGAATCGAGCATAACGTAATTTGAATTAAGTGTTTTGGCCACGTTTTGAGATGTCAGTGATGATTTTTGTGGAAGAAGTTCAAAAATGGAGTTTTATATGAAAATATGGAATTTTGAGAAATTAAACTAGTTTTAGTTGATGATAAATTGTGTTAATTGGTTGTAAATGTTAGCAAATATGTTTGTAATAGTCTGTACCAATTGTAGATGTTAATTTCACTATTTGATGGGTGAAATTTGTGTTAGTTGGGCTAAAAATGGCTACTGTTCATGCCAAGTCTGCGTTTATGCAGGCACCGGTAGTAAATTACGCCATTGAGTTTTCTCTGATCGAGCACTAGCGTAGCATTGCTTGGGTTGCCAAGAAGAGCAATAGCACATGCTGCGTTCTCGAGCCCGAGCGGTGACTTACGCTTTATTTGCGGAGTTATGTGTATCGGACTTATATTAGTCTAGCATGCACGTTAATGATGTCGAGACATAATATAGACTACAATAATGGGTTGTCATGTGTTGTAATGCAAAGTGTAAAGATTTGAAATAACTATTTAAATAAACTATAAAATGAAACCAAATGTGATGTTTGCAAAGTTTAGAGATGAACGGTTAGGCGATGTTGGCTCGTAATGAGATTTTAGATTCGTTAAGTATATTAACCAATATGGTTAGATGCTAAGTTAAGGTGATGACCTAAATGATGGTTTAAACCCTTAAAGCTAATGTTCATACAACTAATTGTTGTTGCGATTTTAATGATGTATGTAGGATAATTGGAGATTATTTTACACCTGTGTTGCCTACAAACAAGGCAAGTTCTTTAACCCTACTCTTATAATAATTTTGCAAGTTTTTAAACCTTATCTTTGTCATTGAGCAAGACTATTGATTCTATTCTGATGAATGATTGAATAAGCTCATGTGACCTAATTCGTTACATCGAATGAGTTTCACATTCTCATTTCTTGTTCTTAGTATTCAAAACATATATTGTTCTAACACATTAATTCAAAGGAGATTATTTTAATTATTGCAAGTAGATCTCAATCATAATCTGATTGAACTGATCTTTAACTATTCACATAAAGCTTGTCTTTCTGATTAAACGAAAATTTGATTCCTAAAAGAACTCAAATTCCTCCTTCAAAATATCTTTATAAAATAATTACTATATATAAGAAAATAATATATAAGAAAAAAAAATTTATTCGAGTAATCCCTGGAGTTGCATCCACGGTTTTCTGGTTTCTTGAATCTGGTCATGTTGAAGACTCCTTGATTTGGTTCATTGGTTCATTTGTTGAAGTTGCATCAAGTATTATCGCCAGGTGTCCTGTTTGCCTTTCCTCATATTCGTATTCTTTGCCTCCCTTCTCTTTCTTGGACAGTCTTTCACCTTATGCTCCTTTGATTCATAAATAAAACACCCACTATAGATTATTGGATTGGGGCAGTTAGGAGAGATATGTCCCTCCTGCCCACACTTGTAGCACACATTCTTTCCTTTTAAACATTCTCCCGAATGATTCTTTCCACAATTTCTACCATGCACAACTTGTTTCGTTCCACCTTCAGGCCTATTTTCCGTATTCCTAACATTATCACCTTTCCTCTTTCCAGCTCTACTACCACTACTCCCTTTTTCGGGTTTAACTTGAGTTGTCTCCCACCAAAGATTCACCCCTCCTTTCGTTGTATAGGTGGCAAAAGCTGTCTGTTGCACCTCCGTTACCCTAGCTATCATAACCACTTCATCAGGGTTAGTTGATCCTCTAAATTCTGGCAGTTCATTTGTCTTGAAGTTTTTGAAGTTTGCCGATCGATTGCCTGGCTGATTTCCTGTAGCTGGTAATCCATTCTGCATAGCTTGAGTGTCTATATTCGTCAAATTCTGCATCGGGTCTGGTTGTCCTCTAGCTTTGTTGACAGGTTATTCTGTCCTTTGGTTTCGTTTTCATCTTCGCGGCATTATCTGCTTTAAATAAATCATGTTCATCTAACTAGTTCATAGTACTTTATAGCATAACACATACTGCTTTAAACATCCGCTATCCCTTTGTGACACACAAGTCAGGAATCGCAGCCATAACTTATACAAAAGTTAAGAATATTATATTACACAGACATACCTATCATTTACACCACACAGAATCATACCTATTCAAGTAATACTAATAACACTTATTTCTTATGCCTTCACTAACTATCAATTTCTTAGTGTTCTATATATTTCCATTATCCTCAATAATCCATTCACACCTAACTACACCTAGTTCGTCCAACTTACCATATGTTATGAGTTTAAGAACTCACCACAAATATATGAGTTTAAGAACTTGACATTGACCACATATTCTTTAGCTATACTCTACCTATCAGTTGTACTATCGTTTCAGGGTCCAGTACTATACTTTCCCAAATAACCACCTCATTGAGGTAGCTTTCAATGTGAGCCTCTATTTCAGCTATTGGCTTCGATATTGGCTCGTTTATGGAGGTTGACTTCTACTTTACGATTTGAGGGTATCCTAATCCTTTTCTATCTATCATTTACACACTTAAGTTATCCTGATTATCAACTAATATATATATATAAATATATATACAACAAATAATATTTTTTATACAAGTTATCTTTTATTTCGTTTAACGATGAATTTATTCAATTCATCTTCTTATAAACTCTATATGAGTTATTTGTATTTTCAACGTTTCCCTCTGTTTTAAGGTTATAGCCTAAGGTCTAACCCACCTAAGGTTTTTAACCCTAAGCTCTGATACCATGATGTGGCGCTTCTAAATTTAGGGTACCAAACCCGAACTCGGTGCTTCACGATACCATTTCTATGAGCGGAATAATACTAATAATAATAACAATAATATAAATAACAAACTTAGTTTACATATATCAGAGTCTAATCCCAAGTAGGCAACCTTTACTATAATTCCTTACATGATAGATAATATATATAACATTGCCTTAATACTGTCTAACTATTACAAAAGATACCATTACATATATTCAGTTTGCTTTCCTTTTTCACTTGTTCTTGTCCGAACCTTCAGGTTGATCACGCTTAGCAGAAAACATTTAAATTAAGCAAGGATGAGCATTTGAGTGCCTTGTAAGTAATAACAATTAGAAATATAATTAGCTGAAAGATATAAATGTTTTCTTTGTACATCACTTCTACAACGATTCAAGAGTTGTGAAGTAAACTAAACCGATTTCAATAACATAACAATTCTATCCCAACTTTTTGAAACTACGTATTGACTATATATATAGGTATTAGTCGATAGATTATGAATATTGATTTAAGTTTTCGATAAGGTTTAGCAGAACTTCATCTGCAAACCATCATAACTTACAGGCACGAGGGTGATCTACCCAATGTGCCCTGTATTGATCAATACTATATTGCTAGAACGATATTATCGTTCATCCTTTGTCCGCCTTGCTGCATAAAAATTTTCCCGTGATCTGGATGTTCATACCTAGTCTGGAATTCGAACCAACACAATTTAATTGGATACAAAAAGGTTTTATCATATTCAACGACATTTCAAAATTTGTGTCTAGCTGATCAAGAAGCTTAGACGGCTTATATATATATATATATATATATATATCAACATGTGTTTAAGTACAATGATTATCCAAGTGGGGTCACTTGTATAACTATATTTCAAAATTAACGAACAGAATATATATATATATATGAATTACTATATACTAACATGTTGATAATCAATGATCGGATATAGAATATAGCACAATAGGGTTAATAATATAACATAATAATAATATAATTCTGAGACTTCTTACTCATGTCCATTGCATAAAGGAAATGTAAAGGTAAGATACTTTTGACGCTACCGCTTACAGGTTCGTAACTTAGTTCTATCTTTATATAACACCTATCAGTAATATGATCATTTGATCGATTAGAATAACATACTATAACACATATCACTGCTTATTACAGTAAGCACATAACCTAATCATATTGTCACATATGTTCCACAACCATTGAATCACAAATAAACACATATCAAATCAAATTATCAAATTCCAGATCAATTTTAAAAAACGCTTGCAAATTGTCGACCGGCTTAATCGGGTAATTATCGAGTCTAAGACCTATTCGTAACTCAATATCTATAAATATCACTCATATTATTTTTTAAATGACTTATAATAATTTTAAAACATTTATTATAATTTATCCATGAATTTTCAAACATCGAAATCATTATTAAATGATTTAAATATTAAATAATTCTATTATCATTAATATTTAATTAATATTAAACTATTAATGAAATCATTTCCAAAATTTTAAAGTTATTTATAATAACTTGAAATACTTTTAAAGTATTAATATTACCCTTAAATGATTTTTAAAACATTTAAAATTATTTTTAAATAATTACCATTAATATTTAAATATTAATGTACTATTTATCAAAATATTAAAAGTCATTATTTATAACTTAAAATATTTTTAATTCATTTATATCCTTTTAAATGATTTTTAAATTAATAAAACCATTTTTAAACTATTTATTATTAAATAAATTTAATATCATTAATAATAAATTAATAATTATTAATATTAAATTATAAATGAAATTATCCTTCAAATATTAAAAGTTATATTTTATAACTTAAAATATCTTTAAACACTTTATTTTCATTTAAAATGATTATTATAATATTAAAATCATTTTTAAACTAAATTATTTAATATGATTATTAAATAAATTTAATATCATTAATAATAATTAATTAATGAAATTTATCTTTAAATATGGAAAGTTATATTTTATAACTTCAAAATATTTTTAAATACCTTATTATTATTTAAAATGATTTTTAATATAATAAAATCATTTTAATAAATTTATTTAATTCATTTAGTAAATGACTTAATTATCATTAATATTAATTTGTTAATGAAATTTATCACAAAATATTAAAAGTCATTAAAATAACTTAAAATATTTTCTTATATCATAATATAATTTTAAATAATTTTTCAAATATTAAAATCATTTTTATCTAATTTATTTAATATTATAATTAGATAAATTAAATACTAATAATATTTCAAAAATATTAATTATTTATGAAATATACTTAAAATATTTAAAACTAATTTTCGTAGAGTTTAAAATATTTTTAACAATTTATTTGGTATTTTTAATAATTAAAAACTATTTTTTCTATTTATTTAATGAAATTAAATAATTTTCAAAAATAATAAACATTGTCTGTCATTTAAAGGCCTCTATAAATGATTTGGCTGTCATTATAGGTGTTCTTTGAAGTTGTTTCGCCAAACCTGTAATCCAATGTGTGATTGACGAGGTATTAGTTTGACCAACAATAGTTTATAAACCGTGATGATTACATGCATGATCTTGGTCGATCTTGTAGTACTCGTGTGCAAGACTACGAGGATCCGACCACCAATGAGTTCATAACATAACTAACTTGCAAGATCTAGGCTCATGAACAAGTTTGTCGAGTCGCATTCTTCATTTTCTGGGTTACAGAAATGAAGAAACGATTCGCTTCATATTTGGGCCACTACTAGAAAATCAAGATATGGCGACGAGGTATAGCTGATTTTGTCGGTATGAGCAAAGTAACAATATATATATATAGCGGCCAGTCCATTTCATTCAATCAGAAGACCCCAAGCTTTTATAAATAAAGATGAATTTTCTATAAATATTATTTTTAAATATTATGGAATAATTTGATATAATGTTATAGTTCAGGTAATATTTATAAATTTTGCAAAGTATGTAAGTGGTTATATTATATTCGATTGGTGGGGAATATTCGGTTTAGCGAGGAATATTCGATAACTACTCAATCATTGGTGGACCATAATGTAATTATATGCCGGATTGAGAAAGCGACAAAAATATTTTATTGAAATAACGGCGGAAGTTTTCTGGTTGATACTATTGAACTACTCGGTAGTAAAAGTAATACGATGTCGTGTGGTTGCATGGTAGCTTACGGTATTGATTATTGATGCTTATGTGAGAAGTCACTCGGTTTGATTCCATTATTGTCGATTAATAATATGAATTATTATATAGCGATAATGACGTTTTGTTTTATTCAGTATTATTAACGTAATAAAATGAAACATCTTTTATATAAAATGAATACTTTATTAAAGTTATTCATAAATAAAATATATTATATTTTATTATGCATAATGTTTTACATAGTGTTTTGCATATAGTGTTGCATAGTGTTTGCATAGTAAAATGTTTTTATATAAATAGAATATATTATATTTTATTTAAAAGATTTTGCTTTAAATATGGACCACGATTAAAGTAAATCAATCAACTGCTCATGGATTAATTACTATGCATTCTATTTTCCTATAAATAGAAGCTCGTTCCTTCATTATTTTCTTACGAATTCACCAAACTCTAGAGAGAGAAACTATAGAGAAAGAAGAAAAGTATTCTCGCTACTTCACTTTGCCAATATTCGGTTCTTCTAAGGTAGGGAATATTATTTGTTGTACCCGTAAAAAGTGTTATTCTTTTGTATTCATGAAGAGAACTTCTTTTGTTATTCCATTCTTATTTATTACATTGGAATAACTTTGATACATGGAATCCCCTATACTTGGTGATCTTCTTCTTTTATTCCATTCTTCTATTATTACATTTGGAACATCCACATGCGTGTGTTTTACTTAGAACACGGTTCCGTCTTTATTATTATCTACATTGGAACATCCACGTGCATGTGTTTTACACGGACCGGTTAAAATCTTTATTATTCTTTTTGGAACATCCATGCATGTGTTTTACAGGACTGGTTCCATCTTTATCATTCTGTTGGAATATCCTATCGTGTGTTTTACAGGATCCGGGTTCCATCTTTATTATTACTGTTGGAACATCCCGCGGTGTGAATTTCACGACTGGTTCCGATTATTATTATTCTGTTGGAATAACCGTCATGCGCAATCACCGCATGCATGGTGATTTCTTTTGTTATTCCATTCTTAATTATACCCGGTTGGTTAAAACTTTGACTTCTATACTCCATGAAATTAGTAGAATATCCTTGATATTTGCGTTTCATCCAAAGATCTTTTCATAGAAATATTCTTCCGATCATTCTTGAATTTTACTCTACAAAGCAAGATTATCATGTTGTGATTTGGATGTTATTAGTTCTGAATAACTTAATTCTTGAACTTGTTTTATTGAATTCTTATATCATTGTCATCATCCTCATGTTTATATTTTTTTAAAGTCATCGTGCATTCTGTAGAGCATGGATGGACTTGGTATGATTATGACGAGGATTATTATTGTAATCGCTTAACCGTAATGTTACAAATGATGTGGTAAAAGTCCTCGATGGTCAGTAGTGCATTGATGGACGATTGTTGGCATGATCATGACCATTAATGAATACACAACTATTCTCGCCCGTGAGTGCGGGGAATAATTGTGGTCGTGATACTAAAGAATATCCTTGGTAGTAGTGCGGGGGTGATTCGATGATGTGGATTATTTATTAAAGTCGAGTCTCGGCTATAATGATGATGAAAAACCTTTTAAATCATAAAAGATAGTAGATTTTATTTTTTCTTGACTCTTTTAATGGATTGCTTGTTCATTGCAGTTAAACTTGATGTTTATTATATTTTATCGGTTTAACAATGTTGAAGGCTATTGATAATTTATTCAAACATTATCTTAGTCATAATATTTCTTCTTGGGCTAGTTGAGCTCACCCTTTCTTTCACCTTTTTCTCGTGAAATGAGAACATATTTGGGACGAGTCGGGGAACGGAGTAATGGTCCGAGAGGATAGCATTAGTAGTCCTCACTATTCGTGAAATAGTGTGATAATAATTGTAATGAGGACTCCTTTTGAGTTTGTATAATATCTAGTAGACAATATTTGTATTCAAACTCACGATTTATGTCGTATTGTATACTACAGTTATATTAGTAAGTTGTATTTAAATTACATACCATGTATCGACTACCCAAGATGGGTGATGTATACCTAATTTGGGGCGCCACACCGACCATCAGTATAAGCCTCTGAAGGTATTCTATTCCGAGGGTCACAATATGGCCGTCGGTATAGGTCTTTTTTTTGGGATTTTAACGAGGGTCACAAAGGGGGCGTTTTATCAGTATTGTTCTTTCCCCCAAACCAAACTCTCTCTCAGTCACTGAATCTCACTCACTCTACATCTCCTCTTCAGTATTCTCACTCCATCTCACTCCGTCCGGCTTGGAAGGATCATATTGATTTGTCATTGTTTGAGCGGAAACACACACGATCAGTGTCCATGGGACTTCGTCTCACTCCATCTCTCCGTCCGGCTTGAAAGGATCATATTGACTGAGGGTTTGAGCAGGTATAATATCATTCTTTAGGTTTTTAATTTTATTTACCCCTTAGTTGTTATGATTTCCTCTATTTCTCTCATCCCTCTAACAAGCCCTAAATTTACTAATTTTGGGACACCCTTCTGTGGGGTGTTTCATGGTCTTGGGATTTGCCATGGAATGCAAGGGTTGTTGTTCCTCTCAGAGGATTGCGGTGGCCAAAGGGAACAAAAGTTCCTTCGATTCTTTACTTGGAGATGGACATTCCATGATCTGTCAATGATGGGTCGGTTTATAATTAGTAAGTAGAAATAATTAGTAAGTAGAAGAAGAACATGAAGAGAAGAATAATGTTTCTGATCTGATATTTTAACCAATACCCAATACAAGTCTGACTCGAAATCAATCATGGCTAAGATGTACTATGTGCTCATTGTATCATGTAGTTTGGAAAATAAATGATATAAATAAAGTCATTCTTCTTCATCTTGTTCCTACTATTTCTAGTATTTCAAAATTTGTTTTGCATTCTAAAGTTTTCATAGATGAACATTTGTTTCAAATTTAACCCGATGATGCACAAAAGTTATATGCTTGAGTGCGGTATATATACTTTTTCTAGGGAATTAATGTATGTATATGAACTAGCTAGTCACGGAAATTAGAAGTGTAATTAAGAAAGTTTTGGCAAAGGAGAGAAATTTATGGCAAGTAGGTTTGGTTTATGAGATAGATTTTGTTTCTAGGGATATGATGATGAGAATTAAGTTGAGGAGATAGAATATAATTGAATTGAAATTAAAGAGGATCAGTTCATTAATGTGAAAGAAGAAGAAGAAGAAGTTGAAGAATGTGAAGAAATTTTTTACGTGGTTTTGTCGGGTTGGATCGATGGATTTGCATATACTTTTACGTGGTGGTTCGGGTTGGGTTGTTAATTGCCATAATGCTCAAGTAATTAATTAAGCTACATATATACTTTGCATTCTTTTTTTTTTCTTTGGTAATTAGTGACCTTGTATATTAGTAGAATTTGGTACTTTAGAGCATATATGGTTATAGAGGGCTAAAATCATGAAACCCCGATTTAATTATATAATAATGCATGTGTGGTAAATTTAGGGAGGAGGAGAAATTATATGAATATCTGAGGGGTGGGAAGGGGACTTGGCATAAATCTTACATATATACACCTTTTTTGTTTTGTTTGAGTGAACTGGGAGTTTGGTTGGCGCATAGATTTCTATACGCAATATCATTCTGATGGTTGTTCAATTTGATTTAGGGACATAATATTATGGATAAGATGTGGATGGAATTACCAAGATATTCTAGAGAATATCTTGCAGGCATAGAGAGATTTTTGTACTTTGGTTTCGAAAAAGTGGGCATGGTAACGGGAAGAATTCCTTGCCCATGTAAGAATTGTGTAAATGGCCGATACCAGATTTGAGCTACTATTCGTGAAAATTTTATTTGTGATGGATTTATGTTTGGCTACACGAATTGGGTGCATCAAGGGGAAGATGTGATTGTCAGGGATGTGAGTAATGATGATGTTCACGAAGAACCATCACAATCCGAAGATGAGCATCGTATGCCTGAGATGGTAAATGATATATTTAGGGATCACGGTGTGGAATCGTCGGCTGAAGCTATAAAATACCAAAAGTATATGGCAGAGGCCAATCAACCTTTATATCCTGGATGTGAAATTGAGACTGTCCTTTCATTCATTGTATGGCTTTTCAATCATAAAAATGTTAGCAAATGGACTGATGTGTCCTTTGATGGTTTGCTCCGTAAGTTCAAGTCATCATTTCCATCATTTGCAAACTTGCACGATAATTTTATGAAATGAAAAAATGGTTGGAAATTTAGGGTTTGGTTATGAGAAGATTGATGCATGCGAGAATGATTGTATGCTCTTTTGGAGGGAGAATGAAAAATTAGAGTCTTGTACAGTTTGCAAATCATTGAGATGGAAGCAGACTGAGATGGTTATACCAGAGAATGCACAAATAGATACAAATGCTAAGAGGAGAAAAGTAGCTGTGAAGCAATACGTTATTTACCGTTTATTCCGAGATTGCAGAGGCTATTTATGTGTGTAGAAGCGCAAAATACATGACGCGTGGCATCATGTAAAGCAGCGGAAAGATGGGTGAATCGTCATCCGGTGACTCTGCGACTTGGAAGCATTTGGATACAATGTACCCTACATTCTCTCAAGAACATCGAAATGTAAGACTCGGATACGTCTAATTGACGGCATGAGTTCCTTTACCCATGGGTCACCATATAGTATATGGCCAGTGACAGTTGTTGTTTATAACTTACCACCATGGATGTGTATGAAGCAGGAGTATTTTATCATGCCATTGTTAATACCTGGTCCAAACTCTCCATGTAATGATATTGACGTGTATATGCAACCTTTAATTGAAGAGTTGAAGATACTATGGAGTAATGGGGTTAAAACGTATGATGCATCTACCGGTACAAAGTTCCAAATGCGTGTTGCATGCACTGTTGTGAACAATTAGTGATTTTCCAGCTCTTTCTATGTTGTCTGGTTAGAGCACTAAAGGTAAGTTGGCTTGTCCATCATGTCAAATGAACACTAGTTCTTGTAGATTGCAAAGTAAGGAATGTTATATCGGGCATCATTGTTTTCTGGAGTCGAGTCATAGTTATAGGTTTGATACACGAATATTTAACGGAGAATGTGACCATAGTGAAGCTCCGGTGGTGCCATCAGGATTTGATATTCTTGAACAAGTTAATGCCATTAATGTCACTTTTGGAAAGACACCCACTAGCACGAAGACCGTTCCCCATGACTCAAAACATAATTAGAGGAAGAAACCTATTTTCTTTGAATTGCCATATTGGCGGATACTTTTGTTGCGCCACAATCTAGATGGAATGCACATTGCTAAAAATATTTGTGATAGCCTGATTGGGACATTGTGGAGTGTGCAAGGAAAGACAAAAGATAATTTAAAAGCACGATTGGACTTGATGAAAATGGGTATAAGAAGAGAGCTCCATCCAATACCCGTGCAAGCAAGCAATTCAAAGTACATTTTGCCGGCTGCAAGCTACTCAATGTCTAAGAAAGAAAGACATGATTTCTTGCAAGTGTTGAAAAATGTTAAGGTACCTGATGGATATGTTTCAAATATTTCACATTGCATCAATTTGAAGGGGGGCAAGATCTCAGGTCTTAAAAGTCACGACTGCCATATTTTAATGCAACAATTACTTCCAATAGCAATACGATGTACCAACTTGCCTAGACATGTCTGCCCAACTATAATTGAACTTTGTAACTACTTTAGAGAATTATGTTCCAACTACAATACATCAGAAGATTATGAATGGTTGAACAAGAAAATTCTGTTAATACTTTGCAAGCTTGAGATGGTGTTTCCTCTTGCTTTCTTTGATATAATGGTACATGTGTGTGTCCACCTTTCTGAAGAGGCGAAGATAGCTGGAAATGTGAAATATCGACAAATGTGGGCTTTTGAAAGATACATGGGCAAGTTGAAAGGGTATATTCGCAATAGAAGTCGTCCAGAAGGGTCAATTGTAGAAGGGTATATTGCTGAAGAATGTGTTACATTTTGCTCAAGATATTTGATTCAAAACAATGCTGCATGGAAACGAGTTGGAAGAAATGAAGCTGGATACGAACAATGTGAATCAAGTTTATCTGTATTCAGAAACTTAGGGAGATTTCATAGTGTCCCAAAGGTTTGTACTCTATGTGGCGATGATGTCAATAGTGCACACCTGTATGTGTTATTCAATTGTACAGAGGTTGAGTCATATCTAAGGTGAGTAAATAAAGAATGACATTTATTCTTTGAAATATTAATTACTTTTGTTAGCCAACTATGACAAAAAAATATTTTCTTATTTTGTTTGTAGTATTTGGCAAGATTCATATATGTTACGACGTGGAAAGCGTGAGCAAAAACCGACGCCGAGGGAAATTGACAATGCTAAGAAAAAGGAATTTCCTGAATGGTTTAAGAATTATGTAAGTACTACATTATGTGAATGTAATTTTATTAATGGATATTAATAATAAATGGGGACTTTTCTTATATCGCTACCATTTTGTAGATGGCAACTATTAATGATGCTTCAAATGAAGTTCAAGCTCTTGCATTTGGCCCAAATTTGATAGGCAGGAGAGGAGATGGTTATTTGGTAAATGGGTATCGATTCCATACTGCAAGTTGTGAGAGTAAGAGGAGAACGCAGAATAGTGGGGTATATGTGGTAGCAACTACTCTTCGATATTCCTCTGCTAGAGACCGAAATCCTAGGGAAGATGTAGTTGAATACTTTGGTATTTTGGAAGATGTTGTTGAATTAGATTATTATGGATCCGGCAAGGTTATCCTATTCAAGTGTAAGTGGTATGACAGTTTAGCACGTGATAGAGGGGTCAAAACTGATGACTATGGCTTCACGCTTGTAAATAATCAAAAGTTTTGTTCAACTGATGAGCCCTTTGTAATGCCTTCTCAGGTTCAACAAATATTTTATGTTGATGATCAAAAGGATAACAATTGGCGTGTGGTTATACGAACAAAGCCGAGAGATTTATGTGAAGATGTTGAAGTAGATTCTGATAGTGTTGAGTTACCCAATACCAATGAAGAATTTATCACTCCAGTTGCTGAAGTTGATATTGAAAACATAAATTGGGTTAGGAATGACGTTGATGCTGAATTAGTTGAAAATGGACGAAAAAGACTTAAAAGTAGGCGAAAGACAGGATCTGAAATTGATACATCTCGTTTCAAAAGATGAATGATTGAACATATTGTTGATGGAAATGAAGATGAGAAAAGAGCTGAAGACGAAGACGAAGATGAAGAGGAGGATCCCGAAGATGAAGAGGAGGGTCCAGAAGATGAAGAGGAGGGTGATAGTGAGGAAAATGAAGATGAGGAAGAATGAAGAAGATAAACGTCAAAATTGATAGAACTGTCTTGTTACACTTTGTATGGAGGATTAAAACAGGGAAATAAGTGCATAAGATTTTCTTTCTGTATCATTTTTAGAAGAAACTGATGTTTTTGATTTGGGCCATTAAGGGGCTTCTTTTTGTTCTAGAAATGAACTTGACATAAATTATCCCGTTTGTTTTGTTTTGCTGATTATAGAGTTCCAGAATTCATACATATGCTTGCAAATATCACTGATTACTTCCTTTATGAATTCCAGAATTCATTTTTTGTAACTTGGTAGTAGCCAATTTTTTTTATCAAATAGTTTAGTTTAGAATAATAGTCTAATTATAATTAATTCAATCCATAGATTTATCATCAATATTCTGAATATTCCAGTTGAAGTTGTTGTAGATTTGCTAATTTGAGTTGTTTGTCCTGCAGCAAAGAGACTTTGCATGGTGGTCTATCTGTCAATAAGAAGAGAGCTGAGAGGGGGCTTTCATAACTAAAGGTTTGCGTTCTTGACATATGCTTTTACATATGTTTGATCAATTTTTCAGGACAATCTCTCTTTCTTCAATTCTTTTTATATTTATAGGTGATTTGTTAAAGATAAAAAAGACTAAGATCATGAGAATTCTGCACAGGTTGAAGTTTTAAAATAAAATGAGTAACTTGAAGCCTTTAATTTCCTTTTTCTTTTTATGCATATAATATTATGCATTGGACAAACACAGTGTACTTGTTGCATGTTGGTTTCCTGTGGTCTTAAAGAGAGGAACAAATTTTTTTCCACAAGTTGGGTCTTTTGGACCAGTTGTGGTGATCATCCAAAGAACCTTCAGCGGTAGCCTCCAAGCCAAAAAGAATAACTTCAGTCATCCTTATTTGCATATCATTTCAGGCCCCCTAATACACCACCCAATGGTGAACTCTTTATCTGTGGCCGTTAAGAACTTGAATCATCCGTACTTGCATATCATTTCAGCCCCTCCACTACATCCAATGGTGAACTCTTTATTCATGGACACTACCAACTGCTGGACTCTTTGTTGTTGTAAGTAACCAACAATTTTATAACATTGTTGATGACCAGAACCATACTTGAGATTATGCGGTCATGCCAACATTCCCAAATGATACGTGAAACACTTGGTGATCTATACTATATGAATAGAATTTGGTAAAAAAAATAACTCAGCTGTCATTTGATATAGTAGTATAGTGACAAATGATACTAACTGATGCATGTAATACTAACAGAAATCTTGACATTCTCATATTAAACTTGCGTTTATTATGTTCTAAATATCTATTTTTTATTTCTCAAGTTGCTTTAATGGCTTCTAATAGAACGTCTAGATCTCATGCTAACTGTTCCAATGGCCCAGAAATGAATGAAAATGCAGATAATGAGATCCATGCCGATGAACCTCATGCAGAGGAGGAAAGTAATCATGAAAATGCTGAAGGTACCATGCCTATATATACACATATACTAGCATTGTCATGATCAACCATTCATCATCATGCACTAAGCAATTCTTTCTCTCTTTTAGGTTCTCGACCTAAGAGGAAGCGTGGACCAACGATGGGAGCAAAGTTATGGTCATATCTTGATGCACCCAAGCAAGTAATTTATGATGCAAATGGTCAACCTGTTGGGGGAGATGCCAATAAGTTAATAACCTTTCTCGGGTGTATTGCTCATAATGGAGAATTTTCTCCAATAAGTGCTCCAACATGGTCCAATATGACAGAGGCTAACATGACAAGGGCTTGGAATGAAATTCAGGTTATTAATCATAGCATTTTATATAATCTTTATTAAGCACTTTGAAGGTAATTTAATATATGTGTAAATTTGTTTGTTGTAGAAACGATTTACCACAGATCACCACTATGCTAAAAGAAAACTGATGGCTATCATGAACAATAGGTGGAGAGATTGGAAGTCTAACTTAAAGAGTACTAATTTTGTGCCTGGTGACTGTGCTAAATCTATAGCGAAATGATCGAGTAAATCCTAATCAATGGGCTGCGTTGGTTGATTATTGGCTAACTGATGATGCACAGGTTGTGTTTATTTTAATCTTATATATTATCAATTATTAGTTATTGTTATATATTATTATTAATTAATAAATACATGCAATGCAGGAAATAGCAACAAAAAATTGTGAAAATCAAAAAAAATTTTGGTAGGTCATACGTTGGGCACTAAATCAATTCCAAAAAAGAAGCATGAATTGGTAATATTTGATGTTATTTCAATATTTTTTTCGCTAATCATGTACTAGACTTCTATAAATAGAGTATTTCTTGAATTATGTACTATTGTTTGTTTTATTTGTAGTACTAAATAAATAAAAAAGAGATTGATCGAGCCGAGATGTATATACAGTCTCACACTCGAAGCGATAACTCTATTTTACCGGGAGCATCCTCGAATGTGGTACGTATTTATCAATCCTCAAATGTCTTATTCATTCACTAGCTAGATGGTCATATATTGATGTCTCATTTTAGTACATTTTAGTAATCTCTGAATTTGTGAATTTAGTAACATTAAGAGCATATCTCTGAATTTGTGAATTCATGACATATCTCTGTTGGAATATGATTGTATGGTAGCTCATGGAAAGAGAAGTTCTACTGTGAATCAGTTTGTATCTAATGTAATAGTAGGATGTGCTTGTTATTTAGATTTTGATATATATTTATATTATTTTTAAATGGTTGTTGTTCATGATATTTTCATATTTAAGTTATGTATATTTTGCCTTGTATATTTTTATAGGAAAAAATCATTGAGTTAAAGAAAACTCAGGAATCGACTGGTGAAAGCAGTAATACAGGACGTAATGATATACTTGCACAAGTGCTTGGACCGGAGTGACATGGTAGACTTCGACAAGGTGGAGTTGGTGCCACAGTTACAAATACTTGGGGTGTCGTGACACGACTAATGAGGTAGAACGTGAGAATCAAGAATTAAAAGCTGAGTTGAAAAAGGTGCGGGAAAAAGGAGACGATACTGCAAGGAAAGTGGATGAACTATTATCAATCATGATAGAATTTATGAAGAAATCACCAGTTCCAAATGCTCATTCCAACAATCAGGTGTTGCTCTCTCACTCCACTTATACTTAAAAAAATTTCTCTATCACTCTGTTTGTATGGATTAACAAGTTCACTAATATACAATTTCTCTAATCAGGATCGATCCATAGAAGGAGATAATGGTGATATTAGTGGATCAAATAATCATATAGAGGACCTGTGACATATCTCGTGCTGCTAGAGATATGTTACATGTGATTCTGGAAATTTGTTAGATGTAACACTATTTTGGATGGAAATTTGTTAGATGTGATACTGAAAATATGTTAAATGTGCTACTAGTTATGTACTGTTTTGATACATCGTAACAGTATTTTGGATGGGTATGTATATTTAGATGATATTATACATTAATAGACTTTATTTATTTTTTTCTTTTAGTTGTAAATGTTATATTTAGATTGGATGGTTGAATATAATTATGCTTCATAATAGGTATAAGAAATATTGTATAAGAACAGCAAATTATTTCAAAAGCTGGAAATGATATAGCGACGGTTAGGACCGTCGCTATAGATAAACAATATTGGCGCCATAAAACATCTATACCGACGGCCACGATCATCGCCATACATCACAGAAATTCACGCCACTTTTCTATAGCGACGGCCAGGACCGTCGCAGTAGCTCTCAGAAAAGCAAGCCAAATCTTTTTTAGCGACGGCCACGACCGTGGCTATATCTATTCCCCGACCGTCAATAAATAGTTTCATGCGCATTTTTGTGAAGTTTTCTGGCGACGGTCCGACCGTCGTGATAGGAGAAATGATCGTCGCTAAAGCTTTCAGCGATAGCTTATATGGCGACGGTTGCCGACCGTCGCAATAGCCTTTAGCGATTATTTTTTAAGCTATAGCGACGGTTGGCGACCGTCGCTATAGCCTTATTTTCTAGTAGTGGGCTTCCACAACTTGTGATCTAGGTGATGTTTTAGTGATTTAAGAGGTCCAGGTTGTAGAACACATGTAGTTCTACAGATCTATCACCAAAAAGTATCATAACAACAACACAAAAGAAAGATACAATCCGGTTGAAAGTGCATCGGTCCGTTATGCCATCGCTTTCGGTTTTTACGGTTAAAACCGATTTCATTTAACGTCGACCTACTGACCAGCCACCAAATCCAATATATATGATATCTAGTGGTTATAAAAGAATTTATGTGAAGCTAGACTAACATACTACAACATGATTACAACAAATAACTCAAAACATCATAAACCGGACAGATCCAAGGCCAATAAAAACTTGTCAGATGCTGTTCTTGGTTTTCTGGGCTGCCCAGAAAAGGCCCAGTCAATGCCGGTCAACGGCTTTTGACCGTTAATAACTACCAACCTAGACATCAAATACCTCTGATTCTTCTTGCAGATTAAAGACAAAATTACAGGCTACACATAACAACTTACAAACAACAAATATCGAAAACGACCAAAGATCCATGGCCACTGACATTCGTTCTCAGAGCACAGTTTAGTTTTTTTCCAGATTTTGTAAAATGCTAGATCTGAGCCTATAGATGTTATGGATCTAACATCTATCAACCCAGATCATCCTTAGACACTACATACAACATATTTAACACATCAAACTAACATCTAACAACAGAATTAATGGACAGATTTTCTAGGGTTTGTTTATACCTTGATGATCCAATTCATGATTCTGGCTACTGATGTTGTTATATGTATTAGTGGGGCTTGATTATGTGACTAATATACTAGTATATTTCGGAGGTTAGAGAGAGAGAGAGAGAGAGGGTCTAGTTGAGTGTTTGTGAAAAATGTAAGTAACAAATGAATTTTCTCTCTCTTCCAATCTATTTATACAAGTCTTGATGCATGAATTGGCTGAGATTACTTGATTTGCTGGAGATATAAGGTCACATGGGAAGTCAATGTTTGGCCAACAACTCCACCAACTCTAACACTTGGCAAAATCTAATAATTCAAGAGGGGCATTTTAGTCTTTTTTCTTGGAAACTTAATGGCCATTTTGTCATTTGGCAAACCCTTAGGGTTTGACCCTTAGGGTTTAACCCTAAGGTTTAGCACAAATCAAATGTAGGATTTCCAATTTAGAGTTTGCATAAAAATAAAATTAAATAACTTTTAGTTTCTAAAATTTTGAAATTAGGGTTTTCTTAATTATAATTTTAAATTTCTAATTATACATGAACATTAGGGTATTATAATATAATTAACCTTGCCACTTAAGCAATTAAGGTTTTCAATTAGCAATTAGATTTCCTAAATATCAGTTAGGGTTTTGATTTCGCAATTAGGGTTTTGCGACAGTAATTAGGGTTTTATAATTATTAACTTAGGGTTCTAATCATTACGGTCTTTAATTACTAATTAGGTTTACTTTAATTAGCAATATAAAATCTGTCATACATGATATTAATCATTGTAACACAATTTCTGACTGATCACAAATTCCAGTTTAGGTTTCAAATTAGGGTTTCTAATTTTTAGAAATTCAAATCTAAACTAGGGTTTTAAATTTAAAATTAGGGTTTCCTAATTAGCATATCATGAAGTAATACATAACATAAATCATATAACACAGTTATATAACAGTCTTAAATTTCCCATTTAAATCGAAAAATAGGGTTTTTCAAATTAATACTAGGGTTTGAGTCAATATACACCATAATTGACCAACCGTCAACAGTACGTACATACAATATATATTTATAGCAATGAAAAATCAAAATATTATAATATTATTATCATTCCTTGATCGAAACCCAGAATTAGGGTTTGGATTCCATATCTGATTTATCTGCCGTAATTAACTTTATTAATTAAGTTAAAATAATTAACTTAATAATCTGTACTAAAATTCATATAATAAAATAATTATTATAAGTATTCTAAAAATCATTTCATATATTATTTAAATAATATATAATTATATTTTCATGAAAAATAATTAATAAAAACATTTCTACTATAAAATTAATTATTATAAGAATATACTTTATAATAATCAATAATTCTAAAATAAAATTATTTGTACATATTCATGTAATAAATATGTTTTTATTTATCACATAAATACATATACACATTATCTTGTACAAATCCTCATCCTTAAAAAAATTTATATGCAAAATTAAAGATTTATTTATATAGAAAATATCGGGTTGTTATATTCACCCTCCCTTATAAAGATTTCGTCCCCGGAATCACCGTTTTAAAACCTATACATATTATGGTACATAACATACACAGTTATTGCAAGTAGATCTCAATCATAATCTGATCGAACTGATCTTTAACTATTCAAATAAAGCTTGTCTTTCTGATTAAACAAAAATTTGATTCCTAAAAGAACTCAAATTCCTCCTTCAAAATATCTTTATAAAATAATTACTATATATAAGAAAATAAAATTTGTTCGAGTAATACCTGGAGTTGCATCCCCGACTGCTACAGTTTCTTGAACGGTTATGTTGAAGACTTTTTCGGTTGGTTCTGTTGGTTCATATGTGGAAGTCGGTCCCGTTATCGCCAATGTGCTGCTGCCTTTCCTCGTATTCGCATTCTTTGCCTCCCTTCTCATTCTTGGACAGTCTTTCACCTTATGCTCCTTTGATTCACAAATAAAACACCCACTATAGATTATTGGATTGGGGCAGTTAGGGGAGATATGTCCCTCCTGTCCACACTTGTAGCACACATTCTTTCCTTTTAAACACTCTCCCGAATGATTCTTTCCACAATTTCTACCATGCACAACTTGTTTCTCTCCACCTTCTGGCCTATTTTCCGTATTCCCAACATTATCACCTTTCCTCTTTCCAGCTCTACTACCACTACTCCCTTTTCCGGCTTTAACTTGAGTTGTCTCCCACCAAAGATTCACCCCTCCTTTCGTTGTATAGGTGGCAAAAGCTGTCTGTTGCCCCTCCGTTACCCTAGCTATCACAACCACTTCATCAGGGTTAGTTTATCCTCTAAATTCTGGCGGTTCGTTTGTCTTGAAGTTTTCAAAGTTTGCCAATCGATTGCCTGACTGATTTCCTATAGCTGGTAATCCATTCTGCATAGCTTGAGTGTCTATATTCATCAAATTATGCATCGGGTCTGGTTGTCCTCTAGCTTTGTTGACAGGTTCTTTTGTCTTTTGGTTTCGTTTTCATGTTGGCGGCATTATCTGATTTAAATAAATCATGTTCATCTAACTGATTCATAGTACTTTATAGCATAACACATACTGCTTTAAACATCCGCTATCCCTTTGTGACACACAAGTTAGGAATCGCAGCCATAATTTATACAAAAGTTAAGAATATTATATTACATAGACATACCTATCATTTACACCACACAGAATCATACCTATTCAAGTAATACTAATAACACTTATTTCTTATGCCTTCACTAACTATCAATTTCTTAGTGTTCTATATATTTCCATTATCCTCAATAATCTATTTACACCTAACTACACCTAGTTCGTCCAACTTACCATATATTATGAGTTTAAGAACTCACCACAAATATATGAGTTTAAGAACTCGACATTGACCACATATTCTTTAGCTATACTCTACCTATCAGTTGTACTATCGTTTCAGGGTCCAGTACTATACTTTCCCAAATAACCACCTCATTGAGGTAGCTTTCAATGTGAGCCTCTATTTCAGCTATTGGCTTCGATATTGGCTCGTTTATGGAGGTTGACTTCTACTTTACGATTTGATGGTATCCTAATCCTTTTCTATCTATCATTTACACACTTAAGTTATCCTGATTATCAACTAATATATATATATATATATATATATATATATACAACAAATAATAGTTTTTATACAAGTTATCTTTTATTTCGTTTAACGATGAATTTATTCAATTCATCTTCTTATAAACTCTATATGAGTTATTTGTATTTTCAACGTTTCCCTCTGTTTTAAGGTTATAGCCTAAGGTCTAACCCACCTAAGGTTTTTAACCCTAAGCTCTGATACCATGATGTGACGCCCCCAAATTTAGGTACCTGAAACCTGAACTCGGTGCTTCACGATACTATTTCTATGAGCGGAATAATACTAATAATAATAACAATAATATAAATAACAAACTTAGTTTACATATATCAGAGTTTAATCCTAAGTACGCAACCTTTACTATAATTCCTTACATGATAGATAATATATATAACATTTCCTTAATACTGTCTAACTATTACAAAAGATACCATTACATATATTCAGTTTGCTTTCCTTTTTCACTTGTTCTTGTCCGAACCTTCAGGTTGATCACGCTTAGCTGAAAACATTTAAATTAAGCAAGGATGAGCATTTGAGTGCCCAGTAGGTAATAACAATTAGAAATATAATTAGCTGAAAGATATAAATGTTTTCTTTGTACATCACTTCTACAACGATTCAAGAGTTGTGAAGTAAACTAAACCGATTTTAATAACATAACAATTCTATCCCAACTTTTTGAAACTACATATTGACTATATATATAGGTATTAGTCGACAGATTATGAACATTGTTTTTAGTTTTCGCTAAGGTTTAGCAGAACTTTATCTGCAAACCGTCATAACTTACAAGCACGAGGGTGATCTGCCCAATGTGCCTTGTATTGATCAATACTACATTGCTAGAACGATATTATTGTTCATCCTTAGTTCGCCTTGGCGCATAAAATTTTCCCTTGATCGGGATGTTCATACCTAGTCTGGAATCCAAACCGAAACAATTTGATTTGATACAAAAAGGTTTTATCATATTCAACGACATTTCAAAATTTGTGTCTAGCTGATCAAGTAGCTTAGACGGCTTATATATATATATATATCAACATGTGTTTAAGTACAATGATTATCCAAGTGGGGTCACTTGTATAACCATATTTCAAAATTAACGAACAAAATATATATATGAATTACTATATACTAACATGTTGATAATCAATGATCGGATATAGAATATAGCACAATAGGGTTAATAATATAGCATAATAATAATATAATTCTGAAACTTCTTACTCATGTCCATTGCATAAAGGAAATGCAAAGGTAAGATACTTGCACGATCTGGCGCCACTACGGTTAAGTAACTTAGTTCTAACTTTATATAACACCTATCAGTAATAAGATCATTTGATCGATTAGAATAACATACTATAACACATATCACTGCTTATTGCAGTAAGCACATAACCTAATCATATTGTCACATATATTCCACAACCATTGAATCACAAATAAGTACATATCAAATCAAATTATCTAAGTCCAGATTAATTTCTGAAACATGTCGGTGTACCGACGACTTAATCTGGTAATTATCGAGTCTAAGACTCTATTCTGTAACTCAATATCTATAAATATCAGTCATATTATTTTTAAATGACTTATAATAATTTTAAAACATTTATTATAATTTATCATGAATTTTCAAACATCGGAATCATTATTAAATGATTTAAATATTAAACAATTCTATTATCATTAATATTTAATTAATATTAAACTATTAATGAAATCATTTCTAAAATTTTAAAGTTATTTATAATAACTTGAAATATTTTAAAGTATTAATATTACCCTTAAATGATTTTTAAAACATTTAAAATCATTTTAAATAATTACCATTAATATTTAAATATTAATGTACTATTTATCAAAATATTAAAAGTCATTATTTATAACTTAAAATATATTTTAATTCATTTATATTCTTTTTAAATGATTTTAAATTAATAAAACCATTTTAAACTATTTATTATTAAATAAATTTAATATCATTAATAATAAATTAATAATTATTAATATTAAATTATAAATGAAATTATCCTTCAAATATTAAAAGTTATATTTTATAACTTCAAATATCTTTAAACACTTTATTTTTATTTATAATGATTATTATAATATTAAAATCATTTTAAAACTAAATTGTTTAATATAATTATTAAATTTCTTTAATATCATTAATAATAATTAATTAATGAAATTTATCTTTAAATATGTAAAGTTATATTTTATAACTTCAAAATATTTTAAATACCTTATTATTATTTAAAATTATTTTTAATATAATAAAATTATTTTTTAATTAATTTATTAAATAACTTAATTATTATTAATATTAATTTATTAATGAAATTTATCACAAAAAATTAAAAGTCATTAAAAATAACTTAAAATATTTTCTTATATCATAATATAATTTTAAATGATTTTTCAAATATTAAAATCATTTTATCTAATTTATTTAATATTATAATTAAATAAATTAAATTCTAATAATATTTCAAAATATTAAATATTTATGAAATATACATAAAATAATTAAAAACTAATTTTAGGAGTTTAAAATAATTTTTAATAATTTATTTGGTATTTTTAATAATTAAAACTATTTTTTCTATTTATTTAATTAAATTAAATAATTTTCAAAAATAATAAATAAAATGCTGTCATTTAAAGGGCCCTATAGCGTAAGCTAAACTATCGCTATAGGTGTTCTTGAAATTTTGTTTTGGCCAAACCCGAAACGAATGGAGTTGATGAGGTAGCTAGTTTGACCAACAAATAATTTATGGCAAGTGATGATTACGGGCATGATCTTGGTCGGATCTTGTAGTACTCGTGCAAGAGACTACGAGGATCCTGCAACCAACAACAGTTCATAACATAACTAACTTGCAAGATCTAGGCTCATGAACAAGTTGTTCGAGTCGTTCTTCATTTTACGGGTTACCCGCAGAAATGAAGAAACGATTGATTCCGCTTCATATTGGGCTTCCACAACTTGTGATCTAGGTGATGTTTTAGTGATTTAAGAGGTCCAGGTTGTAGAACACATGTAGTTCTACAGATATATCACCAAAAAGTATCATAACAACAACACAAAAGAAAGATACAATCCGGTCGAAAGTCATCCGATTAAATCATGCTCATCCGCTTTTCTGGGTTACCCGTAAAAGGCGATTTCATAAACGTTTGACCTACTTTGACCAGCCACCAAATCCAATATATATGATATCTAGTGGTTATAAAAGAATTTATGTGAAGCTAGACTAACATACTACAACATGATTACAACAAATAACTCAAAACATCATAAACCTGACAGATCCAAGGCCAATAAAAACTTGTCAGATGCTGTTCTTGGCTTTCTGGGCTGCCCAGAAAAGGCCCAGTCAATGTCGGTCAACGGCTTTTGACCGTTAATAGCTACCAACCTAGACATCAAATACCTCTGATACTTCTTGCAGATTAAAGACAAAATTACAGGCTACACATAACAACTTACAAACAACAAATATCGAAAACGACCAAAGATCTGTGGCCACTGACATTCGTTGTCAGAGCACAGTTTAGTTTTTTTCCAGATTTTATAAAATGCTAGATCCGAGCCTATAGATGTTATGGATCTAACATCTATCAACCCAGATCATCCTTAGACACTACATACAACATATTTAACACATCAAACTAACATCTAACAACAGAATTAATGGACAGATTTTCTAGGGTTTGTTTATACCTTGATGATCCAATTCATGATTCTGGCTACTGATGTTGTTATATGTATTAGTGGGGCTTGATTATGTGACTAATATACTAGTATATTTCGGAGGTTAGAGAGAGAGAGAGAGGGTCTAGTTGAGTGTTTGTGAAAAATGTAAGTAACAAATGAATTTTCTCTCTCTTCCAATCTATTTATACAAGTCTTGATGCATGAATTGGCTGAGATTACTTGATTCGTTGGAGATATAAGGTCACATGGGAAGTCAATGTTTGGCCAACAACTCCACTAACTCTAACACTTGGCAAAATCCAATAATTCAATTGGGGCATTTTGGTACTTTATCTTGGAAATTTAATGGCCATTTTGTCATTTGGCTAACCCTTAGGGTTTGGCCCTTAGGGTTTAACCCTAAGGTTTAGCACAAATCAAATGTAGGATTTCCAATTTAGGGTTTGCACAAAAATAAAATTAAATAACTTTTAGTTTCTAAAATTTTGAAATTAGGGTTTTCTTAATTATAATTTTAAATTTCTAATTATACATGAACATTAGGGTATTATAATATAATTAACCTTGCCACTTAAGCAATTAAGGTTTACAATTAGCAATTAGGATTCCTAAATATCATTTAGGGTTTTGATTTCGCAATTAGGGTTTCGCCACAGTAATTAGGGTTTTATAATTATTAACTTAGGGTTCTAATCATTACGATCTTTAATTACTAATTAGGTTTACTTTAATTAGCAATATAAAATCTATCATACATGATATTAATCACTGCAACACAATTTCTGACTGATCACAAATTCCAGTTTAGGTTTCAAATTATGGTTTCTAATTATTAGAAATTCAAATCTAAACTAGGGTTTTAAATGTAAAATTAGGGTTTCCTAATTAGCATATCATGAAGTAATACATAACATAAATCATATAACACAGTTATATAACAGTATTAAATTTCCCATTTAAATTGAAAAACAGGGTTAAACAAATTAATGCTAGGGTTTGAGTCAATATACACCATAATTGTCCAATCGTCAATAGTACGTACATACACTACATATTTATAGCACTGAAAAATTAAAATATTATAATATTATAACATTATTATCATTCCTTGATCAAAACCCAGAATTAGGGTTTGGATTCCATATCTGATTTATCTACCGTAATTAACTTTATTAATAAAGTTAAAATAATTAACTTAATAATCAGTACTAAAATTCATATAATAAAATAATTATTATAATTATTCTAAAAATTATTTCATATATTATTTAAATAATATATAATTATATTTTCATGGAAAATAATTAATAAAAACATTTCTACTATAAAATTAATTATTATAAGAATATACTTTATAATAGTCAATAATTCTAAAATAAAATTATTTGTAAATATTCATGTAATAAATATATTTTATTTACCACATAAATACATATACACATTATCTTGTACAAATCCTCATCCTTAAAAAAAAAATTTATATGCAAAATTTCTGATTTATTTATACAGAAAATATCGGGTTGTTACAACTTTGATAGCCTTGTTCAGTTATACATTCTTGTATTAAACCTTTATTGATGGAAATTGAATAAGTGTTCTAAAATTCTAGAAACACTGATAAGCTAGTTCCAAACTAAACTTTCTTTAGTGCGAAAATTCTAAATTCAAACTGAGACGAACAACCCTAACATAGGGGCTTTTGTACGTGTAACGTTTAGATGTTTATGCACAATACATGGTAAAAAGGGCTGATCCCCCTGAGTATGTTTAGAAGAGTCTGTACAGTCTAATTACTGTTAAGGTTAAGGTAATAATACCTAGACACCGTGGACATAGTTCGTGGTCTTAAGACCCTCAGATACTTAAAGTTCGAACTGATTTTCTATTTTGATTCGTAGAACAAGTTCTTTATTATTCAGTATTCATTGTTCACTCTCATGTTGTTGTTATACTATCTTTATGTCAGTGTGCAATTGTTTGCTCACTCTTTCAATTAAACAATGCAGCTAAAGTCGAAAGAGATGATGAGCCATCCACTAGCAAGGGAAAGGGCAAGATGTCTAAGTGATGAAGAATTAGTTAAAGTTTATTTAAATGCTTGAAGTTTTAAGACTTGTTTTATTTTATAATGTATTCCGCAAAATGATGTAATAATTTTAAGGTTAGATTATCTGGGATTATTTTGAGATGATGATGTAACCCTTTAATGGGAAAGATTATTGTTTAAAGTTATTTAATGTTTTATCCTTTATTATGGGTAGTTAGATATAATTATTGTAATAGTGAGCACCAAATTCGGTGGAAATGAAGTACCCGAATTTGGGGTGTCACAGGTTGGTATCAAAGCCTTAGGTTATGAACCTTAGGTGGAGAAACCTTAGAAAGTAGCCTTTAAGAAGTTAGAAAATATAGAGGTGATTAACTTTTATCGGGTTTTAAGGAATGGATTAAGGCATCCATTGAAACTAAACAATAAAAGACATTATGTGCTATGTGTTAATAACTTATGTGCTTGCGAGTATCGATAATGTTAAGTAAAATTTAAAATATTTTGTTGTCAGGATGTCTGACGAAGGAGGATCCAGTCTAGCTAGGGAGGTAATACCTCAGGTACCTGAAGATGACAAACCCCAGGAACGTTAGGTTTGTAATATTCAAGAACGCAATCAAATTGCATAAATAAGCGGAAACGTGTAAAAATCAGAGTTTAAAAATTTTACAAACCATATACCCGGATCACCCTTTATGCACAATTATTAATTAAACGAAAAAGATGAATAAGAAACATACCCTTGAAGATCCGAGCTTCCTCAGGTACAAGTTCACCTCCAATCCTTTTTGCGTTCAACTTGAATCCAGGGTTTGGTTTCTTCCTTTGATCAACGTTAGCCACCCAAGTGTTTGGCCTCTGAGGTGATCCACCAAGGAAGAAGAAGAATTCAAGAAGATGGGTGGTTGGCTAAACCCTAGTTTTTCTATCTCTATAGAAAAGCGTACTCTCCAACTTTTCGTATGTTGTAAAAGTCAACAACTCCCTTACACCCATAATAAGACTCATCTTATTTATAGATGTGGGCAACCCTCCTTAACAATTAAGGAATTGGGTTTTATTTTAATTAATTAAAATCCTTTAATTAATTAAGCTCCCTTATCTTATTAGGGATAATTAATTAAACTTTTTAATTAATTTAACCTCCTAATCCTATTAGGAATAAATGAGAGTACTTATATTAAATTAATTCCTAAACTCTTTTAGAAATTAAAATAATAATAATTGTAATAATATTAATAAGAATCCTCTTATTAATTTATATTTAATATTTCTAAAATATTAAATAATAAATATTAAGCTATTTAATTTATTCTATCACCATAGATTAAATTAAATATACTTAACTATATTATTACGATTATGCCATTAACTTCTTAAATAATTATTCTTCCTTTTATGGTGTGACTCTTTAGGTTCTCCATATTAAACGGTTGTGAATAAATCAATTAGAACAATTCTAATCTTATTTAAATAAATAAATAAATTAAACAATTAATTTATTTAAATAATATTTATTCTACAATAGGATAAGCCTCCCTAGCGATCAACGACTTTTTCCAGATAATATAGATTTCAACATTAATCATAAAAGAACCTTTGAGTAAATAGTTACCGTATAATTCAATCCTTCCACCATACAATGTCCCAATTAAATATAAGACATGGAATTACCATCAAGTCTTATTTTATTTAATTATATGTATTTTCGATCCTTAAATGCACAACTCAAAAAATGCAAATTAGAAACTCCTTTCTAATTTCATTACGCCTTGGCCAAGGACTCTTTGGGTTGTCATTTATGGAATCACATAAGACATTTCTCTTCTTTTAATAGAAGTGGTAGATTCTTTATTGATCATACATTATCTCCATGTACAACTTATTATACCCAAGCATACCCTTTGATATACCCTAAGGGTCTTAAGGAATAAGTCAAAGTATAACTCATCATACACACAAGATACTATGATGATCTCAAGTCTAAGGATCACTTGTACTACTATCACTACAAGAATTCCTATTGATGAAAAGTAAAACTCCATTAGGTATTCCTTAGCGAGCCACGTTCAGTGAACTTATTCTCTAATAAGCACCTACATACTTGCTTTAGTGTCTCCACACAAATGATCATGAGATCAATCATCCTCATCCAATGAGCAAGCAACGTATGTACCAATCTATCCAGGATTCACTAATCCCCAATTTAGTAATCCAATGATTGGGAACTATTTTAGTTTTAAGCTTTCTAAGAATTTAGATCTCATTAGAATGATCATCATCATTATTCTAAAAGCATTGCTTAAAACTATGGGTTTATCACATATTATAAAACATCATCATGTAGATAATTAAAAGCCTTTAATAAATTAATACTTTTTATTAATAAATGAATAAGATTGTTACAAAGTATATGCTTTATCATCAAACATGATTGGCTTGTGTGCATACTACTTTCAATCTCCCACTTGCACTAAAGCCAATCGTCATGGTATCTCATACTCTTCTTCTCTAAGTGACGATTATCCTACTGTTGGATAAGCTTTAGTTAATGGATATGTAATGTTGTTCATGAGAGTCCACTATCTCTATAGTGATTTTCCATCTTTCAATGATTCTAATAATCAAATGAAAGTACCACAACACATGTTTAGATCCAAGATGAGACTTAGGAATTATTCCTAGTTCTGTAATGAACTTTTAATCCAAACAATCAACTTGCAGCTTCATTTATAGCTGTATACTTTGTCTTTATCACTAAACCAACAACTCTTTGCTGTTTGGAACTTTCCAATTCACTGCACCACCGTTCAAGGTAACACTTTACCTTAAAGTGGATTTTCTGTCATCTTGGTCTATCTGAAAAACTTGAGTCTGTTAAGCCCTCTAGTTTTAATTCAGATCCACCATGTATGCTCACATCCTTAGTGCCGGTTAATAACTTTAAGATGTTTTTCACTGACTCATAGTGAACTTCTCCATAATATGACTGATCAACATCAGGTCTTGTACATATCATTGCATACATGATTGTCACTCATGCGATCTCTCTTCTTTTAATTGTTTGTGGGGACTATAAAGAGAGATACACTCCATAGCTCATCAACATGAGACATCTCTTGGAGTTTGCCATGCTAAACGACTTTAGCATCAAATGAATATACGTTCCTTGGGTTGAGTTGAGCATCCTTTTAAATCTATCTATATAGATTTTATCCCCAATTAAGATACTCTTCCCAAATCATTCGTGGAGGAATGTTTAGACAACTTTATCTTTACTGATTGTAGCATTGGTATGTTATTCCTCATCCGTAGTATATCAACATATAATACTAGAAATTTCACGATGCTCCTACTGACCCTTTTGTACACACTAGAAGTCTTACATCATCGCATGTGACTCTGGATCATCATCTTCTATGATGCGTACCTCATCATCATCATCCATGATGAATCCATACCTCCTAGGGTATCTTAGGTACTATTCAGATTTACTGATTGATTTGTGGTACAATAGAGTTCATCTGTGTTCCTCTTATTTGACTTATAGTGTTTTGTGGTTCTTGAACTCTTCAAGATCTATTATCCTCCCACTAGCCCCTCCAATGATAAACACCTTTATCTTAGAAGGCAGCGTGTTTTATAACAAACACCTTTTGCTAAGTAGAATTATAGAACATATACCCTAAACTTACTTTAGGATGTCCCACAAATCTGTACATGTCAAATCTTGTCCCAAGCTTATCCTTGAAACCTTTTCACATAAGTTGGACAACCCTTATCTTAACATACTTAAGATTAGGAATCCTCCCATCCATAACTTTTATGGAGTCTTGAAATTTGGATTTTGAGGTTACCTTTTCGTAGATATGCAGCCATTTCTAGGACATGATCCAAGAAGGATACTAGAATGTCGGTAAAATCATTATGGACCGCACCATGTCCAACAAGGTACGATTTTTCATTCAGATACATCAATCAATTATTGCGTATCAGGATGTGTCCATTATGAGAAAACCATTTGAGATGATCTAAAAACTTATTGCACAAATATTTATTCCTTGATCTAATCAATGAATCTTAATACTTTGCCAATTTGTTTCACTTCTGAATTCTTTGAACCTTTCAAATAATTCACACTTGTATTTCAACAAATATATACATTCAACTCTTTGAATAATCATCTCCTTTTCTTATACTAGTTTATTCAATTTGCAAAATTATTTTCATGTAAGTCAAGTATACAAAATTTATTAAGTAATATTCCAGTTCTATACAAAACATTATTATTATAAATAGAACAACAATTGTTCTTAATTATAATACCAAAAATTTTATTGTCCAACAACAAAATAGAAATAATATTTCTAACAAGAGGCGGAATCTGATAACAACTTATTGACTTAATAGATTTGCGTAGGCATTGCTAAACTATAAGTTTCTATGGCTAATATGGCAACCTTTGTTACATTTCCCGCACATAGGATTACTTATATTTGTTTAGCTTTCTACTATTGCTTGGTCCCTTCATAAATCTATATTTATGATAACCAAAGTCGGTATCCAATACCCAAGTAGAACCTTGACTTAAAGAAAAATTTATTTTAAATCATGAGCAAATTTGTATTTGTAACCGAAACTTCATTAAGCTTCTTTGGTTAGCCTTAACGCAAGGTGCTTCTCGATTTCTTTCCGGTGTCGGGCTTATTGCGGTGGAAGCAAACTCCTTTGCTATCCGTATCGATTTTGTTCTTATTATCCTTTGTTTACGCCTTTCATTTACCTTCTATGAATCGTTCTTCTTTTAGAAGATCCTTTGACCCCTACCGGTAAGACATGGTCTTTCTTGGTTGGAAAGTGACTCTCAACATTTTTCAACATGTTAAGCAAATCGTGAAAGGCGATATCTAGCTTGTTTATATGAAAAATTCACAACAATTGTGAAAGGAGTCCGGAGTGAGTGTAAGATCAAATCTTGGCTCAACTCTCCATCCATGACAAAACCGGTTGTCTTAATTGATCAATCAAATTGATTATGTTAAGAACTTTTTTATGCGTACTATAGTGCCATTGGCCATTCTAGATCGGAAGAGCTCCTTAGATATCGATATCTATCGGTCCTACTTTTCTCACTATCAACTACTTGATGTGCGGGAATATAGTAGGAGCATCCATAGTTTCATCTTGTATTTCAAGATCGTTACTCATGGATGCGAGCATGATGCATTGAGCCAAGTGTGCATCATCTTGCCACTTTCTAAAAGTAGCAATCTCTTCCTCAGAGGCATTATGCTCGCAACCATTGCAGGATAGGCGTATTAAGGACATAAGATAACTTTTTGACCATGAGAACTATTCTCAAATTCCTTAACCAATCCGTTTAATTCGGATGCGGTTAATTTAGCATCCGATATGCTTCGCATGATGATAGTAATTTTAGACATTGTAAAATTTCGTAAATGAATTTGCAATTAACAATATTTTAACATACATTCTTTTATTAATTACCAAAATAAATTAGGTCTTGTTTTAAATTGGTATCTCCCACTATTTTCTTCAAACTATATTACCCTCACTTATATAGTTTAAGCCAAAATCTAATTAAAGATTTGCTAGTGAGAATAAGGATCCCATTTCAAATGTATATAGCCTTGTGGTGACACAACAAACAATATATAAATAAATAGGTAGACAACTTTTGTCAATTACATCAACTATGCAACTCCTTTTCTTTTGCCTCTTAGATTATTTTGATCAAGTGGTGGCACATCAGAATCAAAATTATCCAAGTTAAGTCCGACCTAGCACTCCATATATTCAAAAAAGAAAAATATCATCCTTGTGGTGACACAACAAAATAATATTGTTCAATTTTCTTTATAAGCATCAAATGTGATAAATTAACATCTTAAATACTTAATACTTGCCTTGTGGTGACACAACAAACTCATATTAAATATTTAATACTCTATTAATTTTATCATGCTAGAAAAGCGACGTTCGATATTCCAAATATCTTTTGAGCGCTTAGGACTTAATATAAAAATTGAGGGGTTTGTTATTAATTGTCTTATCTTGTTTAAGCGCATTGCACATATATATATAAAATATGCGTCATATTAATAAACATGCGAAGCATGTTTGCATAATATATTATATATATAGTATAAGCATGCACATATAGAATACTATATTCTACCCGGATTGATTATGGACTTTTATTCTAGTTTGGTTCACTAGAGCCACCAAGTGAACCAAAAGGTCAAACCCTAGGGGTGCAAGAAATAATATTTAAATATAACTATTACATTTAAACCTGGGCTCCATTACAAACGGGTCTTCAAGCGCTCCTTGCCCCTTGATCTCCAATTCTTCAAAATAATTCTAATTATTCCTATTACAAAACTATTTTAAAATAAATAGAAACCTTGATCGAAGATGAGGGAAGTACATAGGAGGAAGATAGAATTTACATTAAGAAAAATTAGAGAAGACGAGGTACGCAGACCCCATTTAATAAAACTCATACATTCATGCATCCAACTAAAATAAAATCGAATCACATTGGTCAATTGTCCATAATCAATCTCATTTATTATCATACATATCACCATATGCATCAATACATAACATTCATCTGATGAATAATAAACATTCAATATATATATTGATATCATTTAATGGGCAAATTTAGTTAGTATAAAATCTATTTTTGAATCAAAATAAACTCCTTTATTTTAATCCAAATTTAAATCAAAATAAAACTATTTTATTTTAATTTATCCAATTTTGAATAAAATAAACTATTTTATTTTAATCAAAATCTTTAATCAAAATAAACTCCTTTATTTTAATTAATTATGGAATCCAATTCCATGAAAAAAAAACTTCTTTTATTAAAGGAACCACGGATACTCTTTCCTATTCACAAATAAACTCTTTTATTTTGAATAATATGAAATCTAATTTCATATCTAAATAAACTCCTTTACTTAAGGAAAAACTGATTCTTTTTCCTATTCACAAATAAACTCTTTTATTTTGAATAATATGAAATCTTATTTCATATCTAAATAAACTCCTTTATTTAAGGAAAAATAGAATCCAATTTCAACTCCAATTAGTTAGCATGGAATCCAATTCCAACTCTAATTAGTTAGCATGAAATTCTAATTTTAAAATTAAAATAAACCTTTTTATTTTAAGATTAAAATAAACTTTTATTTTAATATTAAAATAAACTTTATTTTAATTATAAAATAATTAAGGATAATATATATATATATATATATATATATATATATATATATATATATATTAACCGTTAATATATATATCATATATATAAATATCCGACTTTCCTGAAAAAAAAAAATAAATAAAAATAAACCGAATTGTGATCCTTGAAATTCATGTTGCTCGTTATATATATATATATATATATATATATATATATATATATATATAAATGTAAAGTGACTCACGTACCAAACATGATTCTGGATTCATGTAAAGTTAATATTTTTTTTTTGAAATCAAACATGATTCTGGATTCATGTAAAGTGACTCACGTTATCCTTCCTTGTGAATCAACGAAGAAAAAAAAAACCAAAATACTGATTTTCAAAATAGATTTCGCGATTTTTTTTTAAATAAATTTTATACAATAAAATTATGCCCAATTAAATTGTTCTAAATACATATCAATATACATATCAAATTAAAACAATTAATAATTCGCATAAAAGTTTGGCTCTGATGCCACTGTTAGGTTTGTAATATTCAAGAACGCAATCAAATTGCATAAATAAGCGGAAACGTGTAAAAATCAGAGTTTAAAATTTTACAAACCATATACCCGGATCACCCTTTATGCACAATTATTAATTAAACGAAAAAGATGAATAAGAAACATACCCTTGAAGATCCGAGCTTCCTCAGGTACAAGTTCACCTCCAATCCTTTTCGCGTTCAACTTGAATCCACCGGGTTTGGTTTCTTCCTTTGATCAACGTTAGCCACCCAAGTGTTTGGCCTCTAGAGGTGATCCACCAAGGAAGAAGAAGAATTCAAGAAGATGGGTGGTTGGCTAAACCCTAGTTTTTCTATCTCTATAGAAAAAGAGCGTACTCTCCAACTTTTCGTATGTTGTAAAAGTCAACAACTCCCTTACACCCATAATAAGACTCATCTTATTTATAGATGTGGGCAACCCACCTTAACAATTAAGGAATTGGGTTTTATTTTAATTAATTAAAATCCTTTAATTAATTAAGCTCCCTTATCTTATTAGGGATAATTAATTAAACTTTTTTTAATTAATTTAACCTCCTAATCCTATTAGGAATAAATGAGAGTACTTATATTAAATTAATTCTTAAACTCTTTTAGAAATTAAAATAATAATAATTGTAATAATATTAATAAGACTCCTCTTATTAATTTATATTTAATATTTCTAAAATATTAAATAATAAATATTAAGCTATTTAATTTATTCTATCACCATAGATTAAATTAAATATACTTAACATATTATTACGATTATGCCATTAACTTCTTAAATAATTATTCTTCCTTTTATGGTGTGACCCTTTAGGTTCTCCATATTAAGCAGGTTGTGAATAAATCAATTAGAACAATTCTAATCTTATTTAAATAAATAAATTAAATAATTAATTTATTTAAATAATATTTATTCTACAATAGGGATAAGCCTCCCCTAGCGATCAGCGACTTTCCGGATAATATAGATTTCAACATTAATCATAAAAGAACCTTTGAGTAAATAGTTACCAAATACAATTCAATCCTTCCACCATACAATATCCCAATTAAATATAAGGCATGGAATCTTGTCAAGTCTTATTTTATTTAATTATATGTATTTTGATCCTTAAATGCACAACTCCAAATAATGCAAATTAGAAACTCCTTTCTAATTTCATTCTGCCTTGGCCAAGGACTACTGGGTTGTCATTTATCGAATCACATAGGACATTTCTCTTCTTTTAATAGAAGTGGTAGATTCTTTATTGATCATACATTATCTCCATGTACAACTTATTATACCCAAGCATACCATTTGATATACCCTAAGGGTCTTAAGGAATAAGTCAAAGTATAACTCATCATACACAAGATACTATGATGATCTCAAGTCCAAGGATCACTTGTACTACTATCACTACAAGAATTCCTATTGACAGGCAAGTAAAACTCCATTAGGTATTCCTTAGCGAGCCACGTTCAGTGAACTTATTCTCTAATAAGCACCTACATACTTGCTTTAGTGTCTCCACACAAATGATCATGAGATCAATCATCCTCATCCAATGAGCAAGCAACGTATGTACCAATCTATCCGGATTCACTAATCCCCAATTTAGTAATTCAATGATTGGGAACTATTTTAGTTTTAAGCTTTCTAAGAATTTAGATCTCATTAGAATGATCATCATCATTATTCTAAAAGCATTGCTTAAAACTATGGGTTTATCACATATTATAAAACAGCATCATGTAGATAATTAAAAGCCTTTAATAAATTAATACTTTTTATTAATAAATGAATAAGATTGTTACAAAGTATATGCTTTATCATCAAACATGATTGGCTTGTGTGCATACTACTTTCAGGATAGTCCTTAGGAGATAGAGGAGGATGATGATGATGAGGATCCTGTGGAGTTTCCACCAAACTTCGTATCGGCTGAGATGTATGATGCTTTGTATGATCGTAACATAGAGTTACAGGATAATGTTGAGGAGTTGAAGGAGATGGTTGAGATGCATCACGTTGTGTTGGAGCAGAAGTATGTGGAGATTCAAGAACTTGACTCAAAACTCGGAAACACAGAATGGGATCTAGTTCATTCCAAGGGTCAGCATGAAGACCTATTGGCAGTGAACGAGAAGATGAAGACTGACATGGAGAAGTTCAAAGATGACTTCAAAGAGGAATCAACTAAGCGTACAAGAGTAGAGGATGCTTGGATGAAGGCGACTCAATGTACAGATCGTGCTGAGGCTAAAGTTCAAGTGAAGAAAGCCAAGATGAAGGAGATGGATTATGCTTTTAATTCTGCGATTGATAGGGCCCAGGATCGAGTCCATTATTACCCACCTCAGTTTGAAGACTCACTATGGTTCGTGATGGATCGTAGGACGGCGTACCGTATCTTGGAGGAAGAGCTTCGAGAGGCCTTACGATGTCTTAATATGCCTAGATAGAATAAGAGTGATAATAATATGAGGTTAATTATATGAATAAATAAGTTGTGAATCCCTTATTTTGAGATAAATAAAGGGATATTATGAGTATGTAATCCTGAAACTGGTTTAGTTCAGGAAAGTGGATGTTTATAACAGATATGCTATCTTTAGTATGTTTAAAACATTATGAATGAATAAAATATTAGAGTTTATTTGAAATGTTATGCGTTATAGCTTTAATCTTGGAATGTTTAAGTTAAACTTTAAATACCCAAAAAGTTGAGTAATGAACTGATAAGCGTATATTTTAACAGAAAATGCCTCCTAGAAGAAGACAACCAAGTCAACAAGCACCTCCTGAGGGGTCTACTAACAATAAAAATGAGACCAACGCTAATCCAGTTCAGTAGTTGGTAGCTTTGTTGACGGGAGCACTTGCAAATCAACCGCAAGCTCAAGTTACGACTTTCAAGGAATTCAAAGCGGTTGGACCGCCAGAGTTTCAAGGGTCTATGAATCCAGTGGAAGCCCAAACTTGGATCATGGAAATGGAGAAGGTGTTTGACGTTGCTAGAGTTAACTAAGATCAAAAGACTGTATTCGCGACGTTTATTCTTAAGTCCGAAGCTAGCTATTGGTGGCAAGAAAATAAAGTTCGTGGAGGACAAGGAGTGGTAGCGTGGGATAGATTTAAGGAGATGTTCTTTGAATGTACTTTCCAGCGAGTTCTCGGAACCAGTTGGAGGTACAATTTCTTGAGCTTAAGCAAGGAACTATGATGGTGCCAAAATATGCTGCGAAGTTTAACGAGTTGGCAAGGTTTGCCACTTATCAAGTCAATACGGATGAGCGTAAGGCGAGAAGGTTCGACCAAGGATTGGAACCCTGGCTGTATAGCTAGGTTTCAATGTTCCAGTTAAATACATTTATGGTAGTACTGGAAAAGGCAATTATCGCGAAAGGTGGAAGCGATGCCTTGACCAAGTATAACCAAGATCAGAAGAAGAGGAAGAATGATAACGAGAATAAGGCTGGTGGGAGTAATGTTGGAAGTAACAATCAGAAGAGGAAGTGGAACGAGAATTCTACTACGGTAGGAAAGTAGGGAAGTTAGCAGAAGAAAAAGTTTGAAGCTTGTGCTAGTTGTGGGAAAAACCATACATCGGTATGTTTGAAGGGAAAGCGAGTGTGTTTCAACTGTGGTCAGGAAGGACACATTGCACCGAACTGTTTTAGTCCGAAGAAAGGAACATGTTTTGTGACGCCCCCAAAATAGGTATACATCACCTATTCTGAGTTGTCAATACATGGTACAGAAACAACTACAACTTTATTATTACAACAGTAAAACTGTGAGTTTGAATACAAATATTATCTTCTAGACAATAT
Organism: Panax quinquefolius; assembly: GCA_020205615.1. Classification (NCBI taxonomy): domain Eukaryota; kingdom Viridiplantae; phylum Streptophyta; class Magnoliopsida; order Apiales; family Araliaceae; genus Panax; species Panax quinquefolius. The sequence goes on along the minus strand of CM035167.1, from coordinate 80,478,857 downwards.
CTATACTCAAATAAATCCTCATCACATTTATTGATACATTATTTTACAAAAATGGTGAGGACTACTAAACAATCCTTTCTAAAACCTTCATTCCATACCCAGGCTCGTACTATTTATATTCTCGCCTCACGAGAAGAAAAATGGAACAAAAAAGGAAAATAGTGAGCTCAACTAGCCCGATAAAGAATATTATGACTAAGATAATATACAACAAATTATCGTTAGTCTTCACGAGGGAAAAATCTAATAGAATACAATAGACAACAAATTTTAAATCAATATTCATAATGAAATAATAATTCATTAGAAGAGTTAAGTAGAGAATGCAAACTACTATCTTCTATGTATGAATTTAAAAGTTCATCGTCTATCTTTTATCCTGTAACATCAACCAATATATATACGGAATCAAATATTCATCTTTGCACTCTACAGGCGCCAAAGATATTTCATCGATTGGTCATGTTCATCTAAACACATGTTCATTCTTTACACTACGGGCCAAAGATATTCTTAAGAAATCATTCATCTTTGCACTACTGTGCCAAAGATATTCCATAATATCATCATTTAAGGCGAGGATGATGAAAAAATATTTTTTAAAAAAGCGAATCCGGTGAAACAAAATGACAAGGATTAAGGATTAAGGATTCGTACTTTATTTTATCCATGTTCAAAAATACCTCAAAAATAATCATAGTGGTGTAAAATTCAAGAATGATCAAAACATGGATACAATCAAAACTAGTATCCGAATAGATATTTTGGACAAAAAGAAGAAATTTTATTTTTTAAATTGAATAGTCAGATATCGTGAATAATGCAGTATCGTGAATAGTAACTCAGACACCAAAAGATAGAAATTCCACAAAAAACATCTTCACGCTTCATGAATAGTACTCAGAATAGAATTGTAACTTCGTGAATAGTAACTTGAATAAGTAACTCGTGAATAGTAACTCATGAATAGTAACCTCGACATGAAAAAGTTCCAAATTTGATAAAAAGTTCAAACAATATTTCAAACATAATGATATTGAAGAAATAATATCATTTGAGAAGAAAATAACATCCCTTACCTCGAAAGATTAGTACTTCTATTTGGAATAGGGTATAGTCTTTGAAGGAACTTGCAAATCTAACAATACTCAAAGTATACTCAAAATACTCACAAGAATACGCTCGATAATATAGAGAGAAAACTTGATTTACGGTGTGATTTTCAATTCTAACCTAAGCACCTATTTATAGGAAAATGCTTTAGACACCAAAGAGAAAATTTAATAAAATATTAATATATATTATAAATTTCCTTAGCCCATCTTTGAAGATCTGATTTCAGCAATTAAATTAATATCACATGTTAGCCCACTTAAATGCAAAAAATGTTTTCTTTAAAATAATAATTAAAACTTCCAAAATCAATTATTTGAGACTTGAACTTCAATAATTCACAATAAATAGCCCTTTTATCAGAAAATTGAATCTCACGTGTTTTTATAGGAAATTCAATTCTCTACAACTTTGAAGAAGAAAGTTTTTCAATTCCAAACAGAAATTGACCGAAATCCACAAACAGGCAATTTTACAGTCTATAATCAAATTTCAGTCAATAAATGGGGTCCACCGACATGTTTAACATGTTTTAAACATTTATTGCAACAAAAATACTCTTCCTCCTCGTATACTCATATATCCCACATTCGTTGTAAAAATATCACCATTATTATATTATTAAAATATAATAATATATTTAAATGAATTATTTTATCAGAAAAAGATAAAATTTCAATTTTCAACAATTGTCACATTAAAAATTTTCTCCATCTATATCCACATAAAATTAATATTTTCCTCATCATATGAATCAATAATCAATTATTCACAAATAATATTATGAGAATCACAATATTGACAACGAGGCGGTTCCAGGAAGAGGGGGCTTTCAATAAGAATTTCTCCTTCTTGGTAGGCATGATTAGGTGACCAAACCTCTCCTTAGAGCAGAACTTTCTAGACATTGCCAATAATGTTATCTAATAATATTATTAGGATAATATGAATTATTGCTTCGATAATGAAAAATATTGTGTAATGACAATTATTGAAACAACAGCAATATAAAATATCAACGCAGCAATTATTAACTCAATAAAATAAAATCGAAGCAGTAATTACTTTAACCATTATTGAGTAGTGCCTTCTTACGTAAGAATCAATAATTGGTGCAATACTGGTGTCTTCTCTTGTGTTTTAACCACCGAGTAGTATTTTAACAAAGATTAACGGTAACAACTTCTGTGTTATTTTTAACCAACTTATATTTGTCGTTTTCTTCATCCAATCGCTTTCAGTTATGGGGCCCACACATGGTCGCTTGCTGGTAAATGCGAATATTCCCAAGCAGTGCACGAATATTCCACGACCAAACGAATATTCCCAACAACAATGAATATTTTATAACCACTTGCTTATTTTAAAATATTTGCGTATTTTACCCCTAACTATCCACATTAATCACATCAACCCTTACTATTTCAAAATAATAAATAGAGAAAATTAAATCTCATTAATAATAAGTTGGGGTCTTACAACCTCCCCTCCTTATGAAATTTCGTCCTCGAAATTGACGTACGTACCTGGTGTTTCGAAAAGGTGAGGATACCTCGCTTTCATTTCCGTTTCCATTTCCCAGGTCATTTCCTCTATAGCATGATTCCTCAACAAAACTTTAACTTGTGGTATGACCTTTGCGCGTAGGACATGCTCCCTCCTATCCAAGATCTTGACAGTACCTCCTCATACGTTAAGTCTTGGCTATTTTCGTCCGGTTCTAATTTATAACGTGGTTCGGGTCTTTCACATATTTCTGAAATGCGGATATGTGAAACACATTATGAACACGAGACATACTTGGAGGTAACGTAAGTCTATAGGCTACATTTTCTACTCGGTCAAGAATTTGAAATGGACCGATAAATCGTGGATTGAGCTTTCCTCTCTTCCCAAATCTTGTAACTCCCTTCCATGGAGCAACTCGCAACAATACATGATCCCCTACACTAAATTCCACGTCCTTTCGATGAAGATCCGAATAACTCTTTTGTCGATCTTGTGCCATTTTATATCGTTGTCGAATCATTTGAATCTTTTCGGTGAGTCATACGTCTTAACTTCGGGTCCCAACAATGTTGCTTCACCCACCTCATCCCAACATATTGGAGAAGCGACATTTTCGTCCATATAATGCTTGAATGGAGCCACACCTATACTTGCACGATAAGCTGTTGTTGTAGGAGAATTCCACCAATGGTAAATACTTATCCCAAGCGCCCTTGAAGTCTAGGACACGAGTCTTAATAGATCTTCAAGAGTTTGAATAGTCCTCTCGATTGTCCGTGGTTTGGGGATGGTATATGCGAACTAAATCGTAAATCCGTGCCCATAGCTTTTTTACAAGCTAACCCAAAATCTTAAAGTGAATCTTGGGTCACGATCCGAAACTATGGATCTTGGCATGCCATGCAACCTCACAATCTCATTCACGTACATACTAGCAAGGCGTTCAAGGAATAAATCTCCGTATCGGCAAGAAATGAGCGGACTTGGTTAATCTATCAACAATAACCCAAATAGCATTGATGCCTTGAGAAACAGTAGGAAGACCTAAATAATGAAATCCATGGTAATGTGTTCCCACTTCCATTTCGGAATCTCAAGTGGTTGCAACGGACCCTTAGGTACCAGATGCTCCTCCTTTACACGTTGACAAGTTAAACACATTGAGATAAACTTTGCAATCTCTTTCTTCATATTGTTCCACCAAAATGTATGTCGAAGATCACGATACATTTTAGTACTTCCAGGATGGATTGCAAATGGTGTGTTGTGTGCCTCCATCATAATCTTGTACTTCAAATTAGAGTCGTTAGGAACACAAAGTCTAGAGTGGACTCAAGTATTCCTTCTTCATCAATTCTCGCTTAGGAATAGCTCCTTCTTGTACTTTCTTTCTTCTTCATACGCATCAGCCCGAATTGGGTGGCTTGAAGCAACCTTAACTTTTTCTATTAAAGTTGGCTCTGTCGTATACTTGACATCATCGCACTCGTTCCGCATATGATCTTCTACTCAACGCGTAAATTTCTGCGTTCGCCTTTCGAGGATGGTATTGAATAGTGTGGTCGTAGTCTTTCAATAGCTCGAGCCAGCGTCATTTTGCCGCGTGTTGAGTTCTTTTTGAGTGAAGAAATATTTAAGGCTTTTATGGTGCGAATATATCTCCACTTTCTCCCCATATAGATAGTGCCTCCATATTTTTAGCGTGAAAAGATCACGCCAACTCTAGATCATGAGTAGGATAATTCCTCTCATACTCTTTAAGTTGTCGCGAGGCATAGGCTATGACTTTCCCACGTTGCATGAGAACACATCCTAACCCTTTTGCTCGAAGCATCGCTGTGAGATAACAAATCCATCCGAACCGGATGGTATTGTTAGAAGCAGTCTTAGAAATAAGTCTCCTCTTAAGCTCTTGGAAACTCTTCTCGCATTCTTCACTCCAAAGCGAATTTTGTATCCTTCCGAGTTAAATTGAGTTAATGGAGTAGCGATTCGAGAAAACCCTTCCACGAATCTCCGATAATAACCATTAAGCCCAAAAAGCTACGTACTTGATCCACCGACTTGGTTGCTCCCAACTTTGTATTGCTTCAATCTTGGCCGGATCAGCGGATACTCCATGTTTTCGACACCACGTGCCCAAGGAATGCTACTTCCTCAAGCCGAACTCGCATTTCTTCAATTTGGCATATAGTTTGTTTTCACGAAGCCTTTGGAGTACCGACTTCAAATGGTGCTCATGATCTTCACGACTTTTGGAATATATAAGGATGTCATCAATAAAGACAACAACGAATCGATCCAAATATTCCTTGAATACTCGGTTCATCATATCCATGAAAGCCTTGAAGAGCATTAGTTAGTCAAAGAAAGACATGACTAAGAATTCATAATGCCTATCTGGGGAGTTTCGAAAGGCGTCTTTGGAATATCCTCGATTCTAATCTTGGTGATGATATCGAGCGAAGATCGATTTTGAAAAGAATTGTGCCCTTGCAATCTGGTCAAACAAGTCATCAATACGAGGTAGAGGATACCTATTCTTGATGGTGACATGGTTCAATTCGATAGTCAATACAAAGTCGCATACTCCCGTCTTTCTTCTTCTACAAATAAAAGCAGGAGCACCCAAGGAGATGTACTAGGGACGAATGAAACCGATGTGTCAACAATTCTCGTAGTTGGACCTTTAACTCTGAAGTTCAATAGGAGCCATTCGATATGGGGTTTTAGAAATGGGCTTTGTGCGGAGTTCAAGATCAATAAAGAATTCAACTTCACGTTACGGGGTAGACCAAGGAAGTTCTTTGAAATCGTCGGGAAAGTCAATAACAACGCAGAATATTATTCAAATTTGGCGTGTCTTTATTCAAATCCATAACATGGGCTAAGAAAGCTTGACATCCGTTTTTCAATAAGCGAATAGCTTTATGATTAGATATGACGATGATTGATTTTAATGGTTTAGTTGCTTGAATTCTTACAACGGAGTTGGTTAGGAATATGAAAACTAACAACCTTACGAAAACAATCAATTTTGGCATGATAAGTAGTTAACCAATCAATCCTAAAATCACATCAAAAGCAAGTATCTTTAAAGAGATAAGGTCAACGGGTAAGGTGATGGTGCCAACTTGAATCAAACAAGATTTATAAGCGAGTGGATGTGATGAAAGTTTCTCTAACGGAGTTTTCACAGATAGGTCAAAGTCTAATTTCTCCGAGTCAAGTTTAAGCGTTGAGCACATGCGGGAGAGATAAATGAATGGGTATACCGGTATCAAGTAAGGTATAAACTTCGTAAGAATTTATAAATAGCTTACCCGTGATCACCTCGTTTGGGTTCCTCGCATTTTGACCGATCACAACAAAGCGCTCTTCCGAAATCGTTGACTTTGACTTTTACGGGGACGATCTTTTGAGTCACCGTCCCCATTGAACTAGGTTTCGCTTCACTCGTACAATCTCGGCGATATGTCCTTCCTTTCCACAATTATAGCATACCTTGAAGCTGTTGTGGGCGGTTTGGTGATATGTCCCTCTTTCCGCATTTATAGCATATAATGGGTGGTCGTTCTACTCTCCTTAGAACCCGATTCTTCTTAAGCCTTTGTCGTCTTCATATGGTCGTTGTTAAATCTCCTCTTTTTAAAATCTCCTCGACTCGCTTCTTACATTTTTCATGGCCATGATTACCACGAGTGGTTACAATTTTTGTCCGTCTGTTTCTTTCTCCATTTGGTTATCATTATTACATTGGTTGCTATCTACGTACGATCTGGTTGTGGTCCCTCGGTTGACCGTACTCGTTATCTCGCTCTAATAATTGAGCCACATTTTACAACATCTGAATAGAGAAAGTTTATGAGAAATGAGATCTTTGGGTATCTGCCGGGTTTCAAACCTCTAAGAAACATCCACGTCATCGTTCCTCATTCTCCACCAAATGAGGTGCAAACTGGATAACTCTGCAAACTTTGCCTCGTCTTTGAGACACCGTCGTGTTGTTTTGCTCTAATCGATGAACTCCACTTCCTTCATATGACGAACACTTTCGGAAAGTATTTGTCATTAAATAGTTTCTGAAAGCGTTTCCCAAGACATCTTTGAGTCTTAATTTGGATGGAGTGCGCTTCATGAGACTCCCACCGATGAGTCCGCCTCGCCACGGAACATAAAGGTGGCGAATGGAACCTTCTGTTCTCTCCGTGCATCCCAAGACATCGAATATCTTGGTAATTTGTTTGACCCATGTTTCCGCCGTGATCGGATCTGGCTTTCCCTTAAATTACGGTGGTCCTGACTCTTTGAAGCTCGCTTGGGTTTGTGACAACCCAGTGAATTGCTATCATTTCCTCTGTATTTTGAACACGAGTCTCCTCGTGCGATTTTGCATGAGCTGCAAAAAGCTTCTAAACATCCCTCGTTCATCATCGCTTTCGGTGGTGTTGTTCATGGGAGGAACATTGCCCGACTTTTTTGCGTTCTCCTCGTTGGTGAGTCTGAGGCGTCTCCACGGTCTCATTTCCATTGTTAATATTCTCGATTCGACATTCTCAAATCTTGTCATAAAACAAGGGTTAATTAAGGAGATCAATATATCACATAATATCCTATATCTTGACCAACTAAAAAATAAGCTTAGGTAGGACACACTAGCGAAGGATTTACTCATCTCTCTCCCCTCCTAGTTCTATTCCCCGATCTCATGGAGATCATATCCTAAGCTACGATACCAGCTGTGGCGCCCCCAAAATAGGTATACATCACCCATTACGAGTTATCAATACATGGTATGTAAACAACTACAACTTTATTATTACAACATAAAAGCGTGAGTTTGAATACAAATATTATCTTCTAGACAATATCTATACTCAAATAAATCCTCATCACATTTATTGATACATTATTTTACAAAATGGTGAGGACTACTAAACAATCCTTTCTAAAACCTTCATTCCATACCCCAGGCTTCGTACTCGCTTATATTCTCGCCTCACGAGAAGAAAAATGGAACAAAAAGGAAAATGGTGAGCTCAACTAGCCCGATAAAGAATATTATGACTAAGATAATATACAACAAATTATCGTTAGTCTTCAACAGGGGAAAATCTAATAGAATACAATAGACAACAAATTTTAAATCAATATTCGCAATGAAATAATAATTCATTAGAAGAGTTAAGTAGAGAATGCAAACTACTATCTTTTATGTATGAATTTAAAAGTTCATCATCTATCTTTTATCCTGTAACATCAATCAATATATATACGGAATCAAATATTCATCTTTACCACTACAGCCAAAGATATTCATCGATTAAGTCATGTTCATCTAAACACATTGTTCATCTTTGCACTACGGGCCAAAGATAATCTTGAAATCATTCATCTTTGCACTACTGGGCCAAAGATATTCCATAATATCATCATTTAAGATTGAGGATGATGAAAAATATTTTTAAAAAAGCGAATCCGGTGAAACAAAATGACAAGGATTAAGGATTAAGGATTAGTACTTTATTTTATCCATGTTCAAAAATACCTCAAAAATAATCATAGTGGTGTAAAATTCAAGAATGATCAAAACATGGATACAATCAAAACTAGTATCCGAATAGATATTTTGGACAAAAAAGAAGAATTTTATTTTTAGGTGAATGAATAGCCAGTATATCGAATGAATAGTTTAGTATCGTGAATAGTAACTCAGACACCAAAAGATAGAAATTCCACAAAAAAACATCTTCACGCTTCATGAATAGTACTCGTGAATAGTAACTCGTGAATAGTAATGAATAGTAATCATGAATAGTAACTTCGTGAATAGTAACTCATGAATAGTAACCTCGACATGAAAAAGTTCCAAATTTGATAAAAAGTTCCAACCAATATTTCAAAGATAATGATATTGAAGAAATAATATCATTTGAAGAAAATAACATCCCTTACCTCGAAGATTAGTACTTCTAAATTTGGAATCTAGGGTATAGTCTTTGAAGGAACTTGCATAGTCTAACAATACTCAAAGTATACTCAAAATACTCACAAGAATACGCTCGATAATATAGAGAGAAAACTTGATTTACGGTGTGATTTTCAATTCTAACCTAAGCACCCTATTTATAGGAAAATGCTTAGAACACCAAGCGAAAATTTAATATAATATTAATATATATTATAAATTTCTTAGCCCATCTTTGAAGATCTGATTTCAAACAATTAATATCACATATTAGCCCACTTAAATGCAAAAAAATGTTTTCTTTAAAATAATAATTAAAACTTCCAAAAATCAATTATTTGAACTTTGAACTTCAATAATTCACAATAAATAGCCCTTTTATCGGAAAATTCGAATCTCACGTGTTTTTATAGGAAATTCAATTCTCTACAACTTTGCGAGAAGAAAGTTTTTTGAATTCCAAGCGAAATTGGTAGAAATCCACAAAGCGTACAATTTTACGATTTATAATCAAATTTCGATCGATAAATGGGGTCCATTGACATGTTTAACATGTTTTAAACATTTATTGCAACAAAAATACTCTTCCTCCTCGTATACTCATATATCCCACATTCGTTGTAAAAATATCACCATTATTATATTATTAAAATATAATAATATATTTAAATGAATTATTTTATCGAGAAAAAGATAAAATTTCAATTTTCAACAATTGTCACATTAAAAATTTTCTCCATCTATATCCACATAAAATTAATATTTTCCTCATCATATGAATCAATAATCAATTATTCACAAATAATATTACTGAGAATCACAATATAATGACCAGCGGTTCAAGGAAGAGGGGCTTTCTAATAAGAATTTCTCTTCTTTGGCGCAATTAGGTGACCAAACCTCTCCTTAGCATGAACTTTCTAGACATTGCCAATAATGTTATCTAATAATATTATTAGGATAATATGAATTATTGCTTCGATAATGAAAAATATTGTGTAATGACAATTATTGAAAACAACAAACAATATAAAATATCAATATGACAATTATTAACTCGATAAAATTTGAGCGGTAATTACTTTAACCATTATTGAGTAGTGCCTTCTTACGTAAGAATCAATAATTGGTGCAATACTGGTGTCTTCTTGTGTTTTAACCGCAGAGTATTTTAACGATGATTAACTTGATGTAACAACTCTGTTTGTTATTTTTAACCAACTTATATTTGTCGTTTTCTTCATCCAATCGCTTCAGTTATGGGCCCACACACATTGCTGGCGTGCGTAAATACGAATATTCCCGAAAAGATTGAATATTCCACGACCAAACGAATATTCCCTAACAACAATGAATATTTTATAACCACTTGCTTATTTTAAAATATTTGCGTATTTTACCCCTAACTATCCACATTAATCACATCAACCCTTACTATTTCAAAATAATAAATAGAGAAAATTAAATCTCATTAATAATAAGTTGGGGTCTTACATGTTTTACCTGTGGTTCGAAAGATCACATGGCTTGTGATTATCCCAAGAAGCCAGCAGGAAGTGCAAGTGGTGGAAAAGAAAACAACAATGGTGGTGGTGCATTAACTATCACTGGACCAGCTCAGTCAAGCCGACCTACTACGAGAACTTTCAATATGACCGTGCAGGACGCGGTTCAGTTTAAGGATGTGGTGTCAGGTATTATTCCGATTAATGGTATTAATGCTTATTTACTATTTGATTCGGGTGCTACTTGTTCATTTATATCAGATGAATTTGCTCAGAACTTAGATTTGCCTCATGAAGAATTAGAATTTCCCTTAAGCATAGAGATTGCAAATAAGGAAGTGATTCCTGTTAAATTCGTATATAAGAATTGTAAAGTGGTTATAAAAGGGTCAAGAGATGAGGGTAGACTTAATACCAATTAGACTGGGGGAGTTTGATGTTATACTGGGAATGGATTGGTTATTCAATCACGGAGCAGTGATTAATTGTCAAAGAAAGTGTGTTAACCTTATGACTCCGTCAAAGGTTGTGTTCTATGGCAGCAAATCACCTCGACAAGCAAGTTGTCTGACGGTGATGCAAGCCAAGAAGTTGTTAAGACAAGGATGTGTAGGATACTTAGCCTACATAGTTGATACAAAAAAGAAAAGTGCAAAGTTAGAAGAGATACCGATCATAAGAGATTTTACAAACGTATTTCCAGACGATTTGCCGGGTCTTCCGCTAGATCGACAAATTGAGTTCGTGATTGATTTAGTACCAGGAACAGGCCCGATATCTAAGGCACTATACAGAATGGCCCCAGTAGAGATGTAAGAGTTGATGGTGCAATTGCAAGAATTATTCGACAAAAAGTATATCCAGCCGAGTGTATCGGCATGGGGAGCGCTAGTGTTATTTGTTAAGAAGAAAGATGGATCGATGTGGCTCTGTATTAATTACAGAGAATTGAATAAGGTCACGATTAAAAATAAGTATCCGTTACCAAGAATCGATGACCTGTTTGATCAACTGAAGGGTGCGAGGTATTTTTCGAAGATAGACTTGAAGAGTGGTTATCATCAATTGAAGGTGAGCCCAGAAGACGTACCAAAGACAGCATTCAGAACTCGGTACGGTCATTACGAATTTCTGGTTATGTAATTTGGTTTAACCAACGCACCTGCAGCGTTCATGGACTTGATGAACAGGGTGTTTAAACCATTCTTAGACAAATTTGTGGTGGTATTTATTGATGATATATTGGTATATTCTTAGACCAAGGAAGAACATGTTGAACACTTAAAAAGTGACGTTGGAGACATTGAGAAAGGAGAAGTTGTACGCAAAATTTTTAAAATGTGAGTTTTGGATGGAATGTGTACAGTTTCTCAGGCATGTTATTGATAAAGATGGAATTTCGGTAGATTCATCAAAAGTTGAAGCTCTAGTAAATTGGGATCAGCCGAAGACACCGTCAGAGATAAGGAGTTTCTTAGGATTAGCAGGATACTACATGCGTTTTATTCAAGTCTTTTCCAAGATCGCGACTCCGTTGACGAATTTAACTAGGAAGGCAGTTAAGTTTGTTTGGACGGAGAAGTGTGAGGAAAGTTTTCACGAATTGAAAAAGAGGTTAATACAAAGACTTTTGTGTTGTCATTGCACGATGATCACGTGGAATTTTGTAGTGTATAGTGACGCATCGCATAAAGTACTAAATTTGTGTGCTTATGCGAAGCAACGAGTTATTTCATTATGCATCATATCAATTAAAAGATTACGAAAAGGGGTATCCGACTCATGACTTAGAGTTGGCTGCGGTAGTGTTTTCCCTGAAGATTTGGAGACATTATCTTTATGGAGAGAGGTGTGAGATATATACTGACCATAAAAGTCTGAAGTATATCTTTACACAAAAAGACTTAAACATGCGACAAAGAAGATGGTTGGAACTAATCAAAGACTATGACTGCGAGATTTTCTATCATCCCAGAAAAGCGAATGTTGTTGCTGATGCCTTAAGTAGGAAGGGATGGGAGAAGTTAATGATGTTAACTACTCAAGAGAAGCTAGTGTCGGAAATGGCTAAGATGAAGTTGGAAATTAAATATCCGACAGAATCCGATGAAAAGTTATTCCAGATAGGAAATAATTTAACATTGGTAGATAAAGTGAAGAATGCACAACTTCAGGATGAGGAATGCGAAAAGATAAAACAAAAGATATCTGAAGGTGAGGAAAACAAATTCAAATTCGATTCAAAAGGGTTACTTCGATTCGAAGGGAGAATTTGGGTTCCGCTAGTACCAGAAATTAAAGAGGAAATTTTGAGTGAAGCTCACAACTCACGATATTCGATTCATCCTAGAAGTACGAAAATGTACCAGGATCTTAGACATCATTTTTGGTGACCGAATATGAAGAGGGATGTGGCTGAGTGTGTGGCGAAATGCTTAACGTGTCAGAAAGTTAAAGCTGAGCATCAAAGGCCAAGCAGATTGTTACAACCGTTGGAGATACCAGAATGGAAATGGGAGCATATCACCATGGATTTTGTGGAAGGTCTTCCAATGACCCAACAAGGTTACGATGCTATTTGGGTGATTGTCGACCGATTGACGAAGTCTACACACTTTATACCAATCAAGATTAGATTTACCCTAGATCGGATAGAAAAATTGTACGTGAAGGAAATTGTGTCAAGACACGGGGTACCTGTGTCCATTGTATCAGACAGAGATCCACGTTTCACATCTAATTTCTGGAAACGACTACAAGAATGTTTGGGAGCACAATTGAAAATGAGCACAACGTACCATCCTCAAATCGACGGTCTAAGTGAGAGAACCATCCAAACATTAGAAGATATGCTCAGAGCATGTATCATGGATTTCAAGGGAAATTGGGATGACCATCTGCCATTGGTGGAATTTGCCTATAATAATAGTTATCACGCGAGTATTGGCATGCCGCCTTACGAAGCGTTATACGGTAAAAAATGTAGAACTCCGTTATGCTGGGATGAGGTAGGTGAACGTCAGCTATTGGGTCCAGAGTTGGTGCAACAAAGCGTCAAAATCATCAAGGTGATTCGGGCAAGATTGATAGCTGCATATGATAGACAGAAGAAATATGCCGATCAACACCGATAAAATCGGGAATTCGATGTTGGTAGTTATGTTTTCTTGAAAGTATCTCCCTGGAAGGGGAAAATTTGATTTGGCAAGAAAGGGAAATTTAGCCCTAGGTTTATAGGTCCTTTTGAAGTGCTTCGACGTGTGGGTGAAGTGGCTTACGACGTAGCTTTACCTCCAGAATTAATACATATCCATAAAGTTTTCCACATCTCGGTGTTGAGACCATATAAGCCTGACTATAAACATGTTATAGAATATGAGCCCTTACAGTTTGAGAAAGACTTAACATATGAAGAAGTCCTGTTCAAATTATTGATAGAAAAGAGCAAACACTAAGGAATATGGTGATACCTTTTGTTAAGGTAAACTGGAGGAACCACAATGCTGAGGAAGCTACGTGGGAACTTGAAAGCGTTATGATGAAGAATTATCCTCAATTGTTTGCTTGATTTGGTATAGCGATTCTGGGGATAGAATCTTGTTAAGGAGGGAAGAATGTAATGAATGAATTTTTTTGAGTTGTGATTCTGGGGACAGAATCCTTTTAAGGAGGGAAGGATGTCATAATTGAGAAATTTGTAATTTAATTTAAATATTTATTGATTTAAATAAATATTTTAAATAATTTATTTATTGAGAAAAATAAATAATTAATGAATTGTGGTGAGTTAATAACTAAATTGATTAATGTTAATTAAATTGAGTATTGATAATTTATTTGAAGGATTTAATTTAAGGAAATAATTAAATTAAATCAATTTCTTAATGTTTAAGAAAATAATTAAATTAAATGAATTGTTTAATTTAAAGGAAATAAATAAATTAAATAAAGTGATGTTTCTAATTTATTAATTAAATTAGATATATATAATTATTTATTAATTATAAGTATAATGATAATAAGGTTTTTTTTTATTATTATTAGTTATTTAAATTAGTTAAACTAAAATTATTTAAATAACGTGTGACACAAAGTAACTATATAATATAAATAATATAAAAATAAATTAGTGTGGGGGAATTGTTGGTTAGCCAAACATGGCCTTGTGGCCTTTGGCTTATTCAACTGACGCCTTTTCATTATTTAACTGATATTACAATCACTATGCCTATTAAGGTTATCAGTTTATTTTACGCTTGACCATTTTCTTTACGCATACTTGTCTAAGCCTTAGAGTTTAGAGAGTTGAGAATTGAGAGAGATTGAGAGGAAGCCTAAGAAATTCACAGCAATTTCAGTTGGTTAGAAAGGATTGTCTAAGAATAAGAAGGTAATTCTCTATAATTTGATATATATATATATATATATATATATGTATATATAGGTTTTACGATAAAATTGTGAAGCTTTCAAACTCCGTGAATTCTAGTTTCTGTAAATTGTTGTTATGTAACCTGTGTATTATGATTATATATAGTTATGATGTTTGAGTTTGTATGAAAAGCAAGAATTCGTATACTAATTACAGTCTAAAAAGGAAGAAAAGTATGACAGTGTATATTTTTCCATATGGCTTGTGAATAGTACCAATTTTAGTGGCCAATTCGCATGCTAAACTGTAAATTGAGTCTTGTTTATGCTAGCTTATTAAGAAACGAGCATAACGTAATTTGAATTAATTGTTTTGGCAAAGTTTTGAGATGTCAGTGATGATTTTTTTGTGGAAGAAGTTCAAAAATGGAGTTTTATATGAAAATATGGAATTTTGAGAAATTAAACTAGTTTTAGTTGATGATAAATTGTGTTAATTGGTTGTAAATGTTAGTAAATATGTTTGTAATAGTCTGTACCAATTCTAGATGTTAATTTCACTGTTTGATGGGTGAAATTTGTGTTAGTTGGGCTAAAAACGACTACTGTTCATGTTGAGTCTGCGTCTGTCGGTGCACCAGCGTAGCTGCGTTGGTTCCAAGGTAAAAAAATAGCTCAGTTGCGCCAGTCCCAAGCGCAGCTGCGCCATTGGGTTTTAAGACTTGTTTTATTTTATATTGTATTCCGCAAACTAATGTAATAATTTTAAGGTTAGATTACCAGGGATTATTTTGAGATGATGATGTAACCCTTTAATCGGAAAGATTACTGTTTAAAGTTATTTAATGTTTTATCCTTTATTATGGGTAGTTAGATGTAATTATTGTAATAAGGAGCACCAAATTCGGTGAAAATGAAGTACCCGGATTTGGGGGTGTCACAATCAACCTATAGTACTTTATGTTGTACAACACTACTTCATTAAACGTATCTACGTTTAAGTTTTGGCAGCCTCACATGCCTATCGATTGACGACAAAACATTTGTTTATTCATACTCAGTCTTTCTTTGAAATCTATACCAAAACAGTTGGCATAAGATAGTAACATTGATATGATTTTGATAGATTATAAGAAAATCAACAAAACACATTAAGTCTAGCTGAAAGAATTGGCTTCGACTTTGTTATACATCAATTTATGCGTAAGATACATGAATTACAAAGCTTGTCCAAAAAGGATCATAGACAAGGGTTTAGAACACTTGCCTTCAGCGTCTTCTATAGGTAATTCACTTATCTTTTGTATATTTAAGGATTGTACAATACATAATTACATAACATACCACATTAGGTCATAAACAATCAAGTATAATCACTAATCTATCTTCCCCTTCTTCTCAATCTAATCATTCATTAGATTAGTTAACGTTCGTTATGCTTTATTGTATTACTTTATGTTTATATTCAAGTAATCTTTCGTCAACCATTAATCGTTAACTTAAGGTCATAATCATCCATATTGATGTTACTCTAAGTTAATTAAGGTCATAATTCACCTTCAATCAACTTACATTTTCTTTACATTCATTTCTATTCCTTACTATCTTTTTTACTAGTCTTTGGCTGCATTTATGGCCAAACTTCTCAGATAAGTCTCATGCCGTGGCGTGAGTTAGCGATGTCCGGGTCATTATGGCCATTGTATTTCATTCTCTTTATTATGTGCCACACTACGGCGCGACTTAACAGTTAGTTGGGGTTCGTCTTGGCGCTGCGGCGCTAACTTTAGAAGCTTGGGCGGCGCTGCGGCGCCAAGCTTGTCTAAGAGAGATTTCTAAGTTTTTAACTTCAATCCTTTCCGGGATCATAACTTAATCGTTATAAGTCGGAATTGGCTTGTTCAAAAGTCGTTATCTCACATATCTTGTGTACTATGATTTCATTAGGGCATCTTACTTTTTAAAATCTGTTAACACGAAATTCATCATTTAAATTCTTTATTACGCGTTTGTTAAACGTTCGTGAATTCTCATAGCTCGTTTCTTCATTTTAAGTCAGAATTCGACCATTCTCGAGTCCACAACTCTAAAATGCAAAGTTATACTACACGCCATCGAAAACCAAGGTTTTTGAGTTAAACGGTGACTTTTGACTTTCAATTCGAGAATTTCATGATTTTTATGATTATCGTCTAATCTCGTAAATTTTGCCATAACTTCATTACTTGAGATATTTACACCGTTCAAAATGGATTTATTCCATCATTCTATCATCCTAGCCAATCATATTTCATCTAATCCTATACACGATAGTTTTAAACTTATCCATCAACAACAAATGATAATTCTTCATGTGTTCTTCATTATTTCATAATTCAGATAACGTATAAAAACCTCACAAGATCGACAAAAGAGTTTTGCTAATCTTCATCGAAGGGACGTGGAATTCAATGTTGGAGATCATGTGTTGTTACGTGTTACTCCATGGATAGGAGTTATAAGATTTGGAAAGAGAGGAAAGCTCAATCCTCGATTCATTAATTGGCCCATTTGAAATCCTCGATCGAGTAGAAACTGTGGCCTATAGACTCGCCTTACCGCCAAGTATGTCTCGTGTTCATAACGTTTTTCACATATCTATGTTACAAAAATATGTGGAGGACCCGAACCACATTATTGAATTAGAACCAGACGAGATAACGGAAGATTTAACGTATGAAGAGGTACCTGTTAAAATCTTGGATAAGAAGGAACATATTCTACGCTCTAAGGTTATATCTCAAGTCAAAGTTTTGTAGTAGAATATCCTTGAAGTTTGTGTTTCATCAAGTATCGTTCCACTGGAATATTTTTCTGGACATTCTTGTTAAATTTTAATCTTTTTATGTCGGAGTACTATTCATGGGTACTATTAATACAGACATCACTATTCATACATACGGTACTATTCATGGGGTCTTATTCACGAAGTACTATTCACGGGGTATAATTCACAAAATACTATTCACATTATACTATTCACTCGGATACTATTCACCTAGGGTACTATTCATGACAAAAATTGATTTCTTTTCTGTCTAAATTATTTTTGATACATGAATATTATTCTTGAATTTTACTCCAAAAAGTAGTATCATGTTGACAATTTGGACATTCTTGAACTCTGGATAAATTGAATTATAAATCTTTAAAATTTATCTTTGCTCTTACTTAATTGAATTTTTATATCATTGCCATCATCCTCATGCTTATATTGTGATGAAAGTCATCTTTGGCGCATAGTGCATAGATGGACTGTTTATTGGTATGATTATGACTTTTAATGTTACAAATAATGTGGTAAAAGTCCTCATTTGCCCGTAGTGCATTGATGGACAGTTGTTGGCATGATTATGACCACTGGTGATATTAATGAAGATCCTTGGCCCGTAGTGCATGGATAATTTATGGATGTGATACTAACGAATATCCTTGGCCCGTAGTGCATGGGTAATTCGATGATGTGGATTATTTATTGAGTTATGTTACAACAATAAAATATTGATGATGAACTTTTAAATCATAGAAGATAGTATATATTATGCTCTACTTGACTATTCTAATGGATTGATTGTTCCGCTGCAGTCAGACTTGTTGTCTATTATATTCTATCAGTTTTACATTGTTGAAGGCTAACGATAATTTATTCTGCATTATCTTAGTCATAATATTCTTTACTGGGCTAGTTAAGCTCACCCTTTGCTTTCATTGTTCTCTTCAGGAAATGAGAATATAGCCGGGACTAGTCGGAGAATGGAGGTACGATCTGAGATGGTGGTTGTAGTATTCCTTACTATTTTATAAAATAGTGTGATAATAATTGTAATGAGGACTGCATTTGAGTTTGGATATTATCTACGAGATAATATTCGTGTTAAAACTCTCAGCTATGTTTTGTCGTATTTTACACGACAGTTGTATATTTAAGTTTGTATTTGAATTCTATATCATGTATTTGGCAACTCAGAATGGGTTGTATATACCTATTTTGGGGGCATCACAGTTGGTATCAAAGCCAGGTTATATGATCCTTGACTAAGACGTGAGTCCAAAACTAGGAGGGGAGACACGGGTAAATCCTTCGATAGTATGACCTACTTAAGATTTTTTTTGTTATTTAATTAGTCGGTCAGAATATAGGGATAATATGTGACATGTCAATTAACCCTTGTTTTGTGGCAGTGTTTGAAAATTACATCTGAAACTGTTTAGTTAAGCAATTGAGCACATGAGACCATTGAGTCACCGCTGATCAATAACCAGGATAATGTGCATCAGGAAGGCAATAATCCTCAAGTAAACAACAACATTGACCAACTACTGAACGATGGGATGTTTAGAAGATTTCTGCAATTCATGCAACATCAGGCGAGAGAGACACCTATTCAAAATATAGGTGGAAACACTGGCAACTCACGACCGGTCACCGCTAAGCAGTTGAAGGAGCTGAGACCACCAGAGTTTTTGGAAAAGCCGAAACCACTTAAGGCAGAGACGTGGATAAAGCAGATCACCAAGATATTTGATGTCTTAGGATGCTCCGAGGAGCAAAAGGTTCCCTTTGTCACCTTCATGTTGCGAGGAGATGCAGATTATTGGTGGGAATCTGTAAAACGTACTCAACCTGCCGCAGTGAAGATGTCTTGGGAGAAGTTCTAAGAATTGTTCAATGACAAGTACTTTCCCGAAAGTATTCATCACATGAAGGAGGTGGAATTCATCAAGCTGGAACAAAACAATATGACCGTGTCTGTAACGACCCCAAAATTCATACCATTTAAATCTCAACTTCGGTCGTTAACCATACATTAAATCTCTAATTTTACATCATTATTCGATATTAAAAACACTAAATTTGTGGAATATTTAAAACGTTTATACATTTCCTTCTTTCTTGCCCTGAATCGCAACCTTTACATTACATCTCTTTGATTCAATCTTATATCATGAATCGTTACAACAAAATGACTATATAAAGTCTTACATCATAAATAGATATCCATATACACCGGATAGCTCAATTTACAATTTAACATGTTACATTTAAAATCTTACATACATTTCTCATAAAACATAAGTAATCTTCGTGAATATAGATCTCTATAACTCACGTAGCACATATCCTTACCTTAATTCCTTGACCTGCAAAAGTGGTTATTTGCAAGTTGAGCTCGACAGCCCAGCAAAATCTTATAGTTTTCAGGCATCACATAACACATCATAATATGCTAAACATACATATCATAATAATTAAAGTAACATGACATACATGCTTTTAATTCACACAGCAAATATAAAGATTGAGTTCCTTACTCAATCCTCCTTATTAACCAAAACAATGCAGTCATAAATTGACTTTAATATTTCATGATTTCAACATGTATAACATATTATGCAATTTAAAACAGTTCATCAAGTCCACGTAACAAATAGGAACCGAAAGACTTGCCTTGATCGTTGTTTACCAATAATAGTTTAACAGCTTACAGATATCTACACTTCACGTGCCCTACACAATTATATAATCATTCACATTAACCATTAGTCATATAGCAACGCATAATAGTTGTAATGTAAACTTTACTCTATATCTCATAACCCTTCCTATCATAAATACACAATGTTCAACTTAATTGTGTTAACTTTCAACTTATATCTCACTTATTTCATATTCGCAGTTCATTCAAGTGCTTAAGTCTTGCTAGGACTACTTATTGGTTTTATATTAAACCTATTTCATATCCTATCATATTCATTTCAATTGAATTTTAACACTTTTTAAGTTCATTAACACTTGGCACGACGTTTGACGTTCGTTAAATCGTCACACGCTTGGATTGCCTCTCTTGTGTATGCTTACTATGCTTCTATAACTTATCTAATACATTATTTATTAATGTTAAGCATCATTATATTTACTAATATTCAAGTTTTGTAACTTAGGACATCATCTTTTCTCGTCAGGAGCACTACACATTCATATATGCATACCCGACGCCCTCCGATTGCCCTCGAAAACATAATAGTCCTAAGTATGACCATGTAGACTACTGTTACAGACCTTAAATTGCAAAACGTAAAGAACGAACGATGTAGGTCTACTCGTCCTCGTTCTGGATCATCTTGAATCACCTCAATCGGAGTTCGTATGAGAAAGTTATGGTCATTTTACTACAAGAGGTAAAAATTGTCCGACTCAGACTACAATTCCGGCGCTGGGGCGTGAGGACTAAGCTAGCCAGTGGTGCCGGGGTGTGAACTTTGGCACTGGGGCGCGAATTTCATTATTTGGGGTGCAAAATTACGTATTTGAGGCGTAGAAACTTCGAGAACCCAAACCACGGAGAGAGCAGAACAACTAATTTTTTGTCTATTTAACACTGCTAACATCTAAATTAACATGCTAACTTATATAAATTACACATATACACACTACCCAACATGCATATACTAGTTTAAACCACTAAACAATAATTTTAGAAAACTTAAATCATTGTACGCACTATTTTAAAAACCAAAACTTCATTATTTACAGTTATTTAGCACAGTGAACATTGTCATACCAATTTGATTCCAAATTTAATTACTTTAAACTTTGATTCTCTATAGTTCATACCCAATTAACCATTCGCAGTTCAATTTCACAATTTCACAATTAATATATACTAATTTTGATATTTCTACAAACCACGTTCATACGTGAATGTTTACTGTAAAAACTAATTCCTTTTCTTTAACACGTAATTAGCATACAATCTTGTCTATATGTATTAAACATACAATTACATATCTATATATGTTAGTATAACAATTACAAAAATATGGTTTACAAGAATTTTGTAAAAAACCTTATACATAGTGAAAAAGAAGAACACAGAGATATATTATAACGTAAAACATATATGAGTATCTAATATTAAGGTCATAGACATACCTTGTGTTGTTAAGAAATCTTGTTAAACACTTAGACAGCTTGAAGAACTCAACGTTTCTCTAGAATCCCAGCCTTTTCTCTCTTGACTTCCTCTGACAATTCTTTCTAAAACCCTTTGTAACTTTTTCTCTTTTCTTTTCTCAGTATTAGAGTGAAGCTACTAAGCGTAAACTAACTCATAGGCTAGCCAACGTAAATAATAATAATACACCTACTAATGACCTTATTAAAAATAGCAGTTACCAAACATATAACGTATAACTTGTATTTATATTTTATTGATTTATTTTATGTATTAATATATATTATTATAATTTAAAATTCAAAAGAAATCCAAAAGCCATAGGGCTTTGTTTGGCAAACTAATTCAAAACTACTTTAATTTATTTTAATAACTACTTATAATATAGCTATTTGTCACACTTCTAATTAATTAAGTTTTCATACTTAATTTAATTAATTCTAATAACAATTCATTGCATAATATAATAATTTATTTAATCATTATAAACTCTCTAACATAATTATTAAATTAAATTAGAATATTATCTCATAATAATTAATTTCCTTAACTCATTAATTATTTATCAAACAAATAATTAACCAAATTAAATCGAATCAATTAAACAAATATTTATTCAACGATAAACACATCCATTAAATATTTATATAATTCAATAAATATTTAAAATCTGGATTGTTACATCATACCCTCCTTACAAGGATTCTGTCCTCAGAATCACAACTCAAACCACTCATTCGTTTCAATCTTCCCTACTTATAAAGATTCTGTCCCCAGAATCAAAGACACAAATTAAACAAATAACTTAGAGTAATCTTTCATCATTTTGTCTAAATATAGGTTTTATATTTCCTACTACATTCATTAGCTTAACAAATTCTAGGTTTCATTTCATAACTTTCACTTGAACTCAATTATATTCTAAGTATTATATTTCTTTTAACCCATTCATTTCCTTTTCTAAGGATCGTTGACATCAACACTCGGGATATTACATTTACCCATTATTCTAAGAATTTCGTCCTCTCAATTTTATTTATTAATCTTTATTCATTCAATCTAACAAAATAGATTTTACACTAATACTTCATTCATTCCTTGGGTTTTATAACCACTTCCTTTCCACAAAGATCGTTCTACAATTATTAACTTTTCTATTAAAAGTTTTACATTATTCTTTGATAACTCATATCCTTCTCACTTCAAAATCTCTTTTTTCACTTATTCAACATATTCATCATTTAGTGTTGCATTCTACGACTCACTTCTTTCTAAGGAATACTTTCCTTTTTCACTTCCATCTTGCAGAATAACAAGAGTCTTCCACAATTGTTCAATAATTGGCAAGTAGTATAAATAACTCAGGAATTTAAAAGATTCCAAATCATGCTGAGGGTCACAAGACCTTGAACTCTATTCTTTAGGTTTAATAGTGCTTCACCCCCCGGGTTCTTTACACTTTAAACCCTCTTTGCCAGAATGTTTATCAATCACAAAGACTGAAAACACCCTCCACTCGCATAATTAGGTGGCCAAATTTATTGTACCACCACGTTAATGCAACGTAGTGTTTTGTAATGACTATATGCGTTACGCTCAGTACTTTCGGTGTTAAGCCCTTCGTACTATGTATCGTGAACAAACATTTCAGCGCAAAGTGTAAACTAAGCGCAACCTCTAATAAAAGAGTTGTTCATCTCAGAATTTAGAGTGCAAGCATTCAACTGATGGTCTAATGACCACGAACCATGTCCACAGTTATAAGTAATATTTCAACTTTAACTTTAATAGTCATACGACTATAAGGACTCCAAGGTACTTAGGGGATCAATCCTTTGTACTTGTATTGTGCTCAAACATTTCAGCGCAAAGTATAAACTAAGCGCAACCCCTAAATAATAGGGTTGTTCATCTCAGCTTTTCAACATCTGAATCCGCACTAAAACAATTTGTTTGGCATAACTTATCAAGAAACTCTTGAATTTCATGAACATCTTTCAATATTTGTCTAGCTGAATCAAATAGCATAGACCTCTACAACAATTCGGACATCAACCAAAATATACACATACATACATACATACATATGTATTCTCATATCTTAAAGAAATCTCAAAAATCTTTTTATAACGTCATGTTACCGCACTGTATTTATAGTGTCGACGTCGGGATTTT
Source organism: Panax quinquefolius (assembly GCA_020205615.1). NCBI lineage: Eukaryota > Viridiplantae > Streptophyta > Magnoliopsida > Apiales > Araliaceae > Panax > Panax quinquefolius. Next base: position 80,455,221 of record CM035167.1, on the reverse strand, counting down.
TAGACGTCCCTTTCCGTTACTTGTTCTTTGGTGTTCTCATTTTAGGTGAGATTTGTTTGAAAAAACAAGTGAAAAAGGTCCGACATGTATAATGTCGACGATGGACTATTAAGAGTCGCCGGTTTGTTTTTAAATGGTTGTACCAACACAATGAGAAAAGGTTTGCACATTGACCCGATGATGTGACATCGCTAAGCGAATTCGGTGAAACCGAGATTCATTAGGGTTCGGGGACTTGGTTATGCGGAGGGAAGGTGTTAGGCACTCCCCGACATCTGTGTTACCACGGTGACCACCTCTTTTCAAGAAACTATTATCTGAATGTGTGTGTGTGTGGGTCAATGTGTAGTTATTTGGAAGTAGTGCAAGGCCTCGTTCAAACCTATATACACAGGGTTTGAATTTATGTAAAAATTCAGTTTTAAGCAAGATATGGCTGTGACGTTTTATAAAAGAGGTTTTTCAAACCCTGATGCTCAATAGTAATTGAGACCTTTTACACTCCCATTTTATTAAGTGTTCGGCTTGATTGATTTTATTTTAACAGATGCGAGGCATCTGTACGAAAATAATGTACAAAATAATGCCAATTTCCTCGTGGGTATGGAAACCATTTGAGGAAATTCAGACACCACAAAATAATTTACAAGCTGCTTACAACTAAAAATGTCCATCACAGGAACCGAATCTAGATCCAATGGGCTGAATCTGTGATCACATGATTCCTAAAGCGCATATGATACATAATTTGTATGAAAGTTAAATAGAAGCGGTATATATATAAAAGCTGAAAATATATATATACAGACAGGATCACCAACCACAAAGCATCTCCATGGGGGATCAGAAAAGTAAATAAAGCTGTAAAAAGTTATCAACCATCACGGAGGAAACTCAAAAGGAATGAAACGTAAATGAAGTCAGAATATAAGTTAATCGCCACGAAGGAAACTCCAGGCGAGACGAAATGTAAATAAAGCTGTAAAAGCGATCAACTGCCATGAAGGAAACCCCAGGCAGGACGAATATATATAAGCAATAAACGCACCGGATGTAAAATCCAGGCTCATCGAACTGATTTCGACCACAGTTCATATATATATATATATATATATATATATATATATATATATATATATAAGCGAATAAACGCATTCGGATGTAAAATCCGGGCTCATCGAAGCAGTCGACACACAGTTAATATATATAAATGTACATATATATATTAAAGCAGTAAACGCACCAGACCGAAGTCTAGGCTCATCGAACAACGTTCGACACACAATTAATATATATAAAGGTATATATGTAAGACCCCAACTTATTATAAATAAAATCGAATTTCCTCTAATTATTATTGTGAATAATAGGGTGTTAAATTGATTTAATATTTTGGTTATGGGTGAAATGTGCAAATTTTTCAAAATAAGCAAGTGGTTATAATATAATCATTGTTGTCGGGGAATATTCGTTTGGTCGTAGAATATTCTTGTTGTTGTTTGGGAATATTAAAATGACGGTAGCGCCATCATTTGTGGGCCCCATAAGAGAATAAGCATCGGATGAAGAAAGCGACAAGTTTGAGTTTTATAAATAATGGCGTAGTTATTCACAATTAACTTTGTTGGAATACTCGGTGGTTAAAATACGATGAATATGCGTGGTTGCGTAGTACCTGCGGTTTTTACAAGATTGTTGAATTATTGATTCTTACGTAAAAGGCACTACTCAATAATTGTTACAATAATTCTTTATTCAATATTTTATTTTTATTGATTGATAATTCTTTGCGTTGATATTTTATATTATTGTTGTTTCAATAATTGTCACTACTTGATATTTCCATTATCGGATCAATAATTCATATTATTTGAATAATATTATTAGATAGCATTATTGGCAATGTCTAGAAAGTTCTATCAAGGAGAGGTTTGGTCACCTAATTGCTTGGCGCCGAAGAAGGAGAAATTTTTATTGAAAGCCCCTCTTACACGGGAGCTACTGGTTGTCATAATTATGATTACGTAATATTATTTGTGAATAATTAATTATTGATTTATATGATAAGCAAATATTTATTTTATGTGGATATAAATGATGGATATATTTATTTTTATGTGGATAAAATGAAGGAATTAATCTTTGAAGTGTTTTATCGATTTTTTTTTTCGATTGTGGAGGTATTAAAAATCATCCGTTTGTGGATTTCAGATATTTTCTGTTTGGAATTTGGAAAAACTCAAAGCTAAAAAGTTGTAGAGAATTCAATTTCAGGCAGAATGGACATAAAATTCTTATTTTTCTGATTACCGGGCTATTTTCTATGAATTGTTGAAGTTTTGGATAATAAAATGATTTTTATTAAATTTATGGGTGGGACCCACTTTGGTTTGAAACATGTGGGCTGCTGGAATTATTTTTAGAAATGGCATTCTTGTCTTGGTCTTTAGGCATAAGTTGAAATTGATTTAGAAATAATATTATTTTATTATTTTAGTCTCCTATGGTATTCTAGCATTTTCCTATAAATAGACGCTTAGGTTAGAATTGAAAATCACACCAGAAACAAGTTTTCTTTCTCTCTATATTGTCGAGTGTATTTTAGTGAGTATTTTGATACTTTGAGAGTTGCTATTCAGTACAAGTTTCTGTCAGCACTATATCCGAAATTCAGTCAGAAGTACGGTTATTTTCTTCGTAAATGATATTATTTCTTTCGATATCATTATGCCAAAATATTGGTTTAAAATTTTTATCAAATTTGGAACTTTTTGTGTCGGGGTTACTATTCACGTATACGGCACTATTCAACGAAAAAAATGAAATTTTCTTCTTTTTGTCCAAGATGTCTATTATGGTTACTATCTTTGATTGTATCCATGTTATGATCTTTATTCTTTAATTTTTCTTCAAAGTGGGTTATTATGGAGTATTATTGATCTTGGATAAACTGTTATACGAATCCCTACTATTTGTCCTTCTATCTCACTGGATTCATTTTTTTTAAAATATTTTTCATCATCCTCCGTCCTAAATGATGATATTACTGAATATCTTTGGCCTGTAGTGCAAAGATAAATGATTAACTGATGAATATCTTTGGCCCGTAGTGCAAAGATGAACAGGTGTTGAGATGAACATGACCAACTAGTGATACAAATGAATACCTTTGGCCTGTAGTGGAAAGATGAATATTTGATTAAAGATGTATATTGATTGTTGTTACAGGGATAAAATATTGATGATGGACATTTAAATCTTAGAAGATAGTGGAATTCTTTCTCTACTTGACTCTTCTAATGGATTGCTGTTTCCGCTGCAGTTGTTGATATAAAACTTGTTGTCTATTATATTTTATCAGATTTTTTCTCTGTTGAAGACTAATGATAAATTTTTGTATATTATCTTAGTCATAATATTCTTTACTGGGCTAGTTGAGCTCACCCATTTCCTTTTTGTTCCATTTTTTTTCTCAGGAGGTGAGAACATAGCAGGATCTAGTCGGGGTATGGAGTGATGATTCTAGAGAGATGTTTTAGCAGTCCTCACTATTTCTGTAAAATAGTGTTTGAATAATTGTAATGGGGACTTATTTGAGTGTGGATATTGTCTAGAAGACAATATTTGTATTTAAACTCACAGTATGTGTTGTCGTATTTTGCACGACAATTGTATTATTGAAGTTGTAGTTTGCTTTATGTACCATGTATTTGGCAACTCAGAATGGGTGTTGTATACCTATTTTGGGGGCGTCGCAGTTGGTATCAAAGCTTAGGGATATGGTCTCTGGCGGAGATCAGGGAATAGAACTAGGAGGGGAGAGATAAGTAAATCCTTCGCTAGTGTGTCCTAACTAAGCTTATTTGTTGCTCAGTCATAATATAGGGATATTATGTGATATGTTAATTTGTTTAATTAACCTTTGTTTTATGGCGGTATTTAAGAATGGCTGCTGAGAACGTTAACAATGGAATGTATGAGACTATGGAACAACCTTTAGTTATAAACCAGGAGAACGTGCAACATATAGGCAATATTCCTCCTCTAAACAACACTACCGAGCAAACGATGAATGATGGAATGTTTAGGAGTTTTTTGCAGTTCATGCAAAATCAGACGAGGGAGACTCGTGTACAAAATACGGGTGAAAGTGATAGTAACGCGTGATCTGTCACAGCCAAGCAGTTCAAGGAGTTAGGACCACCAGAATTTATTGGAAAGCCGGATCCGATCAAGGTAGAAACATGGGTCAAGTAAATTACAAGGATATTCGATGTCTTGGGATGCACGGAGGAACAGAAGGTTCCATTCGCCACCTTTATATTCTCGTTGTTGAGGCGGACTCTTTGGTGGGAGTACGTAAGCGTACCCGACTTCTCTTTGACTCAACATGTCTTGGGAAACGTTTCAGAAACTATTCAATGACAAGTACTTTCCTGAAAGTATTCGTCATATGAAGGAGGTAGAGTTTATCAGACTAGAATAAAACAACATGACGGTGTCCCAGTACGAGGCGAAGTTCGCTGAGTTATCCAGGTTTGCACCTCATTTGGTAGAGAATGAGGAACGAATGACAAGGATGTTTCTGAGAGGTCTAAAACCCAAGATTCGTCAATACCTAATCTCTCATAAATTTTCTCTATATTCATATGTTGTCAATAGGTCTCAATTATTAGAGCGAGATAGAGAGTATGTTCAACCGAGGGACCACAACCAGGGTCATACCGATGACATCAGTCATCAGAGCGATGATAACCAACGAGGAGGGAAAAATACGAACAAAGGTGGTAACCACTCGGGTGGTTATCGTGGCCATGATAATAGGAGAGGTGAGTCAAGTGGAAATTTCAGAAAGAGGAGATTCAACAATGACGGGAAGACATCAGCAGCAGCACCAGCACCAACAACAAATTCTAGGGGAGGAAAACGACTGCCAGTTAGATGTTACAAATGCGGGAAAGAGGGACATATCAGCCCAAACTGTCCACAACAATCCAAGGTATGTTACAACTATGGAAAGGAAGGCCACATAGCTCGGGATTGTTTTGTAGAAAAACCAAGTTCAACAGGGATGGTGACTCCAAGGGCTATCTAGGATAAGTCAAAATCAGCAGTTCCTGGAAGAGCGTTTGTCGTGATTGGCCAAAATGCGAGGAACCTGAACGAGGTGATCACGGGTAAGCTAATCTTGAACTCTTGTGAAGTTTATACCTTACTAGATACCGGTTCTACCCATTCTTTTATCTCTCCTGCTTGTGCTCAATGTTTAAACTTGACTCCGGAGAAATTGGACTTTGACTTATCTGTTGGAACTCCGTTGGGTGAAACCTTCGTTACTTCTATAGTTTATAAATCTTGCATGATCCAAGTTGGCACTATCACATTACCTGTTGATCTTATATCTTTAAAGATACTTGCTTTAGATGGGATTTTAGGAATTGATTAGTTAACCACTCATCATGCCAAAATTGATTGTTTTCGTAAGGTTGTTAGTTTTCATATTCCTAACCAACCTGTCATACGAATTCAAACAACTAAACCACTAAAACAGTTACTATCGTATCAAGCCATAAAGCTATTAGTTTATTAAAAAACGGATGTCAAGCTTTCTTAGCCCATGTTATGAATTTAAACAAAGACAAGTCAGATTTGAATAATATTTCTATTGTTAGAGAATTTCCTAATGTATTTCCTGAAGAACTTCCCGGTCTACCCCCATAACGTGATGTTGAATTCTTTATTGACCTTGAGCCGGGTACAAAACCCATTTCTAAAACCCCATATCAAATGGCTCCTATTAAACTTCAGGAGTTAAAAGTCCAACTACAGGAGTTATTAGCATCGGTTTCATTCGTCCTAGTACATCTCCTTGGGGTGCTCCTATTTTATTCGTAAAGAAGAAAGACGGGAGTATGCAACTTTGATTTGACTACCGAGAATTGAACCATGTCACCATCAAGAATAGGTATCCGTTACCTCGCATTGATGACCTGTTCGACTAGTTGCAAGGAGCATAATTCTTTTCAAAGATTGACCTTCGTTCGGATATCATCAATTTGAAGATTAAAAGCGAGGATATTCAAAGCGCCTTTTCGAACTCTAGATGCGGACATTATGAATTCTTAGTCATGTCTTTTGGATTGACTAATGCTCCAGCAGCTTTCATGGATATGATAAACCGTGTATTCAAGGAATATTTGGATCAATTCGTGGTTTTCTTTATTGATGACATCCTCATCTATTCTAAAAGTCGTGAAGATCATGAGCACCATTTGAAGATGATACTTGAAAGGCTTCATGAAAACAAGCTTTATGCCAAGCTGAAGAAATGTGAGTTCTGGCTTGAGGAAGTAGCATTCCTTGGGCACGTGGTGTCAAAACATAGAGTATCATTGACGGTGAAGATTGAAGCAAGACAAAGTTGGGAGCAACCAAAGTCGGTGGACCAAGTCGCGTAGCTTTTACGGGCTTAATGGTTATTATCGGAGATTCGTGGAAGGATTTTCTCGAATTGCTACTCCGTTAACACAGTTGACTCGGAAAGATACAAAATTTGTGTGGAGCGAGGAATGCGAGAAGAGTTTCCAAGAGCTCAAGAGGAGACACATTTCAGCACCTGTTCTAGTAATACCATCTGGTTCGGATGGATCTATTATCTACAGGAATGCTTCAGGCAAAGGGTTAGGATGTGTTCTCATGTAAAATGGGAAAGTCATTGCCTATGCCTCACGATAACTCAAAGAATATAAGAGGAATTATCCTACTCATGATCTAGAGTTGGCAGCAGTCATTTTCGCGTTGAAAATCTGGAGACACTACCTGTATGGGGAGAAAGTGGAGATCTATACGGATCATAAAAGCCTCAAATATTTCTTCACCCAAAAGGAACTCAACATGCGGCAACGACGTTGGCTCGAGCTGTTGAAAGATTACGATCATACCATTCAAAACCATCCTGGAAAAGCAAACGTAGTAGCTAACGCATTGAGTAGAAGATCGTATGCGGGTATGAGTGCGATGTTGTAAACACAAAGACCTATTTTGTACGATTTACAAAGGATGGAGATTGAGTTAAAGACTCCAGGGATCCACGTGATGATGGCAAATATACGAGTAGAACTGACTTTAGTCGATAAAGTTAAAGCTGCTCAAGCTACGGACCTGGGGCTGATATGTATGAAGAAGAAAGTGCAAGAAGGAGCTATTCCAGAAGCGAGAATTGATGAAGAAGGAATACTTAGATTTAACTCCAGACTTTGTGTTCCTAACAACTCTTATTTGAAGCATAGAATCATGATGGAGGCACACAACACACCGTTTGCAATCCATCTTGGGAGTACCAAAATGTATCATGATATTCGACATACATTTTGGTGGAATAATATGAAGAGAGAGATCACGGAGTTTATCTCGAGGTGTTTAACCTGTGAACGTGTAAAGGCGGAGCATCAAGTGCCAAAGGGTCCATTACAACCACTTGAGATTCTGGAATGGAAGTGGGAACACATTACTATGGATTTCGTTATGGGTCTTCCCAAGGTTTCTCAAGGCATAGATGCGATTTGGGTTATTGTTGATAGATTAACCAAGTCTGCCCATTTCTTGCCTATACGAGAGACTTATTCCCTTTAATGTCTTGCTAGTATGTACGCGAATGAGATTGTGATATTGCAGGCATGCCAATATCCATAGTTTTGGATCGTGACCCAAGATTCACTTCACGATTTTGGGTTAGCGTGTAGAAAGCTATGGGCACGGATTTATGATTCAGTTCGACATACCATCCTCAAACGAATGGATAATCAGAGAGGACTATTCAAACCCTTGAAGATCTATTAATACTTTGTGTCCTAGATTTTAAAGGAAGTTGGGATAAGTACTTTCCACTGGTGGAATTCTCCTACAATAATAGTTATCAAGCAAGTATAGGCATGGCTCTATTTGAGGCGTTGTATGGACGAAAGTGTCGTTCTCCAGTATGCTAGGACGAGGTGGGAGAAGCAACGTTGTTGGGACCAAAATTAGTACGCATGACTACAGAAAAGATCCAAATAATTCGACAACGTATACAAACCTCACAAGATCAACAAAAGAGTTATGCTGATCTTCATCGAAAGGACGTGGAATTTAATATTGGGGATCATGTACTGTTACGTGTTGCTCCATGGAAGGGAGTTATAAGATTTGGAAAGAGAGGAAAGCTCAATCCAAGATTTGTTGGTCCATTTGAGATTCTTGACCGAATAGGAAATATGGCCTATAGACTCGCATTACCTCCAAGTATGTCTCGTATTCATAATATTTTTCACATATCCATGCTTCGTAAATATGTGAAAGATCCGAACCATATTATTGCGTTAGAACCAGACAAGATAGCCGAAGATTTAACGTACGAAGAGGTACCTGTTAAGATCTTGGATAGGAAAGAGCATGTCCTACGCACCAAGGTTATACCACGAGTTAAGGTTTTGTGGAGGAACCATGCTATTGAAGAAATGACCTGGGAGTTCGAATCGAAAATGAAAGAAAGGTATCCTCACCTTTTCGAAACACCAGGTACGTACGTCAATTTCGAGGATGAAATTTCATAAGGAGGGGAGGTTGTAAGACGCCAACTTATTATAAATAAAATCGAATTTCCTCTAATTATTATTGTGAATAATAAGGTGTTAAATTGATATAATATTTTGGTTATGGGTGAAATGTGCAAATTTTTCAAAATAAGCAAGTGGTTATAATATAATCATTGAATATTGTTGGTGGGGAATATTAGATTGTGCAATACGTAGCGATCATCATTCGTGGGCCCCATAACTGAATAACTATTGGATGAAGAAAATGACAAGTTTGAGTTTTTATAAATAACGGCTTAGTTGTTACTGAATTAACCTTTGTTGGAATACCCGGTGGTTAAAATACGATGTCTGGCGTGGTTGCACGAAGTATTGTTGAATTATTGATTAAATGCGTAAGAAGGCACTACTCAATAATTGTTAAAGTAATTATCGTTCAATATTTTATTTTTATTGATTGATAATTCTTTGCGTTGATATTTTATATTATTGTTGTTTCAATAATTATCACTTTGCATGATGATTTCCCATTATCAGATCAATAATTCATATTATTTAAATAATATTATTAGATAGCATTATTGGCAATGTCTAGAAAGTTTTGTCAAGGAGAGGTTTGGTCACCTAATTGCGCGCCAGTAAGGAGAAATCTTTATTGGAAAGCCCCCTCTTTCCTGGGAACGGCCTGGTTGTCATAATTGTAATTCTGTAATATTATTTGTGAATAATTAATTATTGATTTATATGATAAGCAAATATTTATTTTATGTGGATATAAATGATGGATATATTTATTTTTATGTGGATAAAAATGAAGAAATTAATGCTGAAGTGTTTTATCAGTATTTTGTCGGCGTGGAGGTATTAAAAATCATCCGTTTGTGGATTTTGGATATTTTCTGTTTGGAATTTGGAAAAACTTAAAGCTACAAAGTTGTAGAGAATTCAATATCAGGCAGAATGGACATAAAATTTGTATTTTTCTGATAATCGGGCTATTTTCTATGAATTGTTGAAGTTTCGGATAATAAAATGATTTTTATTAAATTTATGGGTGGGACCCACTTTGGTTTGAAACATGTGGGCTACTGGAATTATTTTCAAAAATGGCATGCTAGTCTTGGTCTTTAGGCATAAGTAGAAATTGATTTAGGAATAATATTATTTTATTATTTTAGTCTCCTATGGTATTCTAGCATTTTCCTATAAATAGACGCTTAGGTTAGAATTGAAAATCACACCAGAAACAAGTTTTCTTTCTCTCTATATTGTCGAGCGTATTTTAGTGAGTATTTTGATACTTCGAGAGTTGCTATTCAGTACATGTTTCTGTCAGCACTATATCCGAAATTCAGTCAGAAGTACGGTTATTTTGAGGTAAGGGATTTTATTTTCTTCGTAAATGATATTATTTCTTTCGATATCATTATGCCAAAATATTGGTTTGAAAATTTTATCAAGTTTGGAACTTTTTTTGTTGGGGTTACTATTCACGTATACGACACTATTCACGAATACGGCACTATTCACCGAAAAAATGAAATTTTCTTCTTTTTGTCCAAGATGTCTATTATGGTTACTATCTTTGATTGTATCCATGTTTTGATCTTTATTCTTGAATTTTGCTTCAAAATTGGTTATTATGGAGTATTATTGATCTTGGATAAACTGTTATACGAATCCCTACTATTTGTCCTTCTGTCTCACTGGATTCGTTTTTTTTAAAATATTTTTCATCATCCTCCGTCCTAAATGATGATATTAATGAATATCTTTGGCCTGTAGTGCAAAGATAAATGATTAACTAATGAATATCTTTGGCCCGTAGTGCAAAGATGAACAGGTGTTGAGATGAACATGACTAACTAGTGATACAAATGAATACCTTTGGCCTGTAGTGCAAAGATGAATATTTGATTAAAGATGTATATTGATTGTTGTTACAGGAATAAAATATTGATGATGGACTTTTAAATCTTATAAGATAGTGGAATTCTTTCTCTACTTGACTCTTCTAATGGATTGCTGTTTCCGCTGCAGTTGTTGATATAAAACTTGTTGTCTATTATATTTTATCAGATTTTTTCTCTGTTGAAGACTAATGATAAATTTTTGTATATTATCTTAGTCATAATATTCTTTACTGGGCTAGTTGAGCTCACCCATTTCCTTTTTGTTCCATTTTTCTTCTCAGGAGGTGAGAACATAGCAGGATCTAGTCGGGGTATGGAGTGATGGTTCTAGAAAGATGTTTTAGCAGTCCTCACTATTTCTGTAAAATAGTGTTTGAATAATTGTAATGGGGACTTATTTGAGTGTGGATATTGTCTAGAAGACAATATTTGTATTTAAACTCACGGTATGTGTTGTCAGTATTTTTTGACAATTGTATTATTGAAGTTGTAGTTTGCTTTATGTACCATGTATTTGGCGACTCAGAATGGGTGTTGTATACCTATTTTGGGGCGCTATAATATATATATATATATATATATATATATATATATATATATATATATATATATATATATATTAAAGAAATAAATGCACTGCATAGAGAGTCTACAGGCTTATGGAACAAAGTTTGACATACAGTTAATATATATAAATGTATATATATATATATATATATATATATATATATATATATATTAAATCAAATAAACGCCGCCAGGAAGTTCAGGCTCAATCGAGGCATAACTTCGATAATGTTAGTAAATATATATGTAAATATATATATATATATATATATATATATATATATATATATATATATATATATATATATATATATATATACAAATGAAATGAAACCACTGGACCGAAGTCCGGGCAAAAGAAAGCAACACGACTCTCAACGTGTAGAAGGGTGTGTGCAGAGATGAAGAGAAACACTCTAAAGTGTGTGAGAAGGTTTACAGTTAACCGCCAAAGAAGACTTCTATATCTTTAGAGTGGATAAACACTGGCTTTTGTTGGTACAAAAAAGGGCTATATATGAGCTCACAGGTGTTTGAAAGAGGAAAGTACACTGCTTGGATTGAGTGCAGACCAAATTGGGCAGGGCTTCCTTGCCGTTTTCTCTTACAAAATGGGCAGCCCAAGCCCTCTATTTATAGGCAATTTAGCCGCAGGTGTAACTGCGGCTCAGCCGCAGGTGTACCAGAGGCAACCCGAGTGGGTCCAATTTTTTCGGGTCGGGTCATCTCAAAGTACATGCACTCAGGCACTGTAATGTCCACTCGAACATTAAGAAGTGCAATCCGGGCATCCGTTTGAGGTATACATGACTTATTTCGGACCACCGTTGTCGAGAGTTGTACGATGGCATGGGATTATAGTTTGTACGAAGTCATTGAAGATGGGACGATGCCCTCCGGTCTTCAAGCTTCAACTTTCATCCGTTACCCCGCACAATAGTCACTCAAGATTGGTTAGTCTTGTGGGACATCGTTGCGTAGAGATGTTGAGACGACGTGGCGTGGCATCGCATTGGCTAGATGACGATGTTGCCCCTCAACGGTGTTATCGCTAGATTAGGCTGATAAAGCAGACGTTGTTCAGACTTTGCTGAGATTGGACTACTGCAATCGTTGAAGGTCCTTGTCATCTTTGAGGTGCGCCTGTCTTTCTGATGTTATATCCAGGTTGGTGCAGTGTATCTCGTTGTGAGCGCCGAGATTGAAGCTAGTTGCATTTGAAACAAGCATTTCTGGGGTTATCGTCGAAACTGCATTCCTTGGGGTTATCACCAAGGTTGGTGGCTATTCCCACGGTTGGGGCTGAGACTGGATACCTCGGGGTTATCTCCAAGATTAATCCATCTTCTCCGGTGTGTGTTCCGGTATTGGATCTGCGCGCCTCGAGGTTATCTCCAACGTTGGAACTGTTACTCCCAGAGTGTGATCCGGGGTTGATGCTGAACTTCCGGTAGTATTCGATATGGATATGGATTGTCTTTCAGGGTTCTCTCTTAAAAGACGAATCTGTTCTCCTGCAATGTTAGTGACAGTAGTACAAAAAATTTCGAGTGTCTACAGATGCCCCTCTTTATCATACTCATGCATGGCGATGCATGGGTAGGATAAAGAATCCTAGACACTTAAAATGCAACAAGACAAATATGGTACTATGGGTAGAAAAATGATGTAAATGCATGATCTTTGGGGATGATTGATTCTTTGGATCCTGTTGCTTATTTGAGGATTAGCAATCTTGACGATTCGATGTGTAAGCCGAATCTGTTAGGATGTTGATGTTCGAGTTATCACCAAATCCCTGTGCCTTCGATTATTACTTGATCCTGAAGATGTACCTCTTATGTGTAAGAGATCAGTGGGGATAAAGCTTGATATATTTAAGGATGTGTATAACATATTCCATCATCTATCCTCTTTGATAACATTGACCTTTCCTGGCTGGTATCGCCAGGACATGTCAAGATTCTGTTGGATTTACTGCCAACAACAAATGCTGTCAGGGATGCCTGACCTTCGTTGACGTGTACTTCACCGACATGTGGATCAACGACAGAAATATCGTGTGGGATATACTGTCAAGGCTGCTTGACCTTCTCTGACGAGTGAATCAATGGCTGAGACTCTGTGATGAGATCGTCAAGGTTGCTTGACCTTCGTTGACGTATGAATCAACAGAACATTGCGTTGTGACCCCCGTCGGGGATCTGCTAGGGAATATGAGTAATCGAGCATGAAATGCTCGAATAGCTTTTGAGCTCTGATAGGTTTAATTGCTATCGGCTGAGATAACGTCAAGGCTGCTTGACCTTCGTTGATATGTGTGTCAACGGCTTGAATGTATGTTGTAATACCCTACCGGGGCTTTATGTTGTAACCCCCGTCGGGGACTCACGTTGTAACCCCCGTCAGGGACTCACGTAGGGTAACGACCCAGAGTTGGCGGCATCGGACCTGTACAAGGTATTGCCGTATGTGATTTGTGACAACTCAGATCATCGACAGGGTATACCTCTTGTTCGGGTGACTACCAATGAGCGATCTACTGACTCAAAATTTTATTTGAGAATACCAGGATTGCATGCAGTTTTGCTCAATTGCGTGGCATTTTTATTCCGGATTTGACTTTTCTAGTCCGCAAGAACTCCTTTGCAACTCGAACTGGACCGAGCCGGAGTGGTGGGACCCACATAGGGGTGCCGCAGGTGAGCCTGTAGCCAATCGTGGATGATAAATTCCAGCAGGTTGGTCTCACAAGTCACCTTCAACTTGTCGCGCGAAGGAAAATCTGTGAGCCTCTTTCAGATCTGTTGAGTTCGGGCTACTTTCTGCAAATTCTGTCACCGTACAAGTGTTCTACACTATCCTGGTAATGTATGCATGTATTTTTTCTAGTTTTTATCCGTTGGATTGTGAGTTATTGCATGAAATACATCTAAACACATAGTAGTGATTATGTATGCACAAATGACTTGATAAAAAATATTCAACATAGTAAATGTTAGTATTAAACCATGCTAAACATAATGATGTGAAAAAATTTAACTTTTGTGATAGTCAAATTGGCACCTTTTTCTGCTATTTTTTGTCATATTTGAGGTCCAATGAGCAAAAGGTAGCAAGACAAAGTACTCCTAGTACTGAGGTTGACCTTATGCATGATGATTTTGATTTTTAATGCATATATTATGTATATGACTTTGGGGCAGGTGTGCTACTGACTGGCCACCAAGACATCCCTATGTGCATGTGGATAGTCCTATTTTCAAAGGGGACTATGGCAAAAAATTTTCAAATGTAGGCATTGGGTAGTCATGCATTTTAACTCTATTATATGTTAAAGTAAATATATGCATGCATATAGTCATATATGCATTTTAGAAAGCTCCAGGTAAGGAAATACCACACCCTTTCTGAGGTGATTTGGAGACTTGTTGTCCAGATATTATGGATCCGGCTCAGCTGAGCAGTTCCTATAGGACCACTTCGGGCGTACGACGGAGGACTTCTGAAGTGCCTCATCCCAGCTCTGTCAGACAACCTCGTCGGTTGGTGGAGGCTGTGATTCGTCCTATCTGGGTAGATGTGCCAGACATTGAGGACGAGGAGGCAGATATTCCGATTGAGGATCCGGCTCCTGCTGCACATGTCCCTCGTAGGGAGCTCCCGAGTATTCAGGTGGAAAAACCAGAGATGCTGGGTGATTTGAACAGACATCCATCGATGTATTTGCATGCTAACGAGGTATGGTGTTAGACCTTGATCTTCCTTCTTTCCTATTGATGAGGATTAAAGGGTTCTGATGTTGATTTGCATTTCATGTAGGTCCAGGGTTTTACATAGCCTCGAGGGAACTGGTTCAGCATTCACTCCATGTACTAGGTGCTTCATCCTGACTATAGAGCGGTAGTGCATGAGTGGGGATTTGGGGCATTCTTCTCCATCCTTCCCCATCGTTGTCCCTGGGGTTACCTCAGGGCATTGTCTGAGCGATGGTTTCATCAGACTCAGTCACTCCATCTGCTGGATTGCGAGGAGATTTATCACAGGTATGGAGTTTGGAGGGGAGCCAGTGCCTTGCATGGAGAATATTACCCCTACTGCCGACAGATCCTTATTAGGAGTTTCGGTGGAGGCACTGAAAGGCAGGACTATCTGTTCAGGTCCTTTGAGCGT
Source organism: Panax quinquefolius (assembly GCA_020205615.1). Classification (NCBI taxonomy): domain Eukaryota; kingdom Viridiplantae; phylum Streptophyta; class Magnoliopsida; order Apiales; family Araliaceae; genus Panax; species Panax quinquefolius. The sequence continues at coordinate 80,439,995 of CM035167.1, read as the reverse complement.
AGATGCTATGAGTGGGCTTTTGAGTGAGCCCATGCCTGATGATGTCAGCTATGAGTGGGCTTTTGAGTGAGCCCATGCCTGATGATGTCAGAATCAGGGATCGCGTTCTTAGGCGATTGTTCCTGATAATCATTCGAGGCTGGTTCATAACAGATAACTCTTCTACGGTATCCTTTGCTTTGATCAGTGCCATACGTGATGTGGACCGTATTGGAGAGTATGATTGGGGCACTTACACCTTTGCCTATTTCCTCCGGGGCATGCGTATGTGCTCACAGGGTTTGACCGAGGCTTGGCTAGGATTTTACCCATTTCTGCTGGTGAGTATTTCTCTTGTCTTTTCCCATTCATAGGTGAAGAGTGTTAACTGATAGCAGATGTTTTGCCATTGTGTTGGCAGTTTTGGGCCTATGAGAGGCTCCCATGCTTGCGTCCTGTGAGTGTGTTAGGTTTAGATACCTATCCAAGAGGACGACGATGACACCATTCTATTTTGTCGAAGGTCCACATGGTGAGGATTCACTCCTTTGCCGCATGCGGTGGAGTTCTTGACTAATACTAATACCATTACATGGATTCCCTATTCAGGGGAACACTTGACCATCGACTTTGAGGATGGACACCCGACTAGAGTCGAATACTTGATTTCCACCAGAAGAGTTCCTCTCTTCATAGATGGAAGCTGAGAGATCTATTTAGGAGAGCGTGCTATTAGGAGCACCAGAGGGGAGATCCGTATACCGATCTTGCCCTCTGTCGAGCGTCGTTGGCACATATCGCGATCACCCATCACCGATATCCCATTGTTGGGGTTGGCGGTTTTTGCATTATCGGAGGGTCCATGTACTCGGGGAGATGTTCGGCGGTGGTGGTCCCCTCGCACTATTGGAGCCCGATCCGTATTTACTCGGTTTATGGGGATATGGTTCCAGGATCCTTGATGATGACGGATTGGATAGCTTGTGTCCGAGATCTGACTCATATGACCCAGATTGATAGCTTGACCCGGCAGTTAGATCATGCACATATATTTATCAGGCATTTGGGCGTAGATCGAAGATAAAGTGAGTCATTCGTTCCTTCGGCTCGGTATTTGGCCCCTCGAGATGACCCATTCGTTTTTTTCGGCGCAGAGATCCTCCTCTTTATATGCCTGACATCCCTGTTGATAGAGATCCAGTGACTCAGGAGGAGTTACATCAGGTGGAAAGGATTGATGATATGGACATCGACACCTTGATCTTCTTCTGATGTGTATTCTCATTATATCTTTTGATAGGCCTCTGTTAGATATTGGGTGGCTGTACCCCATTCTCGCTATATCTTTTGATAGGCCTCTGTTAGTACTAGGGCATCTGTGCCCCATTTCCCTGTATTTGTAGCTGTACAGAGATGATGTATTAGATGATGATATACTTAGGAATGTATGCACAGTTTTTCCATTCCCTATATCACATTGCCATCCATTATCTATTATGCATGTATCATGTTATGCATATGTATGTATGTCCAAATATATTCGGCATTGACCCCTGGATGGTCTTATGACACGGCCCGCACATATAACTTCTTTGACAGTTAGCCGTATAGATCATACCCCACCATCATTGGTGGCCTTGGGTATGCGATCGTGGTATGATAGCATGTCACCACCAGAACGGGGTGGTATGTAGATCGATTCTTTGCTGAAGATACCATGACTTTATTGATGTTTCAAGTTCCGCGAGTTTTGTAGACGGGATCTTTAGAGCATTGGCTACCGGATAGGCGGTATTAGATTTGGTACCCATGAGTTGACTCTACTACGGAGGGTACACGATTGGCGATCTTTGCCTTTATGCAGACCTTGCGTGCTTCGGCTTTGGGAGACATGAGTAGGCGTTTCATGACTCTCTCACGGGATTGCGGTAGCGAGTAGTAGTGAGGATGGTGACATCTAGCCACGTGATATCCCAGCATTTTCTGTACGACAGATTTGGCTCGGAGGATAGCTATTCATGATATTCTGGGGATTTTACCACATCGGAGGACCATTTGCATTTGGCCAGGGTTGATGTACTGTTGCTGTGTGTACTGTCGTATGTCTATATGCCACGATATATGGACGAGATAGACATTGGTGTCATCATGGTTGTGAGAGCTCTTAGAGAGGCTCGTACCATTGTACCTATGATTGTAGCGGAGACCCTGCGGTCAGCATCCTATTGTTGCACTTATCTACTAGGAGTGTTCCTTTGGGAGTTCGATCATCTTCATACGTGTGGTTTATGTCACACTTGAGACCGATTGGTACCCTTAGACGGCATGGATATTGCTTAACCCATGATGTAGCTATGTCATACTCCTTTCAGCCATCAGAGTGTATAGATGCTCTGTCTTGGTCCACATTTTTAGCAGATATCAGAGATCCTTTTAGTATCTTTCCGTGTTCGGGGCTTAGCACACCATACAGCTTCATTACTCACGCTCCGGGCATGTACTACCTCCCTCTGGCTGGTTTGAGAGGTGTGACTACTTATCACCCATTGACCGTGATGTCGCAGTTCAACCAGTTCCAGGATTTCCATCCTTTTGAAGGGGCGATAGGTCAGCGTTCAGCTTCTCGATATCTCTCAGCCGAGGACCGATCCCGTGTCTATGCTTGTTTGGATCAGCGTGAGATAGCTTTTTTTTTTCTATCAGTCATTCAGGTTGCTCTGCAGAGTATTTCGCATGGATGGAGACAGAGATTTTGTCGGCTGCGGTAGTGTCCACAGTACTGGATAATGAGTTAGATGATGTAGAGCCCATAGAGGACATCGATTCCTACATCGAGGAGGAGCCCGCTGCTGGGTTGCCAGCATTTCTTCTGGATTCTCCTATTACCAATACTGTTGTGATTCAGCACTCGACACAGTACTTAGAGCAGAGTCTTCATCTGATGACCTTTGAGAGAGAGATCAGGCTCGATCTATGATGTTTACTGCCCTAGATGGGAGAGACGCATCTCTATTAGAGAGAGACAAGGCATTAGCTCGTAGAGATGCCGCTGTTGTTGAGCGGGATGAGGCTAGATCAGCCAGAGATGCAATGATAGTTGAGCGGGATAGTGTTATATTTGCCCGGGATGTGGCATCACGAGATAATCTTTGCAGTGAGGTCCCTTACCCTTTGGCATGATCGTAGAGATGGCGCATATATTGATGATCATATGGTCACCATGCAAATGGCTGTAGATCTGTTGGGTCGTGTGGATATTCTCGTACCGAAGACCACAACTTCGCCTCCTTCTTCTGAGAGGGATGCCATGTTGGGCTTGTTAGCTCGCATATATACTACGACTTGTAGATGAGCTTGTATTTACCTACACAGACTAGCTTAGCCATTTTGTCATATACGATTTACATTGTATATATATCAAACATCATTATATATATGCAGGAAATATATTTTGGATCACTTCCCTTTTAGATATGCCTTGCTATTTGCTTGATATTTTCCTCTTTGCTTGGGGCTTGTGGTCTTGATGTATTACGAATTCCTCTGGGTGGATGGACATTGAGTTGTCTCTGGATAGTTCGAGAATGGATCATCGATCTATATGTATCCTACCATCTTTGGTGTCTGGGGATTTGGTTTTTGGAAGAAATATGGAGAGGAGTGTGGCTTTCCTCTACGAGATTACCGCACCACGGATGGTGTGAGATACTTCTATTTAGGAGAAGCCTAGTTAATTCCACCTCTTATGGATTGGTGTTGCTCTTCAAGGTATGACCACAGCTTAGATGGTCGCCAAATCTCCTATTTGGGAGGAGTTCAGGTAATTCCATCCCTTTGGTCTGAAGCCAATGAGATGTGGTGGATTGAAGGATGATCCCAGTACCAACTGACAAGGGTTTGTGTTTTGGTAGGGGGTGAGACCGCACCATGAATGGCTACTTACGTACTCCTATTGAAGAGGAGATCAGGTCTGCGTAGTTCGAACCTGGTGTAAGAGGTTCAACGCCGTATATGGCAGAAATGGTGTAGGAATGTTTTTGTTTTTTGTAAGGGTAGAAATGTTTTTGTTGTTTTAATTTTTGTAAGGGTAGAAATATTTTTTTGTTTTTGTTTTATTACGACCGGGCCATGTGACATGGTTGCCTACGTACTCCTATTGAAGAAGAGATAATGTCGACGTAGTTCGCCCCTCAGGGCGAGATGAAAAGCGTAATCCCATGTGCAGGTCAGAGTGCGAGGAGGAGACAATTTAATCCTAGGCTGAGGATAAACTGCAGGTATGAGAAGTTTGATCCCATGTATGGGTAGCCAAACTGAAAGTGCGAGAGGTTCAATCCATGGTGGGATGACCTAAGTTGTAGGAATGCAGAGAATAGCCGGGCTGCTGGCTTGAAATGTATGTTTCCCTGAGGGGCAAAGTGTGAGAAAGTTGTAAGTGGTAAAGGGTTAAAGAACCGGAATGACTGGTTACCTGATGATTCTGCACCAGGGTGTTTACGAATTACTTTAGACATAGTACCGTTTCACGGCGTCTGAGTTGATGAGTTGTGGAAATTCTTCGCCATCCATTTCTTGCAATCTGAGAGCACCTCCTGTCAATACTTCTTTGACAACAAACGGGCCTTCCCAGTTAGGAGCGAATTTTCCCTTAGACTGATCTTGGTTGTCAACAATTTTCTTCAAAACCAAGTCATGTTGTTTAAACCGTCATAGCCGGACTTTTTTCTTGTAGGATCTGGCGATCCTTTGTTGATATAACTGACCATGAAAGATAGCTGCGGTTCGCCTTTCGTCTATTAGAGACAATTGGTGATACATCTTGTACCCATTGGTCTTCATCCGGTGGCGTCAATCAACACTCGAGGATTCCATTTCAATTTCTATGGGGAATCTTTGCTTCCATCCCATAGGTTAATGCGTGAGGGGTTGCCCCGGTGGAAGTGTGCATTGAGGTTACGTAGGCTAACATGAGTAAGAGGCAATAGGTCGAGGCCAATCTTTGTGGTTGGCGGACATCTTTGCATAATCTTCTTGATGTTTTTGTTAGCCGTTTCAACATCACCGTTCAACTTTGGATGATAGATGACAGAGTTAAGATGTTTGATGTGGAATTTACTGCATAATTCCTCCATCATTTTGTTGTTGAGGTTCTTGGCATTGTCTGACACAATCACCTCTGGTTGTCCGTATCGACAAACGACATTGTTTCTGATGAAAGCAATGATGACTTCTTTAGTAACCCTGGGGAAGGAGGCTGCTTCTACCCACTTGGTGAAGTAGTCGATCATGGTGAAGATAAATCGATGACCATTATTGGCTTTAGGCTCGATGGGCCCGATAACGTCCATTCCCCACATTGAGAAGTGCCAAGGTGAACTCGTATTGTGGAGTTCCGTGGAGGGGCGTGTATAGCATTCCCATGAATCGCTTGGCGATAGCATCTCTGGCGTGGTCATTGCAATCAGCTTTGAGAGATAGCCAATAATGTCCCGTCCAGAGGACTTTCTTGACAAGGAGGGAGCCACTCATGTTGGAGCCATAGACTCCACCATGGATTTCATCCATAAGCCTTTTGGCTTGATCTTTGTCTAGACATCTGAGGAGACCTAGTCCTGCATCTCTTTTGTAGAGCGCATCTCCATTCAGGTAGAATTTCATAGCAAGTCGATGGATCCGTCTTTTTTCAGTCGAGCTCGCCTCAGCGGGTGTAGATCCATCTCGTAGATATTCCTTGATATGCCGATACCAAGGATGTTGGATGGGAGGTAACTCATCCGATACTTCTCCAACGTAATTCCCATAGGCTGGGGCCTTGTGCGTGAGGAAATTGTGGCGCTTGGCAAGTGTTCCTTGTCTGATATGCGAATCAAGGAAACCAAAGTTGCTAATGCGTCTGCAAAGTCATTCCTATTACGAGGAATGTGTAGAAAGGAGATTTCTTCGAACTCCAAAACCATCTATAAAACCTGCCGATGGCAAGGCAGCAAATGTAGTTCCTTGGTTTGATAGATTCTGATGGATTGTCTGATTACCAACTCCGAATCTCCAAAGACAGTTAACCGTTTGATGCCCATTGAACGGACAAGTTTTAGCCCCATGAGACAGCCTTCATACTCAGCTGTATTATTGGTGTTGACAAACTGTAATTTGACAACAACGGGATATTGCTTCCCCGTACCAGATACTAGAACTGCTCCAGCTCCAGAACCTTCTATATTAAAAGCTCCATCAAAATACATCTTCCATAATTGGCGCGCATCGTACTAATGGTGTTGCTGCATTGTCATTATTCCTTCATCGGGGAAATATGTTTCCAAGGGTTTGAAATCCCCTGAAGGTGCGACGGCCAGTTGATCCGCAATTCCTTGACCTTTGATGAACTTTTGAGTCACATATACGATGTCAAATTGTTGTAGGATCAATTGCCATACGGACGGTAAACAATTTAACATGGGTTTATTGAACACGTACTTAAGAGGATCCACGCGGGATATGAGATGGGTTGTGTGACCATGGAGGTAATGCTGTAACCTCATGGAAGCCCATGTTAAAGTACAACACGTCTTTTCGATTAGAGTGTACTTGTGTTCACTGCTGCTGAACCTTTTGCTGAGGTAATAGATAGCTCGTTCTTGGCCTCTAACGTCTTTCTGTCCCGGCATGCAGCCCATGGCATTGTCACTTATGGATAGGTACATAAACAGGGGAACATCATCCCTGGGTGGTACCAACACATGAGCTTTGACTAGCTGTTCTTTAATTCTAAGGAAGGCATTCTGACACTCATAATTCCATTTCATGGAGGAGTTCTTCCTTAATAGCTTGAAGATTGGCTCACAGGTTGCCGTGAGTAGGGAGATAAACTTGCTAATGAAGTTGATTCTTCCCAAAAATCCCCGTATTTCCTTTTCTGTCTGAGGAATGGGCATTTCCATGATGGCTTGGATTTTGGCAGGATCCAACTCAATCCCTTTGTGGCTGACTAAAAATCCTAGCAACTTGCTTGATTTAACGCCAAAGGCATACTTGGCTGGATTCAACTTCAAGTTGTACTTACGCAACCTGTTGAATACCTTCTTGAGATGGTCTATATCGTCTCCTCCTTCCGGGATTTGACAATGATGTCATCCACATAGATCTCGATCTCTTTGTGCATTAAGTCATGGAAAAGATCCATCATAGCTCGTTGATAAGTGGCTCCGGCATTGATGAGGCCGAATGACAACCGTCTATAACAAAAGGTTCCCCAGGGCGTGATGAAAGCAGTCTTCTCACAGTCTTCCTCAGCAACCATGATCTGATGATTCCCCGTAAAACAATCAGCAAAGGAGTACATGTCGTATTGCGCAGTATTGTCAATAAGAATGTGGATAAATGGCACGGGAAAGCTATCTTTTAAGTAAGCTTTGTTCAAATCCCGGTAATCCACGCAAACTCGCACCTTCCCTCCAGGTTTAGGCACGGGCACAATGTTGGATATCCACTCAGGATATGTAGACACCATGATGATGCCAGCTTGAAATTGTTTCACAATTTCTTCTTTTACCTTTAAACTCCATTCAGGTTTCAATCGCCTGAGCTTTTGCTTGACTGGCTTAAATACCTCTTTAATGGGAAGGCATTGAAGGACAATGTCAGTGGACAAACCCACCATGTCTTCATGAGACCATGCAAACACATCCTGGAATTGGGTTAGTAGTGTAACCATGTCATTCCGTTGGTTTGGGGTAAGTTCTGAACCAATCTGGATTAACTTAGGGCTTTCTAAGGTTCCGAGATTGAAAGAAGTGGTTTGATCAAGGTTGGGTTTAGGTTTGTCTTTGACCCATTCTTGAATTTTGGGAGGCACCTCAATGTCATCCTGTATATCCATCAAATTTGAATTCATCTCTACATCAAAGGTATAATCCTTGGAGAAGAAGAGGCAATATGTCGGCAAATACATGCACATCTAAATTGAGTCTGAAACAAAATATGCTTTCACTTAGTATATATGAAATGTGTTGATCATACATAGTGTTAGCATATCTTGGCAAAATAAAGCGCTATATAATCTGTACAAAAAAATAGCGGTTATTATATCTCTGAGGGAGGAAAAGAGTTTACGCTTGCTTTACCTATTGACGACCAAGCGAGGAATGTTGTTCCAATTAATGCAAGAGCAAAGTCCGGGTGGGCCATGATGATGGAGTGATTGTCATCATCCTCCCATCCCGAATGATGGCCATAATGTTTGGGCAATCATAAATGCAGGGTGTATCTGTTGGTATGTTCATCATGAGCGATGATGCGTATGCGACATCATTCGGATGACGTCTTGCTTGATTCTTCGTTCCTCTTTTTCCATTGCGGGATTTGGAACAAAGACTCTTTTTCCCTTTCTACGTCTGGGCTTGGGAAATAACATAGTCATTACATTTGTTGGCACATTTTCTGAGGAGGTTGTGCGGACTTCGAGTTTGAAGGCGAAGATGAGCGCCGCATAGTTGAAAGCTAAAGGAATCTGCTGATGCTTATGAGGATTCCTATGACTAGAACTGGTAGAATAGCCTAGCCCAGCTGTTCCAGTTTGCTTGGTTAATCGAATTGGATATTTGATACCTTGGCAATCTTTATCCAACCCTTGTCCCGGCCTTTGACCTAATGACATCATTTCTTGAGTAGCCGACATTACCTCGGCAGAAATCTTGGGTTCGGGCAATGGTGTTCCAATAGTATGGTATTGGATATTGCTTATTTTCAAAACATGAAAACTGACCGGTTCCACATCTGCATTGGCATTGATGAATGGCATGTCTCCATGTTGAAGAATCTCTGGTTCAGCGTTGACCATGACCAGGCTATTGTTGATAATGTATTTCAACTGTTGGTGAAGAGTGGAGGGGACTGCCCCAACCATATGAATCCATGGTCGTCCCAAGAGCAGGTTGTATCCTGACTCTATCTTGAGCACATGGAAAGACACACAGAATGTGTGAGGAACAATTTCGATTGGCAGCTCAATTACTCTGACCTAATTACGATGGGCTCCATCAAAAGCTTTGATGATCGTATGGCTGCTCCGAATTCGGTTGAGATTTATATTCATCTTCACCAAGGTAGCGTACGGACATATATATTCAGAGAGGAACCTCCATCTATTAAGACTCCAGCTACCATATATCCGGAGGACAAGACTGCAATGTGCAACGACTTGCAATGACCGGTCCCTCCGGGTGGTATGTCATCATCGATGAAGGATATCACATTGTTGTTGAAAATGTGATCAACCGAGATGTTGAAATTTTTTCGTATCAAGCGATGTGTGAGATGAAGGCTTCTTCTAAAACCTTCAACAAGACCTTCTGGTGATTCTCGGAAGTTAGGACCAAGTCCAAAATTGATATTTGTTGTGGAGCTTCTTTCAAGCTTAAAACCACCGTGGCTTCGTTATGACCCATAGTGCGGATGAATTTGTCAATCTTCTCCATGGGTATTTTCCCCTTTGATTTGTTGGTAGGCTTCATCACCCGTTGGGGAAGATACAATGGATTTTCCTTCGACACTGTAGCAGTTGTATGTGAGGTGGATCCTTCACCTTCTCCATAATTCCACAGAACTGTGCGTAAGCTAACAATAGGATATTGTGCTCTGCACGACAAGTTGATTGGCTCGGGAGCGGCCACTTTCAAAGGGTTGTTGATTCCCTTGAGTTGAATTATTGGCGTTGTGAGTAATGTGTTAATCCCATCGGTTTCAGTGGATATGACTGTTACCACGCTTTTCCACTTAGTAGGACTGCATTCTCACTTGCACGTAACACGGTATGTCGTAAATCGCTAGCGCGAGGACACCCTTGTCGATTAGATTTTGGATAAGGTGGCGGAGTGCCCAACATTCTTCTATCTTTGTGACCGCGAGGCTGGGAGTGATAATGACGTACTCCATCGAGTTGTACGCATACGAGCGGGGGTTGATTGGAGGTAGAAGGCGATCCTTCCTTCATTGATTAACATATGAAGAATTTCCTCCACAGGTTGGCCCAGATAGGTGAATTCCCTTTTGTTGGCGAAATCCCAACGGGCTTTGGCATTTGCTCTCTTTGTCACTTTGTCTTCCAGCAATTCATATTCTGAAAGCGACAAGGGAATATTCATGACAAGAGGTAGGAGACTTGCATGCTCCTGGCTGATTAATTGACGTGTAACTTGATCTTTGATAAGTCTTGATTACGCGATTGTTTGATTTGTTTACATAGAGCTTTCATTTTTTGTTCCATTGTGAACTGGAACTTGGCATAATCCCATTTGTCATCACCGTCTTTGAGGGTTTGGGAGGATTCACAGTTGAAATTGGAACTCTATCCATTACTCCAATTTATCATGTTAACCTCTTCTTCTTTGTGTTGAGGAAGAGGGTTGTCTTGAACGTGAGCCTGATCTAGTTTACTGACCACGATCTCTCCGTTGTCTATCTGGTCTTGGATCTTGTGTTTCAAGACCCAACAATCCTGAGTATCATGTCCTGGTTCCCTGGCATGATAAGCACATTTCTGAGAAGCATTGAAACCCCGTCCATTAAGGCTAGCTGGTGGAAGAAGATGCGTAATTTTCTTCTATGTTGTCAGAAGCTTAAGAATGTTCTCGAGGGTATCCCCCAAGGGTGTAAACACTCGAGGGCGTTTGACTTCTCCACCTTTTGGTATTGGAGGGTTTACAGACTGTGCTTGAAAGGGAGTGTAGTTTCTCCTTTGAATAGGCATGTTTTGATTGCCTTTTTGCCCCTGTAGTATCAGGGAAACATCTTCCTCTTTCTTTTTATGGACCCTCCGGGGGTTGTTCCCATAATTTCTAGATTGGATGTGATCAGCAACATCTTTGAGTGCAGCTAGGTCTTGAATCTTTTCGGACTTCAAACCCATCTCATCCATCTCCCCATGTTTGACCATTTCAGAAAATGGTTTGCCGATGCCTGCTAAAACTCTCTCATAGAAAGGAGCTTCTTGTATGTCTATGAAAGTCATGACCATCTCTGATTCCGTCATGGAAGGACTAACTTGGGCAGCCAGCCGTCTCCACCTCTGAGCATACTCTCTGAAAGACTCGTTAGACTGTTTCTTGATCTTGGTAATTTGATACCGATCAGGAGCCATCTGAGTTTGAAAGCTGTATTGAGTGAGGAAAGCATGTGCTAGCTATTCCCAGCTATGGGTCTTTGAATTGTCTAATCTTGTGTACCACGACCGGGCTTCTCCAGTTAGACTCTTTTAGAACAATTGCATTCTAAGCTTTTCGTCCTCTGCATAAGATCCAAGTTCCCCGATAAACACCTTTAAATGTGTGTAAGGATCTCCTAACCCGTCATATTTTTCAAAGTTAGGAGTTTTAAATTTTTCTGGATAATGAACACCAGGAAAATTGCAAAGATCAGCAAATGAAACACTCCCATGTGTTCCAATTCCTTTGATAGAGCGAAGGGTCTCTTCCATTTGAAGGACTTTCTTTTTGATGTCACCAGTGTCTGGATCTCCAGTGGGATAGGCAGCATCATGAGTTTTATTGGTCGTATCCAACGACAGTTCAGGTATTGTAATGACCTGGGTTCCTCCTTGTGTGTAGGATTCAGCATGTACGGGTATTTTCTGACCTTGTGTAGACTGGTGTAATTCTTTGAGTAAAACAGCCAAATCTGTAATTTGTTTGCTTAATCCGTCGAATTCTTCGCTAGAAACTGGATTAAGTTTAGTCTGGTCGGATGACGACATGATTGACTGTAGGCTTGTTGCCTTTTTGGACTTTGACCAGGTAGTAGGTCCGATTGGTTCCCTGCGAAAGACTTCCATAGTTTAGTCCTTAGGGAATGTGTATAATAACATGCTATGTGATGTGTTCATTTTAGGAATTTTATCCTGCAAAACGGATGTCAGCTGTTTGTAGCATATTAATAATATGTATGTGTACACATTTCTTCATATTTCTCATTACATGGAGATAGATATGGAATGTAATTATAAATATTTGTGTTTACAAGTAATTTGAAATGAGAGCATGAAGAGACTTTCCTCCATTTTGGGTTTATCATAGGCTGACCTATCTTAGGTTACTCTCGCGGCTTTTTGGCATGAAGGTTCCGAAATCATCGCAATCTACTTGACGAGAAGTTAATTCGGTCTTTCAACTGGAGCGAATTTGGGTGGTTCCTTTCCTGAGCCTCGGAGAATTAGTCTTCTCACGAGTCCAGTAATCAAACACCGACGGGATAGCCTCCTGGTGGCGGGACCACACAACATACATTCACATACATCGCGTCTCACCGTATGAAAAATGATGACATGTGCGAAGCACTAATATCAAGCAAATATGGTGCGAAGCACTAATATCCTAGCGATTATGGTGCGAAGCACTAAGTGCATTAAGGAAATGCATTTACACATTCACATAAATCATCATAAATGTAAATGTTTTGAAACATCCACACATAGCGGATAATAGTTTTGAAAAGATTGAAATTTTTAATGTCACTTAAGTTACTCTCTTTGGTGTTCTCATTTTAGGTGAGATTTGTTTGAAAAACAAGTGAAAAAGGTCCGACATGTATAATGTCGACGATGGGCTGATTAAGAGTCGCCAGTTGGTTTTTAAATGGTTGTACCAACACAACCGAGAAAAGGTTTGCACATTGACCCGGTGATGTGACCTTTGCTAAGCGAATTCGGTGAAAGCAAGAGATTCATTAGGGTCAGGGGACTTGGTTATGCGGAGGGAAGGTGTTAGGCACCCCAGACATCATGTTACCACGGTGACCGCCTCTTTTCAAGAAACTATTATCTGAATGTGTGTGTGTGTGGGTCGATGTGCAGTTATTTGGAAGTAGTGCAAGGCCTCGTTCGAACCTATATACACAGAGTTTGAATTTATGTAAAATTCAGATTTTTAAGCAAGATATGGTAGTGATGTTTTATAAAAGAGGTTTTCAAACCACGATGCTCGATAGTAATTGAGACCTTTTACACTCCCATTTTATTAAGTGTTCGGTTTGCTTGATTTTATTTTAACAGATGCGAGGCATCCGTACGAAAATAATGTACAAAATAATGCCGACTTCCTCGTGGGTATGGAAACCATCTGAGGAAATTCAGACACCACAAAATAATTTACAAAGTCGCTTATGACTAAAAATGTCCATCACGGAGGCGAATCTAGATCGATGGGTGAATTTGAATCTGTGATCACATGATTCCTAGGCGCACATGATACCGCAATTTGTATGAAAGCAGTAAGTAGGTATATATATAAAAGCTGTAAATATATATATACAGATAGGATCACCAACCACGAAGCACCTCCATGGGGGATTAGAAAAGTAAATAAAGCTGTAAAAAGCTATCAACCGTCACGGAGGAAACTCCAGGCGGGACAAAACGTAAATGAAGTCATAAATACTATCAGCCCGCCACGAAGGAAACTCGAAAGGGACAAAATGTAAATAAAGCTGTAAAAGCGATCAAGCGCCACCGATGTAAAAGCAATAAACGCATTCTAGGATGTAAAATCAAGCTCATCGAACAAAGTTCGACTACGATTATATATATATAAATGTATATATATATTAAAGTAGTAAACGCACTAGATATAAAATCTAGGCTCATCGAACAAAGTTTGACACACAGTTATATATATATATATATATATATATATATATATATATTAAAGCAATAAAACGCACTGAATAAAATCTAGGCTCATCGAACAAAGTTCAAACACACGGTTAATATATATAAATATATATATATATATATATATATATATATATATATATATATATATTAAAGCAAATAAACGCTCCGGCATGGAAGTTCAGGCTCATCGAACAAAGTTTCGACACACGATTAATATATATAAATGTATATATATATATATATATATATATATATTAAAGCAAATAAACACTCAGGGCCAGAAGTTCAGGCTCAATCGAGGCATAACTCGATAATGTTAGTCAATATATATATATATATATATATATATATATATATATATATCTGATGAAATGAAACCACGGATAGAAGTGCAGGTAAAAGCAAACAACGACTCTCAGCGTGTAGAAGGGTGTGTGCAGAGATGAAGAGAAAGACTCTAAAGTGTGTGAGAAGGCTTATAGTTGACTGCCAAAGAAGACTTCTATATCTTTAGAGTGGATAAACACTGGCTTTTGTAGGTACAAAAAGGGCTATATATGAGATCACATGTGTTTGAAAGAGGAAAGTACACTGCTTGGAGTGAGTGCAGACCAAATTGGGCAGGGCTTCCTCGCCGTTTTCTCTTGCAAAATGGGTGCCCAAGCCCTCTATTTATAGGCAATTTAATTTGTAGGTGTACTGCTAATTTGAGCATGCAAGTGTACCAGAGGCAACCCGGGTGGGCTCGAGTTTTTCAGGTAGGGTCGTCTCGAAGTACGTGTACTCAGGCACTGTAATGTCCACTCGAACTTTTAGAAGTGCAATCTGGGCATCCGTTTGAGGTATACGGGACCTATTTCGGACCGCCGTTATCGAGAGTTGTACAATGGCATGGGATTAGAGTTTGTACGAAGTCATTGAAGATGGGACGATGCCCTCCGGGCTTCAAGCTTCAACTTTCATCCGTTAGCCCGCACAATAGTCACTCGGGATTGGTTAGTCTTATGGGACATTGTTGCGTAGAGATGTTGAGACGACGTGGCGCGACATCGCATTGCCTAGATGACGATGTTGCCCCTCACCGGTGTTATCGCGGATTGAATTTGATAAAGAAACGCGTTGCTCGAGACTTATTTGAGATTAGGCTCTACGCAATTATTGAAGGTCCTTGTCATCTTTGAGGTGCGCCTGTCTTCCCGATGTTATCGCCGGGTTGGTGCAGTGTATCTCATTGTGAGCGCCGAGATTGAAGCTGGTTGCATTTGAAACAAGCATTTTCGGGGTTATCATCGGAACTGCATTCATTGGGGTTATCACCAAGGTTGGTGGCTATTCCTATGGTTGGGACTGAGGCTGGATACCTCAGGGTTATCTCTGAGATTAATCGGTCTTCTCCGGTGTGTGTTCTGGTATTGGATCTGCACGCCTCGGGGTTATCTCCAAGGTTAGAACTGTTACTCCCAGAGTGTGATCCGAGGTTGATGCTGAACTTCCGGTAGTATCCGGTATGGATATGGATTGTCTTTCAGGGTTCTTTCTTAAAATACGAATCTTTCCTCCTGCAATGTTAGTGACAGTAGTACAAAAAATTTTGAGTGTCTACAGAAAATTTCGAGTGTCTACATATAGTCCGTTGAGGATTCCGTTATTTGGTGATTTTATCATACTACTTCATACCATAGTGGGCTGACGATCCTTAGATCACATACAACACTAGGTAATACTGCATTGATGACTCCATCATTTTTATCATCTTTGCAGCAGGTTACATGATGCATTAATGATATAAAATACATTTTGATATATTGAAAATCATTTTTGTCTAGCCGAAGCAATTAGCATAGACATACGAATAATAGTATTGTTGTTAAAACTCATTGGTTCCATCAGTTGATCCAATATTTTTCAAGAAAATAGAAGTGTAAACATCAGCACGAAGTCAATAAATTTCGAAAGTCTAGCATAGCTAGTAGATTTAGAATAACTATGCTTCCACCATCAACTCCACTTTCTATAATGATCCATTGCTTAATAGGTCTATCTATTTCTATCATCCTCAATAATCCATTCACACTTATCTATACCCAGTTTGTCAAACTTACCACACATTATGAGTTCAGGAACTTGCCACAATCAAATGAGTTTAAGAACTTATCCTAGTTAGACAATAGGTGTCCATTCGCTGAGGGGTTCAAAAACATACCATATAATAATGAGTCACGAACCTACCATAAGTATGAGTTTTAAGAACTCGCACTTAACCTTATAATATTCTCTAACTATACTCTACCTATCTGTTATACACATGAGAAAAGAATCACATTCTCAACAGGCATATAGCAAATAGCGTGACACAAACATTCCAATGATTATCAATGTGATAAATTGAGTACACGCACAAAACCCTCACCCATACAAAGGTTTGTACAACTTAGCCACCACCTGAGTCCTCAATTGAAATCCCTCCTAACTCTATCTTGCTTATAACTTGCTCTTTGCTCGATACGAATTCCTCGTATCACATTATCTATAACTCCTCATGAGTTTATCTTGTACTATCATAGTACATTATCTTCATAGCATCAAGCTATAATCATTCAACCATTACAAACCATCTTCCTTTTATAACTTAAACAGATCATGTCGTGATCTTATTCTATAATCATCTCCCTTAAAATTCTTTTGTTAACTCGTGATTGTTTTATTTTATGATCCTCATTCTTTCCCTTTTTCATCATTTATGACATTATTCGTTATCTTGGCTATTGGAGTTAGGAAACTCCCATTTTTTATCTTTATATCTCTTCAAGATTCTTCTTTGAATCTTCTTGTTTATATAACAATTCTTCCTTTAAGAATTTCTAACTTCATTTACATCGCTCAAAATTTTATTCAAGTTCTAAACTCTCGTCATACGTGTCCATTTCTATACTTGGTACACATCGAGTCTCTAACAGTTTCAATATGGTACGCTGAGTGGTTTCCCACAAACAACCAACAAACTAGGTTCCGAGTTACTAGTTCGTATATACCTCCGCTCTATGAAGGAATCGTTTAGCCCAGATACCATACATCAACAACTAAAGAGTAAAATTGCACCATATTTAGATATAACTCTCTATTCTTAACTTCTTTATCATTCTCTTCTTATAGACATTGTCTATTTATTATCACCTTACATCCTTATTATTGGAGTTGGGTAACCCCACATTCATATTCCTTATAACTCTGTGAGATTCTTCTTTGAATCCTCTTTCGCATGTTTTAAATCCCTTCTTTAAAAATTTCTTAAATTACTTCTTATAAATCAAACTCTATTTGAGCTTATTCTTTCATTATCTTCACCTCTCTTCTCTAAGGTTATAGCCTAAGGTACTCCTACCTAAGGTTTATAACCTATAGCTTTGATACCAATTGTAACGACCCCAAAATTCATACCATTTAAATCTCAACTTTGGTCGTTAACCATACATTAAATCTCTAATTTTACATCATTATTCGATATTAAAAACACTAAATTTGCGGAATATTTAAAACGTTTATACATTTCTTTCTTTCTTGCCCTGAATCGCAACCTTTACATTACATCTCTTTGATTCCATCTTATATCATGAATCGTTACAACAAAATGACTATACAAAGTCTTACATCATAAATAGATATCCATATACACCGGATAGCTCAATTTATAATTCAACATGTTACATTCAAAATCTTACACACATTTCTCATAAAACATAAGTAATCTTCGTGAATATAGATCTCTATAACTCACTTAGCACATATCCTTACCTTAATTTCTTGACCTGCAAAAGTGGTTATTTGACAGGTTGAGCTCGACATCCTAGAAAAATCTAACAGTTTTCATGCATCACATAACACATCATAATATGCTAAACATACATATCATAATAATTAAAGTAACATGGCATACATACTTTTAATTCATATAGCAAATATAAAGATTGAGTTCCTTACTCAATCCTCCTTATTTAACCAAAACAATGCAGTCATAAATTAACTTTAACATTTCATGATTTCAACATGTATAACGTATTATGCAATTTAAAACAGTTCATCAAGTCCACGTAACAAATAGGAACCGAAAGACTTGCCTTAATCGTTGTTTACCAATAACAGTTTAACAACTTACAGATATCTGCACTTCATGTGCCCTACACAATTATATAATCATTCACATTAACCATTAGTCACATAGCAACGCATAGTAGTTGTAATGTAAACTTTACTCTACGTCTCATAACCCTTCCTATCTTAAATACACATTGTTCAACTTAATTGTGTTAACTTTCAACTTATATCTCACTATATTTCATATTCGCAGTTCATTCAAGTGCTTAAGTCTTGCTAGGACTACTTATTGGTTTTATATTAAACCTATTTCATATCCTATCATATTCATTTCAATTGAATTGAAAAACTTTTTAAGTTCATTAACACATGGCATGGCGTTTCGACGTTCATTCGTCACACGCCCGATTTGCTTCTCTTGTGTATGCTTACTATGCTTCTATAACTTATCTAATACATTATTTATTAATGTTAAGCATCATTATATTTACTAATATTCAATTTTTGTAACTTAGGACATCATCTTTTATTGTCAGGAGCACTACACATGCTTATGTGCATGCCTGACGCCCTCCGATTGCCCTAAAAAACAAAACAGTCATAAACAAGCACTACACATGCATAGGTCTACTTGTTCTCGTTCCGGATCATCTTGAATCACCTCAATCGGAGTTCGTATGAGAAAGTTATGGTTGTTTTACTACAAGAAGTCAAAATTGTCCGACTCAGACTACAATTTTGAGTCAGCGCGAGGACTAAGCTAGCCTTGATGGGCACGGGGCATGAACTTTGGCTTTGGTGAATTTCAATTGAGGCGCTAAATTTCAATTATTTGGGCACCTGAAACTTTAGAACCCAACCACGGGAGAACAGAACAACTAATTTTTTGTCTATTTAACACTGCTAACATCTAAATTAACATGCTAACTTATATAAATTACACATATACACACTATCCAACATGCATATACTAGTTTAAACCACTAAACAATAATTTTTGAAAGCTTAAATCATTGTACGCACTGTTTTAAAAACCAAAACTCCATTATTGACAGTTATTTAACACAGTGAACACTGTCATACAAATTTGATTCCAAATTTAATTACTTTAAACTTTGATTCTCTGTAATTCATACCCAATTAACCATTTGCAATTCAATTTCACAATTTCACAATTAACAAATACTAATTTTGATATTTCTACAAACCACGTTCATACGTGAATGTTTACTGTAAAAACTAATTCCTTTTCTTTAACACGTAATTAGCATACAATCTTGTCTATATGTATTAAACATACAATCACATATCTATATATGTTAGTATAACAATTACAAAAACATGGTTTACAAGAATTTTGTAAAAAACCTTATACATAGTGAAAAAGAAGAACACATAGATATATTATAACGTAAAACATATATGAGTATCTAATATTAAGGTCATAGACATACCTTGTGTTGTTAAGAAATCTTGTTAAACACTTAGACAGCTTGAAGAACTCAGCGTTTCTCTAGAATCCCAACCTTTTCTCTCTTGACTTCCTCTGACAATTCTCTCTAAAACCCTTTGTAACTTTTTCTCTTTTCTTTTCTCAGTATTACAGTGAAGCTACTAAGCGTAAACTAACTCATAGGCTAGCCAACATAAATAATAATAATACACCTACTAATGACCTTATTAAGAATAGCGAGGTTACAAACATATAACGTATAACTTGTATTTATATTTTATTGATTTATTTTATGTATTAATCTATATTATTATAATTTAAAATTCAAAAAAGAAATCCAAAAGCCATAGGGCTTTGTTTGGCAAACTAATTCAAAACTACTTTAATTTATTTTAATAACTACTTATAATATAGCTATTTGTCACACTTCTAATTAATTAAGTTTTCATACTTAATTTAATTAACTCTAATAACAATTCATTAAATAATATAATAATTTATTTAATCATTATAAACTCTCTAACTTAATTATTAAATTAAATTAGAATATTATCTCATAATAATTAATTTCCTTAACTCATTAATTATTTATCAAACAAATAATTAACCAAATTAAATCGAATCAATTAAACAAATATTTATTCAACGATAAACACATCCATTAAATATTTATATAATTCAATAAATATTTAAATATTATAATTAAAAATCTGGATTATTACAGTTTCGCAATATGAGGCTAAGTTTGTGGAGTTATCCCAGTTTGTATCCCATTTGGTTGATAATGATGAGAGAATGACGCGAATGTTTCTGCGAGGTTTGAAACCCGAAATACGTCAATACCTCATTTCTCACAAACTATGCTTGTATTCAGATGTTGTGAATAGGGCTCAGTTATTGGAGCGCGAGAATGAGTCAACCCAACTACAGGAGTTGTTAGACATCAGTTTCATTCGTCCTAGTATGTCTCCTTGGGGTGCTCCTGTTCTATTCGTAAAGAAGAAAGATGGAAGTATGCAATTTTGCATTGACTATCGGGAGTTGAATCATGTCACCATCAAAAATAGGTGCCCGTTGTCTCACATTGATGATCTGGTTGACCAGTTAGAAGGTGCCAAATTCTTTTCAAAGAACGATATTCGTTCCGGATATCATCAGTCAAATATTAAAATTGATGACATTCCAAAGACTGCTTTCAGAACTCGGTACGAGCATTACGAATTCCTAGTCATGTCTTTTGGATTAACTAATGCTCCTGCTGCCTTCATGAATATGATGAACCGAGTATTTGGATCATTTTGTGGTTGTCTTTATTGATGACATCCTCATATACTCCAAAAGTCATGAAGATCATGGGCAACACTTGAGGCTGATACTCCAAAAGCTTCGTGAGAACAAGTTATTTGCCAAGTTGAGGAAATGCGAGTTCTGGCTTGAGGAAGTATCATTCCTTGGGCACATGATATCAAATCACAAAATATCTGTTGACCCAGCGAAGATTGAAGCAATACAAAGCTGGGAGCAACCTAAGTTAGTGACCGAAGTACAAAGCTTTCTGGGCTTAGCTGGTTATTATCAGAGATTCGTGGAAGAATTTTCTCGAATCGCTAATCCATTAACTCAACTGACTCGAAAAGATACAAAATTCGGTTGGAGCGAGGAATGTGAGAAGAGTTTTCAAGAACTCAAGAGGAGACTCATTTTAGCACCTGTTCTGACAATACAATTTGGTTCGGAGGAATTTGTCATCTACAATGATTCTTCAGGCAGAGGGTTAGGGTTTTTTCTCATGCAACATGGGAAAGTCATAGCCTATGCCTCTCGACAACTCAAAGAATATGAGGTATTGACGTATTTCGGGTTGGCAGTAGTTGTTTTTGCACTTAAAATCTGGAGACATTACCTGTATGGGGAGAAAGTGGAGATCTATATGGATCATAAAAGCCTCAAATATTTCTTCACCCAAAAGGAACTAAACATGCGGCAACGACGTTGGCTCGAGCTATTAAAAAATTACGATCATACTATTCAATACCATCCTGGATAAGTGAACATGGTAGCTGACGCATTGAGTAGAAGATCATATGCGGGTACGAGTGCGTTATTGGCAACGCAAAGGCCCATTTTGTATGACTTACAGAGGATAGAGATAGAGTTAAAGACTCCAGGTGTGACAACCGAGATTTTGTAATTAATTTTAATATTTATTGGATTGAATAAATATTTATCGATGAATTAATTATTAGACTAAATAATTAATTGATGGAATTGTGGTAGATTAATTTAATTATATGTGTTATATTTATTAAATTAATTTTTATTATCGAAGTATGTGATTATGTGAGCTTATTGTATTAAAAGAAATATTTAATAAGCCTATTGGTATTTTAATTAATTTATTAATTAATTAGAGATTTAATAATTTAACATTATTAATGAATGAGAAATTTAATTATGTGTCTACGTGAATTTATGAGAAATTATTACATTTTTTAAAAGTAATTAAATAAAATATTTGATTTATTTTATAAGGAGTGTGACATTTTCAAACTATATTGATAAGTTTTATTAAATTAAAGGAGTTTTGAAATCTATTATGCTAGCCAAACAAGGCCCTAGGAGAAGTTAATAACAGTTACCCATGACTGGGTAACTGACCATCATCACGTTAGTTTTTATACACCTCTAGCGTATTATGTTGTTTCATGTATGCTAAGTTGAGAGCTCAGAGATAATTCAGAGAGAAAAGTTAAGAAATTTGTGTGTGTAATTGAAGAAGAGTTTGAGAAGGGTTTCAATTCATCTCCTACATTACACTCTACGCTCTGGGTAATTCTCTTCAACTCAATTCATATTTTAAAATTTTCATGAATATGGCTTAAAGTCTTCTATAAAGTTTCTGTAGTTGGAAAGGGTAACAATTATGTGACTATATGTAATAATTCGAGTAGTATAACATGTTTTATATATATATATATATATTACATGATTCCATATCACCAGTTTCATGAAAATATGTCGTATATGTTGATCAAAACTTACAAAGTATGGGTTTTGGCCATATGGCCCTTATACATAACTTTAATATGTGAACCATAAATTTTTGTACAATATTTCCACTTATATGTGATTATGCATGCTAAAACGAACAAAACGAAACTTGAATGGTTGGATTTGGTCTTATAACGAATCCGTAGTATTCAATTCTATGTTTTTGTTCAAAAACCTTCAAGGACATCAAGAACAGTATAATTTGCATGTGGAATTCTGTAATTATATGTTTTAATGGGTTAAAATCACTCTATAAGTGTTGGGTAATGATTATGTATGAATTCTAGCATGTGGGTATGTTTAATTTGGTGAATTTAATGACCATATAGTGTTTATTTCTTTCGATTACGTGTTCTTCGTGAATCGGAAATCAAAAAGCTGGAGTGTCGTATTTGTGGGCGCCAACTCAAAATACAATCCAGCGCTCTGCGCTAGAGACCAAACAATAGCTAAGACCCAAAGACCCGATCTGCAGTGGTCTTGCTTGGTATACCACTTAGCAGAATGTCCAGAAAATATTTTTTAAGTGTTCAAGTATAGAAATGTGATAGCAACTTAGTCTAATGATCATAAAAACTTGTTAGCCATATAATGAGGTGTTAAAATAAATTCTTAACACGTCCATAACACAATTATGTGTGAATTAATTGATTGAATGCATGGTTAACTTATTGTTCGTGAAGTCTTAATTTTTTACAATAAGTGTAGTAACTGACTAAGTATAGTCATGAATTCGAGTTAGACAAAGAGTAAACTTATGATGTTTAGTACGTTATTATTGACTGGTATTGTGAACGTAATTGATATGTAGGATTTAAATCAAAGAACGAGTTTAGTTAAAGTGTAATCTACGCACGAGGCAAGTTTCCTACCCCTACTTGTTATCATTGTTCAAGTTTATTATTTACCTTGAGTAAATTCTCATTACTATTATTCAAGTTTGAATTGTTATATTAAAGATTGATTATCCTTTCAAAGTATGAATTTGTTATACAATATTTGTTCTATTGTATACTTCTTGAGATTATTATTCAATTTGAATATAATTATTGTTGAACCTTGTTAGACTAGTGAACCTTATTGATTCGACTAGTCCATAGTTGATGAACGTTCTAAATTTCAGAACCCTTATTGAATTATCCAAACCAAACTTCCTTTGGTGCAGACTCGAATGTCAAACTGAGATGAACAACCCTGCAAAGGGATTTACTTATACGTTAACGTTAAGATATTGTGCACAGTATGGTACTAAGGGCTGATCCCCCTAAGTACAAGAAGAAGAGTCCATAGTCTTATGACTGTTAAAGGTTTCAAGTATAACCCTTGATATCCTAGGACATAGTTCAAGGTCTTATGACCCTCAGAAATCTTTTGATTCTTGTTATTCATTCTTGATTCAAAAGTTGAGCTTTTATTTCAGAAGTCTTTGATTTATTCGCATGTTATTATTTCATTATTATATTGTTATACTTGTTGGCAATGATGCTCACTCTTGCGTAATAATAACATTGCAGTTAAGAACGAAAGAGTAGACGAACCTTCCACTAGTAAAGGCAAGGGCAAGCTTAGCAAGTAATGAAGACTGATTATTTATGTGATGTAATTACAATTGATGTTACTAAGACTTATTTGTTTATATTTCCGCACAGATGATTTAAAGTTAGTGTAACTTGGGATTTATTTATTATGTAGTTGATGTAACCCCATAAGGGGTGATTTATTATTATTTCTATCTATTGCATGGTTTGCATTTATTTATGGGCAGATAGATGGATGATATTTGTACAGTGAACACCAAATCCTGTGGAAATGGAAGTACCGGATTTGGGGGTGTCACAGGTTGGTATCAAAAATGTAGGTTATGAACCTTAGGTGGGGGAACAACCTTAGGTAGTAGCCTTATAGGAAGAACATAGTGATGGAAAACTCTTATCGAGTTCTAAGAAATGAATTTCTTTAATTCATTGAAGATAATAAAAGACTTTATATGCTTATGTGTTAATCTATGTGTTCGCTAGCACGGATTAGTAACTAAAACTTAAAATTTTGTTGTCAGGATGTCAGATGTTGGAGGAACTAGTCGAGGCGGGAGGAGGAACCACGAGTACCTCTGATCAACAGAGGAGGAGGAGCCAGAGACATTCATGTCGTTAGGGAACAGCTGGTACAGAGGGAGTCATCTCCATTGATCACCGTTGTTGGTCAGGAGCATGAACCTGAGACTGATCCTGAGGAGGATCCTGAGGAGGAATTTGACGAGGAAGAAGAAGGAAATGAGTTTCCACAGCACTCCATTGATGCTGAGATGTACTACACATTATACGACCATAACGTGGACTTAGGAGATGAGGTGCAGTGTGACGCCCCCAAAATCAGTATACATTAACTATTCTGAGTCGCCAAAAACATGGTACAAAATTCAAATACAACTTAATTATACAACAGTCGTGTAAAATATGACTAAACATATGCTATGAGTTTTAATACAAATATTGTCATCTAGACAATATACAAACTCAATGGGGTCCTCATTACATTTATTATCACACTATTTCATAGAATATTGAGGACTACTAATGCTATTATCTGGACCATCACTCTGTTCCCCGACTAGTCTCTGCTACGTTCTCATTTCCTGAAGAGAACAATGAAAACAAATGGTTGAGCTCAACTAGCCCAGTAAGAAATATTATGACTAAGATAATGTTGAATAAATTATCATTAGCCTTCAACAGTGTTTAACTGATAAAATATAACAAACATCAAGTTTAACTGCAGCGGAACAAGCAATCCATTAGAAGAGTTAAGTAGAGAATAAAATCTACTATCTTCTATGATTTAAAAGGTTTTCATGACTTTTATCATTTGAGACTCGGCTTAAATAATCCACATCATCCCCTGCACTATGGCAAGGATATTTATTAGTATCACAACCACATATTATCCATGCACCTGACCAAGGATATTCGTGTATTCATCAATGGTCATGATCATGCAAACAACTCGTCCATCAATGCACTACGGTTGATGAGGACTTTTTCCACATCATTTGTAACATTACGGTCATAATTACACCGAATAATCCCTGGTCATAATCATACCAAGTCCATCTATGCACTACAGGCCACAGATGACTTTCAATATAATATAAACATGAGGATGATAACAATGATATAAGAATTCAATAAAATAAGTTCAAGAATTAATTTTTCCAGGAACTAATAATGTCCAAATTGTCAACATTATACTTCTTTGTAGAGTAACACTCAAGAATGCTCAGAAGAGTATTTCCATGAAAAGATACTGGATGAAGTGAAAATATCAAGGATATTCCACTAATTTCTTGGAGTATAGAAGTCAAAACTTTAACCAACTGAGTATAATAAAGAATGGAATAACAAAAGAAATCACCAGGCATGTGATAGACCGCACAGACAGGTTATTCCAACAAAATAATAAATAATGGAACCGGTAAATGCGTAAATGCCGCAAGCGGGATATTCAACAGAATAATAAATAATGGAACGGTCGTGCGTAAGAAAAACGCACGGGATGATGTTCAACAGAATAATAAACAACAGAACCAGGTCATGCGTAAATCACAGACAGGATGTTCCAACATAATGATAAAGAACAGAATAATAACAGAAATCACCATGCATGCGGTACTTCGCATAGACAGGTTATTCCAACATAATGATAAAGAATGAAATAATAGAAGAATTTCACCAAGCATAGGGTAGCCCGCGTATACAGGTTATTCCAACAGAATAATAAAGAATGGAATAACAGAAGTTCTCTTCATGAATACAAAAGAAATTATACCCCTACCTTAGAAAGAAGAGTACTGGATATAGAAGTAGTGAAGTAGCAGAACACATTTCTTCTTTCTCTCTATAGATTCTCTCTCTAGAGTTTTAGTGAATTCGTAAGAAATAATGAAGGAATGAGCTTCTATTTATAGAAGAATGGACTATATAGTAACTAATTCATGAACGATCTAGATTGATTTACTTTAAACGGAAGGTCCAGATTGGTTTACAATAAAACATAATATATTCTATTTATAATATAATAAAACGAATAACTTTATAAAAGTATTCTATTTTATATAAAAAGATTTTACTATACAAACACTATGAATAATAAAATATAATATATTCTAATTATTGTCTAATAAAACAGATAACTTTATAAAAGTATTCGGTTTTATATAAAAAGATTTTACTATTAGTCTAATAAAACGAATAACTTTATAAAAGTATTCTGTTTTATATAAAATACTTTTCTGTTTTATTACATTAATAATACTAATAAAACAAAACTCATCATCATTATTATAATTCACAATATTAATCGACCAGGTCATTCCCAGGAAAGAGGGGGCATTCCAATAAGGATTTCTCCCCATTGGCGCGCAATTAGGTGACCAAACTTCTCATTGATATAACTTCTAGACATCGTTAATATTGCAAATAATAATATTAATAACTTTTTCATCTCAATTATTGATTATAAAATATTGACAATAATTGAATCAAATAACGTGAGATACTATGCAGCAATTACTGCATAGTATTAATATTAATAATATTATTAACTTTGTCCTCTCTGTCTGCCCGTTCGTCTGAGGATGATATGTTGAGCTAAATCGTAAATCTGTGCCCATAGCTTTCTGCAAACTAACCCAAAATTATTAGGTGAATCTTGGGTCTCGATCAGAAACTATGGATACTGGCATACCATGCAGTCATACAATCTCGTTTATGTACATAAGAGCAAGACGTTTAAGTGTATAAGTTTCTCGAATCGGTAAGAAATGAGCTGGCTTGGTCAATCTAACAACAATGACCCAAATCACATCTATACCTTGAGAAACCTTAGGAAGACCGGTAACGAAATCCATGGTAATGTGCTCCCACTTCCATTCTGGAATTTTAAGTGGTTGCAATGGACCTTTTGGTACTTGATGCTACTCTTTAACTTGTTGACAAGTTAGACACCTTGAGATAAACAGCGCTATCCCTCTCTTCATATTGCTCCACCAAAATGTTTAACGAATATCATGATACATTTTGGTACTCCCAAGATGGATTTTAAACGATGTGTTGTGCGCCTCCATCATGATTTTATACTTTAAATCAGGGTCGTTAGGAACACAAAGTCTGGAGTTAACTCGAAGTATTCCTTCTTCATCGATTCTTGCTTCTGGCATAGCACCTTCTTGCAATTTCTTCCTCATACGCATCAGCTCTAGGTCTGTAGCTTGACCAACTTTAACTTTATCAATTAAAGTTGGTTCTACTCGAATATTCGCCATCATCACATGGGTCCCTAGAGTCTTTAACTCTATCTCCATCCTTTGCAATTCACACAAAATGGGCCTTTGTGTTGACAATATCACACTCGTACTTGCATATGATCTTCTACTCAATGCGTCAGCTACCACGTTCGCTTTTCCAGGATGGTATTGGATGGTATGATTATAATCTTTCAACAGTTCAAGCAAACATCTTTGTTGCATGTTGAGTTCCTTTTGAGTGAAGAAATATTTGAGGCTTTTATGATCCGTAAAGATCTCCACCTTCTCCCCATACAAGTAATGCCTCCAAATTTTAAGTGCGAAGTCAACAACTGCTAACTCTAGGTCATGAGTAGGACAATTCCTCTCATATTCTTTGAGTTGTCAGGAAGCATATGATATGACTTTCCCATGTTGCATGAGAACACATCCCAACCCTTTGCCCGAAGCATCACTGTGGATGACAAATCCCTCCGAGCCAGATGGTATTGTCAGAACAGGTGCTGAAATGAGTCTCCTCTTGAGTTCTTGAAAACACTTCTCACATTCTTCACTCCAAACGAACTTTGTATCTTTCCGAGTCAGCTGAGTTAATGGAGTAGTTATTCGAGAAAATCCTTCCACGAATCTTCGATAATAACCAGCTAAGTTGATAAAGCTATGTATTTCGGTCACTGATTTAGGTTGCTCCTAGCTTTGAATTGCTTCAATCTTTGCCGGGTCAACAGATATTCCATGACTTGATACTACGTGCCCAAGGAATGCTACTTCCTCAAGCCAGAACTCATATTTCTTCAACTTGGAGTAAAGCTTGTATTCACGAAGCTTTTGGAGTGTCAGCCTCAAGTGTTGCTCATGATCTTCAAGGCTTTTGGAATAAATAAGGATGTCATCAATAAAGACGACCACAAAGTGATCCAAATATTCCTTGAATACTCGGTTTATCATATCAATGAACACAGCAGGAGCATTAGTCAATCCAAAGGACATGACTAGGAATTCATAATGTCCGTACCGAGTTCTGAAAGCCGTCTTTGGAATGTCATCGGTTCTAATCTTCAATTGGTGATATCCGGAACGAAGATCAATCTTTGAAAAGAATTTGGCTCCTTGCAACTGGTCAAACAAGTCATCAATACGTGGCAATGGGTACCTATTTTTGATGGTGACATAATTTAACTCCCGATAATCAATAAAAAGTCGCATACTCTTATCTTTCTTCTTCACGAATAGAACAGGAGCACCCCAAGGAGACGTACTAGGACGAATGAAACCAATGTCTAACAATTCTTGCAATTGGGTCTTTAACTCCTGAAGTTCAATAAAAGACATTCGATATGGGGCTTTGGAAATGAGTTTTGTACCGGGTTCAAGGTCGATACAAAATTCAATTTCACTCTCTGGTGGTAGGCCAGGATGTTCTTTAGGGAATACGTCAGGGAATTTATTAACAGCAGAAATATCATTCAAAACTGACGTATTTTTGTTTAGATCCGTGACATGAGCTAAGAAAGATTGACATCCGTTTTTCAATAAACGAATAACTTTATGGCTTGAGATGACCGTGATTGATTTTAATGGTTTGGTCGCTTGAATTCGCATAATAGGTTGATTAGAAATATGAAAGCTAACAACCTTATGAAAACAATCAATTTTAGCATGATGAGTAGTTAACCAATCAATCCCTAGAATCACATCAAATGCAAGTATTTTCAATGAAATAAGATCAACAGGTAATGTGAGGGTACCGATTTGAACCAAACAAGACTTATAAACAGTGGATGTAATGAAAGTTTCTCCCAATGGAGTTTCCATAGATAAGTCAAAGTCTAATTTCTCCGGAGTCAAATTTAATTGTTGAGCGCAAGTAGGAGAAATAAAAGAATGGGTAAAACCGACATCAAATAAAGTATAGACTTCACTAGAGTTTATGATAAGCTTACCCGTTATGACCTCATTCGGGTTCCTTGCTTTCTGGGAGATCACAACAAACGCTCTCCCTTGCACTACCGGCTTTGACTTTTCTGGGACGACCTTTGGTGCCTCCATCCTGGCTGAACTTATCTTTGGTGAACGATAAAATCGGCCTAAGTGACTTTCTCTTCTAAAATTATAACATGCTTTGGACGACATCGCGCAATTTGGACTGATGTGTCCCTCCCCTTCGTATTTGAAGCATATGATAGGTGGTCGTTCTCCTTCCTTGACAACGGGTGCTGGTGCTGACGTCTTTCCATCATTGTTGAATCTCCTTTTCTTGAGATTTCCATTCTTATTGTTTTGTACGATTACCACCGAAGTGGTTACCACTTACGGCTGTTGATTCCTCCACGCTTGTTGTCACCGCTTCGATGATTGCTCTCCTTTAGTATTATCATTTTTGCGGTTTGCTCTCTTTTGGTTGCGTTGACTCGTTATCGCGGTCTACTAACTGAGCCCTATTTACAACATCTGAATACAAACACAGTTTATGAGAAATAAGATGTTGACGTATCTTCGACTTTAAACCTCTTAAAAACATCCGCATCATTCTCTCTTCATTATCCACTAAGTGGGATGCAAATCGAGATAACTCGGTAAACTTAGCTTCGTACTGCGACACAGTCATATTATTCTGCTCCAACTTGATGAACTCTACCTCTTTTATTTGACGAATACTTTCGGGAAAGTACTTTTCATTGAATAGTTCTTGGAACTTCTCCCAAGACATCTTCAGTGTGACAGGTTGAGTATGCTTTACCGATTCCCACCAGTAATCTGCCTCTCCTCGCAACATAAAGGAAGCAGAGGGAACCTTTTGCTCCTCGGAGCATCCCAAGACATCAAATATATTGGTCATCTGCTTTATCCATGCTTCCGCCTTAAGTGGTTTTGGCTCTCCAATAAACTCTGGTGGTCCCTGCTCCTTGAACTGTTTAGCGGTGACCGTCCGAGAGTTTCCAGTGTTTCCACCTACATTTTGGACAAGTGCCGCTCTCGCCTGCTATTGCATGAATTGCATAAAGCCTTTGAACATTCCATCATTCATCATTTGGTCAGTGTTGTTGTTTGCATGAGGATTGTCGCCTTCCCGATGCACATTATCACGATTATTGATAGTGGTGAATCAAGCGATCGCTTTGTGCTCCATTGCTATTCTCAACATTCTCGGTTGTCATTTTCAGATACTGCCACAAAACAAAGGTTAATTGACATGTAACATATTATCCCTATATTCTGACCGACCAATTACATACCAAATAAACTTAGGTAGGTCATACTAGCGAAGGAATTCCCTATCTCTCCCCTCCTAGTTCTATTCTCACATCTTAGCTAGAGATCATATCCCTAAGCTTTGATACCAACTGTGACGCCCCCAAAATCGGTATACATCACCTATTATGAGTCGCCAAAAACATGGTACAAAATTCAAATACAACTTAATTATACAAGAGTCGTGTAAAATATGACTAAACCTATGCTGTGAGTTTTAATACAAATATTGTCATCTAGACAATATACAAACTCAATGGGGTCCTCATTACATTTATTATCACACTATTTCATAGAATAGTGAGGACTACTAATGCTATTATCTGGACAATCACTCTGTTCCCCGACTAGTCCCTTCTACGTTCTCATTTCCTGAATAGAACAATGAAAACAAAAGGGTGAGCTCAACTAGCCCAGTAAGAAATATTATGACTAAGATAATGCAGAATAAATTATCATTAGCCTTCAACAGTGTTAAACTGATAAAATATAACAAACATAGAGTTTAACTGCAGCGGAACAAGCAATCCATTAGAAGAGTTAAGTAGAGAATAAAATCTACTATCTTCTATTATTTAAAAGGTTTTTCATGACTTTTATCATTTGAGACTCGACTTAAATAATCCACATCATCTTTGCACTGCTTTCTGACCGAGGATATTCATTAGTAACTGACCACAAATTATCCATGCACCATAGCGAGGATATTAGTTTATTCATCAATGGTCATGATCATGCCAACAAGCGTCCATCGATGCACTACGGTTGATGAGGACTTTTTCCACATCATTTGTAACATTACGGTCATGATTACACCGAATAATCCCTGGTCATAATCATACCAAGTCCATCTATGGACTATAGGCCACAGATGACTTTCAATATAATATAAACATGAGGATGATAACAATGATATAAGAATTCAATAAAACAAGTTCAAGAATTAATTTTTTCAGGAACTAATAATGTCCAAATTGTCAACATGATACTTCTTTGTAGAGTAACACTCAAGAATGCTCAGAAGAATATTTCCATGAAAAGATACTGGATGAAGCGCTAATATCAAGGATATTCCACTAATTTCATGGAGTATAGAAGTCAAAACATTAACCAACTAAGTATAATAAAGAATGGAATAACAAAAGAAATCACCAGGCATGCGATAGACCGCACAGACAGGTTATTCCAACAAAATAATAAATAATGGAACCAGGTCATGCGTAAACGCACAGATAGGATGTTCCAACAAAATAATAAACAACGGAACCAGGTCATGCGTAAATCACAGACAGGATGTTCCAACATAATGTTAAAGAATGGAATAATAACAGAAATCACCATGCATGCGGTACTTCGCATAGACAGGTTATTCCAACATAATGATAAAGAATGGAATAATAGAAGAATTTCACCAAGTATAGGGTAGTCTACAGCGTATCTGAGTTATTCAATGAGAATAATAAAGAATGGAATAACAAAAGTTCTCTTCATAAATACAAAAGAAATAATACCCCTAGCTTAGAAAGAAGAGTACTGGATATAGAAGTAGTGAAGTAGCAGAACACATTTCTTCTTTCTCTCTATAGTTTCTCTCTCTAGAGTTTCAGTGAATTCGTAAGATATAATGAAGGAATGAGCTTCTATTTATAGAAGAATGGACTGCATAGTAACTAAATCAAGAACGATCCAGATTGATTTACTTTAAACGGACGGTCCAGATTGGTTTACAATAAAATATAATATATTCTATTTATAATCTAATAAAACGAATAACTTTATAAAAGTATTCTTTTTTATATAAAAAGATTTTACTATACAAATACTATGCATGCACTATGCAAACACTATGAATAATAAAATATAATATATTCTAATTATTGTCTAATAAAATAGATAACTTTATAAAAGTATTACATTTTATATAAAAAGATTTTCTTATTAGTCTAATAAAAGCGAATAACTTTATAAAAGTATTACATTTTATATAAAATGCTTTTCTGTTTTATTACATTAATAATACTAATAAAACAAAACTCATCATCATTATTATAATTCACAATATTAATCGACCAGGTCGTTTCTAGGAAAGAGGGGGCTTTTCAATAAGGATTTCTCCCCATTGGCGCGCAATTAGGTGACCAAATCTCTCATTGACAGAACTTCTAGACATCGTTAATATTGCCAATAATAATATTAATAACTTTGTAATCTCAATTATTGATTATAAAATATTGACAATAATTGAATCAAATAACGTGAGATACTATGCAGCAATTACTGTAACAATAATTAAACAAAACTGAGTGAACTTCTCACGTAAGCATCGATAATCAATCTGGTGTTACTCTTTGTGCAACTATGCGTATTCTTGTACTTTTAACACCGGGTGTTTCAACAGTTAACGATAAAACTTTCGCCGTTATTTTCATAAAGTATTTTTGTCGTTTTCTCAATCCGACAATAATTCCGTTGTGGGGTCCACCAAAGATTGTGCCTTTGTATGAATATTCCCTGTTAAAACGAATATTCCCCGACCAATCGAATATTATATAACAACTTGCGTACTTTGCAAAATTTATAAATATTACCCACAACTATAACATTATATCAAATTCATTCCATATATTCAAAAATGATATTTATAAAAAATTCATCTTTATTCATAAAAGTTGGGATCTTACAACCTCCCCTTCTTATAAAATTTCGCCCTCGAAATTAAGGTACGTACCTGGTATGTCGAAGAGGTAAGGATACCTTGATTTCATTTCAGATTTCTAACTCCCAAGTCATTTCCTCAACATCGTGGTTTCTCCACAAAACTTTGACTTGAGGTATAACCTTGGAGCATAGAATATATTCCTTCTTATCCAAGATTTGAACATGAACCTCTTCATACGTCAAATCTTCCGCTATTTCATCCGGTTCTAACTCAATAATGTGGTTCGGGTCTTCCACATATTTACGTAACATGGATATGTGAAAAACGTTATGAACACGAGACATACTTGGCGGTAAAGCGAGTCTATAGGCCACAGTTCCTACTCGATCGAGTATTAAAAATGGGCTGATGAATCGAGGATTGAGCTTTCCTCTCTTTCCAAATCACGTAACTCCTTTCCATGGAGCACCACGTAACAACACATGATCTCCTATATCGAATTCCACGTCATTTTGATGAAGATCAACATAACTCTTTTGTCGATCTTGTGTGGTTTTTATACGTTGTCGGATCGTTTGAATCTTTTCCGTAGTCATACGTACCAACTCCGGTCCCAACAACGTTGCTTCACCCACCTCATCCCGACATCTTTGGAGAATGACACTTTCTTCCATACTGGCGCCTCAAAGGAGCCATGCCAATACTTGCTTGATAACTGTTGTTATAGGAAAACTCCACTAATGGTAAGAACTTATCCCAACTTCCCTTGAAGTCAAGGACACAGAGTCTTAATAAATCTTCAAGAGTTTGAATAGTCCTCTCCGTCTGCCCGTCCGTCTGAGGATGATATGCCGAGCTAAATCTTAAATATGTGCCCATAGCTTTCTGCAAACTAACCCAAAATTATGAGGTGAATCTTGGGTCTCGATCAGAAACTATGGATACTGGCATACCATGTAGTCTTACAATCTCGTTTATGTACATAAGAGCAAGACGTTCAAGTGTATAAGTTTCTCGTATCGGTAAGAAATGAGCTGGCTTGGTCAATCTAACAACAATAACCCAAATCACATCTATACCTTGAGAAACCTTAGGAAGACCGGTAATGAAATCCATGGTAATGTGCTCCCACTTCTATTCTGGAATTTCAAGTGGTTGCAATGGACCTTTTGGTACTTGATACTCCGCTTTAACTCGTTGACAAGTTAGACACCTTGAGATAAACAGCGCTATCTCTCTCTTCATATTGCTCCAGTAAAATGTTTTACGAATATCATGATACATTTTGGTACTCCCAGGATGGATTGCAAACGGTGTGTTGTGCGCCTCCATCATGATTTTATACTTTAAATCAGGGTCGTTAGGAACACAAAGTCTGGAGTTAACTCGAAGTATTCCTTCTTCATCGATTCTTTCTTCCGGTATAGTACCTTCTTGCACTTTCTTTCTCATACGCATCAGCTCCAGGTCTGTAGCTTGACCAACTTTAACTTTATCAATTAAAGTTGGTTCTACTCGTATATTCGCCATCATCACATGGGTCCCTGGAGTCTTTAACTCTATCTGCATCCTTTGCAAGTCACACAAAATGGGCCTTTGTGTTGACAATATCACACTCGTACTTGCATATGATCTTCTACTCAATGCGTCAGCTACCACGTTTTCTTTTCCTGGATGGTATTGGATGGTATGATTATAATCTTTCAACAGTTCAAGCCAACGTCTTTGTTGCATGTTGAGTTCCTTTTGAGTGAAGAAATATTTGAGGCTTTTATGATCCGTAAAGATCTCCACCTTCTCCCCATACAAGTAATGCCTCCAAATTTTAAGTGCGAAGACAACAACTGCTAACTCTAGGTCATGAATAGGATAATTCCTCTCATATTCTTTGAGTTGTCTTGAGGCATATGCTATGACTTTCCCATGTTGCATGAGAACACATCCCAACCCTTTACCCGAAGCATCACTGTGGATGACAAATCCCTCAAGAGCAGGATGGTATTGTCGAGCAGTCTTTGAAATGAGTCTCCTCTTGAGTTCTTGAAAACACTTCTCACATTCTTCACTCCAACCGAACTTTGTATCTTTCCGAGTCAGCTGAGTTAATGGAGTAGTTATTCTAGAAAATCCTTCCACGAATCTCCGATAATAACAAGCTAAGCTAAGAAAGCTACGTACTTGATCATTGATTTAGGTTGCTCGACTTTGAATTGCTTCAATCTATCAAAGGGTCAACGGATATTCCATGACTTAATACTACGTGCCCAAGGAATGCTACTTCCTCAAGCCAGAACTCATATTTCTTCAACTTGGCATAAAGCTTGTATTCACGAAGCTTTTGGAGTGTCAGCCTCAAGTGTTGCTCATGATATTCACGGCTTTTGGAATAAATAAGGATGTCATCAATAAAGACGACCACAAAGTGATCCAAATATTCCTTGAATACTCAGTTCATCATATCAATGAAGGCAGCAGGAACATTAGTCAATCCAAAGGACATGACTAGGAATTCATTATGCCGTCTTAGGAGTTACGAAAGCCATCTTTGGAATGTCATCGGTTTCTAATCTTCAATTGGTGATATCGGAACGAAGATCAATCTTTGAAAAGAATTTGGCTCCATGCAACTGGTCAAACAGGTCATCAATACGTGGCAATGGGTACCTATTTTTGATGGTGACATGATTCAACTCCCGATAATCAATACAAAGTCACATACTCCTATCTTTCTTCTTCACGAATAGAACATGAGCACCCCAAGGAGACGTACTAGGACAAATGAAACCAATGTCTAACAATTCTTGCAATTGGGTCTTTAACTCCTGAAGTTCTATAAAAGCCATTCGATATGGGCCTTAAGAAATGAGTTTTTTACCGGGTTCAAGGTCGATACAAAATTCAATTTCACGCTCTAGTGGTAGGCCAGGAAGTTCTTTAGGGAATACGTCAGGGAATTTATTAACAACAGAAATATCATTCAAAACTGACGTATTTTTGTTTAGATCCGTGACATGAGCTAAGAAAGCTTGACATCCATTTTTCAATAAATGAATAGCTTTATGGCTTGAGATGACCGTGATTGATTTTAATGGTTTGGTCGCTTGAATTCGCATAATAGGTTGATTAGGAATATGAAAGCTAACAACCTTACGAAAATAATCAATTTTAGCATGATGAGTAGTTAACCAATCAATCCCTAGAATCACATCAAATGCAAGTATTTTCAATGAAATAAGATCAACAGGTAATGTGAGGGTACCGATTTGAACCAAACAAGACTTATAAGCGAGTGGATGTAATGAAAGTTTCTCCCAACAGAGTTTCCACAGATAAGTCAAAGTTTAATTTCTCCGGAGTCAAATTTAATTGTTGAGCGCAAGTAGGACAAATAAAGGAATGGGTAGAACGGTATCAAATAAAGTATAGACTTCACTAGAGTTTATGATAAGCTTACCCGTGATGACCTCATTCGGGGTCCTTGCTTACGGGAGGTCACAACAAACGCTCTCCTGCACTTCTGGCTTTGACTTTTTCTCGGGACGACCTTTTGTGCCTCCATCCTGGCTGAACTTGTCTTTGGTGAACGATAAAATCGGGCTAAGTGACTTTCTATTCCAAAATTATAACATGCTTTGGACGGCATCGCGCAGTTTGGACTGATGTGTCCCTCCCCTCCGCATTTGAAGCATATGATAGGTGGTCGTTCTCCTTCCTTAACAATGGGTGATGGTGCTGACGTCTTTCCATCATTGTTGAATCTCCTCTTCTTGAGATTTCCATTCTTATTATTTTGGCCCTGATTACCACCGAAGTGGTTACCACTTCTGGCATGTTGATTCCCTCCACGCTTGTTGCCACCGCTTCGATGACTGCTCTCACTGGTATTATCATTTTGCCGGTTGCTCTCTTTTGGTTGCGTTGACTCGTTATCGCGGTCTACTAACTGAGCCCTATTTACAACATCTGAATACAAACACAGTTTATGAGAAATAAGATGTTGACGTATCTCCGACTTTAAACCTCTTAAAAACATCCGCATCATTCTCTCTTCATTATCCACTAAGTGGGACGTAAACTGAGACAACTCGGTAAACTTAGCTCCGTACTGTGACATGGTCATATTATTCTGCTCCAACTTGATGAACTCTACCTCTTTTATGTGACGAATACTTTCGGGAAAGTACTTTTCATTGAATAGTTCTTGGAACTTCTCCCAAGACATCTTCAGTACGACAGGTTGAGTACGATTTACTGATTCCCACCAGTAATCTGCCTCTCCTTGCAACATAAAGGCGGTAGAGGGAACCTTTCGCTCCTCGGAGCATCCCAAGACATCAAATATCTTGGTAATCTGCTTTATCCATGCTTCCGCCTTAAGTGGTTTTGGCTCTTCAACAGTGT
This sequence comes from Panax quinquefolius, assembly GCA_020205615.1. NCBI lineage: Eukaryota > Viridiplantae > Streptophyta > Magnoliopsida > Apiales > Araliaceae > Panax > Panax quinquefolius. The sequence goes on along the minus strand of CM035167.1, from coordinate 80,402,149 downwards.
TAAACTGTTAAAATATAACAAACATCAAGTTTAACTGCAGCAGAAAAAGCAATCCATTAGAAGAGTTAAGTAGAAAATAAAATCTACTATCTTCTATGATTTAAAAGGTTTTTCATGACTTTTATCATTTGAGACTCAAACTTAAATAATCCACATCATCCCCTTTTCTGACGAGGATATTCATTAGTATCACAACCACAAATTATCCATACACCATAGCCAATGATATTCGTGTATTCATCAATGGTCATGATCATGCCAACAACTGTCCATCAATGCACTACGGGTCAATGAGGACTTTTTCCACATCATTTGTAACATTACGGTCATGATTACAAGAATAATCCACGGTCATAATCATACCAAGTCCATCTATGCACTACAGGCCAAAGATGACTTTCAATATAATATAAACATGAGGAGATGACAATGATATAAGAATTCAATAAAACAAGTTCAAGAATTAATTTTTTCAGGAACTAATAATGTCCAAATTGTCAACATGATACTTCTTTGTAGAGTAACACTCAAGAATGCTCGAGAAGAATATTTCCATGAAAAGATCTTTGGATGAAGCGCAAATATCAAGGATATTCCACTAATTTCATGGAGTATAGAAGTCAAAACTTTAACCAATTTGAGTATAATAAAGAATGGAATAACAAAAGAAATCACCGGGCATGCGATAGAACCGCTTGCAGACGAGTTATTCCAGCGAATAATAAATAATGGAACAGTCGTGCGTACGCGCATGCAAGCGGGATATTCGAACAAAATAATAAATAATGGAACCAGGTCATGCGTAAACGCACAGACAGGATGTTCCAACAGAATAATAAACAACGGAACCATGTCATGCATAAATCACAGACAGGATGTTCCAACATAATGATAAAGAATGGAATAATAACAGAAATCACCATGCATGCGGTACTTCAGATGTATAGAGTTATTCAACATAATGATAAAGAATGGAATAATGAAGAATTTCACCAAGTTTAGAATTAAGCATATATAGGTTATTGAAGTCGTGATTAGGGACAAAATCCTTTTAAGAGGGAAAGATGTGACAAATAGAGATTTTGTAATAAATTTTAATATTTATTGGATTGAATAAATATTTATCGATGAATTAATTATTAGAATTAATAATTAATTGATGAAATTAATGGTAGATTAATTTAATTATATGTGTTATATTTATTAAATTAATGTGGAGAATTTTATTATCGAAGTATGTGATTATTTGAGCTTATTGTATTAAAAGAAATATTTAATAAGCCTATTGGTATTTTAATTAATTTAATAATTAATTAGAGATTTAATAATTTAACATTATTAATTTATGAGAAATTTAATTATGTGACTACATTGAATTTATGAGAAATTATTACATTTTTTTAAAGTAAATTAAATAAAATATTGGATTTATTTTATAAGGAGTGTGACATTTTCAAACTATATTGATAAGTTTTATTAAATTAAAGGAGTTTTGAAATCTATTATGCTAGCCAAACAAGGCCCTAGGAGAAGTTAATATGATTACCCATGATCGGGTAATGGCCACCATCATCATCACGTCGATTTTTATCGCCTCTAGCGTATTATGTTGTTTCATGTATGCTAAGTTGAGAGCTCAGAGATAATTCAGAGAGAAAAGTTAAGAAATTTGTGCGTGTAATTGAAGAAGAGTTTGAGAAGGGTTTCAATTCATCTCCTACATTACACTCTACGCTCTGGGTAATTCTCTTCAACTCAATTCATATTTTACGTCTTTTAAAATTTTGATGAATATGGCTTAAAGTCTTCTATAAAGTTTCTGTAGTTGGAAAGGGTAACAATTATGTGACTATATGTAATAATTCGAGTAGTATAACATGTTTTATATATATATTGCATGATTCCATATCACAAGTTTCATGAAAATATGTCGTATATGTTGATCAAAACTTACAAAGTATGGGTTTTGGCCATATGGCCCTTTTACTTAACTTTAATATGTCAATCATAAATTTTTCTACAAAATTTCCACTTATATGTGATTATGCATGCTAAAACGAACAAAACGAAACTTGAATGGTTGGATTTGGTCTTATAACGAATCCGTAGTATTCAATTCTATGTTTTTGTTCAAAAACCTTCAAGGACATCAAGAACAGTATAATTTGCATGTGGAATTCTGTAATTATATGTTTTAATGGGTTAAAATCACTCTATAAGTGTTGGGTAATGATTATGTATGAATTCTAGCATGTGGGTATGTTTAATTTGGTGAATTTAATGACCATATAGTGTTTATTTCGCTTTGATTACGTGTTCTTTGTGAATTGGAAATCAAAAGCGGAGTGTCGTATTTGTGGCGCCAACTCAAATACAATCCAGCTTCATAGCTAGAGACCAACGCCCTTGCGCTTAAGACCCAAGACAGCAGTGGTGCTTGGCTATACTTAGCGAGAATGTCCAGAAAATATTTTTTAAGTGTTCAAGTATAGAAATGTGATAGCAACTTAGTCTAATGATCATAAAAACTTGTTAGCCATATAATGAGGTGTTAAAATAAATTCTTAACACGTCCATAACACAATTATGTGTGAATTAATTGATTGAATGCATGGTTAACTTATTGTTCGTGAAGTCTTAATTTTTTACAATAAGTGTAATGCTTGACTAAGTATAGTCATGAATTGAGTTAGACAAAGAGTAAACTTATGATGTTTAATGCGTTATTATTATTTGGTATTGTGAGCGTAATTGATATGTAGGATTTAAATCAAAGAACGAGTTTAGTTAAAGTGTAATCTACGCACGAGGCAAGTTTCCTACCCCTACTTGTTATCATTGTTCAAGTTTATTATTTACCTTGAGTAAATTCTCATTACTATTATTCAAGTTCGAATTGTTATATTAAAGATTGATTATCCTTTCAAAGTATGAATTTGTTATACAATATTTGTTCTATTGTATACTTCTTGAGATTATTATTCAATTTGAATATAATTATTGTTGAACCTTGTTAGACTAGTGAACCTTATTGATTCGACTAGTCCATAGTTGATGAACGTTCTAAATTTCAGAACCCTTATTGAATTATCCAAACCAAACTTCCTTTGGTGCAGACTCGAATGTCAAACGAGATGAACAACCTGCAAAGGATTTACTTATACGTTAACGTTAAGATATTGTACATGATGTAGTACTGAAGGGGTGATCCCCTAAGTACAAGAAGAAGAGTCCATAGTCTTATGAGTGTTAAAGGTTTCAAGTATAACCCTTGATATCCTAGGACATAGTTCAAGGTCTTATGACCCTCAGAAATCTTTTGATTCTTGTTATTCATTCTTGATTCAAAAGTTGAGCTTTTATTTCAGAAGTCTTTGATTTATTCGCATGTTATTATTTCATTATTATATTGTTATACTTGTTGGCAATGATGCTCACTCTTGCGTAATAATAACATTGCAGTTAAGAACGAAAGAGTAGACGAACCTTCCACTAGTAAAGGCAAGGGCAAGCTTAGCAAGTAATGAAGACTGATTATTTATGTGATGTAATTACAATTGATGTTACTAAGACTTATTTGTTTATATTTCCATGCGAGATGATTTAAAGTTAGTGTAACTTGGGATTTATTTATTATGTAGTTGATGTAACCCCATAAGGGGTGATTTATTATTATTTCTATCTATTGCATGGTTTGCATTTATTTATGGGCAGATAGATGGATGATATTTATCTGATGAACACCAAATTACGTGGAAATGGAAATCACGGATTTTGGGGGTGTCAAGGGTTGGTATCAAAAATGTAGGTTATGAACCTTGGGTGGGGAACAACCTTAGGTAGTAGCCTTATAGGAAGAACATAGTGATGGAAAACTCTTATCGAGTTCTAAGAAATGAATTTCTTTAATTCATTGAAGATAATAAAAGACTTTATGTGCTTATGTGTTAATCTATGTGTTCGCTAGCACGGATTAGTAACTAAAACTTAAAATTTTGTTGTCAGGATGTCAGATGTTGGAGGAACTAGTCGAATATGTCAATCATAAATTTTTCTACAAAATTTCCACTTATATGTGATTATGCATGCTAAAACGAACAAAATGAAACTTGAATGGTTGGATTTGGTCTTATAATGAATCCGTAGTATTAAATTCTATGTTTTTGTTCAAAAACCTTCAAGAACAATATAATTTGCATGTGGAATTCTATAATTATATGTTTTAATGGGTTAAAATCACTCTATAAGTGTTGGGTAATGATTATGTATGAATTCTAGCATGTGGGTATGTTTAATTTGGTGAATTTAATGACCATACAGTGTTTATTTTGCTTGATTTTGTGTTCTTCATGAATGGAAATCAAAAGCGGAGTGTCTTGTGCCATGGCTCAACTCAAGTATAATCCATGTGCATGGCATCCATTGCACTGCATGACTCCAGAGACCTCGTCATGGCGCCATGGCGCCAACGCCATGAACCAATCTAACAGTGGCGTATGGCTCACTTAGTAGAATGTCCAAAAAATGTTTTTTTAGTGTTCAAGTATAGAAATGTGATAACAACTTAGTCTAATGATCATAAAAACATTTTAGACATATAATGAGGTGTTAAAATAAATTCTTAACACGTCCATAACACAATTACGTGTGAATTAATTGATTGAATGCATGGTTAACTTATTATTCGTGAAGTCTTAATTTTTTACAATAAGTGTAGTAACTGACTAAGTATAGTCATGAATTTGAGTTAGACAAAGAGTAAACTTATGATGTTTAGTACGTTATTTTTGACTGGTATTGTGAAAGTAATTGATATATAGGATTTAAATCAAAGAACAAGTTTAGTTAAAGTGTAATCTACGTACGAGGCAAGTTTCCTACCCCTACTTGTTATCATTGTTCAAGTTTATTATTTACCTTGAGTAAATTCTCATTACTATTATTCAAGTTCGAATTGTTATATTAAAGATTGATTATCCTTTCAAAGTATGAATTTGTTATACAATATTTGTTCTATTGTATACTTCTTGAGATTATTATTCAATTTGAATATCATTATTGTTGAACCATGTTAGACTAGTGAACCTTATTGATTCGACTAGTCCATAGTTGATGAACGTTCTAAATTTTAGAACCCTTATTGAATTATCCAAACCAAACTTCCTTTGGTTCGGACTCGAATGTCAAACTGAGATGAACAACCCTGCAAAGAGATTTACTTATGCGTTAGCGTTAAGATATTGTGCACAGTATGGTACTAAGGGCTGATCCCCCTAAGTACGAGAAGAAGAGTCCATTGTCTTATGACTATTAAAGGTTTAATGTATAACCCTTGATAACCTTGGACATAGTTCAAGGTCTTATGACCCTCAGAAATCTTTTGATTCTTGTTATTCATTCTTGATTCAAAAGTTGAGCTTTTATTTCAGAAGTCTTTGATTTATTTGCATGCTATTATTTCATTATTATATTGTTATACTTGTGGGCAATCATGCTCACTCTTGCGTAATAATAACATTGCAGTTAAGAACGAAAGAGTAGACGAACCTTCCACTAGTAAAGGCAAGGGCAAGCTTAGCAAGTAATGAAGACTGATTATTTATGTGATGTAATTAGAATTGATGTTACTAAGACTTATTTGTTTATATTTCCGCATAGATGATTTAAGGTTAGAGTAACCTGGGATTTATTTATTATGTAGTTGATGTAACCCCATAAGGGGATATTTATTATTATTTCTCTCTATTGCATGGTTTGCATTTATTTATGGGTAGATAGATGGATGATGTTTGTACAGTGAACACCAAATCCTGTGGAAATGGAAGTACCGGATTTGGGGGTGTCACACCAGGGACCCACATGATGATGTCAAATATACGAGTAGAATCGACTTTAATCGATAAAGTTAAAGTTGCTCAAGCTATAGAGCTGGAGCTGATGCGTATGAAGAAGAAAGTACAAGAAGGTGCTATTCCAGAAGAAAGAATTGATGAAGAAGGAATACTTCGAGTCAACTCCAGACTTTGTGTTCCTGACGACTCTGATTTGAAGTATAAAATATTGATGGAGGTGCACAACACACTGTTTACCAAAATGTATCGTGATCTTCGACATACATTTTGGTTGAGAAATATGAAAAGAGAGATAAAAGAGTTTATCTCAAGGTGTTTAACTTGTCAACGTGTCAAGGCGAAGCATCAAGTGCCAAAAGGTCAACTACAACCACTTGAAATTCCAGAATGGAAGTGGGAGTATATTACCATGGATTTCGTTACTTGTCTTTCCAAGGTTTCTCAAGGTATAGATGAAATTTGGGTCATTGTTGATAGATTAACCAAGTCTGCTTATTTCTTACCTATACGGGAAACTTATTCACTTGAACGTCTTGCTCGTATATACATAAATGAGATTGTAAGACTGCATGGTATGCCAATATCCATAGTTTCTGATCGAGACCCAAGAATCACTTCACGATTTTGGGTTAGTTTGCAGAAAGCTATGGGCATAAATTTGTGATTCAGTTCGGCATATCATCCTCAAACTGACATGCAACAGGAGAGGACTATTCAAACTCTTGAAGATCTATTAATACTCTATGTCCTAGACTTCAAAGGAAGTTGGGACAAGTTCTTGCCATTAGTGGAATTCTCCTACAACAGTTATAAGGCAAGTATAGGCTTGGCTCCATTCGAGGCGTTGTATGGACGCAAGTGTCATTCTCTAATATGCTGGTATGATGTGGGTGAAGCAACGTTGTTGGTACCAGAATAGGTACACATGATAACAGAAAAGATTTAAATGATCCGATAACGTATAAAAATCTCACAAGATCGACAAAAGAGTTATGATAATCTTCATCGAACGGACGTGGAATTTAATGTTGGAGATCATATGCTGTTACGTGTTGCTCCATGGAAAAGAGTTACAAGATTTGGAAAGGCATAAAAGCTTAATCCTCGATTCATTGGCCCATTTAAAATCCTCGATCAAGTAGAAACTATGGACTATAGACTCACCTTATCGCCAAGTATGTCTCGTGTTCATAACGTTTTTCATATATCTATGTTACGTAAATATGTGGAAGACCCGAACCACATTATTGAATTATAACCAGACGAGATAGCGGAAGATTTAAAGTATGAAGAAGTACCTGTTAAAATCTTGGATAAGAAGGAACATATTCTACGCTCCAAGATTATATCTCATGTCAAAGTTTTGTGGAGAAACCACGATGTTGAGGAAATGACCAAGGAGTTAGAATTTGAAATGAAATAAAGGTATCCTCACGTCTTCGACATACCTGGTACGTACACCAATTTCGAGGATCAAATTTTATAAGAATGGGATGTTTTAAGACCCCAACTTTTATGAATAAAGATTTAATTTTCTCGAAATATCATTTTGAATAATAAGGCGTGGATTTGATATAATGTTATAGTTGTGTGTAATATTTACAAATTTTGCAAAGTAAGCAAGTTGTCATAAAATATTCGTTTAGTTGGGGAATATTCGTTTGACGGCACAATCATTAGTGGACCCCACAACGGAATTACTGTCGGAGTTAGAAAACAACAGAAATATCTTTTTATAAAAATAACGGCGAAAGTTTTTCAAGTTAATTTGTTGAAATACGGTGATAAAAAAGTACGATGAATCGCATGGTTGCATAGTAGCACACAGTATTGTACAGTATCTTTGAATTTTGATATTTACGTGAGAAGTCACTCAATTTTATTCAATTATTGCCAAAGTAATTGCTGCATAGTATCTCACATTATTGATTCAATTATTATCATAGTATCATCTGCACAATATTTTATATTATTAAATCAATAATTATGATGACAAAGTTATTCATATTATTTTTTGCATTATTGACAATGTCTAGAAAGTTCTATCGAGGAAAGGGGTTTGGTCACCTAATTGCCTGCCAATAAGGAGAAGTCCTTATCGGAAAGCCCCCTCTTTCCTGGGAATGATCTGGTTGTTAATATTATTACTTATAATATTAATGATGAATAAGTTTGTGTTGATTAAAGATAAGAATAATTAATTGATGAGTGGAAGATGTTTGTTCAATTATCCTTTTAAATTGATGTTTGTTCATTTAGTTTTTTAGGATGCGTATTTTTTTTCCCATAGCCATAATTACCTTCAAAGGAGGTAATCCTTTGATTGGTTAGTTAAAATATTTTTGGCCAAACCTTCCAATACTATTCACTAACTTGTAGATAGGGGTGCTCTCTCATTGGTCCAGAGCTCCCAAATTCAAGTTACCTTCACAAGAGGGTATTCTCTTATTGGTTGATCAAATGGTGTGCTGATAAAATTGTGCCCGAATTATTTTCATGTGCAGTCCATGATTATTTTCTTAAATAGTATCCTGTCATTCTCCTATAAATAGGATGCTTTGTTTAGAAATGAAAATCACACTAGAATTAGAGAATTCTTCTTCTATAATATTGAGCATATTTCTTTTGAGTTTAAGGAAGCTTTGAGTGTAGAAAATAGTGCAAGTTTTCTTCAAGAATATCTCCTCTATACCAGTCGGAATTACTCTCCTACTAAGGTAAGGGATATTATTTTGTTCAGTATTTATAAGAAATAATATTTTCTTCCATACTCTGTTGTATGTAAGTAATATTATTTCATTTCATATTCCTAATTCTACACTTATTTTGATAAGTATTGGTTCTATACTCCTTGAAATAAGTAGAATATCCATGAAATTTGCACTTCATCTAGTATCATTCCACTGGAATATTTTTCTGGACATTCTTGTTAAATTTTAATCTTTTCATGCAGGAGTAATATTCATGGGTACTAGTAATACATACGACACTATTCATACATATGGTACTATTCACGGGGTCTTATTCAAAGAGTACTATTCACCCGGGGTACTATTCATGACAAAAAATTATTTTTCTTCTGTCCAAATTATTTTTGATACATGAATATTATTCTTGAATTTTACTCCACAAAACAGTATCATGTTGACGATTTGGACATTCTTGAACTCTGGATAAATTGAATTATAAATCTTTAAAATTTATCCTTGTTCTTACTTAATTGAATTTGTATATCATTGTCATCATCCTCATGCTTATATTGTGATGAAAGTCATCTTTGGCCCGTAGTGCATAGATGGACTATTGATTGGTATGATTATGACTATGTATCGGTATAATCATGACCGTAATGTTTCAAATAATGTGGACAGTTGTTGGCATTATTATGATCACTGGTGATACTAATGAATATCCTCTGCCCGTAGTGCATGGATAATTCATGGATGTGATACTAACGAATATCCTTGGCCCGTAGTGCATGGATAATTCGATGATGTGGATTATTTATTGAGATGTGTTACAGCGATAAAACATTGATGATGAACTTTTAAATCATAGAATATAGTATATATTATGCTCTACTTGACTCTTCTAATGGAATGCTTGTTCTGCTGCAGTTAAACTTGTTGTCTATTATATTCTATCAGTTTTACACTGTTGAAGGCTAACTATAATTTATTTTGCATTATCTTAGTCATAATATTCTTTACTGGGCTAGTTGAGCTCAGCCTTTGCTTTCATTGTTCTCTTCAGGAAATGAGAACATAGTCAGGACTAGTCGGGGAATGGAGTGACGGTCCGAGATGGTGATTGTAGTAGTCCTCACTATTTTATAAAATATTGTGATAATAATTATAATGAGGACTCCATTTGAGTTTGGATATTGTCTACGAGATAATATTTGTGTTAAAACTCTCAGCTATGTTTTGTCGTATTTTACACGATAGTTGTATAATTAAGTTTGTATTTGAATTTTGTACCATGTATTTGGCGACTCAGAATGGGTTGTGTATATCTATTTTGGGGGCATCATAGTTGTTATCAAAGACAGGTTATATGATCCCTGACTGAGATGTGAGGCTAGAACTAGGAGGGGAGAGACTGGTAAATTCTTCGCTAGTATGACCTACCTAAGTTTTATTTGTTATTTAATTGGCCGGTTAGAATATAGGGATAATATGTGGCATGTCAATTAACCCTTGTTTTGTGGCAGTGTTTGAAAATGGCATATGAAAATGTTGAGTTAAACAATTGAGCACATGAGACCGTTGAGTCACTGCTGATTAATAACCAGGATAATGTGATTAAAAATGCAATAATCCTCAGGTAAACAACAACACCGACCAACTGATTAACGACGGGATGTTTAGGAGCTTTATGCAATTCATGCAACATCAGGTGAGAGAGACTCATGTTCAAAATGCAGGTGGAAACACTAGAAACTCATGGCTGGTCACCACAAAGCAGTTCAAGGAGCTGGGACCACCATAGTTTTTGGGAAAGCTAGAACCACTTAAGGCAGAGACGTGGATGAAGAAGATCGCCAAGATATTTGATGTCTTGGGATGCTCCGAGGAGCAAAAGGTTCCCTTTGCCACCTTCATGTTGCGAGGAGAGGCAGATTATTGGTGGGAATCTGTAATGCGTACTCAACCTATCACACTGAAGATATCTTGGGAGAAGTTTTTAGAATTGTTCAACGACAAGTACTTTCCCGAAAGTATTCATCACATGAAGAAGGTGGAATTCATCAAGCTAGAACAAAATAATATGACCGTGTCGCAATATGAGGCTAAGTTTGCGAAGTTATCCTGGTTTGCATCCCATTTAGTTGATAATGATGAGAGAATGACATGAATGTTTCTGCGAGATTTGAAACCCGAAATACGTTAATACCACATTTCACACAAACTTTTCTTGTATTCAGTTATTTTGAATAGGGCTCAATTATTGGAGCGCGATAATGAGTCAACCAAAATGTAGGAGTTTTTAGATATCGATTTCATTCGTCTTAGTACATCTCCTTGGGGTGCTTCTATTCTACTCGTAAAGAAGAAAGATGGAAGTATGCGACTTTGCATTGACTATCGGGAGTTGAATCATGTCACCATCAAAAATAGGTACCCGTTGCCTCACATTGATGACTTGTTTGACCAGTTGCAAGGTACCAAATTCTTTTCAAAGATCGATCTTCGTTCCGAATATCATTAGTTAAAGATTAAAACCGATGACATTCCAAAGACTGCTTTCAGAACTAGGTACGAGCATTACGAATTCCTAGTCATGTCTTTTGGATTGACTAATGCTCTTGTTGCCTTCATGGATATGATGATCTGAGTTCAAGTTTATGCATCCTAAGTTAAAGTTCTTAGATTACTTTGGAATCCTAAGTTCATGAATCCTAAGTTCTTACATTACTTTGGAAAGACAAGGAGGGTAGCTATCAAATCAAGGTGAGCTTCTAATATAGTTCTTCTCCTCTTGTTTGATTTTATTTTCAAAGTTATTGAGGAGTATTGATCTAAGACTCAAAAACCCTGATAGGTATAATTTTATTTTATATTTTGATGATAACAATTATGTTTTAAATAAATATGTAATTATTTATTTATTTTATTATTTTCTGTTTTTACTTGAATTAATTTTTATTGACCTTGATAAAATTATATGTCAATTGTTAAATTAATTCATATAATATTTAAGGCAAGGAAACCCTATTTCTTTTCAAAAACTAAAGTTGGGCAAAATATTTTTAAATACCTATATTACTATCAAAACAATATATATACATATTATACCGTATATATATAGAAAATTTATATATCCGTATATACTATATGTTAGTTATATATATATATATATATATATATATATATATATATATATATATGTGTGTGTGTGTGTGTTAAAAGTGCTTGTGCTAGAAACCGTGTGTTGGACAAAAATGTCACTTATTTTGGGACTAAATTTAAGACATGTGTTGGCTGGCATGATAAGCATTAAATGATCAGAAGGAGGAGATTGGACTGGGCGGTTTTTATTTTTCTACCGCGTAAAAGCATACTTTAATCTGGACCATACAATTCAAAAATGTTAGATCAAAACTGTACATTCAAAAATTATTTTTCTAAATTACAATTTTGCCCTAAACTTCAAAAATTCTATAAATAGGGAGTATTTCATTCATTTGGTTTTCACCAATTTAGTGAAAAGAAAAGCATACTCTCCTTGCTTACATTCTCTCTAAATTATCTCTTCCTACAAAAGTTCTGATTATTTTTGAAGAGAAAAATTGGTCCAAGTATTAAGATAAATTTAATTTCTGTTGAATTATTTCTTACTTGTGTTATATTTATAGATATACAAATACATATTGTTCTACACAATTTTATATATTCATATTTCACCTATTTGTCAAATAAAAGGATACTTGGGAGCCACAAGGCTACGGAGATACACCTCTACAGAGAGGAATTCGAACCGTACGATTCCTTATAGTCTTCAATAACCTTTTATCGACATTATTTATATAAATATCCTAAAATAGATACGACACTTAATAGCTCAAAACAACACTGAGATACTGCTCCAAAAAGAGTAGTCATTCGAACCGGATTTGAGAATCGTAGTGATCTATTGAAAATATTTATATAAATATCAATTGAAAATTATAAATTTTGTCATACTTAGACGCCACAAGGCTATAGAGATACACCTCTACCAAGAGGAATTCGAACCGTACGATTCCTTATAGTACTAAGTGACATTATCTATAAAAGTTCATATAATAGATAAAATATTCTTATATATTATTTCAGTTAAACAAGTAATATTTGTTATATCAATTTATGCTTAACTGAGATTATACTTGATAAATATTGTTTAAATTGATTTATTCTTTTCTACAAGTATTCATAATTTATAAAGACTAACTAAGGAACAATTCTATATTATCCATAGAAAAACACTCTTTATTTTATAGAATTGTTAATTCTTTATAAAGTGCCTTAAAATCATATATTTGCTTAAATCAGAAGCATCAGTTGATCTAAACAAAAGTTCTATCTGCCTTAAAAAGGCTTTTTGTTGAATATTAAAGTCCTTGAACTTTTATACTGATATATATTTGCTCTTAATTTTCTATCTGTTTATTTGAGAAGCATTAATCTGTACTTAACTCTTATCAGCTTTTTGAAGAAACATTTTTGTTGCAAACTTACTTGTAAAATAGAGAAAGGATTAGAGTTAGTTTATTTTATGTACCTGTGAGAAAGACAAGTAATTCTCCGACCAAGACCAGAGTCTTAGAGAGATCAGCAGGAAGTTGAGTCTCTAATGAACTTTTGAGGTGAGGAAGAAGTTGTTGTTTCAAGACCAGATCATAGAATATAACTAAACTCAAAAGGTGATACAACTAGACTTGAGGAAGGAGCGGGGAGCTTGCTGTCCAAGATAGAATAGTTGAATAGTTGGAAGTTTGTCTGTAAAACTTTGTAAAGGCTTCTCCGCCTGTTGAAGGAGTAATTATTACTGATAGTAATAGAATCTCAAGTTCCAAGTAGGGACTTGAGACTGGACGTAGCAACATACCAAGGGGTGTATATTGTGAACCAGATAAATCTCTGTGCATTGTGATTGAATTTTTATTATCGTGCATACTAATTGCTAAAATTGTTAATTAATAACTAAAAATTCAAAAAGGCTTAAACATAATTTTTTAACTGGTAATAATCTATTCAACCCCCCTTCTAGATTATTATTTACCTTTCAATTGGTATCAAAGCAATGCTCTTTAACATGTTTGTTAAGTATATAGATGCATACTTAAGAGTAGATCCATGGCCTACAATGCTACTGGTTGCGGGGAGGGACTGTCTATGTCCAGACCTCCACTATTTGATGGTACCAACTTTGCCACCTGTTAAAACAGATTCAAAATCTATACCAAATCCCAAGGAATCAAAATCTAGTGTGCCATTGAACGAGGTGTGCAAATTACAACCAAAATTAAAGGAGAAAAGACTGTCGAGAAAGACATATATGAATTCACCACTGAAGAAAAGATCATGAATATTGCATCCCGAGCAGAATAAGTGCTAACCAATGCTTTGATCGAAAAAGAATACAAAAGAGTTAGTAACTGTAAAAATGCAAAAGAAATTTGGGAAAAATTGATTATAACCTATGAAGGTACCAATCACATCAAAGAAACCAGAAAAGTTGCTCTAATTCAAGAGTATAAAAGTTTCAAGCTTGAAGAAGCAGAAAAGATCATTGATATGGAAATTTGGTTTTCTATAATCATTGATGAGCTAGAGCAATTGGGAAAAATATACACTACAAATGAGAAAAACAGAAGAATTCTCAAAGCCCTTCCATCAATATGGAAAATGAAAGTCACTGCAATAAAAGAAATGCAAGATCTAACTACATATCCTATGGATGATCTCATCGGGAATCTTCGTGCCCACAAAGTTGATATGTTTGTTAAAAAAGCTGGATCAGATTCAGATCTCAAAAAGAAAGGAACCGCCTTCAAAGCTCTTTTGTTGGATCAAGAAAGTGACGATGAAGAATTAAATGAAGAACTTCTCATTCTAGACAACAATGAAGTTGCTCTACTGTCCAGACAACTCAGAAGAGTAATTCAAAGCAAAGCAAGAAAATATGGCAAAGGCTTCATGAAAACAAACAACAACTTCAAAGGCAAACAATTTTTCAAACCAAAGATGCAAGAAGGAAATTTCAAAGCAAGTAACAACAACTTCAGAAGTACCAATCCAAATGAAAATTCAAACACATGTTTTGAATGTAAGCAAGCTGGACACTTCAAGAAGGACTGTCCAAAACTAGTCAACAACAAAGTTCTTGTAACTAAAGAAGGATGAGATCTAAGTGACGAGGAAGAAACTGCTGAGCAAATCGAAGAAATTGCAAATCTCTACTTAATGGTAGATAATGACTCATCACCAAGATCTGAGGTAAATTCTGAACACCAACTGCCTAGCACTTCATTTTCTTCATACACACTATAAAATATAAATGAAGAACACTATGAATTACAAGAAGCTTATAGTCATTTATATGGAAGTAATGAACTGTTAAAAGAAGAATTAGAAAGATTAAGAAAAATAAATACAAGTCTTGAAATTGAAAATGTTAATTTAATTATCACTAACGAAAGTTTAAATGAAATAATTTAGAAAATAAAGAAGAATTAGAACAACTTAAGAAAATTAATAAAAATCTTGAAATATAAAATTGCTCACTTATTATCTCAATTAAAAATCTTGAAATTGAAAATTCAACACTTGCTGAAATCAATGAAGATAATCAAGTACAAGATCAAGCTGTAATTAAAGAAATTAAAAATGAAAATTCAAGTTTAAAGTCAAAAATAGAAAACCATAATTGCATAATTGAAAACTTAACCAAAGAACGTGAAGATTTAAATAATATAATTTATAAATTTACAAAAGTAAAGGAAAATCTTGAAGTCATGTTAAATCAACAAAAATGTAGCTTTAATAAAGAAGGTTTAGGATATACAGGTGAAACAAGTGAATCAAAAGATAAAGGACTGTATCACGTTAAAATTAAAGAAAATGAAAGGCATATATCTCCCTTCACAAAATGTTCTTATTGTAACAGAAATGGTCACTCTTTTTATATGTGCAATGCTAAAAATGGAAACTATAAAGGAAAAATGATTTGGGTTCCCAAAGGAACATATACTGCACCAACCATCACAAGAAGAGAATTTCACAAATAACATTATCATACTTCTCACAATCCATTTACTCATAGAATGCTTTTCTTAACTAAAATTGATTATCCGATGCCGAGTTTTGTAAAGGGAACTTCAAATGCACCTTATACAAAATGAAAAACTCACCCTAAGGACCCTTCAACTTAAAGGGTACCAACTTGTGAAATTAGTACATATATTGCATGTATGTCTTGCAGCTGAAATGACTAAAAGCAAATGGTATCTTGATAGTGGATGCTCTAGACATATGACTGGAGACAAATCCAAATTAAGAAATCTGCAAGCTACAGACTTTGGTGATGTAACTTTCGGTGATAACAATAAAGGTAAAATAATTGGAGTTGGATGTGTAGGTAACAAACACATAACCATTTCCAATATTCACTTAGTTACTAGACTCAGGTATAATCTTTTGTCTATTAGTCAACTATGTGATAGTGGTTTTAAAATATCATTTAATACACATAATTGCTCTATTTTTGATCAAACTGGTAAATTAATCTTAGATTGTCCTAGATATCAAAATGTGTATACTTGTGACTTAGGTGCATACTCTCACTTAGATAACATCTGTCTTGTATCTGCAAATGAGGATCCTTGGCTATGGTATCACAGACTAGGACATATTAATATGAAACTCATAAATAACATTTTTTTCTAAAGAACATGTTCGTGGTCTTCCTAAATTAAATTTTTTTAAAGAACACATCTATGAAGCTTGCGAATTAGGTAAACAAATTCATGCATCCCATAAACCTAAATTCACTATGTCAACCTCTCGACCCTTCGAGTTGATACATATGGACCTTGTTGAACCTATCCCTAAACACAGCATGGGCAGTGCTGTATATATTCTAGTTTTAGTTGATGATTATTCACGATTTACATGGGTTGATTTTCTAAAATTTAAAAATGAGGCTATTAATTCTTTTTCTACTATGTGTAAAAAGATTTAAAATCAATAGGGGAGTTCTATTATTTATATTCGATCTGATCACAGAAGAGAATTTGACAATTTTGATTTCATTATGTTCTGTGATGAGAACGGTATAAGTCATAACTTCTCTGCTCCTTATACACCTCAGTTAAATGGTGTAGTTGAAAGAAAAAATCGTTCTTTGCAAGAAATGGCAAATACCATGTTAAATGAATACCGTCTTCCAAAGTATTTCTGGGCTGAAGTAGTGGCAACATCATGTTACATATTAAACAGAGTTTTATTAATACCAGTTTTGCTCAAAACTCCCTATGAGCTCTACTATAAAAGAAATCTAAAAATAAACTATTTTCGTGTTTTTAGGAGCAAATGTTTTATTCTAAACACCAAAGGACACTTATTGAAATTTGATCCTAAATTTGATGAAGGAATATTTCTTGGATACTCTCTTAATAGTAAAGCATACAGAGTTTTCAATAAAAGAAGTCTAGTTGTGGAAGAATCAATGAATGTAACTTTTGATGAAACTCAGCCTCCTCCAAAATATAAAGAACTTACTGATAATGATGTTGTCATTGAAGATATTCTCAGAAATATGGAAGAACCAAAACTAGATAATGCATCTCCACCTATTGTTGAGAATCCCCTTGAAAATCCAAACCCTCAGTTGAATAATTTACCCAAAGAGTCTCATGTTATTAAAAATCATCCTATAGAAAATGTTATTGGTAATATTGAAAAAGGAGTTATCACTATATCATATACATATAATCTAGCTGGTCATTTGTCTTTCTTGTCTCAAATTGAACCGAAATTGATAAAAGATGCCTTACTAGATGAAGACTGGATAATGGCTATGCAAGACAAACTTGAATAATTCACTAGAAACAAAGTATGGGAATTAGTCCCACAACTCGAGAATGTTTCAATCATTGGAACTCGATGGGTATTTCGTAAAAAACTTGATGAAAATGGAACTGTTATTCGTAATAAAGCTAGATTAGTTGCACAAGGATATAATCAAATAGAAGTAATTAACTAGATGAAACATATGCTCCTGTTGCTAGAATTGAATCTATTCGTATGTTATTAGCATTTGCATGTCATAAGAATTTCAAACTATTTTAAATGGACGTAAAATCTGCATTCTTAAATGGTGTTATAGAAGAGGAAGTTTATGTTAAACAACCTCCTGATTTGAAAATTTTAGTCATCCTGAATATGTTTATAAATTACATAAAGCTCTATATGGTTTAAAACAGGCTCCCAGAGCTTGGTATGAAAGGTTGAGTAAATTTTTGTTGAAAAATGGCTTTAAACGAGAAACTCTTGATATTACCTTTTTCACTAAAAATAAAAATAATAATAGTTTGGTAATTCAAATATATATTGATGATATTATTTTTGGTTCTACTGACATTACTATGTGCAATGATTTTTCTAAAAGTATGAGTAAAGAATTTGAAATGAGTATGATGGGAGAATTAAGCTTCTTCCTTGAACTTCAAATCAAACAAGGAGAAAAAGGTATTCATATATCTCAGTCTAAATACTGTAAAGAAATGATCAAGAAATTTGGCTTAGAATCAGCAAAACCTCTTAACACTCTTATGTCAACAACGGATAAATTAATTACTGACGAAAATGGAAAATCTGTTGACTCAAAGAAATATAGAGGAATGATCGGAAGTCTATTATATATAACTGTTAGTAGACCTGACATCATGTTTAGTGTTTGTAAATGTTCCAGGTTTCAAGCTGATCCTAAAGAATCTCACCTGACCGCAGTGAAAAGGATTTTTCGATATCTTAAAGGAACCACTGAATTGGGTCTATGGTATCCTAAGGATCAACCATTTAGTCTAGTATGTTTTTCAGACTCTGACTATGTAGGTCATCATGTTGATCGGAAAAGTACCAGTGGTACCTGCCAATTCCTAGGGGGATGCTTGGTTTCTTGGTTTTCCAAGAAATAGAACTCGGTATCTATTTCAACCACCAAAGCTGAATTTGATGTAGCTGTACGATGCTGTGCTCAAATACTGTGGATGAAACAAACCCTTGCTGATTATAACTTAAAATTTGACTATGTGTCAATTTTATGTGATAATACTAGTACTACAAATCTAAGCAAAAATACTGTCTTGCATTCTAGATCAAAACATATAGACATTAAGTGTAAGACCTCAACTTTTATGAATAAAGAATAATTTTCTCGAAATATATTTTTGAATATTATGGTGTGAATTTGATGTAATGTTATAGTTGTGGGTAATATTTTCAAATTTTGCAAAGTAAGCAAGCGGTTATATAATATTCGATTGGTCGGGGAATATTCGTTTTAACAGGGAATATTTGTACAATGGCACAATCATTGGTGGACCCAACAACGGAAGTATTGTAGTAGTTAGAAAACGACAGAATTATCTTTTTATAAAAATAACGGCGAAAGTTTTACCGTTAAAGTCATTGAACTACCCAAAGAGTAAAGTCGAAGAATACGCGTGGTTGCATAGTAGCACACGGTATTGATTATTGATGCTTACATGAGAAGTCACTCAATTATACTCAATTATTGCTATAATAATTGCTACATCATATCTCTCATATTATTGATTCAATTATTGTCACAGTATCATCTGCTTAATATTTATTATTATTAAATCAATAATTGAGACGATAAAGTTAGTCATATTATTATTTGCAATATTGACAATGTCTAGAAGTTCTGTCAAGGAGAGGTTTGGTCAACTAATTAAGCGCCAATAAGGAGAAATCCTTATCGGAAAGCCCCCTCTTTCCTGGGAACGACCTGGTTGTTAAATATTGTGAGTTATAATATTAATGATGAATAAGTTGTGTTGATTAAAGATGAAATTGATAGTTCCATTGTGTGGGGATTATTAGTGTTAGTGGAAATCGACATTTATTTCAATAAAAATTGATGTCTGGAGGTTATATTGACTAATCGGGTAATTAATCGGATAAATGAGCAATTAATTGCTATTATTTCACATGCTAATAACTATTTGTTCATATGTGTGTACTATTGATTCACATTCATGTACTATTAGG
Organism: Panax quinquefolius; assembly: GCA_020205615.1. NCBI lineage: Eukaryota > Viridiplantae > Streptophyta > Magnoliopsida > Apiales > Araliaceae > Panax > Panax quinquefolius. The sequence goes on along the minus strand of CM035167.1, from coordinate 80,382,516 downwards.
GGAGGTGGTGTAAGATTGATAATACTTGCATGACTAAATTAAAAATGGAGGTATAGATGAAGTTATTATATTGTAATTAGTTTTTTCACATGAATATACTATTAAGTCACATGAATGAACTATTAATTCACATTATTTATTATTAGGGGAGGTGTTGCAAGTTTGATAATACTTGCATGACTAAATTAAAAGTGAAGAAAAAGAGGAACGTATTATACTGTAATATTTTTAGCCCCAAAACGTGAAATTATCGAAACTATATTTTCCTATAAATAGAAGCTCATTCTTCCTTCATTTCTCACCAATTCACTAAAGCTATAGAGCAATTATTATAGAGAGAAATTATAGAGAGAATGAAGAAGAGAAGTCTGCTACCTCACTATTCCAGTATCCAGTCTTCTTCTAAGGTAAGGGGTATTATTCTTTCGTATTCATGAAGAGGGTTATTTTCTTTCAATACTCGTAAGGTTTTTTATTCCATTTTTTATTATTATGTTGGAATAACCTGTCTATGCGAAGTACCGCATACATGGTAAAATTCTTCTGTTATTCCATTCTTTATTATTCTGTTGGAATAACTTGTATGTGCGGTCTATCGCATGCCTTGTGAATTCTGTTGTTATTCATTCTTTATTATTCTATTGAAATATCTTGTCTGTACGGATTACGCATGACCCGGTTCCATTCTTTATTATTCTATTGGAATATCCTGTCTGTGCGGGTTACGCATGACCTAGTTCCATTCTTTTTCATTCTATTGGAATAACCTGTCTGTGCGGATTACGCACACCTGGTGAATTCTTCTGTTATTCCATTCTTTATTATTATGTTGGAATAACCTGTCTATGTGGATTACCGCATGCATGGTGAATGATCCTTCGTATTCATTCCTTATTAAATTGTGGAAATGATTTGTCTACGTGGATTACCGCATGGCGGGAAAAAATCCACTTGCAGTTTCATATATTCTATTATACTTAGTTGGTTAAAGTTTTAGCTTCTATACTCCATGAAATTAATAGAATATTCTGGATATTTGCGCTTCATCCAGTATCTTTTCATGGAAATATTCTTCTGAGCATTCTTGAATTTTACTCCACAAAATAGTATCATGTTGACAATTTGGACGTTATTGAGTTCTGGATAAATTAAATTATAAATCTTTAAAAATTTATCCTTGAACTTGTTTTATTGAATTCTTATATCATTGTAATCATCCTCATGTTTATAATATGTTGAAAGTCATCTGTGGCCTGAAGTGCATAGATGGACTTGGTGTGATTATGACCAGGGATTATTAGGTATAATCATGATCGTAATGATACAAATGATGTGGCAAAAGTCCTTATTGGCCGTAGTGCATTGATGGACAATTGTTAGCATGATCATGACCATTGATGAATACATGAATATCGTTGGTCCGTAGTGCATGGATAATTTGTGGTCGTGATACTAATGAATATCATTGGTCGTAATGCAGGGATGATGTGGTTTATTTATTAAGCTGAGTCTCAGCGATAAAAGTGATGAAAAACCTTTTAAATCATAGAAGATAGTAGATTTTATTATCTGCTTGACTCTTCTAATGGATTGCTTGTTCCGCTGCAGTTAAACTTGATGTTTGTTATATGTTATCAGTTTAACACTGTTGAAGGCTAACGATAAATTATTCTGCATTATCTTAGTCATAATATTTCTTACTGGGCTAGTTGAGCTCACCCTTTTTTCACTATTCTCTTAAGGAAATGAGAATATAGCTGGGATGAGTCGGGGAACGGATTGACGGTCCAGATGGTTGTTTTAGTAGTCCTCACTATTCTATAAAATAGTGTGACAATAAATGTAATGAGGACTCCATTGAGTGTGGATATTGTCTAGATGACAATATTCTTATTAAAACTCTTAGATTATGTTTTGTCGTATTTTACACGACTGTTGTATAATTATGTTATATTTGAATTTTGTACCATATATTTGGTGACTCAAGATGGGTGATGTATACCTATTTTGGGGCGTTATAGGTTGGTATCAAAGCTTTAGGATATGATCCCCTCGGGTGAGATGTGAGACAAGAACTAGGAGGGAGAGACGGGGAATTCCTTTGCTAGTATGACCTACCTAAGTTTATTTGGTATTTAATTTGTCGGTCAGAGTATAGGGATAATATGTGACATGTCAATTAACCCTTGTTTTGTGGCAGTATTTGAATATGACATCCGAGAATGTTGAGAATAACAATAGAGCACAGGAGATCGTTGAGTCACCACAGATCAACTCCCAGTATAATGTGCATCAGGAAGGCGAAAATCCTCAGGTGAACAACAACACCGACCAAATGGAGAACGACGAAATGTTTAGGAGCTTTCTGCAATTCGTATAACATCAGGTAGGAGAGACTCCTGTCCAAAATGCAGGTGAAAACACTGGCAACTCTTGGATGGTCACCGTTAAACAGTTCAAGGAGCTGGGACCACCGGAGTTTATTGGAGAGCCAAAACCACTTAAGGCAGAGACGTGGACAAAGCAGATCACCAAGATATTTGATGTCCTGGGATTCGCCGAGGAGAAAAAGGTTACCTTTGCCACCTTTATGTTGCGAGGAGAGGTAGATTACTGGTGGGAATCGGTAAAGCGTACTCAACCTGCCGCACTGAAGATGTCTTGGGAGAAGTTCCAAGAACTATTCAACGACAAGTACTTTCCCGAAAGTATTCGTCACATGAAAGAGGTAGAGTTCATCAAGTTGGAGCATAACAATATGACCGTGTCGTAGTACGAAGCTAAGTTTGTCGAGTTGTCCCGGTTTGCGTCTCACTTGGTTGACAATGAGGACAGAATGACGCGGATGTTTCTAAGAGGTTTGAAACCAGAGATATGTCAATATTGAATTTCTCATAAACTGTGTTTGTATTCAGATGTTGTAAATAGGGCTCAGTTATTGGAGCGGGATAACGAGTCAAATCAACTAAGAGAAAGCAGCCAGCAAAATGATAATACCAGTGGTAACAGTCATCGAAGCGGTGACAACAAACGTGGAGGGAATCAACATGCTAGAAATGGTAACCACTTCGGTGGTAATCATGGCCAAGACAATAAGAATGGACATTTCAAGAAGAGGAGATTCAACAATGATGGAAAGACGTCAGCATCAACACTCGTGGTTAAGGAAGGAGAATGATCACCTATCATATGCTTCAAATGCGGAGGGGAACGATATATCAGTCCAAACTGTGCGCAGCAGTCCAAAATATGTTACAATTGTGGAAGAGAAGGTCACCTAGCTAGATTTTTTTTTACCGGGAAGCCAAGTCCAGTTGGAACGGTGAGAACAAATGCCGTCCCAAACAAGTCAAAACTAGTAGTTCAAGGGAGAGCGTTTGTTGTGACCTCCCAGAAAGCAAGGAACCCAAATGAGGTCATCACAGGTAAGATAATCATCAACTCTAGCGAAGTATATACCTTATTTGATACCGGTTCTACCCATTCTTTTTTTTCTCCTACTTGCGCTCAATGTTTAAAATTGACTCCGGAGAAATTAGACTTTGACTGATCTATTGAAACTCCTTTGGGAGAAACCTTCATTACATCCACTATTTATAAGTCTTGTTTGGTTCAAATCGGTACCCTCACATTACCTGTCGATCTTATTTCCTTAAAAATACTTGCATTTGACGTGATTCTAGGGATTGATTGGTTAACTACTTATCATGCTAAAATTGATTATTTTCATAAGGTTGTTAGTTTTCATATTCCTAATCAACCTATTATGCCAATTCAAGCGACCAAACCGTACCATTAAAATCAATCACGATCATCTCAAGCCATAAAGCTATTCGTTTATTGAAAAACGGATGTCTAGGTTTCTTAGCTCATGTCACATATTTAAACAAAAATACATCAGATTTGAATGATATTTCTATTGTTAATAAATTCCCTGACGTATTCCCTGAAGAACTTCCTGGCCTACCCCCAAAGTGTGAAATTGAGTTTGGTATCGACCTTGAACCTGGTACAAAACTCATTTACAAAGCCCCATATCGAATGGCTCCTATTGAACTTCAGGAGTTAAAAACCTAACTACAGGAATTGTTAGACATCTGTTTCATTCATCCTAGTACGTCTCTTTGGGGTGCTCCTGTTCTATTCGTGAAGAAGTAAGATGAAAGTATGCGACTTTGTATTGATTATTGGGAGTTGAATCATGTCACCATCAAAAATAGGTACCTGTTGCCTCGCATTGATGACCTATTTGACCAGTTGCAAGGAGCCAAATTCTTTTCAAAGATTGATCTTCGTTTTGGATATCATCAGTTGAAGATTAAAACTAATGACATTCCAAAGACTTCTTTCAGAACTCAGTATGGGCATTACGAATTCCTAGTCATGTCTTTTGGATTGACTAATGCTCATGCTGCCTTCATGGATATGATGAACCAAGTATTCAAGGAATATTTGGATCACTTTGTGGTCGTCTTTATTGATTACATCCTCATTTACTCCAAAAGTCGTGAAGATCATGAGCAACACTTAAGGCTGATACTCCGAAAGCTTTGTGAAAACAAATTATATGCCAAGTTGAAGAAATGCGAGTTCTGGCTTGAGGAAGTAGCATTCCTTGGGCACGTGATATTAAATCATGGAATATCTGTTGACCCGGTAAAGATTGAAGAAATTCAAAGCTGAGAGCAACCTAAGTCAGTGAATGAAGTACGTAGCTTTCTTAGCTTAGCTGGTTATTATCAAAGATTCGTAGAAGGGTTTTCACGAATCACTACTCCATTAACTCAGCTGACTCGAAAAGATACAAAATTCGGTTAGAGCGTGAAATGTGAGAACAGATTTCAAGAACTCTATAGGATGCTTATTTCAACACTTGTTCTGACAATACCATCTGGCTCGGAGGGATTTTTCATCTACAGTGATGCTTCAGGCAAAGGGTTAGGATGTGTTCTCATGCAACATGGGAAAGTCATAGCCTATGCCTCATGACAACTCAAAGAATATGAGAGGAATTATACTACTCATGATCTAGAGTTTGCTTAAGATTTGGAGCCATTACCTGTATGGAGAGAAGGTGGAGATCTATACAGATCATAAAAGCCTCAAATATTTCTTCACTCAAAAGGACTCAACATGCGGTAACGACTATGGCTTGAGCTATTGAAAGATTACGATCATACCATTCAATACCATCCTGGAAAAACGAACGTAGTAGCTGATGCATTGAGTAGAAGATCATATGCGGGTACGAGTGCATTATTGTCAATGCAAAGGCCCATTTTATATGACTTACAAAGGATGGAGATAGAGATAAAGACTCTAGGGACCCATGTGATGATGGCGAATATACGAGTAAAACTGACTTTAATTGATAAATTTAAAGCTGCTCAAGCTACAGACCTGGAGCTGTCGCGTATGAAGAAGAAAGTGCAAGAAGGTGCTATTTTGGAAGCAAGAATCGATGAAGAAGGAATACTTTGAGTCAACTCTAGACTTTGTGTTCTTAACGATTCTAACTTAAAGTATAAAATCATGATGGAGGCGCACAACACACAATTTGCAATCCATCCTGGGAGTACCAAAATGTATCGTGATCTTCGACATACATTTTGGTGGAGCAATATAAAGAGAGAGATAGTAGGGTTTATCTCAAGGTGTCTAACTTGTCGGCGAGTTAAAGGTGAGCATCAAGTGCCAAAAGGTCCATTGCAACCACTTGAAATTCCGAATGGAAGTGGGAGCACATTACCATGGATTTAAAGCATTGGTCTTCCCAAGGTTTCTCAAGGCATAGATGCGATTTGGGTCATTGTTGATAGATTGACCAAGTCTGCTCATTTATTACCGATACGAGAAACTTATACACTTGAGCGTCTTGCTCGTATGTACATAAACGAGATTGTAAGATTGCATGGTATACCAGTATCCATAGTTTCTGATCGAGACCCAAGATTCACTTCAAGATTTTGAGTTAGTTTGCAAAAAGCTATGGGCACGAATTTACGATTTAGTTCAAAGATATCATCCTCAAAGCGGGACGAGGCAAATGGAAAGGACTATTCAAACTCTTGAAGATTTATTAAGACTCTGTGTCCTTGACTTCAAGGAAAGTTGGGACAAGTTCTTACCATTGGTGGAGTTTTCCTACAACAATTGTTATCAAGCAAGTATTGGCATGGCTCCATTTGAAGCATTGTATGTAAGAAAGTGTCGTTCTCCAGTATACTGGGATGAGGTGGGTGAAGCAACGTTGTTGGGACCAGATTTGGTATGTATGACTACGGAAAAGATTCAAACGATCCGACAACAAATAAAAACCTCACAAGATCGACAAAATAGTTATGCTAATCTTCATCGAAAGGACGTCGAATTCAATATTTGAGATCATGTGTTGTTACGTGTTGCTCCATGAAAAGGAGTTATGAAATTTGGAAAGAGAGAAAAACTCAATCCTCGATTCATTGGCCCATTTATAATCCTCGACTGAGTAGGAACTGTGGCCTATAGACTCGCCTTACCGCCAAGTATGTCTCGTGTTCATAACGTTTTTCACATTTCTATGTTACGTAAATATATGAAAGACCTGAACCACATTATTGAATTAGAACCAGACGAGATAGAGGAAGATTTAACGCATGAAGAGTTACCTGTTAAAATCTTGGATAAGAAAGATCATATTTTACGCTCTAAAGTTATACCTCAAGCCAAAGTTTTGTGAAGAAACCACGATGTTGAGGAAATGACCTGAGAGTTAGAATCTGAAATGAAATCAAGGTATCCTCACCTCTTCGACATACCAGGTACGTACCCTAATTTTGAGGATGAAATTTCATAAGAAGGGGAGGTTGTAAGACCCCAACTTTTATCAATAAAGAATAATTTTCTCGAAATATATTTTTGAATATTATGGTGTGGATTTGATATAATGTTATAGTTGTGGGTAATATTTTCAAATTATGCAAAGTAAGCAAGTGGTTATATAATATTTGATTGGTCGGGGAATATTCGTTTTAACAGGGAATATTAATATGACGGCACAATCATTGATGGACCCCACAACGGAAGTATTGCCGTAGTTAGAAAATGACAGAATTATATTTTTATAAAAATAACGGTGAAAGTTTTACCATTAAACTATTGAACTACCCGGTAGTAAAAGTACAGTAATACGCGTGGTTGCATAGTAGCACACGATATTGATTATTGATGCTTACGTGAGAAGTCACTCAGTTATATTCAATTATTACTACAGTAATCATATCTCTCATATTATTGATTAAATTATTGTCATAATATCATCGGCATAATATTTATTATTATTAAATCTATAATTGAGATGATAAAGTTATTCATATTATTATTTGCAATATTGACAATGTCTAGAAGTTCTGTAAAGGAGAGGTTTGTTCACCTAATTGCGCGCCAATAAGGAGAAATCCTTATCGGAAAGCCCTCTCTTTCATGGGAACGACCTGGTTGTTAAATATTGTGAGTTATAATATTAATGATGAATAAGTTGTGTTGATTAAAGATGAAATTGATAGTTCCATTGTGTTGGGATTATTAGTGTTAGTGGAAATCGACATTTATTTCAATAATAATTGATGTTTGGAGGTTATATTAACCAATCGGGTAATTAATCGGATAAATGAGCAATTAATTGCTATTATTTCAAATGCATATAACTATTTGTTCACATGTGTGTACTATTGATTCACATTCATATACTATTAGGGGAGGTGGTTCAAGATTGATAATACTTGCATGACTAAATTAAAAATGGAGGTATAGATGAAGGTACTATACTATAATTAGTTTTTTCACATGATTATACTATTAAGTCACATGAATGAACTATTAATTCACATTATTTACTGTTAGGGGAGGTGGTGCAAGTTTGATAATACTTGCAGGACTAAATTAAAAATGAAGAAAAAGAGGATGGTATTATACTATAATATTTTGAGCCCCAAAACGTGCAATTATCAAAACTATATGTTCCTATAAATAGAAGCTCATTCTTCCTTCATTTCTCACCAATTCACTAAAGCTATAAAGCAATTGTTATAGAGAGAAATTATAGAGAGAAAGAAGAAGAGAAGTCTGCTACCTCACTATTCCAGTATCCAGTCTTCTTCTAACGTAAGGGGTATTATTATATCGTATTCATGAAGAGGGTTATTTTCTTTCAATACTCGTAAGGGTTGTTATTCCATTCTTTATTATTATGTTGGAATAACCTATCTATTCGAAGTACCGCATACATGGTGAAATTCTTCTGTTATTCCATTCTTTATTATTACATTAGAACAACATCTGCATGCTGATTGCATCGCATGCCCTGGTGAATTCTCGTTGTCATTCCATTCTTTATTATTCTGTTGGAATATCATGTCTGTGCGGATTACGCATGACCTGTTCCATTCTTTATTATTCTATTAGAATATCCTATCTGTGCGGGATACGCATGACCTAGTTCCATTCTTTATCATTCTGTTGGAATAACCTGTCTGTGCGGATTACGCACGCCTGGTGAAATCTTCTGTTATTCCATTCTTTATTATTCTGTTAGAATAACCTATCTATGTGGATTATCGCATGCATGGTGAATGATCCTTCGTATTTATTCCTTATTAAATTTTGGAAATGATCTGTGTACGTGGATTACCTCATGGCTGGAAAAAATCCATTTGCAGTTTCATATATTCTATTATACTCAGTTGGTTAAAGTTTTGGCTTCCATACTCCATGAAATTAGTAGAATATACTGGATATTTGCGCTTCATCTAGTATCTTTTCATGGAAATATTCTTCTGAGCATTCTTGAATTTTACTCCACAAAACAGTATCATGTTGACAATTTGGACGTTATTGAGTTCTGGATAAATTAAATTATAAATCTTTAAAAATTTATCCTTGAACTTGTTTTGTTGAATTCTTATATCATTGTCATCATCCTCATGTTTATAATATGTTGAAAGTCATCTGTGGCCTGAAGTGCATAGATGGACTTGGTGTGATTATGACCAGGGATTATTCGGTATAATCATGATCTTAATGATACAAATGATGTGGTAAAAGTCCTTATTGGCCGTAGTGCATTGATGGACAATTGTTGGCATGATCATGACCATTGATGAATACACGAATATCGTTGGCCCGTAGTGCATGGATAATTTGTGGTCGTGTTACTAATGAATATCATTGGTCGTAGTGCAGGGATGATGTGGTTTATTTATTAAGCTGAGTCTCAGCGATAAAAGTGATGAAAAACCTTTTAAATCATAGAAGATAGTAGATTTTATTATCTACTTGACTCTTCTAATGGATTGCTTGTTCCGCTACAGTTAAACTTGATGTTTGTTATATTTTATCAGTTTAACACTGTTGAAGGCTAACGATAAATTATTCTGCATTATCTTAGTCATAATATTTCTTACTGGGTTAGTTGAGCTCACCCTTTCTTTCACTATTCTCTTCAGGAAATGAGAATATAGCTGGGATGAGTCGGGAAACGGATTGACGGTCTAGATGGTTTTTTAGTAGTCCTCACTATTCTATAAAATAGTGTAACAATAAATGTAATGAGGACTCCATTGAGTGTGGATATTATCTAGATGACAATATTCTTATTAAAACTCTTAGATTATGTTTTGTCGTATTTTACACGACTGTTGTATAATTATGTTGTATTTGAATTTTGTACCATATATTTGGCGACTCAAGATGGGTGATGTATACCTATTTTGGGGGTGTCACAGTTGGTATCAAAGCTTAGGGATATGATCCCTAGCTAAGATGTGAGAGTAGAACTAGGAGAGGAGAGACGGGGAATTCCTTCGCTATTATAACCTACCTAATTTTATTTGGTATTTAATTGGTTGGTCAGAGTATAGGGATAATATGTTGCATGTCAATTAACCCTTATTTTGCGGCAGTATTTGAAAATGACATCCGAGAATGTTGAGAATAGCAATGGAGCACATGAGACCGTTGAGTCTCCACAGATCAATAATCAGGATAATGTGCATCAGGAAGGCGACAATCCTCATGCAAACAACAACACTGACCAAACGATGAACGATGGAATGTTCAGAGGCTTTATGCAATTCATGCAACATCAGGCGAGAGCGGCTCCTGTCCAAAATATAGGTGGAAACACTGGAAACTCTCGGACGGTCACCGCTTAACAGTTCAAGGAGCTAGGACCACCGGAGTTTATTGGAGAGCCAAAACCACTTAAGGCGAAAGCGTGGATAAAGCAGATCACAAAGATATTTGATGTCTTGGGATGCTCCGAGGAACAAAAGGTTCCCTTTGCCACCTTTATGTTCGAGGAGAGGCAGATTACTGGTGGGAATCGGTAAAGCGTACTCAACCTGCCACACTGAAGATGTCTTGGGAGAAGTTTCAAGAACTATTCAACGACAAATACATATTATTTTAAACCATTACTAAACCATTAAGTTCGAAAAGATTCTATAAATTAAGAATTGAGCTAGGAATGCTAGATATATCTTCTTAAATTTTTAAAATTCTAATTTATCTTCCACTTAATTATTTTTAATAAACTATATATATTTATAGTATTTTTGGTAAATTTCTTTCAAAGTTAACATTTTTTATAAATATACATATTATTTTAACAATATTTAAATAAATGTTTATATTATTAAGGTAATATATATATTTTAAAGATTAAATCTGCACCTTCAAGATCATGCAAATCCAAGGGCCAAAATTGATCAATCCACGTCTCTCTCATCAAACCAATCAGACTAGCACACAGATTATGAATCAGAGTCATTGGATTAACACTAAGCATTAATCTCAACCTTTGGATCATGTTTTAAAAAGAAACACAACTCAGACTCAATTATGGCCGTTGATCTTAATCTGCACAAATTTCTCCACCGTTGGATCTATCCAATAAGACACACTATATATACACTATTTTAATTTTTTTTATCATTTTTCTTCACTTCTCTTTCTCTCTCTTCTCAGCTCTCTCATCTGATTCTCTCTCTCTCTCTCACCTCTTAGCTTGTCTTCTCCGACTTACCCTCTATCATCTCCGATCTCTCTCTTCGACGTCATTCTGTCTCCTATATCGATCCACTCTTCTTCCTAATCATGATTTTCTACTAAAATTTTTCAAATCACAAGATTCTTAGGGTTTCTGTCAAAATGATTTTTTGTCTATTTTTGTTTAGATCTGAAAATTTCTGTTCTACGATTTTCGAACACTTACATGTGTTCTTCTAAGATTCTCAAAATTTTTACCAAAAATCGTTTCTCTAGTCTTAAAATTTTTATGGTTTTAGTTTTTTTTAGATTTCTGAACACTCGTGGGAATTTTTTTTAAATTCCTCAGCCTTAATTCAATACGTAAAATGGCCTATTTTTTTTAAACAAAATATGTTTTTGGGGTACAAAACGTTTGAGTTCTATCTATCTAAAAATTTTAATGATTAGGGTTAATGGGTTCAAAATATTTTATTTGGCCTCGGTCAACAAATATTTTTGTTCTATTTTTAAGTCATGTCAGATATTTTTTGGCCATACCACAAATACGTTCTTAGGATTTCTTCTGACAATCACACCCTTCTTAAAATATGTCCGTTTTTAGTCTGTCTTAAAATTTTTTGGTTAGGGTTTTTCTGAAATCGTCTTACAAGTCATCTTCATCTACCTCATCAGATCCCCTGAAGTTTATTGTATGTTCCGTATGCATTTTTTTTCTTCATTTTTTTATAACTTCTATTTTTTAACAAACCCATGTTATTCACCAATTTTTTTATGTTCTATAAATTTATTTGACCTTTATTTATTCAGTCACAATAAAAATTATATATATATATATATATATATATTTAAATAATCATATATATATATATATCCTATCTATAACAATATATCTATATGTCTCTACATTTTTGTTGGACTAGCTGCTACTTTCACTAAGAAATTTGTACGCAGAAGAACTTATCATACTAACATTGGTATAATGTTGATACCAACTCAGGTATAAACTCTCTTTCTCTCTGTATATTCTTAATTGTGTGGATACTAATGTCCACTAGATATTCTTTTGTCTGTCTTATATATTGTGTGGATACTGAGGTCCACTGAATTAATTGCATTAATGCTATCTTCTCTCTCTTAAGATTTGCTTTAAATGAAAAATCTTTCAAAATACATGCCTCCTTGAAAAACTGTGTTATGAAATGATAATTTCTTGCCGTGTTTATCAAAATGGTTTTAAATGATACATCTTTTAGGCTTCGGTAATTATTCTTAAGTTTGACTGAAATCTTTTGTTCTCTGTGTTCTTCATATGACATGTGGATATTTTTTTTACTGCTCACTCGACCTTATTAAATGACAGATTTTTAAATAGTGTTTATCCTACTGTTTAACTTAAATATTTTTACTGTTTCCTAGTGTTATTTCCTCCCACCTCAGTTTATTAAATGCTTTCTTACTTGAGTACTTGGAGTGCATATTACCTGCCGCACATCATCTCTCTTACCTCTACCTATATATAAACTCTTTCAAAAATGTTGCGTTTTTATATATCCTTTCTCTTCAGCTTAATATCTTCCCCTCTATTTTCTGCATCAATACTTAGCATGACTAACTTAATTTCCTCTAAATGAAAAACTCTTCCACTCAATTCTGAGTTTGCAGTTGTCCAATGTTGTACCTCATCTTATTACTCCCTATGCCCAGTCAAAATATAGGTCTATGAGATACAACCTATGTCCAAGAAATGTCATCACATTTCACAGCTTTCCAAAATTATTTGATATTTTCAAAAATGTTGGGTGGGAATATTTGGTTTCCTTCCATGATAAGTCTGTTTTTCCCAGTCTTGTGGCTGAATTTTACGCTCATATGGAGTTTTCACATGACTCCTCTGGTTTATTAAAGACCATTACCACTTGCATTTAAGGACAGACTTGCATCATAGATGAATTATTTCTTGTTCATGCCCTTCAGTTGCCTCCTTCCACTCTTGAATTACCTAGGGTTAATTCATATCTTCATCCCTCTGGAATATCTGTAGAAGAATGCATGCTATTCAAGTTTAACTTGTCTGTGGTCACTGATCAACTGGTACCAGCTCTTTTATTTGACTATCCATGCAAAGTTGGTCTCGAGTTTCTAACCGCTGAGTGCCAATTTCTAGGCAAAATTTTAAGAAACAATTTTATGCATGTACGTGATGATAGAAAATTGTTACCTTTTGATCTGGAAATCATCAAAAGTCTATTAAATGAATACATGCCCTATAATCTAGCATACTTCTTGTTGTCTTCGTTTGAATACTGCTTTCAACACAATTGCCTTGGTTTTGGTCTACTTCTTACACATATCTTCCACTATTTAAATCTTCCTTTGTCCAATCTTCAGTCTCAACTAGTCCCTACCAGCAACATCGTATCTCATCTAAATCTGCCACCACAACCTCTCATCATCTTTAAACGACTTGATCATGAAAATCTTGAAGCCAACATCAACATGGCTACCAAAATTGACTCCCTAAATAGTATGAATCAACTTTTATTGCAAAATCAATCTCTCATGTTCGAAAAATTAGAAGATGTTCAGTTCTCTTTGCACACAATTAAATCTGTGGTTTGGTTACTCTTGGAGAACAACAACTTGCTGATGGATCCCTTCAATGTCAGTGCCACTACTGACTTCACAGTTCCTATTCCTCCACCAACTAATCTTGAAGGAAACATTCCTGATCTGTCTCATCTCTCTCCTCTCGATCTTGAGGAAATCTGACTTTGTACTAACTCAACTAACTATTTGGCTTCCTGTAATCCTTAATCCCTCTCTCGTCTACTATTTCACATTACTACTACTACTACTACTACTACTACTACTACTACTACTACTACTACTACTACTACTACTACTACTACTACTACTACTACAACTACTACTTCTTTTCACTTGATTTATATTAGTTTTACCTAAATCTCTTTACAAGACTTCTAACATATTTTTAGCAGGTTTACACTTTTCTTTTCCCTGTCACTTTTTATGATGACAAAGGGGGAGAAGAAAAATATTATTATATAACTGCTATGAATGCTTTTTATATGAACTGCCATGAATGGATGGATTATATATGAATTGTCATGAATGAATTAAACTGCCATGAATGGATTTTATTAACTGCTATTGTGATAACCCGAGATTTCGAATATTCAAAATTTTACGAATAAATTTTTTTTATTTAATATTAATATTGATTATTAATTTAGTGACAAGTTTATGTGATACGAGTCTCGAGAAGGTCAATTTGTGTATTGACTAATAAAATTAGAGTAGAGTTGTGCTTAACATCTTTAGAAACCCTAACCCTAATTCCTGGATAGGGATTTGATAGAAAATAACATTAAAATAATTATTATGATAAATATGTGTTTGTATTGAATAGAAATTTTGATCAATGATTGATCGGATAAGGTTTGTAATTAATAAACCCTAATAAGGGATTAGAAACCCTAATCTCAGATTTAGAAAATCAATTGTACAATTAAAAACCCTAATCGAAAGCCGAGAAACCCTAATTAGGAAACCCTAATCCTAATTGGGAAGCCTATGTGTGTATTAAACTTTAATATGATTAAAAAATCCTAATTATATTTTAGTTATCTTAATTTCTATTTTTTAAAACCTAATTATAATTTAGAAATTTTAATTTTTCTAATTAAAACCCTAATTTAATATTCGGGATTTCTAAACCCTAATTAGGCAACCCTAATCCTAATTGGAAGGCCTGATATATATATTAAACGTTGATATGATTAGGAAAACCTAATTTAATTAGGAAACCCTAATTTTAGTTTTAAATTCTTAATTTTCTACTCTTAAACCCTAATTAGAAAATTCTAGAATTTGATGTTTTAAAATCTAAGGGTTAGAACCTTAGGGTTAAACCCTAAGGGTTTGTGCATTTGTCAAGATTGCCATTAAAATCAATTTGCTAAAGACCAAAATGCCCTTTTTCATTTTTATTTAGTTAACTTGTAAAATGGCCATCAACTTTAGTAGTTCAACAACTCATTTGACTTTGTGAGTACAAATTTCAACCCCAGCAACCAAAAATATCAGATCATACTTACATCTACACAATATATATAGATTTGGGAGAGAGAAAATCACAAAAAGCTAGCCATTTTGCTCCATGCTCTCACCAACTCTCTCTCTCTCTCTCCTAAACCTACGAAAATCTTAAGTAATTCAGTCCCAATATCAGTCCATAGATCACCAAGAACAACTAAGGAGGATTAAGATCAAAGATTTGTAGAAAGAAGGTATAAACCTAAAATCTAATTTGATATTGTATGCTTAGATAAACTTTGTATTTTTGTGTTTAGAATATTGCTAATGGATGTTTTATGAAGATCTATGATGATCTATCATGAATCAATAGCATCAAAGTGCCTTAAAATGAAGTTGTCAAAAAACTGTTCTTAAGCATTTTTTGTGGTCAGACAAGAAATGTCAGTGGGCACAGATCTTTGCTCATTTAAGATTTCTGTTGTTTTAAAGTTGTTATGTGTAGCTTGGTATGAGTTTTTTAGTCTGCAAAAAAAAATCAGAGTCATTAGATGTCTGGATTCGAAGATATAATCGGTCAAAACCCGTTGACCGGGCATGACCGAGTATAATCTGGGTAGCCCAGAAATGCATGATCAGCGTCTGACAATGATTTCAAGCTTTCATATCTGTCAGGTTTTTTAGTGTTATGATGTTGTTGTTGTAACTTATTTGTAGCTGGTTATATGAACAATAGATCCATGCTTTAAGATCTCTTATCTCATCAACATATGGAATGTAATTAATTGTCAAACATAGCCATTTGGTCACGGACACAGTTTCTGGAAAACCCAGAAATTGTAAGAACGAATTTTCTGACAACCTTTGACTAGATTGAATCTGGAGATTTTGATATTTTTGGATTTAGATATTGACATCTCGTTGTTCCTTGTCATTAATACTACATGAGTGAACTATAAAATCACCAATATCGTGACCGGAACGTAGATTAAAATGATCTAGAACGTACCGAGATGAACTGCTGGGTTTTTGGGAAAACCCAGAAACCGTCTAACAATGATTTTGAATGCACAGATCGTCTTGTTAGTTTGTTGTATGACCGAGATGAAGATTGTTTCATGTAGTGTTACATAAACACTACGTGATCAATACTTAACCTGAACCAGAAACATTTTGGATTGGAAGATAAGAGCAGTCAAACCATGACCCTTGTACATTGTCTGACAGTGTTCTTGAGCACCAAGAACACCTAAGACGACATACAAGTGTCGCTATAGGCTAGCGACGATTTTATTTATTTTATTTTCTGTCCGGAAATTATTTAAAAATAGAAATAAATTATAAAAATTACTAAAAATGGTTTTAAAAAAATCATTTTAAATTCTGAAAAATAATTTCTGACTATTTAGAATATTTTTCATTAATAATTATAATTATTTGAATATTAATGCTATTTAATTTATTTAATTAGTGTACTAAATAAATTAGAGAAAAATGATTTTAATTATATAAAAATCATTTTAAATAAGAATAAAGTATTTAAAAATATTTTGAGTTATAAAATATAATTTTTAATATTTTTAGAGAATTTTTATTAATAATTTAATATTAATGATATTAGATTTATTTAATTATTAAATTAAATAAATAAGTTAAAAATGATTTTATTGATTTAAAAATCATTTTAAATAAGAATAAAGTGTTAGAAAATATTTGGAATTATAAAATATTATTTTCAATATTTTTGGAGAATTCTCCTTAATAAATCAATATTAATGATATTAGATTTATTTAATTATTATATTAAATAAATGAATTAAAATGATATTATTGATTTAAAAATCATTTAAAAATGAGAAAAATGTTTTAAAAAATATTTTAAGTTATAACTAATGACTTTTAGTATTTGGATCATAATTTTATTAATATTTAAATATTAATGGTAATGATTTAAAAATAATTTTAATTATTTTAAAAATCATTTAAGTAGAATATTAATGATTTAAAAATATTTTAAGTTATTAATAATAACTTTAATATTTTGACAAGTATGTTATTAATATTTTTATATTATTAAATATTAATAATGATAAGATTATTTAATAATTAAATCATATAAAAATGATTTAAGTGTTTGAAAAATTATTATAAATTATAATAATTGTTTATAAATTATTAAAAGCTTCCGAAAAATATTATAAATGATATATGACTTATCTACATTAATATTGAAGCTTTGAAACCGAATTTATTTAACAATAACTGTGTTAATTGTCGGATAGGGTGACCAGAACACTGAGAATGGACCGAAGTCCAACTAGACAGAAATAGTTACACTTGATAAGTGTTTATATAGGTTATAAACACTGATGTGAATATGTGGTAATGTGCCTAGGAGAAGTTTGACTGTGAATTATAGTGTTACGTGTTATGAAATATTGTGCTAATTGGTTATAGGTCTTACGAATGCAGATAAGTTTATATTGTGCAAGTTTCCTAACTCAACCTTGAGTTAATATTGTTCAATTATTATAGTGGTTAATTATTGTTAATTATACCACGTCCAGGGATTTATTGTTGATTATTCGCAGTTAGTGCATATTTAATAATTCAAATTGAATTACTGATTCTGAAAATATATTCATAGAATAACTGTTGTTGGATATTTAAATTCGTAGAAGCTAATATTGACAGTACAGATAATTCATGTTTATTGTCGAATTATGTTGAGAAATGTCTTAGCCAATTATTCTGGACTAGACGAACATTTGTTAAAACTTGATAAGTTCGAGAAAAGAATTCAATTATTATTGACAGATCGATGACAATTATTTCGGCTAGATCAAGAAGTAACTAGAATTTGAAATCACGGTATTTCGTTGTTAAATCAAAATCTTGATTCTGAGACTGAGAAGAACAACCTTTTATATAAAGGGAACATTTTAGGTCGTATATTCGACCATTGCGCACTGTTAAGTATTATGCATAATATAAGGTACAAGGAGTTGGCCAGCTCTAAGTACTTGCAGAGGGGTATGATTTAATCTTTATGGTTATCTGATACTCCTGCGTATGTATCAAAGTAAATCTTTGATAGATACCCGAGAAAAGAAGTTCTAGATCTAGTGTGATCGCTCAGCATAAATCTAGAAAACATTCCACTTTGTAATTGCATAGAATTGATTCTTGATTATTCATTAGAATATCGCAGAAACCTTGAAAGCGTTGTACTCTTTCATTATCAGATTATTGCGTTGCCTAGAATATGAGAAGACTTGTTATTGATTAACGATTTGTTCAGCTATTTCAAAGTTCCCCGAACTTTAGTTTCATTCTATCAAAATAGATATTCTGTTCTTATTGATTCATATACATTTATTGTATGTCTTAACTTGCGGGGAAAACTTGTTGCTCACCCTTGCTAAATAAAACTTTTCAGCTAGGGACGAAGTTGCAGAAGGTGCTGCGAAGAAGAACAAGGGAAAAGGCATAGTTATAAATTAGTTATGATGAACAATATTATTATGTTGTATTGTATTGTAAACCCTTTTTGTATATCTAAGGGGTATTTCTGTAATGTTAAAGTTAGTGGACCTGGGACTTATGTATTAATAACATATGTTAATGAGTTATGTATTCCTATTTATATTTAAATGGGTAGTTAGATGTTATTATATTGTGGACCGTGAACACCAAACTCGGGGGTCAGGTAACCCGAATTTGGGGGCGTCACAGCTATTGTTTAAATCTAAACTGTTATAAAGGGTTCACAGTTTAAGGGGGAGTTTTGAAAACTAAAAATATTTTTATAATTGTCATCATAAAAAAAAGGGAGATTGATAGGTATAATTTTATTTTATATTTTGATGATAAAAATTATGTTTTAAATAAATATGAAATTATTTATTTATTTTAATATTTTTTGTTTTACTTGAATTAATTTTTATTGACCTTGATAAAATTATATGTCAAGTGTTAAATAAATTAATTCATATAATATTCAAGGCAAGGAAACCTATTTCTTTTTCAAAAACTAAAGTTGGGCAAAATATTTTTAAATACCTATATTACTATCAATATAATATATATATATATTATACTAGTATATATATAGAAAATTTATATATCTAGTATACTATATGTTAGTTATGTAGATAATATGTATATGTGTGTGTTAAAAGTGCATGTGCTAGAAACCGTGTGTTGGACAAAAATGTCACTTATTTTGGGACTTAATTTAAGATATGTGTTAGCTGGCATGATAAGCATTAAATAATCAGAAGGAGGAGATTGAACTGGGAAGTTTTTATTCTTCTACCGCGTAAAAACATACTTTAATCCGGACCATTCAATTCAAAAATGTTAGATCAAAATCGTACATTCAAAAATTATTTTTCTAAATTACAATTTTGCCCTAAACTTCAAAAAATCTATAAATAGGGAGTATTTCATTCATTTGGTTTTCACCAATTTAGTGAAAAGAAAATCATACTCTCCTTGCCTACATTCTCTCTAAATTATCTGTTCCTACAAAAGTTCTGATTATTTTTGAAGAGAAAAATTGTTCCAAGTATTGAGATAAGTTTAATTTATGTTGAATTATTTCTAACTTGTTTAATATATATAGATATACAAATACATATTGCTCTACACAATTTCATATATTCATATTTCATCTATTTGTCAAATAAAAGGATACTTGGGCGCCGCAAGGCTACGGAGATACACCTCTTGTGACGCCCTCAAAATAGGTATACATCACCCATCTTGAGTCGCCAAATACATGGTACAAAATTCAAATAAAACTTAATAATACAACTGTCGTGTAAAATATGACAAGACATAAACTGAGAGTTTTAAAACGAATATTGTCTTCTAGACAGTATTCAACTCAAATGGAGTCCTCAATACATTTATTATCACACTATTTCATAGAATAGTGAAGACTACTAATGCTATCATCTAGACTGTCACTCCGTTCCCCGACTAGTCCCGGATACATTCTCATTTTTTGAAGATAATAATGAAAGCAAAAAGGTGAGCTCAACTAGCCCAGTAAGAAATATTATGACTAAGATAATGCAGAATAATTTATCGTTAGCCTTCAACGGTGTTAAACTGATAAAATATAACAAACATCAAGTTTAACTGCAGTGGAACAAATAATCCATTAGAAGAATTAAGTAGAGAATAAAATATACTATCTTCTATGATTTAAAATGTAAGACCCCGAATTTTATGAAATAAAAGTATTCAATTTTTCTTATAATTACTATTCAGTAAATGGTTAAATTGATAAAAGTTAAAGTTAAGGGTGATATATGAATTTTTTTTCAAAATACACAAGTGGTTATAAAATATTCATTGTTTGTGGGGATTATTCGTTTGGTCGTGGAATATTCTTTACGTAGGGAATATTAAATAATGGCTGTATGACCATTTTTTGGGCCCCATAATGAGAATAAGCTGTCGGATGAAGAAAGCGACAAAATTAAGTTTTTATAAATAACGGCGTAATCGTTACTGAATTAACCTTTGTTGGAATACCCGGTTGGTAAAGTAAAATGTCTGGCGTTGTTTGCAAGAAGTAGCTTTACAGTATTAGACAAGATATTTTTTTTAATTATTGATTCTTACACGTGAGAAGGCACTACTCAATAATTGTTACGATAATTCTTGTTCAATATTTTATTTTATTGATTCAATAATTCTTTGTGTTGATATTTTATTATTGTTGTTCAATAATTATCAACTTTGAAGATTTCCCATTATCGGATCAATAATTCATATTATTTGAATAATATTATTAGATAGCATTATTGGCAATGTCTAGAAAGTTCATCAAGGAGAGGTTTGGTCACCTAATTGCGGCGCCCGAGAAGGAGAAATTCTTATTGGAAGCCCCTCTCTTTCTGAAAGCGCTGGTCATCATTATTGTGATTACGTAATATTATTTGTGAATAATTAGTTATTGATTTATATGATAAGAAAATATTTATTTGATGTGGATATAAATGATGGATTTATTTATGTATTTATAAGTGAAGGAATTAAAGATGAGGTGTTTTATCGGTATTTGTCGAAATGGAGATCAAAATATGGGATTTTCGGAAAAATTAGTTTATTACTTGATTTTGTAAAATCCATAACTCTTTTTGTGTATAATGAGTTAAGAGATGAGCCATATATCAAAAGAAAGCCCTAGAAGTAAGCTAAGCTGTAGAAATTTGAATCACCCAAAAATTCTTTTTGTAGATATTTCGTGGTAAAATTTTGAATGAAATGAGTACGAAGGACTAATAGTCCAGAAAAATCGGTGTTCTTGACTATATTGCGTGAGTTATAAATTTTGATCCCATTGTTGGATCGTTGTAATTTTTGGATATGTTATACATATATAAGTTGAGTATATGTCTACAAATTTTGAACCGTTAAAATGAGCGAATGATTTGTTATAAATTTTAAGAGGTGTTTGATTCGGAAAGTAGGGTTATAATTGATTTTGGTGGAAAATTCTAGAATTGAGTGGGCCCCACTTGTGGTTGGTGAAAAAATGTGCTGAATTTTATTTCAAATGTGGTGGGTGGCAATAGTAGCGAGTAAAGCCATCGGTAGCAGTGGTCAAGTCGCTGCTTGGTAGGCTAACATTTTCCTATAAATAGAGGGCTAAGTTAGAATTGAAAATCACACCAGAAACAAAGTTTTCTCTCTTTCTCTCTATATTATTGAGCGTATTTTGTGAGTATTTAGATACTTTGAGAGTTCTTTATTCGATTACAAGTTTCATTCAAACATCACTTAGATCTTTCCTTCCAAGCATTGATTCTTTGAGGTAAGGGATGTTATTTTCTTCTCAAATGATATTATTTCTTCAATATCATTATCTTTGAAATATTAGTTGAAACTTTTTATCAAATTTGGAACTTTTTCATGTCGGGGTTACTATTCATGAGTTACTATTCACAAGTTACTATTCATGAGTTACTATTCATGAGTTCTTATTCACAGTACTATTCAGTAAGCGTGAAGATGTTTTTGTGGAATTTCTATCTTTTGGTGTCGATTTACTATTCATATATCAAGACTATTCACGATATCTGAGACTATTCACGATATCTGGAACTATTCACGTATCGACATTATTCATAGAAAAATGAAAATTTTTCTTTTAAATCTAAAATATCTATTACGGATACTAACTTTGATTGTATCCATGTTTTGATCATTCTTGAATTTTACACCACTATGATTATTTTGATGTATTTTTGGATGTATAGATTGAGAGTTATGAATTTTATGAGAAAAGACTATTTTAAAAGTAACTATTTACAACTCCTTGCGGTTAACTCCAAAATTGATGAAATTTTTATTGAGAGTACATCTATATAATATCGATTGTACTCTGTGAATTTTGAATTTTTGGATAAAAGTACAATTTATGATAAATGTTTAAATATTAAATTGGTTTTGGCCATATGAAAAATAGTAAATGAATTTTTAAAATTTTGAGAAAAATATATGTTCAATATGGGACTATTTTATGCTAAATCCCGGAAAAGAAATATTTTTAGAAGCTGATTTGGTATTTTTCATGAAAATATTCTAGTTATGAGCAAATGAATTAAATATGTTATGTGAAGTAAGAAAATTAGAAAATATGATTTTATGGTTTGAGAATCATATATGAGGTATATCTGATTTTTGATGAGGGTTTTAGTTATTGGTGATGAAATTTTATGAGTTTGGCATTTTATGATGATTAAATGCATTAATTAGTAAAGTGTGAACAATTTAATTAATTGTTTATAAGTTTGAGAAATGATTAAAATATTATTATAATATTAATAATATTAGATTATGAGATTTCTAAGTGATTTATAACATTTGGATTAAGGTGTTATAAATATGGATATGAATTTTATTATGAAACTTTATCTTTTTAGGTATCGAGGTTACTATGCGCGTATACGGGACTATATACGAATACGGGGTACTATTCACAACAAATTGGTTTCTTCTCTGACCAAATTATCGTTGATTTATGAATCTTACTCTTGAAATTAAAACCATGTTTTGATTATATTATTTTTATATAACATTCTTATAACCCTAATGATGATATTTCTCTTTAACTTGAGTGTAAAGATGGGTAGATTATTGGTATGATCGTGACCCTAGGTTCTCTTTGGCGATGGTGCAAAAGTTGAATTGTTATTTGGTATGATCATGACCATTGAATTTACAATTGAATATTTTTAACTTAAGTGCAAAGGTGAATTGATCAAGCGAGGTTATAATTATTGTTATATAACTTCGAAATGATTATGTATTTCTTTGATATATGAATATCTTTGGCTCGTAATGCAAAGATGACTTTTGTTGTTGAATATCTTTGCTTTGTAGTGCAAAAGATGAATTATTGATGAATATATTTTGCTCGTAATGCAAAGATAACTTTGTTGTTGAATATCTTTAGCACAGTATGAATGAATTATTGATGAATATCTTTGGTTCGTGTAATGCAAAGATGACGTGTTGTTGAATATCTTTGCTTTGTAGTGTAAAGATGAGCTGTTGATGAATATCTTTGACCCGTGGTGCAAAGATGAATTTATTAGTATGATTATGAGCAGGCGTGATTTGGTATAACCATGATATTTGATGTTTTGTAAAAGGCGGTGATGAAAATTATCTTCGATTCCGGATGAGAAGAGAGAATTTAGAATCACAATTATGATTATGAGTTATTCATATGATTGTGGAAAAGGCTGTTGATTGATGTTACTGAGGATAAAATATTGTTGGTGGACTTTTAACGTGGAAGACAATAGACTTTTATATCTATTTGACTCTTTTAATGGATTGCTCGTTCATTTGCAACTATGGTTGAAAAGTTTTATCATCTACCATATGTTCTAAATCTACGATTCATTCTTGATGAAGACTATTGATAATTTATTTATCTTTAGTCATAATATTCTTTCTTGAGCTAGTTGTGCTCACCCTTTTGTTTCACAATTCCTTTCGGTGTAATAAAAGTGTATTTGGGTTGGCGGGGATAACAAGGAATAGAGCGGTGGTCTATAGTTGTTGAGGTTCTCCCTAAAGAGTATGAAAATAATTTTATTGAGGGCTTTAGTGTGTTGTATTTTATACATCATTTAATAGTTATTTTGGTGAATTAAATAGGTGAGGCGAACCCAACTTTGGAAGGGTGTTTTGTCACTATCATACAAGATGTCTAATGACATACAAACTCGTGTTATCATAAGACATGGTTGTGCTCATCCACTTCTTTGAGTATATTTACAAGCACTACCTATATAATCTTGGTGTTTGTTTGGAGTATAATACCAAATTAGAGGCAAGTGGAGATAATGATATGTCAAGAGAAGACTCGCCATTGGGAAGAATATGATAGTAATCTTCTTGTTTTTCTTTGGGGTCTATTGGGTCAACCAAGGATAATTTGTGGCCATATGATATCTACCATAACCTAAAAAGCATGGCCTCCAGGTAACGAAGGTTTCCATGAGCACTTCCCAAAGATTCTAATTTCTAAAAGCAGTTTTTGACTATACCTTTATGTAAGGTGTCATTGACGGACGTCTTACGGTTGGTATATATTTGTGTATCAAACTCACAAAGCATATGTGTTGTTGTATTTTGCACGACAATTGTTGTAATAAAGTTGTAGTTGTTTTTACGTACCATGTATTTGGCGACTCAGAATGGGTTGGATGGAATGGACCTATTTTGGGGTCGTTACATTTGGTATCAGAGCTTAGGGATATGATCTCTGGCGGAGATCGGGTAATAGAACTAGGAGGGGAGAGATGAGTAAATCCTTCGTTAGTGTGTCTTACCTAAGCTTATTTGTTGGTCAGTCATAATATCGGGATATTATGTGATATGTTAATTTGTTAAATTAACCCTTGTTTTGAAGCTGTATTCTAGAATGATATCTGAAATACAGGAGATGAGCAATGGAGAAATCATGATGACAGGGGAGATAGAATCTGAAATGAAAACAAGGTATTCCCAACTCTTTGAAATACCAGGTACGTAAATTTCGGGGATGAAATTGCATAAGGAGGGGAGATTGTAAGACCCCGAATTTTATGAAATAAAAGTATTCAATTTTTCTTATAATTACTATTCAGTAAATGGTTAAATTGATAAAAGTTAAAGTTAAGGGTGATATATGAATTTTTTTTCAAAAATACACAAGTGGTTATAAAATATTCATTGTTGTCGGGGAATATTCGTTTGGTCGTGGAATATTCTTTCTGTCGGGGAATATTCATACGACGGCGCAGCCATTTTTGGGCCCCATAACAGAATAACTGTCGGATGAAGAAAACGACAAAATTAAGTTTTTATAAATAACGGCGTAATCGTTACCGTTAACACTGTTGGAATACCCGGTTGGTAAAGTAAAGTAATACGCGTTGTTGCACAGTAGCACACGGTATTGCACAATATTTTTTTTTCAATTATTGATTCTTACGTGAGAAGGCACTACTCAATAATTGTTACTGATAATTCTTATTCAATATTTTATTTTATTGATTCAATAATTTTGTGTTGATATTTTTATTATTGTTGTTCAATAATTATCAACTTTGCATGATATTTCCCATTATCGGATCAATAATTCATATTATTTGAATAATATTATTAGATAGCATTATTGGCAATGTCTAGAAAGTTACATCGAGGAGAGGTTTGGTCACCTAATTGCGGCTACCGATGAAGGAGAAATTCTTATTGAAAGCCCCTCTTTCACGGAAGCTGCTGGTTGTCATTATTGTGATTACTGTAATATTATTTGTGAATAATTAGTTATTGATTTATATGATAAGAAAATATTTATTTGATGTGGATATAAATGATGGATTTATTTATGTATTTATAAGTGAAGGAATTAAAGATGAGGTGTTTTATCGGTATTTGTCGAAATGGAGAACAAAATATGGGATTTTCGGAAAAATTAGTTTATTACTTGATTTTGTAAAATCCATAACTCTTTTGTGTATAATGAGTTAAGAGATGAGCCATATATCAAAAGAAAGCCCTAGAAGTAAGCTAATCTGTAGAAATTTGAATCACCCAAAAAATTTTGTAGATATTTCGTGGTGAAATTTTGAATGAAAGCTGAATTAGAAGGACTAATAGTCCGAAAAATCGGTTTCTTGACTATATTGCGTGAGTTATAAATTTTGATTCGACCGTTGGATCGTTGTAATTTTTGGATATGTTATACATATATAAGTTGAGTATATGTCTACAAATTTTGAACCGTTAAAAATGAACGAATGATTTGTTATAAATTTTAAGAGGTGTTTGATTCGGAAAGTAGGGTTATAATTGATTTTGGTGGAAAATTCTAGAATTGAGTGGGCCCCACTTGTGGTTGGTGAAAAAATGTGCTGAATTTTATTTCAAATGTAGTGGGTGGCAATAGTAGCAGGTAAAGCCATCAGGTAGCAGGTCAAGTCTGCTTGGTGGCTAACATTTTCCTATAAATGAGAGGGCTAAGTTAGAATTGAAAATCACACCAGAAACAAAGTTTTCTCTCTTTCTCTCTCTATATTATTGAGCGTATTTTGTGAGTATTTAGATACTTTGAGAGTTGCTGTTCAGTACAAGTTTCATTCAGCATCACTTCCAATCTTTCCTTCCGAAGTACTGATTCTTTGAGGTAAGGGATGTTATTTTCTTCTCAAATGATATTATTTCTTCAATATCATTATGCTGAAATATTGGTTGGAACTTTTTATCAAATTTGGAACTTTTTCATGTCGGGGTTACTATTCATGAGTTACTATTCACAAGTTACTATTCATGAGTTACTATTCACGAGTTACTATTCACGAGTACTATTCATGAAGCGTGAAGATGTTTTTGTGGAATTTCTATCTTTTGGTGTGTGGATTTACTATTCATGTATACGACCTTACTATTCACGATATCTGACCACTATTCACGATATACGGACTTTATTCATAGAAAAATGAAAATTTTTTTTTTCGTCTAAAATATCTAATCGGATACTAGCTTTGATTGTATCCATGTTTTGATCATTCTTGAATTTTACACCACTATGATTATTTTGAGGTATTTTTGGATGTATAGATTGAGAGTTATGAATTTTATGAGAAAAGACTATTTTAAAAGTAACTATTTATAACTCCTTGCGGTTAACTCCAAAATTGATGAAATTTTTATTGAGAGTACATCTATATAATATCGATTTGTACTCTGTGAATTTGAATTTTTGGATAAAAGTACAATTTATGATAAATGTTTAAATATTAAGGTGGTTTTGGCCATATGAAAAATAGTAAATGAATTTTTAAAATTTCGAGAAAAATATATGTTCAATATGGGACTATTTTATGCTAAATCCCAGAAAAGAAATATTTTTAGAACTGATTTGGTATTTTTCATGAAAATGTTCTAGTTATGAGTAAATGAATTAAATATGTTATGTGAAGTAAGAAAATTAGAAAATATGATTTTATGGTTTGAGAATCATATATGAGGTATATGCTGATTTTTGATGAGGGTTTTAGTTATTGGTGATGAAATTTTATGAGTTTGGCATTTTATGATGATTAAATGCATTAATTAGTAAAGTGTAAACAATTTAATTAAATTGTTTATAAGTTTGAGAAATGATTAAAATATTATTATAATATTAATAATATTAGATTATGAGATTTCTAAGTGATTTATAACATTTGGATTAAGGTGTTATAAATATGGATATGAATTTTATTATGAAACTTTATCTTTTCGTGTCGAGGTTACTATACGCATTATATACGGGACTATGTACGAATCACGGGTACTATTCACAACAAATTGGTTTCTTCTCGACCAAATTATCGTTGATTTATGAATCTTACTCTTGAAATTAAAACCATGTTTTGATTATATTGTTTTTATATAACATTCTTATAACCCTAATGATGATATTTCTCTTTGACTTGAGTGTAAAGATGGGTAGATTATTGGTATGATCGTGACCCTAGGTTCTCTTTGGCGATGGTGCAAAAGTTGAATTGTTGATTTGGTATGATCATGACCATTGAATTTACAATTGAATATTTTTAACTTAAGTGCAAAGGTGAATTGATCAACGAGGTTATAATTATTGTTATATAACTTCCGAAATGATTATGTATTTCTTTGATATATGAATATCTTTGGCTCGTAATGCAAAGATGACTGTTGTTGAATATCTTTTGCTTTGTAGTGCAAAGATGAATTATTGATGAATATCTTTTTTGCTCGTAATGCAAAGATAACTTTTGTTGTTGAATATCTTTAGCTTTGTAATGAATTATTGATGAATATCTTTGGTTAAGTAATTCAAAGATGACTTTTGTTGTTGAATATCTTTAGCTTTGTAGTGTAAAGATGAAGCTGTTGATGAATATCTTTGACCCGTGGTGCAAAAGATGAATTTATTAGTATGATTATGAAGCAGGCTGTGATTTGGTATAACCATGATATTTGATGTTTCAGGTAAAGACAGGTGATGAAAATTATCTTCGTCCTAGATGAGAAGAGGAATTTAGAATCACAATTATGATTATGAGTTATTCATATGATTGTGGAAAGGAACTGTTGATTGATGTTACTGAGGATAAAATATTGTTGGTGGACTTTTAACGTGGAGAAGACAATAGACTTTATAGTCTATTTGACTTTTAATGGATTGCTCGTTTCATTTGCAACTATGGTTGAA
Source organism: Panax quinquefolius (assembly GCA_020205615.1). Taxonomy (NCBI): domain Eukaryota; kingdom Viridiplantae; phylum Streptophyta; class Magnoliopsida; order Apiales; family Araliaceae; genus Panax; species Panax quinquefolius. The sequence continues at coordinate 80,353,673 of CM035167.1, read as the reverse complement.
AAGTTTTATCATCTACCATATGTTCTAAATCTACGATTCATTCTTGATGAAGACTATTGATAATTTATTTATCTTTAGTCATAATATTCTTTCTTGAGCTAGTTGTGCTAACCCTTTTGTTTCACAATTCCTTTCGGGTAATAAAAGTGTGTATTTGGGTTGTTGAGGGATAACAAGGGAATAGAGCGGTGGTCTATAGTTGTTGAGGTTCTCCCTAAAGAGTATGAAAATAATTTTATTGAGGGCTTTAGTGTGTTGTATTTTATACATCATTTAATAGTTATTTTTGGTGAATTAAATAGGGTGGCGAACCCAACTTTGGAAGGGTGTTTTGTCACTATCATACAAGATGTCTAATGACATACAAACTCGTGTTATCATAAGACATGGTTTGTGCTCATCCACTTCTTTGAGTATATTTACAAGCACTACCTATATAATCTTGGTGTTTGTTTGGAGTATAATACCAAATTAGAGGCAGTGGAGATAATGATATGTCAAGAGAAGACTCGCCATTGGGAAGAATATGATAGTAATCTTCTTGTTTTTCTTTGGGGTCTATTAGGTCAACCAAGGACAATTACGTGGCCATATGATATCTACCAAAACCTAAAAGCATGGCCTCCCATGTATGAAGTTTTCTTGAGCACTTCCCAAAGATTCTAATTTCTAAAAGCAGTTTTTTGACTATACCTTTATGTAAGGTGTCATTGGGGACGTCTTCTGGGTTGGTATATATTTGTATCAAACTCACAAAGACATATGTGTTGTTGTATTTTGCACGACAATTGTTGTAATAAAGTTGTAGTTGTTTTTCTGTACCATGTATTTGGCGACTCAGAATGGGTTGGATGGAATGGACCTATTTTGGGGTCGTTACATAAAAGGTTTTTCATTTCTTTTATCGCTGAGACTCAGCTTAATAAATAATCCACATCATCCCTGCACTACGGCCAAAGATATTCATTAGTATCATGACCACAAATTTTCCATGCACTACGAGCCAATGATATTCGTGTAATCATCAATAGTCATGATCATGCCAACAACTGTCCATCAATGCACTACGGGCCAATGAGGACTTTTACCACATCATTTGTAATATTACGGTCATGATTATACCAAATAATCCCTGGTCATAATCATACCAAGTCCATCTACATACTACTGAGCCACGAGATGACTTTCAACAGAATATAATCATGAGGATGATGACAATGATATAAGAATTCAATAAAACAAGTTCAAGGATAAATTTTTAAAGATTTATAATTTAATTTATCCAGAAATCAATAACATCCAAATTGTCAACATGATACTACTTTATGGAGTAAAATTCATGAATAATATTGTACCAAAATAATTTGAACTGAAAACGAATCAATTTTTATCATGAATAGTACTCCGTGTGAATAGTACTCGAGTGAATAGTACCCCGTGAATAGTACTTCGGGAATAGTAACCCCGTGAATAGTACTCCGGCATGAAAAAGTTAAAACTTATCAAGAATGCTCAGAATAATATTTCCAAGAAAAAATACTAGATGAAGCGCAAATATCAATGATATTATACTAATTTTATAGAGTATAGAAGCCAAAATTTAACAAACGAGTATAGAATTCGAAATCTGAAATGAAATAATATTACTTACATACTACAGAGTATTGAAGAAAATATTATTTCAAGCGAATATTGAACAAAAATAACATCCCTTACCTTGAAAAGAAGAGAATTCAAACTGGTATTGTAAGACCCCGAATTTTATGAAATAAAAGTATTCAAATTTTTTAATTACTATTCATGAGTTACTATTCACGAGTTACTATTCACGAGTACTATTCATGAAGCATGATAAATTTTTTTTAGAAGAAGGCATTACTCAATAATTGTTACGATAATTCTTTATTCAATATTTTATTTTATTGATTCAATAATTGCTATGTTGATATTTTATATTATTGTTGTTTCAATAATTGTCACGGCACAGTATTTCCCATTATCGGATCAATAATTTATATTATTTGAATAATATTATTAGATAACATTATAGGCAATGTCTAGAAAGTTCTGTATAAGGAGAGGTTTGGTCACCTAATTGCGCGTCAGTAAGGAGAAATTCTTATTGGAAAGTCCTCTCTTTCTTGGGAATTGTCTGTTTGTCAGTATTGTGATTCTGTAATATTATTTGTGAATAATTAATTATTGATTTTATGATATGAAAAATATTTATTTTATGTGGATATAGATGGAGAAAATTTTTAAAGTGACAATTGTTAAAAATCGATATTTTATCTTTTCTGATAAAATAATATTTTATTATATTATTATAATATAATAATGATGATATTTTTACAATGAATGTGGGATATATGAGTATATGAGGAGAAAGAGTATTTTTGTTGCAAAAGTTGTTTAAAACATGTTAAACATGTGTGTGGGCCCATTTCTTGACTGAAATTTGATTATAGCCTGTAAAATCGTCCATTTGTGGATTTCGGTCAATTTCTGTTTGGAATTTGGAAAACTTTTCTTCTGCAAAGTAGTAGATAATGAAATTTCCTATGAAAAAGACATATTGTTCTAATTTTTCTGATAAAAGGGCTATTTATTATGAATTATTGAAGTTCCGAGGTTCTAGAATAATTGATTTTTGGAAGTTTAAAATATTTATAGTTAGAAAAACATTTTTGATAGGTTTGGTGAGCCCCATTGGTTGTTGAAATGGCTGAATTTAGTTATTGATGGTGGGCGTAAGAATTTATAATATATATTATTATTATATTAAATTTTTTGCTTTGGTGTTCTAAGCAATTTCCTATAAATAGGTGTTTAGGTTCGAATTGAAAATCACACCAGAAACTGAAGTTTTCTCTCTACTTCTCTCTCTATATTATCGAGTGTATTCTTTTGAGTATTTTGATATCTTGAGTATTGCTATACGGTGCAAGTTCGTTCAGCGTTATTCAGGTTAGAAGTACTGCTCTTTTGAGGTACGGGATAGTAAGGGATATTGTCGTTAGTATGTAAGGGTTATTATGTTTTTAAATTTCAAAATTTTTCTGAACCTTCAAAAATTCTGGAAAAATTTGAAATGATATTTTAATGAGTTTTGTAGATTGTGTCCAAAAATGGAGATTTTTGGATGTATAGATTAGGAGTTATGGATTTTATGAGAAAAGACTATTTTAAAAGTAATCGCTTATAACACCTTGTGATTAACTCCAAAATTGATGAAATATTTATTGGGAGTACATCTATATAATATCAGTATACTCTGTGAATTTCGGAAATTTTGGATAAAAGTACAATTTATGATAAATGTCTGAATATTTGGTGGTTTTGGCCATGTGAAAAATAGTAAATGAATTTTAAAAATTCTGAGAAAAATATATGTTCAATATGGGACTATATTATGCTAAATCCCAGAAAAGAAATATTTTTGGAACTGATTTGGTATTTTTTATGAAAATGTTCTAGTTATGAGTAAATGAATTAAATATGTTATGTGAAGTAAGAAAATTGAAAAATATGATTTTATGGCTTGAGAATCATATATGAGGTATATGCAGATTTTTGATGAGGGTTTTGGTTATTGGTGATGAAATCTTATTAGTTTGGCATTTTAGGATGATTAAATGCATTTATTAGTAAAGTGTAAACAATTAAAATAAATTGTTTATAAGTTTAAGAAATGATTAAAATATTGTGGTAGTATTAATAATATTAGATTATGAGATTATTAAGTGATTTATAATATTTTGATTAAGGTGTTATGAGATCATTGATTTATGAATCTTACTCTTGAGATTAAATCTATATGTTGATTATATTATTTTTATTATCATATATAACATTCTTATAACCTTAATGATGATATTTCTCTTTGACTTGAGTGTAAAGATGGATAAATTATTGGTATGATTGTGACTATAGGTTTTCTTTGGCCAGTAGTGCGAAGTTGAATTGTTAATTGGTATGATCATGACCATTGAATTTATAATTGAATATCTTTAGCTTAAGTGCAAAGGTGAATTGATCAACATATATGGTTATAATTATGGTTTATATAAATTCTAAAATGATTATGTATTTCTTTGAGATATGAATATCTTTGGCATGTAGTGCAAAGATCAATTATTGATGAATATCTTTGGTTCGTAGTATAAAGATGACCCGTTGTTGAATATCTTTGGCATGTAGTGCAAAGATGACTTGTTGTTGAATATCTTTGGCATGTAGTGCAAAGATAAACTGTTGATGAATATCTTTGGCCCGTGGTGCAAAGATGAATTTATTAGTATGATTATGAACAGGAACTGTGATTTGGTATAACCATGATCTTTGATGTTTCAGGTAAAAGACATGTGATGAAAATTATCTTCGTCCTAGATGCGAAGAGGAATTTAGAATTTCAATTATGATTATGAGTTATTCATATAATTGTGGAAAGGAACTATTGATTAATGTTACAGGGATAAAACATTGTTGGTGGACTTTTAATGTGGAGAAGATAATAGACTTTATGGTCTATTTAACTCTTTTAATGGATTACTCATTCCGCTGCAACTACGGTTGAAAAGTTTTATCATCTACCATATGTTCTAAATCTCTGATTTATTACTGATGAAGTCTATTGATAATGTAATTATCTTAGTCATAATATTCTTTACTGAGGTAGTTGTGCTCACCCTTTTGCTTCACAATTCCTTTCAGGTAATAAGAGTGTAGCTGGGTCGAGCGGGGATAACATGGGAATAGTGTGATGGTTCGGGTCTGTCAAAGCTTCTCAACACATTATAAAACGGCATGACGTACAATATATAATTGTATTGAGGACCTAAGATGTGTGTGTCGTATATTATACGTCACTTAATAATTGATTTTGGTGAACAACAATAGGGTGAGGCGAACCCAACTTTGGAAGGGTGTTTCGTCACTATTATACAAGATGTCTACTGACATACAACCTCGCGTTATCATAAGACAGGGTTGTGCAAATCCACTCGCTGAGTATATCTACGAGCACTACCTATATGATCTTGGAGTTTATTTGAAACATAATGTTCAATTACAGACAGTGGAGATAGTTATATGTCAAGAGAAGACTCACCATTGAAAGGACCATGATAGTAACCTTCTCGTTTTTCTTTGGGGTCTATTGGGTCAACCAAGGATAATTCTGTGGGCATATGATATCTATCATAACTTAGATTCATGGCCTCCTATGTACGAAGGTTTCCTTGAGCACTTCCCAAAGATTATAATTTTTAAAACAGTTCTAGATTGTACCTTTATGTAAGGTATCACTGTGAGGTGTTGTCCATAGTTGGGACATGAGTTATAGTTGGTATTAAAACTCACAGTATATATGTTGTTGTATTTTGCACGACAATTGTAGTAATAAAGTTGTAGTTGTTTTCTGTACCATGTATTTGGCGACTCAGAATAGGTTGGATGGATTGAACTTATTTTGGGGGCGTCACAGGTATAATGGGGATATTCTTGAAGAAAACTTTCACTATTTTCTACGCTCAAAACTTTCTAAAACTCTATAGAAATACGCTCAAGATTATAAAAGAAGAATTCTCTGATTCTGGTGTGATTTTCAATTCTAACTAAACACCATATTTATAGGAAAATGCGAGAACGCCATAGGAGACTAAATTAATAAAATAATATTAATTTTTTTTTCTACGCACATGTATTTGAAAAATTTCAGCCACCACAAGTGGGGCCCATTAAAATCAGCCACCTTTCTCAGCAACCAAAAGTGGAGCCCACCCATATTTTTAATAAAAATATTTTAATTTCCAAAACTTCAATAATTCATAATAAATGGCCCTTTTATCAGAAATATACGAATTTTATGTCCATTCCACACAAAATAGAATTCTCTACAACTTTGCAGAAGAATGTTTTTCGAAATTCCAAACAAAAAATATCTGAAATCCACAAACGGATAATTTTCATTTTCAATACCTCATAAAATTCATAACAAATCATACGTTAATTTTTAACGGTTCAAAATTTGTGGACATATACTCAACTTATATATGTATAACATATCCAAAAATCACAACGATCCAACGGTCGGATCGAAATTATAACTCACGCAATAGAGCTTTAAGAACACCAATTTGATTTTTAATACCTCCAATCCGACAAAATATTGATAAAACACCTCAACATTAATTCCTTCATTTATAACTACATAAAATAAATATTTTCCTATCTATCACTTATGTCCACATAAAATAAATCAATAATTAATTATTCACAAATAATATTTCAGAATCACAATAATGACAACAAAGCTGTTCCCAGGAAAGAGGGGGCTTTCCGATAAGGATTTCTCCTTACTAGCGCGCAATTAGGTGACCAAACATCTCCTTGACAGAACTTTCTAGCATCTAATAATATTATTCAAATAATATGAATTATTGATCTGATAATGAAAAATATTGTGCAGTGATAATTATTGAAACAACAATAATATAAAATATCAACGCAACAATTATTGAACCAATAAAATAAAATATTTAACAGTAATTACTGTAACAATTATTGAGTAGCGCCTTCTTACGTAAGAATCAATAATTCAAAAATACTATGCAATACCGTGTGCTACTGTGCAACAACGTGTATTACTATATTTTAACCACCAGATAATCCAACAGTGTTAACGGTAACAACTACACCGTTATTTATAAAACTCAAACTTGTCGTTTTCTCAATCCGACAATAATTACGTTGTGGGGTCCACCAATGATTGTGCCGTCGTACGAATATTTCTTGTTAAAACGAATATTCCCCGACTAATCAAATATAATATAACAACATGCAAAATTTATAAATATTACCCACAACTATAACATTATATCAAATTCACTCCATAATATTCAAAAATGATATTTATAGAAAATTCATCTTTATTCATAAAAGTTGAGGTCTTACAACTCTACGGAGAGAAATTTGAACCGTACGATTCCTTATAGTCTTCAGTAACCTTTTATCGACATTATTTATATAAATATCCTAAAATAGATACAACACTTGATAGCTCAAAATATCACTGAGATACTGCTCCAAAAAGAGTAGTCATCCGAACCGGATTTGAGAATCGTAGTGATCTATTAAAAATATTTATATAAATATCAATTGTGAAAATTATAAATTTTGTCATACTTAGACGCCGCAAGGCTAAGGAGATACACCTCTACCAAGATGGATTCGAACCGTACGATTCCTTATAGTACTAAGTATATTATCTATAAAAGTTCACATAATAGATAAAATATTCTTATATATTATTTGAGTTAAACAAGTAATATTTGTTATATCAGTTTATGCTTAACTGAGATTATACTTGATAAATATTGTTTAAATTGATTTATTCTTTTCTACGAGTATTGATAATTTATAAAGACTAACTAAGGAACAATTCTATATTATCCATACAAAAATACTCTTTATTTTACAGAATTGTTAATTCTTTATAAAGTGCCTTAAAATCTTATATTTGCTTAATCAGAAGCATCAGTTGATCTAAACAAAAGTTCTACCTACCTTAAAAAGGCTTATTGTTGAATATAAAAGTCCTTGAACTTTTATACTGTTATATTTGCTCTTAATTTTCTATTTGCTTATTTGAGAAACATTAATCTGTACTTAATTCTTATCAGCTTTTTGAAGAAGTATTTTTGTTGCAAACTTATTTGTAAAACAGAGAAAGGATTAGAATTAGTTTATTTTATGTACCTGTGAGAAAGACAAGTAATTCTTCGACCAAGACCAGAGTCTTAGAGAGGTCAGCAGGAAGTTGAGTCTCTAGTGTACTTGTGAAGTGAAGAAGAGGTTGTTGTTTCAAGACCAGATCATAGAATAGACCTAAACTCAAAAGGTGATACAACTAGACATGAGGAAGGAGCGGGGAGCTTGCTGTCCAAGATAGAATAGTTGAATAGTTGGAAATTTGTCTGTAAAATTTGTAAAGGCTTCTCCGCCTGGTGAATGAGTAATTATTACTGATAGTGATAGGATCTCAAGTTCCAAGTAGGGACTTGAGACTGGACGTAGCTGTTAGGTTTGTAATATTCATGTGCGCAATCAAATTGCATAAAAAGTGCAGAAGCGTGTAAAATCAGAGTTTAAAAATTATTTACAAACCATAAACCCGGATCACCCTTTATGCATAATTATTAATTAAACGAAAAGATAAAGAATAAATCATACCCTTGAAGATCGAGCTTCCTCAGGTACAAGTTCACCTCCAAATCCTTTCGCGTTCAATCTTGAATCCACCGGGTTTGGTTCCTTCCTTTGATCAACGTTAGCCACCCAAATGTTTGGCCTCTAGAGGTGATCCACCAAGGAATTATAATGATTCAAGAAAAAGGGTATTTGGCTCAAACCCTAGTTTTCTATCTCTATAGAAAAGGGTACTCTCCAACAAATTGGAATTATGTCGTTGTTAAAGTCAACAACCCTCTACCCATAATAAGACTCCTCTTATTAATAAATGTGGGCAACCCACCTTAACAATTTAGGAATTGGGTTTTATTTAATTAATTAAATTCTTTTAATTAATTAAGCTCCCTAATCTTATTAGGGATAATTAATTAAAACTCCTTTAACTAATTTTCCTTCCTAATCCAATTAGGAATAAATGAGAGTACTTATATTAAATTAATTCCTAAACTCTTTTAGAAATTAAAATAATAATAATTGTAATAATATAAATAAGACTCCTCTTATTAATTTATATTTAATATTTCTAAAATATTAAATAATAATATTAAGCTATTTAATTTATTCTATCACCATAGATTAAATTAAATATACTTAACATATATTATTACGATTATGCCATTAACTTCTTAAATAATTATTCTTCCTTTTATGGTGTGACCCTTTAGGTTCTCCATATTAAACCGGTTGTGAATAAATCAATTAGAACAATTCTAATCTTATTTAAATAAATAAATTAAACAATTAATTTATTTAAATAAATAATATTTATTCTACAATAGGGATAAGCCTCCCTAGCGATCGGCGACTTTTAGGATAATATAGATTTCAACATTAATCATAAAAGAACCTTTGAGTAAATAGTTACCGTACAATTCAATCCTTCCACCATACAATGTCCCAATTAAATATAAGACATGAAATTTCTGTCAAGTCTTATTTTATTTAATTATATGTATTTCGATCCTTAAATGCACAACTCCAAATAATGCAAATTAGAAACTCCTTTCTAATTTTATTACGCCTTTGGCCAAGGACTCTTTGGGTTGTCATTTATCGAATCACATAGGACATTTCTCTTCTTTTAATAGAAGTGGTAGATTCTTTATTGATCATACATTATCTCCATGTATAACTTATTATACCCAAGCATACCCTTTGATATACCCTAAGGGTCTTAAGGAATAAGTCAAAGTATAACTCATCATACACAAGATACTATGATGATCTCAAGTCCAAGGATTACTTGTACTACTATCACTACAGAATTCCTATTGACAGCAAATAAAACTCCATTAGGTATTCCTTAATGAGCCACGTCAAATTGAACTTATTCTCTAATAAGCACCTACATACTTGCTTTAGTGTCTCCACACAAATGATCATGAGATTAATCATCCTCATCCAATGAGCAAGAACGTATGTACCAATCTATCCGGATTCACTAATCCCCAATTTAGTAATCCAATGATTGGGAACTATTTTAGTTTTAAGCTTTCTAAGAATTTAGATCTCATTAGAATGATCATCATCATTATTCTAAAAGCATTGCTTAAAACTATGGGTTTATCACATATTATAAAACAAAGATATCATGTAGATAATTAAAAGCCTTTAATAAATTAATACTTTTTATTAATAAATGAATAAGATTGTTACAAAGTATATGCTTTATCATCAAACATGATTGGCTTGTGTGCATACTACTTTCAATCTCCCACTTGCACTAAAGCCAATCGTCATGGTAACTCATACTCTTCTTCTCTAAGTGACGATTATCCCCGCATTGGATAAGCTTTAGTTAATGGATATGTAATGTTGTTTATGAGAGTCCACTATCTCTATAGTGATTTCCCATCTTTCAATGATTCTTATAATCAAATGAAAGTGCCACAACACATGTTTAGATCCAAGATGAGACTTAGGAACTATTCTAGTTACGTAATGAACTTTTAATCCAAACAATCAACTTGCGACTTTATTTATAGCTATATACTTTGTCTTTATCACTAAACCAAAGAACTCTTTCTTTGTTTGGAACCTTTCAATTCAACGCACTTCACTGCTCAAGGTAACACTTTACCTTAAAGTGGATTTTCGTCGTCTTGGTGCGGTTCGAAAAACTTGAGTCTGTTAAGCCCTCTAGTTTTAATTAAGACCCACCATGAATATGATCACATCCTTAGTGCTTGGGTTAAGCACTTTAAGATGTTTTCACCGACTCATAGTGAACTTCTCCATAATATGGTGATCAACATCGGGTCTCGTACATTTTATTGCATACATGATTGTCACTCATGCGACCTCTCTTTTCAGGAGTCCGTGGGGACTATTAAGAGAGATACACTCCATGGCTCATCAACATGAGACATCTCTTGGAGTTTGCCATGCTAAAGCGACTTTAGCATCAAATGAATATATCGTTCCTTGGGTTAAGTCGAGCATCCTTTTGTATCTATCTATATAGATTTTATCCCCAATTAAGATACTCTTCCAAATCATTCATGGAGAGAATGTTTGAGACAACTTTATCTTCTTGATTGTAGCATTGGTATGTCATTCCTTATCCGTAGTATATCAACATATAGTACTAGGAATGTCACGATGTTCTAATGACCCTTTTGTACACACTAGGTTCATTCTTATTTTGATAAAATCAAACTCTTTTGATTGCCTCATCAAAATGAATGTTCCATATTTGAGAAACTTGCTTCAATCCATTTCTCGAAAGTGTCTACAACACTAACCTCCTCGTATGTAATCTGGATCATCATCTTCTATGATCGTACCTCATCATCATCATCTATAATGAATCCATACCTCCTAGGTACCTTTGTACTATTCGATTCTGATTCGGTTGTGGTACAACAGTTCATCTACGAGGTTCCTCTTATTTGACTTATAGTGTTTTGTGGTTCTTGAACTTTTCAAGATCTATTATCCTCCCACTAGCCCCTTCATTGATAAACACCTTTATCTTAGAAGGAAGCGTGTTTCACAATAAACACCTTTTGCTAAGTAGAATTATAGAACATTTACCCTAAACTTACTTTAGGATGTCCCACAAATCTGTATTTGTCAAATCTTGTCCCAAGCTTATCCTTTGAAACCTTTTCACATAAGTTGGACAACCCCTTATCTTAACATACTTAAGATTAGGAATCCTCCCTATCCATAACTTTTATGGAGTCTTGGGGCCGGATTTTGAGGTTACCTTTTTGTAGATATGCAGCCATTTCTAGGACATGACCCTAGAGGGATACTGAAATGTCGGTAAAATCATTATGGACCGCACCATGTCCAACAAGGTACGATTTTTCATTCAGATACATCAATCAATTATTGCGTATCAGGATGTGTCCATTATGAGAAAACCATTTGAGATGATCTAGAAACTTATTGCACAAGTATTTATTCCTTGATCCGATCAAAGAATTCTAATACTTTGCCAATTTGTTTCACTTTTGAATTCTTTGAACCTTTCAAATAATTCACACTTGTATTTCAACAAATACATACATTAAACTCTTTGAATGATCATCTCCTTTTCTTATACTAGTTTGTTCAATATACAAAATATATTTTCACGTAAGTCAAATATACAAAATTCATTAAGTAATATTCCAGTTCTATACAAAACATTATTATTATAAATAGAACAACAATTGTTCTTAATTATAATACCAAAGAGTTCATTGTCCAACAATAAAATGGAAATAATATTTTTAACAAGAATGGAATACAATAACAACTTATTGACTTAATAGATTTGCCGTAGGCATTGCTAAACTATAAGTTCTTATGGCTAATGCAAAGAACCTTTGCTTCATTTTCCACACATAGGATTACTTATATTTGTTTAGCTTTCTACTTCTGCTTGGTCCCTTCATAAATCTATATTTATGATAACCAAAGTTGGTATCCAATACCCAAGTAGAACCTTGACTTAAAGAAAAAATTATTTTAAATCATGAACAAATTTGTATTGTAACCGAAACTTCACTAAGCTTCTTTGGTTAACCTTTGCAAGATACTTCTCGCAGTTTCTTTCCAGTGTCCAGGCTCATTGCAGTGGAAGCAAACTCCTTTGCTATCCATATCAGTTTTGTTCTTATTATCCTTTGTTTATGCCTTTCTATTTACCTTCTTGAATCGTTCTTCTTTCGGAAGATCCTTTGGCCCCTACCAAGAAGACTTGATCTTTCTTGGTTGGAAAGTGACTCTCAACATTTTTCAATATGTTAAACAAATCGGTGAGGTCGATATCTAGCTTGTTCATATGAAAATTCACAACAATTCATGAAAGGAGTTAGGGAGTGAGTGCAAGATCAAATCTTGGCCCAACTCTCCATCCATGACAAAACCGGTTGTCCTAATTGATCAATCAGATTGATTATGTTAAGAACTTTTTATGCATATTATATAGTGCCATTGGCCATTCTAGATCGGAAGAGCTCCTTAGATATTTGATATCTATCGGTCCTACTTTCCTCACCATCAACTACTTGATGTGCGGGAATATAGTAAAGCATCCATAGTTTCAAGTCGTATTTGAAGCTCGTTACTTTCGTGGATGCGAGCATGATGCATTGAGCCAATGTGCATCATTTTGCCACTTTCTAAAAGTAGCAATCTCTTCCTCAGAGGCATTATGCGCAACCATTGCGAGGATAGGCGTATAAGGACATAAGATAGCTTTTCACTATGAGAACTATTCTCAAATTCCTTTACCAATCCGTTTAATTGATGCGGTTAATTTAGCATCTAATATGCTTGCAGATGATAGTAATTTTAGACATTGTAAAATTTTGTAAATGAATTTGTAATTAACAACATTTTAACATACATTCTTTTATTAATTACCAAAATAATTAGGTCTTGTTTTAAATTGGTATCTCCCACTATTTTCTTCAAACTATATTACCCTCACTTATATAGTTGGCAAAATCTAATTAAAGATTTGCTAGTGAGAATAAGGATCCCATTTCAAATGTATATAGCCTTGTGGTGACACAACAAACTATATATAAATAAATAGGTAGACAACTTTTGTCAATTACATCAACTATGCAACTCCTTGTATTTTGCCTCTTAGATTATTTTGATCAAGTGGTGGCACATCCAGAATCAAAATTATCCAAGTTAAGTCCAACCTAGCACTCCATATATTCAAAAAGAAAATATCATCCTTGTGGTGACACAACAAAACAATATTGTTCAATTTTCTTTATAAGCATCAAATGTGATAAATTAACATCTTAAATACTTAATACTTGCCTTGTGGTGACACAACAAACTCATATTAAATATTTAATACTCTATTAATTTTATCATGTTGCTAGAAAGCGACGTTCGATATTCCAAATATCTTTGAACGCTTAGGACTTAATATAATAATTGAGGGGTTTGTTATTAATTTGTCTCATCTTGTTTAGTAGCATGTACATATATATATATATAAAATACGCGTTATATTAATGAACATGCTGAAGCATGTTTGCATAATATATAATATATATAGTATATATGCATGCACATATAGAATACTATATTCTACCCGGATTGATTATGGACTTTTATTCTAGTTTGGTTCACTAGAGCCACCAAGTGAACCAAAAGGTCAAACCCTAGGGGTGCAAGAAATAATATTTAAATATAACTATTACATTTAAACCGGGCTCTATTACAAAACGGGTCTTCAAGCGCTTCTTGTCCTTGATCTCTAATTCTTCAAAATTAATTCTAAATATTCCTATTACAAAACTATTTTAAAATAAATAGAAACCTTGATCGCAGATCGAGGGAAGTACATAGGAGGAGATAGAATTTACATTAAGAAAAATTAGAGAAGGCGAGGTACGTGAGACCCCATTTAATAAAACCCATACATTCATGCATCCAACTAAAATAAAATTCAATCGCATTGGTCGATAGTCCATAATCAATCCCATTTATTATCATACACATCACCATATGCATCAATAAATAACATTCATCTTATGAATAATAAACATTTAATATATATATTGATATCATTTAATGGGCAAAATTTAGTTAGTATAAAATCTAATTTTGAATCAAAATAAACACCTTTATTTTAATCCAAATTTAAATCAAAATAAAACTATTTTATTTTAATTTATCCAATTTTGAATAAAATAAATTATTTTATTTTAATCAAAATCTTTAATCAAAATAAACTCCTTTATTTTAATTAATTATGGAATCCAATTCCATGTAAAAAAAAAAAAATCTTTTATTAAAGGAAACACGGATATTCTTTCCTATTCACAAATAAACTCCTTTATTTTGAATAATATGAAATCTTATTTCATATTTAAATAAACTCCTTTATTTAAGAAAACATGGATTCACTTTCCTATTCACAAATAAACTCTTTTATTTTGAATAATATGAAATCTAATTTCATATCAAAATAAACTCCTTTATTTAAGGAAAGATGGATTTACTTCCTATTCACAAATAAACTCCTTTATTTTAGGAAAAATAAAATCCAATTTCAACTCCAATTAGTTATTATGGAATCCAATTCCAACTCTAATTAGTTAGCATGAAATTTAATTTTAAAATTAAAATAAATCTTTTATTTTAATATTAAAATAAACCTTTTATTTTAAGATTAAAATAAACCTTTTATTTTAATTATAAAATTATTAAAATTAAAATAAAACTTTATATTTTAATATTAAAATAAACATTTTATTTTAAAATTAAAATAAACTTTTATTTTAATTAGATAATAATTAAGAATATATATATGTATATATATATATATTCGTAATATATATTATATATATATATAACCATAATCTATATATATATATATCCGTTCCTGCCGATTTTTGTTGCTGTGCTGTATAGTATATATATAATATAATAATAATAATAATAACCGTACATCATATTTCATGCAATAACAAACCACTCTTCGCGAATTACGAAAAAATTTTGCCAGCCGTGTATTACTTAGTAATAGGTACATGCAGCAGGAAACATATTATATATATAATATAATTTGCTCCATATTAAACCGCAGACTATTTCGCAAATTGAAAGTTTTTTTTTATTTTATTTTTTTTTATTTTTAAATTTTATATAACAAAATTATGCCCATTGTTCTAAACACATATCAATATACATATTAAATTTGAACAATTAATAATTTGCATAAAGGTTTGGCTCTGATGCCACTGTTAGGTTTGTAATATTCATGTGCGCAATCAAATTGCATAAAAAGTGCGGAAGCGTGTAAAATCAGAGTTTAAAAATTATTTACAAACCATAAACCCGGATCACCCTTTATGCATAATTATTAATTAAACGAAAAGATAAAGAATAAATCATACCCTTGAAGATCGAGCTTCCTCAGGTACAAGTTCACCTCCAAATCCTTTCGCTCAATCTTGAATCCACCGGGTTTGGTTCCTTCCTTTGATCAACGTTAGCCACCCAAATGTTTGGCCTCTAGAGGTGATCCACCAAGGAATTATAATGATTCAAGAAAAAGGGTATTTGGCTTAAACCCTAGTTTTCTATCTCTATAGAAAAGGGTACTCTCCAACAAATTGGAATTATGTCGTTGTTAAAGTCAACAACCCTCTACCCATAATAAGACTCCTCTTATTAATAGATGTTGGCAACCCACCTTAACAATTTAGGAATTGGGTTTTATTTAATTAATTAAATTCTTTTAATTAATTAAGCTCCCTAATCTTATTAGGGATAATTAATTAAAACTCCTTTAACTAATTTTCCTTCCTAATCCAATTAGGAATAAATGAGAGTACTTATATTAAATTAATTCCTAAACTCTTTTAGAAATTAAAATAATAATAATTATAATAATATAAATAAGACTCCTCTTATTAATTTATATTTAATATTTCTAAAATATTAAATAATAAATATTTAGCTATTTAATTTATTCTATCACCATAGATTAAATTAAATATACTTAACATATTATTACGATTATGCCATTAACTTCTTAAATAATTATTCTTCCTTTTATGGTGTGACCCTTTAGGTTCTCCATATTAAACCTAGGTTGTGAATAAATCAATTAGAACAATTCTAATCTTATTTAAATAAATAAATTAAACAATTAATTTATTTAAATAAATAATATTTATTCTACAATAGGGATAAGCCTCCCTAGCGATCAACGACTTTCCGGATAATATAGATTTCAACATTAATCATAAAAGAACCTTTGAGTAAATAGTTACCGCACAATTCAATCAATCCTTCCACCATACAATGTCCCAATTAAATATAAGACATGGAATTACCGTCACAAGTCTTATTTTATTTAATTATATGTATTTCGATCCTTAAATGCACAACACTAAATAATGCAAATTAGAAACTCCTTTCTAATTTCATTCTACTTAGCTAAGGACTCTTTGGGTTGTCATTTATCGAATCACATAGGACATTTCTTCTTTATTAGAAGTGGTAGATTCTTTATCGATCATACATTGTCTCCATATATAATTTATTATACCCAAGCATACCCTTTGATATACCCTAAGGGTCTTAAGGAATAAGTCAAAGTATAACTCATCATACATAAGATACTATGATGATCTCAAGTCCAAGGATTACTTGTACTACTATCACTACAGAATTCCTATTCGACAGCAAATAAAACTCCATTAGGTATTCCTTAGCGAGCCAATGTTCGTTGAACTTATTCTCTAATAAGCACCTACATACTTGTTTTAGTGTCTCCACACAAATGATCATGAGATTAATCATCCTCATCCAATGAGCAAGCAACGTATGTACCAATCTATCCGGATTCACTAATCCCCAATTTAGTAATCCAATGATTGGGAACTATTTTAGTTTTAAGCTTTCTAAGAATTTAGATCTCATTAGAATGATCATCATCATTATTCTAAAAGCATTGCTTAAAACTATGGGTTTATCACATATTATAAAAACAAAGATCATGTAGATAATTAAAAGCCTTTAATAAATTAATACTTTTTATTAATAAATGAATAAGATTGTTACAAAGTATATGCTTTATCATCAAACATGATTGGCTTGTGTGCATACTACTTTCAGTAGCAACATACCAAAGGGTGTATGTTGTGAACCAGATAAATCTCTGTGCATTGTGATTGAATTTTTATTATCTTGCATACTAATTGCTAAAATTGTTAATTAATAACTTAAAATTCAAAAAGGCTTAAACATAATTTTTTAACTGGTAATAATCTATTCAACCCCCCCTTCTAGATTATTATTGACCTTTCAAACCCTTAGATCTATATACTTCATGTAAGGATTTAAGCATCTTGAGTGTTAGAATAATGATCCAAAGGAAGAAAATTAACTTATGTTCCTTAAGGATGAAAACCCTAGCATTTTCTTCACTTGAATCATCTATAACTTGAGATGTACACCTCCGATTTGTGATCCATCAAAGGGTGGTGCCAGATATATAAGTTACCTAGTAAACCTAAGTGGTAGAACCCCAAACGACTGATACCTAGTGGACAGTTCCAGCCATGGTGGCTGGTGGAGCCAAAAAAATCCACTATAGAACAAAACTAGTGGACAATTCCTGGCCACTTTCTACCAAGGGTATTTTTGTCAAATTTCTGCATTTTAAAAATTATGAGAAAAATTAGGAAGATACCTTGATAAGTTATCTACAATTAGGAAAAATAATGGACTATTTTGAATGTGTAGAATATGAGTTATGGACCTTACAAGAAAGGACTTTTTTAAAAGTAAACATGAATAACTCCTTGTGTGTAACTCCAAAAATGGTGAAATTTTTACTAGAAGTACATATATATAACACAAACATACCCTGATAGTTTCATGATTTTTGGACAAAACTCGATTTATTAAAAATGGTGCAAAATCCTGCTGTTTTAGGCCCTTTAAAAATAGTAAATAAAGTTGGAAAATTCTAAAAAAATTTGGGAATCTCTGGACATTATATTTTGTCATATTCTAGAAAAGAAACATTTTTCAAACTATTTTGATATTTTTCTTGTAAATGGTTGTGTAATGAATACATGGAAATAAATAACTATATGATGTCATAAATAGTAAAAATGAGATGTTAGGGCTTGGAAACCCTAGATATGTTGTATGTTGATTATTGGAGGGTATTTTGGTAATTTGTAATGTGAACTAATATTTATGACCTTTTAGGGTTATTAAATAAAGGAAATAATAAAGGGTAAACCATTAAAATAATTTATTTAATTAGTTTAATAAATGATTAAAATATTATTATGATATTAATAATATTAGAATAAGATATTTTTAAATAATCAATAATATTTAGATCAAGATTGAATTTAAAATATTATTAAATGATTAATAATATTATATTAAAGTATTAATAAATGATTAAGATATTATTAAATGACTAATAATTGTGAGAACCCGAATTTTATGAAATAAAAGTATTCAATTTTTCTATTTTAGTAAATAGTTAAATTGATAAAAGTTTAAAGTTAAGGGTGATATGTGAAATTTTTTCAAAGTAGACAAGTTGTCATAAAATACCCGGTTACTATTCACTCTAGTATTGTTCACTCGGGTATTTAGGACACTTTTTGTGTCGGAGTACTATTCACAGGGTACTATTCCCAAAGTACTATTCACGGGTTACTATTCACCCAAAAAATATATTTCTTTTCGGTCTAAATTATTTTTGGGTACAATATTATTCCATGAGGAGATGTGCTAATTTTTCAGACCGTTGGTTGAAATTATAATAGTAAATCAATATGGATCGTTGGTTTAAAGTTTTAATAGTAAAATCTTTTTATATAAAACAAAATACTTTTATAAAGTTATTCTATAAATAGAATATATTATATTCTATTATGCATAGTATTTTGTATAGTAAAATCTTTTTATATATATAACAGAATACTTTTATAAAGCTATTCTATAAATAGAATATATTATATTTTATTATGCATAGTGTTGCATAGTATTTTGCATAGTAAATTTTTTTTATATAAAACAGAATACTTTTATAAAGTTATTCGTTTTATTAGATTATAAATAGAATATATTATATTTTATTTAAATGATTTTGCTTTAAATATGGACCGTCCGATTAAAAGTAAATCAATCTGGATCGTTCATGAAGTAGTTACTATGCAGTCCATTCTTCTATTAATAGAAGCTCATTCCTTTATTTCTTACGAATTCACTGAAACTTTAGAGAGAGAATTCTTCTTCTATAATCTAGAACGTATTTCTTTAGAGTTTAAGAAAGCTTTGAGCGTAGTATAAATTTTCTTCGAGTATATCCTCGCCCTACCAGTCGGAATACTCTTCTTTCAAAAGTAAGTGATATTATTTGTTGTACTCGTAAGGGATATTATTTGTTGTACTCGTAAGGGGTATTCTTTCTTTCTTATTCATGAAGAGAACTTCTGTTATTCCATTCTTTATTATTCTGTTGGAATAACCTGTATACGCGGGATACCCTATACTTGGTGAAATTATTCTGTTATTCCATTCTTTATTATTATGTTGGAATAACCTGTTTATGCGAAGTACCGCATACATGGTGAAATTCTTCTAATATTCCATTCTTTATTATTTCGCCGGAATATCACATGCGTGCATTTACAGGACTGGTTCCATTATTTATTATTCTCGCCGGAATATCCCGCCTCAATGCGTTCTATTTGGGACTTGGTTCCATTATTTATTATTCGTTGGAATAACTCATCATGCGATCTATAAGACGCATGGTGAATTCTGTTGTTATTCCATTCTTATTTATTCTGTTGGAATATCTTGTCTGTGCGATTACGCATGACCTGGTTCCATTATTTATTATTCTATTTGAATAACCTGTCTGTCCGGATTACGCACGCATGGTGAAATTCTTCTATTATTCCATTCTTTATTATTATGTTGGAATAACCTGTCTATGCGAAGTACTACATACATGGTGAAATTTTTTTATTATTCCATTCTTTATTATTATGTTGGAATAACTGTCTACATGTAAATATCGCATACATGGTGAAATTCTTTTATTATTTCATTCTTTATTATACTGTTGGTTATTGGTTTTACAGTTGTATGTCTTTGGCCTGTAGTGCAAAGATGATATGTTGTTGAATATCTTTGGCCTGTAGTGCAAAGATGATCTGTTGTTTGATAGCTTTGACCCGTAGTGCGAAGATGGACAGGTGTATGACATGATTATGACCAGTAATGATACTAACGAATATCCTTGGCCGTAGTGAATAGATATTTCAATGATGTGATTGGCAGGATCATGACCATTAGTTAACAGTTGAATGTCTTTGGTCGTAGTGCACTGACAGGCAATTGATTGGTATGATCATGTCCATTGGTTTTATAGTTGAATATATTTGGCCGTAGTGCAAAGATTGACAACTGATTGGTATGATCATTGTTATTACATTTGAATATCTTTAGCCTTTGGGGTAAGGATATTGAGTAAACATTTTATTAAGCCTTTGTGGCAAGAAGGAACTGTTAATTCACATTATTATAAATATGAATTGTGAATTTAACTAACATCTTTGGTGGTTCAGGTGAAGACAAGTGATGAAAGTTCTATTTGTCTTGAGTATAACAAAGAACTGTTGATGAGTAGTACAGGAATAAAATATCAACGCTGGACTTTTAATCTAGAACAGATAGTAGATATTATGTTCTACTTGACTCTTCTAATGGATTGCTTGTTTCGTTGCAGTTAGACTTGATGTCTGTTATATTTTATCAGTTTAACACTGTTGAAGGCTAATGATAAATTATTCTGCATTATCATAGTCATGATAATTCTTACTGGGCTAGTTGAGCTCACCCTTTCTTTCATTGTTCTCTTCAGGAAATGAGAACGTAGCTGGGATTAGTCGGGGAACGGAGTGATGGTCTAGATGATAGCATTAGTAATCCTCATTATTCTGTGAAATAGTGTAACAATAAATGTAATGAGGACCCCATTGAGTGTGGATATTGTCTAGATGACAATATTTGTATTAAAACTCACAACCTATGTTTTGTCGTATTTCAGAGCTCATGTTGTATAATTAAGTTTGTATTTGAATTATGTACCATGTATCTGGCGACCCAAGATGGGTGATGCATACCTAATTTTGGGGACGTCACAATAATATTATATTAAAATATTAATAATGTAATTAATAAATAGATTAAAATATTATTAAAAGATTAATAATATTAGATTAAGTATTATTGGATGATTAAAATATTATTAAATAATTAATAATATTCGAAATTAAATAAAATGTTATTAAAAAGGTTAATAATACCAGTAAATGAATAGAATATTATTAAATGAATGATAATATTTGAAAACGATTAAAATATTAGTAAAAGATTAATAGTATTAGTAAAGTAATAAAATATTATTAAATGATTAATAATATTAGTTAAGGATTAAGATATTATGAAATGATTAATAATATTAGTAAAAGAAGTAAGTGATAAGAATATTAGAAATTGATTAAAATACTATTAAGAGATTAATAATATTAGTAGTTTAATAAAGTATTATTAGTTGATTAATAATACTAAGAAGTAAATAAAATAGTATTAAGGGTAATAATATTAGATGAGTTAAGATAATATTTACGTGATACTAATAAAGGATGATAATATTACTAAGGAATTAGTGTAATGACTAAATGTTCATTAAAGAGTAATGATATTATATAATTTACTAATTTGAAGATCAATAATAGGTCTTTCAAAGGAAGATAGATTAAACTACTTAGCCGGATAAATGTAATTTCGTAGCAGTAGACCGCAAACGAGACAAGTTCTCTAACTCAACTCAAGTTATTATTTTCAAAGAATGTTAGTGGATAATTATTGTTGATTACTCCACATCCTTAATGATTATTGTAGCACTTTGTGCAATCGAATTCATGTTCTATTATTATTGAATTGTGAATTAATTAAAGTTCTTTCATTCATGAACTGTTTATGAGATAGATCTATGCTAGTTGCATCAGCTAGATCAAGCATCTTTAAATTTGATAAATCAAATGTATTTTAAGAGTTATTCTTAATCTATTGTTGTGATAAGAACTCTTGACTGAGAAAAAGAACAATTTTATTAAAGATTGATATTGGAAAATAATTATTGCTCGATTATTAAGTGTTTATGCATAAGTCACCGGGTATGAAAGGATGATCCCCTTGATTACCAAAACTAAATAAAAGGAACAGTATAAATACTGACAACCTTAGTATATGTTCATGGTTATTTCAAACCACTCGTTATCTATTATTCAATTATTCGAATATCCAATTATTGAGAATTACTTCATGTTCGTTCATAATCGATTCCTATTGTTGAACCTTGAATGCTAAATTCCTTTCTAATCATGATATATCCTCTTTGTATTTAAACTTGCTAATCAAATTAGTTGCTTACCCTAGCTATATCATAACGTTTCTTTCAGTCAACCCAGAGGCGTCCAGGAAGGACAAAGAGAAGGGGAAAGTTTAAGAGTAATGAAATGACAATGTTTAAGTTATTTTACTTTGATGTAATTTGATTAGATAAACCTTTTATTATATTAAGGGTATGTTTAGCTTAAGGTAAAGAAAACATGGGAACGATGTTGTAAGAATTTTTTTTATGATGAACAATGTATATTTATTATTCCACAATAGTTTATAGAATGTGCATGTTATAGATGGATTGTGAGCACTGAATTCGAGGTTAAATAAACCCGAATTTGGGGGCGTCACAAAAACCAAATCTAATCTGGTTGTTCCATAGCTTGCATTTGTTGTAGAAACTAAAGAGAAGGAGGAGACATAGCTTGCCTGGCCTCTACAGCTCACTTATAAGAGCTTAAAAATTCAATTTTGAACCGATTATTCTACTCTAAATACTAGTACGAATAATTTTACCAAATTTTTGTGAATTTATAAAATATCACTATAATTACATGTATGAAACAATAAATTGGGTAGTATGTGATGAATGAGTTTTATACCTACGAATTGAGTACTTTTGACTTGATGAAATTGTGTGTTCTTAGGTAGTTTATGTTCCTTTTATGTGTTTTGGTTGTTATTATTGTATGATATGATTTTGTATTGTTTTTATGTGTCTTTTTATTGATTTTATGTGTTTTTACTTTGTTTTGTAGAAAATGGAATAAAAGCTATTTTGATCAATGTTTGGAGCTGCCATGTTGCCATTTTCAGCTTGTCATTTACATAACAGCCACTTGAGACCCAATTTCGACATTGATCCAGCCAATATCTCTTAGTGCTCAAAGAATGAAAGTTATAAATCTACTTCTTAGCTCTCCGTAACATCTTGAATCATCCCAATCGGAGTTCGTGCAAGAGAGTTATGGTCATTTTACCAACAGAAGTCGAAGTAAAAAATTCTAGATTTAGTCCTGGCATTGCGTCTCCCATTTCTAGTTCATTTACGGCACCGTAAAGCTGAAGCACCAGGGAATTTTTTATTTCAGGCGCCACAACGCCCAAATCAATGCAATTTTGAGCGCCGCAATTTCGGGTCTCGAAAAAATGACAGATTTGAGATCTTAAATGACCAACCTAAAGACCCATTCCTCATATCTCATTCTCTCATTCTCTTAGGAGAAAGGGTGGCGGCTAGTACCTTGGAGTAGCTCAACAACAAGCTAGCAACAAGGATTTGAGAGTATGAATTAAAGGGAAGTTCTTGGAGATTGAAGATTTCTTCTAAAGAGATTTTCTTCTCTAATCATTTCCTTTATTTTTGTAATCCATGAATGTTAAATACTTTTCTAATGATGTTTAATTCAATAGCTATGAACTAAACTTTCATTCTAAGATTACAATGGAACCCAATGTATGCTTTTACTGAATTTATCTCCTTTTAATTGTTATGATTCATATGTGGATGGGTTATCATATTTTGCTCTTCATGTATTGATTGTCTTGCTAATGATTATTGTGGTTCTCTATATGAAATTGGAAACTGGAATATAGAGCTTAGACCTAAATATGATGATACATGATATGATTATTATTCTATTAAGATTGAATACATAATTTGTATAAATGATAGGAATATACCTATGTATCATGTGTAACCATTGTGAGAATCTAATCTTAATGACTCCTTACCTGATTTATTTCACAAAGGAATATAATGATTTATTTAAAAGGGGGATACTCATATGACCATCGAAAGAGACTTATGAATACATTAGAATTCTCGGTTAAGAATTCACATGATTCATTAATTAAAGGGAGAGTTAGGAGATTAAACGAAGCATTGCACGCCAAGTGTTTAAAAAAATTCTTATATGGGGGAAATTGTGAACTTTGCTTGTCTCACCTTGATTTCAGTCGTTATTCATTGTTTACTTTGTTAATTATAATTTCTTTAGTTTTACTATCCTAACTCATTTGTTTTAATAAGATTAAGATGATATAAAGTTGGTACTTGGTAAATATTAGTGATAATTTCTCGTGGGATCGACAACTCTCTTATCACTTTATTACTTATTTACCGCGTATGTTTGCGCGTATTAATTAATTGCTAAATCAACCAACAAGTTTTTGGCGTCGTTGTTAGGAAATTATTTCACGAATTTTTACCAATATCAATTTTAATCAAATTAGTCTTAACTTAAACATGTATATTCGTATTTGTATTTTGTTTTGTTTTTATTTCCTTTTCAGATTATAGATGAACTTAACTATCAATGGCCTTATGAGAGGATGGCACAACTGTGACGCCCCCAAATCCAGGTACTTTCAACCCACAGATATGGTGCTACCCGGTACTCATAACTATACATTCATTCCATCGAAACAACATCAAAATGATTGTATTTACTTCATTCTTATTACAAAAGTAATGAATCCTTCCCCAAGTTCTGTAACCAAATACATTCTTCGTTTATCATAGTATAATTCATACAAATATATAGGTCTATTATAGGATAAACTACTTATCCATCTTAGCTTTTCCTTTATCTTTAATAGAACCCTCGGTTCGTTCGGCCTTAGCTGCAATCATATAATTCAAGCAAGAAGTGAGCATAACTAGCTCAGCAAGTCTAGCAATATATAATATAAGTACCACGTCGAGAATTATACGATTATTCTTCATTAACTGAACAAGTAGCTATGAAGTACTATGAAACATTAAGATAACACTTTTCATTCTCATAAAACCATTCCAAAGTACATATAGTAACTTAGGAATTCTGAGTAGGTCAAAAGACCATGAACATTCTCTCTTGATTTTCATTCATGAAAAAGGATAACCCGGCACTAAGTCCGTAAGTCCGATATATCTTACGAGCATTTCTAGGTGATCAGCATATAGTACTCTATGTTGATCAACACTCATTCGTTAAACGTATCTACGTTTAGGTTTTGGCAACCTCACATGCCCATCGAACAATAGATGTAAAATACTTTTGTTTATTCATAGTCAGGCTTACCTTTGAATTTGTACCAAACAATTGGCATAGGATAGCGTTATCAATTGTGACGCCCCCAAAATAGGTATACAACACCCAACCTATTTTGAGTCGCCAAAAACATGGTACAGAAACTACTACAACTTTATTATTACAACATAAAAACTGTGAGTTTAAATACAAATATTATCATCTAGACAATATCCACACTCAAATAAGTCCTCATTACAATTATTAATACACTATTTTTACAGAATAGTGAGGACTACTAGAACTACTTCTAGAACCATCATTCCACACCCCGACTAGTACTCACTACATTCTCGCCTCCTGAGAAGAAAAATGGAACAACAAGGAAAAGGGTGAGCTCAACTAGCCCAGTAAAGAACATTATGACCAAGATAATATAGAACAAATTATCGTTAGTCTTCAACAGGGAAAAATCTAATAGAATACAATAGACAACCAGTTTTAAATCAATCTTCACAGCGGAAATAATAATTCAATAGAAGAGTTAAGTAGAGAATGCAAACTACTATCTTCTATATATGAATTTAAAAGTTCATCGTCGATATTTTATCCCTGTAACATCAATCAATATATATCTGGAATTAAATATTCATCTTTGCACTATAGGCCAAAGATATTCATCAGTTGGTCATGTTCATCTAAACACCTGTTCATCTTTGCATTACGGGCCAAAGATATTCATCTGAAAATCATTCATCTTTGCACTACATGCCAAAGATTTTCAATAATATCATCATTTAGGACTGAGGATGATGAAAAATATTTTTAAAGAAAACGAATCCAGTGAAACAAAAGAATAAATATTAAGGATTCGTACTTCAAACAATCCAAGTAAAAAAAATACTTCATAAATAATCAGAGTGGAGTAAAATTCAAGAATAAAGACCAAAACATAGATCCAATCAAAGATAGGAATCATAACAGACGATCTTGGACACAGAAAAGAAAATTTAATTTTTCTATGAATAGTGTCGTATACGTGAATAGTGCCGTATACGTGAATAGTAACTCTGACACTAAAAGATAAAAATTTCACTAAAAAATAATCATGTTTCGTGAATAGTACTGGTGAATAGTAACTCGTGAATAGTAACTCATGAATAGTAACTCATGAATAGTAACCCCGACATGAAAAAGTTCCAAATTTGATAAAAAGTTCCAACCAATATTTTGGCATAATGATATTGAAGAAATAATATCACTTACGAAGAAAATAACATCACTTACCTCGGAAAGACAAGATTTTGATGGAAATCTGGATATAGTCTTTGAAGGGAACTTGCACCGTATAGCAACACTCAAAGTATCAAAATACTCACAAGAATACGCTCGATAATATAGAGAGAGACAGAGAGAGAAAACTTCAGTTTCTGGAATGATTTTCAATTCTAACCTAAGCACCCTATTTATAGGAAATTCCTTAGAATACCAAAGTAGAAATTTGAATATAATATTAATATATATATATATATATATATATATATATATATATATATATAAATTTTCAAGCCCACCTTTGAAATCAGATCTTAGCATTTCCCACATGCCAATCTTCTATAAAAAAGGTAAGAAAAATGTTTTTCATAAATAAAATATTTAAAACTTCCAAAAATCAATTATTTTGGAACTACGGAACTTCAATAATTCATAATAAATTGCCCTTTTATCAGAAAAATTCAAACCTCATGTCCTTTCCATAGGAAATTCCATTCTCTACAACTTTGCAGAAGAAAATTTTTCCAAATTCCAAACAGAAATTGACCGAAATCCACAAACGGGCGATTTTACAAACTATAATCAAATTTCAATCAAGATATGGGCCCACAGACATGTTTAACATGTTTTAAACAACTTTTGCAACAAAAATACTCCTTCTCCTCATATACTCATATATCCCACATTCATTGTAAAAATATCATCATTATTATATTATAATAAAATAATAAAATATTATTTTATCAGAAAAGATAAAATATCAATTTTCAACAATTGTCACTTTAAAAATTTTCTCCATCTATATCCACATAAAATGAATATTTTTCTCATCATATAAATCAATAATTAATTATTCACAAATAATATTACGTAATCACAATCACAAATAAACCGGGATAGTTCCCAGGAAAGAGGGGGCTTTCCAATAAGGATTTCTCCTTACTGGCGCGCAATTAGGTGACCAAACATCTCCTTAGACATAACTGTCTAGACATTGCCAATAATGTTATCTAATAATATTATTCAGATAATATGAATTATTGCTTCGATAATGGAAAATATCGTGTAGTGACAATTATTGAAACAACAAAGAATATAGAATATCAATGCAACAATTATTGAATCAATAAAATAAAATCTTTGAAGAATAACTCATCGTAACAATTATTGAGTAGTGCCTTCTTACGTAAGAATCAATAATTGGTGCAATACCGTGTGGTACTGTGCAACAATGCGTATTATTGTGTTTTAACCATAGGATATTTCAACAGTATTAGCGGTAACAACTACGCCATCATTTATAAACAACTTATACTTGTCGTTTTCTTCATCCAATCGCTTTCCGTTATGGGGCCCACACAAGGCTGCGTCGTCGTACGAATATTCCTTGACAGCAAGAATATTCCACGACCAAAAGAATATTCCCCGACAACAATGAATATTTTATAACCACTTGCTTATTTAAAATATTTGCGCATTTTACCCATAACTAACCACATTAATCAAATCAACCCTTACTATTTCAAAATAATAAATAAAGGAAATTCCATTTTATTTATAAAAAAATTCGGGGTCTTACAACCTCCCCTCCTTATGAAATTTCGTCCTCGAAATTGATGTACATACCTGCTGTTTCGAAAAGATAAGGATACCTCGCTTTCATTTCCGTTTCCAACTCCCAGGTCATTTCCTCAATAGCATGGTTTCTCCACAAAACTTTAACTTGTGGTATGACCTTCGTGCGTAGGACATGCTCCATCCCATCCAAGATCTTGACAAGTACCTCTTCGCACGTTAAGTCTTCGGCTATATCTTCCGGTTCTAACTCAATAACGTGGTTTGGGACTTTCACATATTTACGAAGCACAGATATGTGAAAAACGTTATGAACACGAGACATGCTTGGAGGTAACGCGAGTCTATAGGCCACATTTCCTACTCATTTAAGAATCTGAAATGGACTAATAAATCGTGGATTGAGCTTTCCTCTCTTTCTGAATCTTGTAACTCCCTTCCATGGAGCCACACGCAACAATACATGATCCCCAATACTAAATTCCACGTCCTTTCGATGAAGATCCGCATAACTCTTTTGTCGATCCTGTGCCATTTGTATACGTTGTCAAATCGTTTGGATCTTCTCTGTAGTCATTCGTACCAACTCTGGTCCCAACAACGTTGTTTTTCCTACCTCATCCCAACATACTGGAGAGCGACACTTTCATCCATACAATGCTTCAAATGGAGCCACACCTATACTTGCCTGATAACTGTTGTTGTAGGAGAATTCCATCAATGGTAGGTACTTATCCCAACTCCCTTTGAAATCGAGGACACAAAGTCTTAATAGATCTTCAAGAGTTTGAATAGTCCTCTCTGATTGTCCGTCCGTTTGAGGATGGTATCTTAGAATCGAATCAGTAAATCCGCACCCATAGCTTTTTGCAAGCTAACCCAAAATCTTGAAGTAAATCTTGGGTCACGATCCGAAACTATGGATCTTGGCATGCCATACAACCTCACAATCTCATTCACGTACATACTAGCAAGACGTTCAAGGGAATAAGTCTCCCGTATCCGTAAGAAATGGGCAGACTTGGTTAATCTATCAACAATAACCCAAATCACATTTATGCCTTGAAAAAATGTGGGAAGACCCGTAACGAAATCCATGGTAATGTGTTCCCACTTCCATTTCAGAATCTCAAGTGGTTGCAATGGACCTTTTGGCACTTGATGCTCCTCCTTTACACGTTGACAAGTTAAACACCTCGATATAAACTTCGCGATCTCTCTCTTCATATTGTTCCACCAAAATGTATGTTGAAGATCATGATACATTTTGGTACTCCCAAGATGGATTGCAAACGATGTGTTGTGTGCCACCATCATGATTCTATGCTTCAAGTCAGAATCGTTAGGAACACAAAGTCTGGAGTGGACTCAAAGTATTCCTTCTTCATCAATTCTTGCTTCTAGAATAGTACCTTCTTTTACTTTCTTCTTCATATGCATCAGCTCCGGATCTGTGGCTTGAACAACTTTAACTTTTTCGATTAAAGTCGGTTCTATGCGTATACTTGACATCATTGCATGGGTCCCCGGAGTCTTGAATTCTATCTTCATCTTTTGTAAATCACACAAAATGGGCCTTTATTTTAACAACATCGCACTCATTCCCGCATATGATCTTCTACTCAATGCGTCAGCTACCACGTTCGCTTTTCCAAGATGGTATTGAAAGGTATGGTCGTAATCTTTCAATAGCTCGAGCCAACGTCGTTGCCGCATGTTAAGTTCCTTTTGGGTAAAGAAATATTTGAGGCTTTTATGGTTTGAATATATCTCCACTTTTTCCCCATATAGATAGTGCCTCCAGATCTTTAGCTTGGCAAAACGATCACGCTAACTCTAGATCATGAGTAGGACAATTCCTCTCATATTCTTTAAGTTGTCGCGAGGCATAGGCTATGACTTTCCCACGTTGTATGAGAACACATCCTAACCCTTTACGAAGCATCATCAGAGATAACAAATCCATCCATACCGGATGGTATTGTAGCCGTAACAGTCTTAAATGAGTCTCCTCTTGAGATCTTGGAAACTCTTATTGCATTCCTCGCTCTATACAAATTTTGTATCTTTACGAGTTAGCTGAGTTAACGGAGTAGCGATTCTAGAAAATCCTTCCAAAAATCTCCGATAATAACCAGCTAAGCCCAAAAAGCTATGTATTTCGATTACCGACTTAGGTTGCTCTCAACTATGACTCATATCCCAACCTTGGATAGCACGTCATAATGACACCTATAAGTTTACTATCGCACGAATATGGCGTCCCCTACGGAGAGTCTGGCTTCGGTGCATTCCACAAAAGAAGTCACCAGATAGAGGCTCGATTATCAACTTCTATAGTTGGGTTTTTACCTCCTGAAGTTCAATAGGAGCCATTCGATATGAGATTTTAGAAATGGGCTTTGTACCAGGTTCAAGATCAATAAAGAATTCAACTTCACGTTCTGGAGGTAGACCGGGAAGTTCTTCAAGAAATACGTCAGGAAAGTCAATAACAACTGGAATATTATTCAAATATGACGTGTCTTTATTCAAATCCATAACATGGGCTAAGAAAGCTTAACATCCGTTTTTCAATAAATGAATGACTTTACGGCTTGATATGAAAGAGTTTGACTTCAATGGTTTGGTTTCTTGAATTCGTACAACAGGTTGGTTAGGAATATGAAAACTAACAACCTTACGAAAATAATCAATTTTAGCATAATGAGTGGTTATCCAATCAATCCCTAAAATCACATCAAATGCAAGTATTTTCAACGAAATAAGATCGGCAGGTAATGTCATGGTTCCAACTTGAATCAAACAAGATTTATAAACAGTGGATGTGTTGAAAGTTTCTCCTAACGGAGTCTCCACAGATAAGTCAAAGTCTAATTTCTCCGGAGTCAAGTTTAAACGTTGAGCACAAACAGGAGAGATAAATGAATGGGTAGAACCAGTATCTAATAAGGTATAAACTTTGCAAAATTTTATAATTAACTAACCCGTGCTAACATCGTTCGGGTTCCTCGCATTCTGACCAGTCACGAAAAACGCTCTTCCAAGAACTGTTGACTTTTCTGGGACAGCCTTTTGAGTCACCATCCCCGCTGGACTTGGTTTCGCTACAGTACAATCTCGAGCGATATGTCCTTCCTTTCTACAATTATAACATACCTTAAACTGTTGTGGACAGTTTGGGCTGATATGTCCCTCTTCTCCGCATCTGTAGCACCTAACTGGCGGTCTTTCTCCTCCTCTAAAATTCGTTGCTAGTGTTGGTGCCGACGTCTTCGAATTTTCATTGTTGAATCTCCTCTTTTTGAAATTTCCACTTGACTCACCTTTCCTATTATCTTGGCCATGATTACCACCGAAGTGGTTACCATTTCT
Organism: Panax quinquefolius; assembly: GCA_020205615.1. Classification (NCBI taxonomy): domain Eukaryota; kingdom Viridiplantae; phylum Streptophyta; class Magnoliopsida; order Apiales; family Araliaceae; genus Panax; species Panax quinquefolius. Next base: position 80,321,760 of record CM035167.1, on the reverse strand, counting down.
GGCATGATAATTTCCTCCATGATGGTTATCATTGTTCCAATGACCGTCGCCACCGGTACGATTATCATCGAGTTGTTGGTCATTATTCTTCAGTTGAGCCGACTCATTATCGCGCTCCAATAACTGAGCCCTATTCACAAAATCTGAATATAAACAAAGTTTGTGAGAAATGAGGTATTGACGTATTTTGGGTTTCAAACCTCGCAGAAACATTCGCGTCATTCTCTCCTCATTATCAACCAAATGGGATGCAAATCGGGACAACTCGGTAAACTTAGCTTCGTACTGCGACACGTTCATATTGTTTTGCTCCAGCATGATGAACTCTACCTCCTTCATGTGACGAATACTTTCGGAAAAGTACTTGTCATTGAACAATTCTTGGAACTTCTCCCAAGACATCTTCAGTGCGGCAGGCTGAGTACACTTTACGGATTCCCACCAATAATCTGCCTCTCCTCGCAACATGAAGGTGGCGAAATGAACCTTTTGCTCCTCTGAGCATCCCAAGACATCAAATATTTTAGTGATCTACTTTATCCATGTCTCTGCCGTAAGTGGTTCTGGCTTTCCCAAAAACTCTGGCGGTCCTAAATCCTTGAACTGCTTAGCGGTGACCATCCGTGAGTTGCCAGTGTTTGCACCTGCAATTTGAATAGTAGTCTTTCTCGTTTGGTTTTGCATGAATTCTAGAAAGTTCCTAAACATACCATCGTTCGTCATTTGGTCGGTGTTATTGTTTACAAGAGGAACATTGCCAGCCTGTTGCACGTTCTCCTCGTTGGTGAGTACAGGTGTCTCCACGGTCTCATTTACTCCACTGTTAACATTCTCAGTTGCCATTCTAAAATACTGCCATAAAATAAGGGTTAATTAAACAAATTAACAAATCACGTAATACCCCTATATTATGACCGACCAATAAATAAGCTTAGGTAGGACACACTAGCGAAGGATTTACTCGTCTCTCCCCTCCTAGTTCTATTCCCCGATCTCTACCAGAGATCATATCCCTAAGCTCTGATACCAACTATGACGCCCCCAAAATAGGTATACAAAACCCAACCTATTCTGAGTCGCCAAAAACATGGTACATAAACAACTACAACTTTATTATTACAACATAAAAACTGTGAGTTTAAATACAAATATTATCATCTAGACAATATCCACACTCAAATAAGTCCTCATTACAATTATTAATACACTATTTTTACAGAATAGTGAGGACTACTATAACCACTTCTAGAACCATCATTCCACACCCCGACTAGTACTCGCTGCATTCTCGCCTCCTGAGAAGAAAAATGGAACAACAAGGAAAAGGGTGAGCTCAACTAGCCCAGTAAAGAACATTATGACCAAGATAATATAGAACAAATTATCGTTAGTCTTCAACAGGAAAAAATCTAATAGAATACAATAGACAACCAGTTTTAAATCAATCTTCGTAGCGGAAATAATAATGCATTAGAAGAGTTAAGTAGAGAATGCAAACTACTATCTTCTATATATGAATTTAAAAGTTCATCGTCGATATTTTATCCTTGTAACATCAATCAATATATATCTTGAATAAAATATTCATCTTTGCACTACAGGCCAAAGATATTCATCAGTTGGTCATGTTCATCTAAACACCAGTTCATCTTTGCACTACGGGCCAAAGATATTCAGTAATATCATCATTTAGGACTGAGGATGATGAAAAATATTTTTAAAGAAAACGAATCCAGTGAAACAAAAGAATAAATATTAAGGATTCGTACTTTAAACAATCCAAGTAAAAAAAAAACTTCATAAATAATCAGAGTGGAGTAAAATTCAAGAATAAAGACCAAAATATAGATCCAATCAAAGATAGGAATCATAACAGACGATCTTTGACACAGAAAAGAAAATTTAATTTTTCTATGAATAGTGTCGTATACGTGAATAGTGCCGTATACGTGAATAGTAACTCTGACACTAAAAGATAAAAATTTCACAAAAAAATCATCATGTTTCGTGAATAGTACTGGTGAATAGTAACTCGTGAATAGTAACTCATGAATAGTAACCTCGACATGAAAAAGTTCCAAATTTGATAAAAAGTCCAACCAATATTTTGGCATAATGAAATTGAAGAAATAATATCACTTACGAAGAAAATAACATCACTTACCTCGGAAAGACAGTACTTTTGACTGGAATACTAGATATAGTGCTGAAGGGAACTTGCACCGAATAGCAACACTCAAAGTATCAAAATACTCACAAGAATACGCTCGATAATATAGAGAGAGAAAGAGAGAGAAAACTTCAGTTTCTGGAATGATTTTCAATTCTAACCTAAGCACCCTATTTATAGGAAATTCCTTAGAACACCAAAGTAGAAAATTGAATATAATATTAATATATATATATATATATATATATATATATATATATATAAATTTTCAAGCCCACCTTTGAAATCAGATCTTAGCATTTCCCACATGCCAATCTTCTATAAAAAAGGTAAGAAAAACGTTTTTCATAAATAAAATATTTAAAACTTCCAAAAATCAATTATTTTGGAACTACGGAACTTCAATAATTCATAATAAATAGCCCTTTTATCAGAAAAATTCGAACCTCATGTCCTTTCCATAGGAAATTTCATTCTCTACAACTTTGCAGAAGAAATTTTTTCCAAATTCCAAACAGAAATTGACCGAAATCCACAAACGGGCGATTTTACAAACTATAATCAAATTTCAATCAAGATATGGGCCCATAGACATGTTTAATATGTTTTAAACAACTTTTGCAACAAAAATACTCTTTCTCCTCATATACTCATATATCCCACATTCATTATAAAAATATCATCATTATTATATTATAATAAAATAATACAATATTATTTTATCAGAAAAGATAAAATATCGATTTTCAACTATTGTCACTTTAAAAATTTTCTCCATCTATATCCACATAAAATGAATATTTTTCTCATCATATAAATCAATAATTAATTATTCACGAATAATATTTACGAATCACAATCTGAAACTGACGGCGGTTCCTGGAAAGAGGGGCTTTCCAATAAGGATTTTTCCTTATTGGCGCAAAATTAGGTGACCAAACCTCTCCTTAGACATAACTTTCAAGACATTGCCAATAATGTTATCTAATAATATTAATCAGATAATATGAATTATTGCTTCGATAATGGAAAATACTGTGTAGTGACAATTATTGAATCAACAGTAATATAGAATATCAATGCAACAATTATTGAATCAATAAAATAAAAAAATTTGAATAAGAACTCGTAACAATTATTATGAGTAGTGCCTTCACTACGTAAGAATCAATAATTGGTGCAATACTGCGTAGTAATGTGCAACAACGCGTATTACTGTGTTTTAACCACCGGGTATTTCAACAGTATTAGCGGTAACAACTACGCCGTCATTTATAAACAACTTATACTTGTCGTTTTCTTCATCCAATCGCTTTCTGTTATGGGGCCCACACAAGGCTGCGTCGTCGTGCGAATATTCCCTGACAGCAAGAATATTCCACGACTAAAAGAATATTCCCCGACAACAATGAATATTTTATAACCACTTGCTTATTTAAAATATTTGCGCATTTTACCCATAACTTACCACATTAATCAAATCAACCCTTACTATTTCAAAATAATAAATGAAGGAAATTCCATTTTATTTATAAAAAAATTCGGGGTCTTACATCAATACTATATCGAAAGACTAGTAAATAAATAAATCAAACTCTTAAGATTGGTCTAGCCGTGTTAAAACTAGTATCGACTCTTTCGTAAAAAAGATCATATATATTATAACATGAATCATAGAAACTTGGCTAACACGAAGGTTAGACAAACATTAAGGAAACTTGCCTTCAACCGTCTTCAATTAAAATTCAACAGTTCTTGGTCTTTACAGTTTCTACATGATATATTCACATAGCACACTGGAATTAGCTACCAAACAATCTAATCACATTGCTTTTACCAACTTCTTTCTCTTCTATAACTTAACTAAATTTATTTCATTAATAATATTCATTTCGAGTTACTTATCCTTCCTTACGGCTTATTAACGTTCATGTGTCATAAACCGACACTCAACAACCATCGATTAAATACCATAGTAGTTGAAACCCTAATTGATACGTTAACTCCGATGAATTCTTCTCGGATTACTGACATCGGACTCCGTATAGTACGTATATAGGTTTTTATATCACTTCTTATCATTTATGTATTACACACATATATTACATAATGTATAATATTAGGACCCACATTAAGCTTGAATACGACTCACGATTTACGTTCTCGCTTTTTACGTTCTTTGTTCAATTACTTTTAAATAATGTTAATTTCCTAAAACCATCACTATATATGTTATTTACGAATGGTCTTATCATGTATATTAAGTATATACATGTCCCATAGTTATGAGGTATACAGTTGGGTTAATAATCAACTAAGTCAAAAAATTTCTCTTACCGACACTACGGCTCCAGCTCCAAGTATACCATTGACGCTGCGACGTGAATCAGCAGTAGCCAATCCCCCGTCCAGACGTTATGCCACCGATTCAACATTTTAATGGTTTTCTTTGATTAAAAGTCACTTAGACGCTTATAATTCTTACTTATACATGGCTTATGAATGTTTTAATTCACTAATAGCCATCCTTATTACTCCAGAAGAGACATGCTCCACCAATTCATATTTCTCTATGAAAAATAAATAGAAAAGAATCGAAGACTAGAGTTTACGTATTGTTACCTTAATGTTCTTCGCGTTCTTGACTTAAGCTTGGATATTTTGCTTTGATTCCTCTTGATTACTTGTTATTGCTCTTCTCTCTCTCTCTCTCTCTCTCTCTCATTATATTTCTCAATATTGGTGAAAACAACAAATGAACTAACATAGCTTCTCTTATATAAAAAAATCAAGTGGAGGGTAATTTGGTCAGAAGGGCCACCTCCTTACTATTCATTTCTTTCTCACCAAGCACACCACTTTACTTGGTCACCAAGTGGCTAGCCCACATGTCCTTTGGGGGTCCCACATGTGTTGCCCCATGAGTTTTACCCATCTGGTGATCCATCGGTTCGTCCCACAATTTGGTTTTTTGGTTTGGGCTTAGAACTATTTCATATCGGGCTTATCTTGGGCTTGATTTAATATAACATTGGGCTTGACATAAATCTCATCCAATTGAAATTTACAAGATTCAATTACTAAAGTCCATTAAGAACTAATCGTATTCTACTCGTATAATTCTAGTATTCTCTTCGTATATAATTCATACGATATTCGTATTATACGTCATAATAATTTTCATACTATACTCGTATAATAAATAGTATCATACTCTTACTTCTCACGTATAATAACTATAATTATTATACATAGTCATTTAATTCTCAAAACTCACTTTTCCTAACACTTAAGTTTTAAGTCCGTAGACAAAAACTTCATTTGCCATAACTGAAATATTATTGGATATTCCATCTCTTCTTAGAATTCTATTATTATGCGTTTCTCAAAAATTCATAACTAATCCCCGAGCAGAAACGGATGAATAGTGTTTTTACGAAAATTTCTCGGAAAACTTTTAATTTCGTCTTGGAAATTCAAAATAATTAATCCTAGCACATAGCCAGAATCCTAACCACATCCGCACATTATAGGTCATAGAACAACCTTTAAACAGTTTACTCACGGAAATAAACAATTAAATTCATTTAATTCAAATAATCAAATAAAATTTATTTCATTTAAAATCTGATTTTTCTCGGGTGTACAACAACCAAGTGTGACAGGAATAACTGACCTATTGCAAGCACAAGTTGTAAAGCTTTCAAAGAAAATTTACGCTCTTAGGAGTCAGTCCATTCAGAATGCCTACTATAATCAGCAATCCAGCAACACTCTAAAATACTATCATCCAAGTTTTTGAAATCAACGACACTTTTCATGGAGCAATAACTCTCAAGATCAATCTTTTACTCCAAGTCAAGCATACCTTATGGATTCCAAACTCAAAATCCATCGCAATAAAAGGATACATCTAATTTGGAGGACCTTCTTACCAAGTACATATCGCAGAATGATGAAAGAATGATGGAGGAACTTCTTACTAAATTTATAGAGCAAAATGAGGTTAAGATAACAAATCTAGAAACTTCAATATGGAACCTCAAGAACCAAGTATGACAACTTGTTGATGCCATCATTATTCTCCTACAAAACACTTTACCTAGCGATATAGAGATTAATCCTAAAGAGGAAGGTAAAGAGAAGTGCAAGGTGGATACACAAAGAAGTGGCGAGGAGTTACATGAGGCTATAAGAGGAAATGTAAATAGGGTACATCCTGATGTGGATGATGATTTTAAGATTGGAAAGAAGAGGAACAAGAAAAGGTTTAATGACAAGGAGGATGAAGATTAAGAGGCCGTATTCAAGGTTTCCAAAGTTATCGAGTACCAAAAAGATCATGAAGAATGTTTTCAGGTTGATCTTGTAATGGGTGCAATAAAGGATAATGCGGATGTGGAAAATTTCTTTTTGCCGATGGATGAAGTTAAGTTTGGGGGTCGCCAATAATGAACAAATGTCATGTACAAGGAAAAGACAATGAGGCGGCATGAAAAGATAATTTTTATGATTGAACCAGATAGATAGAAAATTGAAGTAGTCGGGCTGAGGACTATAAAACATGTGCTTCTTGGGAGGCAACCCAAGATTAATTTTTGTTTTTATTTTAGTTGATTGCATTTTAGTTTATTTAGTTTTCATTTAACTGCATTTAAATTAGTTGTGACAAATATTTCAAGGAACCAAATAGTGATCAAATGGAATATGCTCCAAAATTAGTGGACGAGAAGGACGCTCCTAAGGCTGTCTGACATGTTATCAAAGAAGTCAACTAATTTACTTTTTTCTATTTCAGACATTGAGGACAATGTCCTTTTTAATTTTAGAGGTGTTCTTTTTTTGTTTTATTTGGACGAGGAGGACGCTCCGTCATTACAAAGTCATGACTGTAATGTTACAAAGTAGGACAATGTCTTGTTTTTTGTTGAGGACAATGTCTTGTTTTATTTGTCTTGTTTTAGTGAACGAGGAGGATGCTCCGTTATGATGACAGTTTGGATTGCCTGCGTCCGAGAACCTACTCATCTGACGCAGATTGATAGTTTGACCTAACAGTTGGACCAGACACATTTCTTTATCCGACATTTGGGCAGAGATCCTTCCGAGGTAGATACTTTTGATCCTTCCAGCTCTGGGGCTGGCCCTTTAGGTGGCCCATATTCAGATGGTTTTACCGGTGCAGATCCTCCGTTGTATTGGCCTAATATCCCTACTGGTAGAGATTCAGTGACTCATGAGGAGTTACATCAGATGGATAGGTTGGATGATGTGGACATCAACACCATTGACTTCTTCTGATGCATTTCTTACTATATCTTTTGATAGGCCTCTGTTAGATATTGGGTGGATGTGCCCCAGTTCTTGTTATATCTTTTGATAGGCCTCTGTTAGTTGTTGGGAGGTTGTGCCCCATTTCCCTGTATGTTTTAGATGTATACAAAGCTGATGTATTTAGATGATGATGTACTTAGGAATGTATGTATGTTGTTTTCTATTCCCTTCATCATATTGTCATCTATTGTTTATTATGCATGCATTATGTTATGGACATGCATTTCCAGATATGAGTTTAGCATTGACCCCTGGATGGTCTTATGACACGACTCTACAGATGTCTTCATCCACTTTTAGCTAGATTGTGCATACCCCACCTCTGTTGGTGGCATCTTCTTTGAGATCGTGGTATGACAGTTTTTCCTCTATAGATCGGGTGACAGTTGATCAGCTGCTGCAACACTCTATGACCTTCCTGACGTTTCAGGTTCCAGTGGGCTTCATAGATGGCATGCTGGAGCATTGGGTACCATATAGGCAGGTATTCAGATTTGATACCTAAGAGTTGACTCCTATATTGGAGAAGTATGAGCGTCTTATAGACTTGCCATTGGATAGGCCTTACGCTCGAAAAGCTGTTGGTGACATGAGGTGACAGTTTATGACCTTGACAGGCTTGAGGTGCAGAGTTTCCCGGGATGAGATTTCCTCAGGGCATGTAGTGTCCATGAGTTTCTCGATTGACATATTTGGGTCATTGGACAGCTATCTGCAATACTCCGGGGACTTCACCATTTCTGAGGGTGATTGGCATGTCGCCTGTGTAGACATACTCTTGATGTGTGTAATGGCTTATCTGTACATCCCGTTGTACACAGACCACTTAGATATCGACATGATTATAGTAGTTCGTGCCCTCCGAGATGGTCATAACATCTTATCGATGATTCTGGCAGAGACCTTGATTCTGGCAGAGAACTTAGTTCGTGCTCTCCGAGAGGGTCATATCATCTTACAGATGATTCTTACCGAGAGGGTCATATCATCATACCACCAGCGGTAAAAAGCCTCCTAAGTGAAAGGTCCCTCTGACAAAGTAAAGCCATCAACGCCCATCAATTGGACCTCAGTGATTGGCTACAACAAAGGCCAATGACGCCTGGTAGGAGGAAAGATCGGAATGTGAATCTCTCATGTGGTGCTCCTAATAGCACACTCTCTTAAATAGAGCTCCCAACCTCCATCTGTAAGGAGAGGAATTTAACGAGTGGAAAATATATACTTGACACTAGTCAGGAAGCCACCCTTGAAGCTAATTGTCAAGTGGTCCTCAGAGTAAGGAACCCATGTAATGGCATCCGCTATCAATAACTCTAATTGTAGGCGCGAATGGGTGAAACCCTCAACTACAAGAACCTTCGCCAAAGTGGAGTAATGCCATCGTCGTCCTCGTGGATAGGTGTCTAAACCTAACAGACTAACGGGACGAAGACATGGAAGCCTCTCGTAGGTCCAAAACTGCCTATACAAGATCAAATATTTGCAGTCAATCAAACTGACAACCCATATAAGGGAAATCAAAAGAGAAAATACTCACCAGCAGGGATGGGTAGAACCCTAACCAAGCCTCCACCACGCCCTCTTAGTGTAGGTGCATCCCCCTGAGGAAGTAGGCAAAGATGTACGAACCCCAATCAAACTCTCTAATATGGTCCACCTCCCGAGTGGCGCTAACTAAAGAAAATGACACCGCCGAAGAGTAACAGCCAGGAAATAATCCCTGAGGATGATCAGAAACAATCTCCGAAGGATGCGATCTCTAACCCTCTGATCATCAGGCAATGGCTCAATCAGAGCCCCACTTACGACATCTACACTCAAAGGACCAATACAGACTATCCTACCCTTGAGTGCCATAGTTGGGACTCCCAACAAGGATCTGACAGCAGTCGGGGAAACATCTGCCACAAAAGGCACCGGCACCCAGGAAAACTCCATCCTATTGATGAATCACCAATCCATCGGTGTCATCATCTCCTCACAATCCAACAAATGGAAAGACTGAGTCTGGTGAAACCAGCGCTTAGACAAAGCCCTGAGATAACCCCAGGGACAACGACGGGGGAGGATGGAGAAGAAATCCTCAAAACCCCAAGCATGCACAATCTCTCGGTGCCCTGGATGAAGAGTCTGGTACAGAGAATGTATGCTAAACCAATTCCCTCTAGGCTGCGTAAAGCTGGGAACCTACATCACAATGTAAATCAACATCAGAACCCTTGCCCCCACAAATGGGAAAGGAAGAACAACATGGCTTTTACCTCGTTCGCATGAAGATAAATCGAGGGGTGACGACTCAAATCATCCAGAAGCTCTAGAATCGTCACATTTATAGCTGGAAGCTCCCTACGAGGAATGGAAGAAGAAAGAGAAGGATTTGCAATGGGTAAATCCTTCCACTCGTCCTCAACATTCGGTCTATCAACCTGGATAGGACGAATCACTGACTCCATCAACCAACAAGGCTGTCGGGCTAGGCAAGGCTGAGGCACATCTGAAGCTCTTCTCCTCACACCTGAAGAGGTCCTATGGGAGCTACTCGGCTAGTCTGGATCCATATATATGGATAAAAGTCTCCAAATCACCTCAGAAAGGGTGTGGTAAACTCTAACCTGGAGCTCATTAAATGCAATTCATGGCTATATGCATGCATGCATTACTTTAACATACGTTTACAGTAAAGTTAAAAATGAATGATTCATTCGATGCCTAGACTTTTGATTTTTTTTGCCAAAGTCTCCTTTGTAAAAAGGACTATCCACATGTGCGTAGGCATAACTAGGTGGCCATTCAGTAGCACACCAACTCAAAGTCATAAACATCCTATATTCATAAAAAACATCAAAGTTAAAATCCATAAGGGTAGCCTAATTACTAGGATTACTTTGCTTCAAAACCTTTGCTCATTTGTCCTCAAATAGGATAAAAAAAATAGCAAAAAAAGGTGCCAAATTGACTGTTTTAAAAGTTAATTTTTTTCACATCAATATGTTCAGCATGGTAGAATACTAACATTTACTACGTTGAATAATTTTTATCAAGTCATATGAGCATACAAATTCACTACTATGTGTTTTGAAGCATACTATATGATATCTCACTTTTCAATAGTCAAAACTGGAAAAGAAAACATGTAAACGTTAACAGGATACTGAAGAACGATTGTACGATGATGGATTTTGCAGAAAGCAGCTGAAACTCAATAGATCTGAACAAGGAATCTCGAATTCTCTGTGCGGCTTCAACTTGAAAATAACTTGTGAAAAGGAAAGGCAAGTGAGACATAGTCCACGGGTGGCTACCGGTCAACTCGTTGTAGTTGCGGGTCTACCTGCGGCTACCCTGGGTGGTCCACATCCCCTCTGACTTGATCAAATTTGAGTTGCAAAGGAGGTCCCACAAGCTGAAAAGTCAAATCAAGAAAAAAGATGCTACGCGATTAAATGGAAGAGCCTTAAATCTTGATTTCAGAGACCAAACTACGGGTCTACATTTCAATCATTGGATACAGGGTTCACAAAACCGATGATCAAAGCTATTGAAATTTTCCCTTGTCAACACATCGCGAAGGTCTGATGCCATCAACCAGGGGTTATAATTGCAATCAAAAGCATACATCTCGTTAGAAATTCATCCCCAACGGAGATTTTAGATATCCTTAGTCGTTGAGAACTATTTCAACAAGGGCCAGGCAGCCCTGACATTACCATCTGTTGGCAATAACTCCAACGAAGCATTGGAGGTGGTCCGACGATTCCAACCATTGAGAACTACTTTAATGAAGGTCAGGCTGCCCTGACATTACAAACTGTTGGCAGTAACTCCAACAAAGCTTCAAAGAAACCTGACGATATAAACCGTGGGAAACCATCCTCATCAGGGAGGACCAATGATGGAATCTGTTATACAGATCTTCAGCAATCAAAATGCGATTCGCTGAAGAGTCACTCACACATGAGAAGACCACCTTCGGTGGAAAGCCTGCATAGAGGATTAAGGAGTTTGGTGATAACCCCAATGTCAACATCATGTTGTCTCAAGCGTTGAGAAACCTCCATTCTAAATATTTTGCAGACATCTCTGCAACTTGTCGGCAAATTAGGCTCAAATAGCACTGATGGACGGTTCAAACCGCTGGCAATAACCCCAACGTGGCATCAGGAGATTCCTGTGATAAGAGCTTTGGAAACTGCCGGTCGAGTAGACATACAAGTTGTAACAACCTAGAAAATCGGATTATAATGTAAATTAATTTTATTTAAAGATATATTGAACAAAATTATATTATATGTTATTTATAATGAGTAAGCAAGATGAAGGTCATTCTATAACCTAAAAGAGAGGTATGATAGTAGTATTCTGGCTTAGTGCTAGAAATAAAGTGTTTGAATTTCCAAGACGAAAATAAAGGCTTTCCGAGAAATTCTCTGAAAACACTATTCATTCATTTATGCTAAGGAATTATTTTTGAACTTCCGTGAAATACGTAACGGTAGAATTTTAAAGAATGATGGATTATCTAATAATAATTCAGTTATGGCAAATGCAATTTTTTGCCTGCGTACTCAAATTTGAGAATGTTAGGAAAAGTGAAGATTTGAATACTTAACGGTTATGTATAATAATAAAGTTATTATCCAGAGAAGAATACAAGTATAATACAAGGTATTTTACAAGTATATACAAAAGATAATATAACGTATAAGATTAATGTTATACGAAATAACATACAAGAAGAATATGAGAATTATACAGTAAGAGTACAAACCATTATTATTAGATTAGTGAAACTTGAATGTAAACTTTGGCAAACCAAGTGAAAGATGATTGAGGCCCAATGACAATTTTAATCAAGGCCCAAAGATAATTTATTTCAAGCCCAAGGTTAGGCCCAAATTGAATTAAACTTAAGCCCGAACCAATAATCGAACCCGGGGATCGAACCGTTGGATCACCGGTTGGGTAATAACCCATGGGGTCCCATAAGCCCCATGTGGTTGGCCAAAGGGAGGTGACCAAGCTTCTCTTGGAAGCTTGGTGGAATAGTAAGGAGGTGGAGCAAAAGAGGTGGCATTTAATGCTTTTGATGACACACAAAAGTGGTTGGTGCAAAATGGATGGTAGATGATGGTTTGTTAGGTTTGAATGGTGATTGATGAGGGGGGTGCTTGTATTGAAACTTGAGGGAGTGATTATAAGATATCATAACCTAAGTGACCAAAGCATAAACCAATATCAATTGTCTTTAAGACCATTTTGCCCTAAACTTTGAAATTCTATAAATAAGAGAGAGTTGTCTTCATTTGTTGGTTGTTTAATTCCACCATTATCTAGAGCCTCATATTGAGAGATAAAAGAGATCTTTTACAAGTGATCAAAGAGAAGAAAGAGTTAGCAAAGACTCAAGAACGCCAAGAACGCAAGAGGTAAAAACATTAAACCACGTACTTTACTTCTCTTTTCTAGTTTGAATTAGTAGAGAAGTGAAATTGGTGGTGTATGTATCATAAGGAGTAACAAGGATGGCTATTAGTGGTCTTAAATATTAATAACCATGTTACAAGTGGAATCATAATCAAAAAAGCAAGAAATAATGAAGAAAACATAAGAACTTAATTAACACATGTTGTTGATGGATAAGTTTAAAACCATCATGTATAGTATTAGATGCTATATGCTTGGTTAGGATTATAGATGTTTGAATAATGGAATGAATCCATTTTGAACGGAGTAAAAATCTCAAGTAACGAAGTTATGGCAAAATTTACGAGATTAAACGATAATCGTCAAAATCGTAAGATTCCCGGAATGATAGTTAAAAGTCGTTGTTTAACTCGGAAACCTTAGTTTTCGATGGCGTATCGTAGAACTTTACATTTAAGAGTTGTGGACTCAAGAATGGTCGAATTCAGACTTAAAATGAAGAAACAAGCTATGAACGTTCACGAACGTTTAATGAACGCGTAATAGAAAATTTAAACAATAAATTTAGTTTTAACGGATTCTGAAACTTATTTTGTTTGAATGATATCAATGTATATGAGATATGTGAGATAAAGACTTTTGAAAGAACTAATTCCAAGTTATAATGAACAAGTTGCGAGCTCGAAAAATGATTGACTTGAGAAACTAAAAAAAATTCAAAGTATTAAGGGAGGCGTCGCAGCGCCGCCTAGTGAAGGAATTGGGGAGTTGCAGCTCCGACACCAGATCCCTAACACTGAAGAGATGCGCTGCAGCGCAACAAATAACAAAGGACACGGCACCGCAGCGGCGATCCTAGACCAAAGGCAGAGAAGAATAACTGTGAATACAAAAGAAAGATAAGTTTATTAAAGGTGAATTATGACCTTAATTAAACTTAAAGTAAAATCTTAAAGGATGATTAAAAACTTAAGTTCAACAATTAAAAGTTAACAAAAAGTTACAAAAACGTAAACACAAAGTAAGTTTAATAATAAGGTAAACCATACACACTTTGAATGGAATTTTGAGATTGCTTGAAATGTAATTACTTAAACATTGAATAAGTAAGGTCACTTATAACAATAAAATGTTATAAAGTCATAATGAACGTTAACTAATCTAACAAATGTTAGTAAGTTAAACAAGCGGACAGTTAGAATGAGAAGATAGGTTAATGACAATACTTATTGATTGTTGTTGGGTAAAATCTAATTATGCACAACACGCAAGTATACGTGGTCAACAAGTAATAAAGTGTCAGTCAAGTATCGTTCTCACAGAGACTAGCAAGAAATTAACTCTCACAATTACCAATTTCCTATTAATCCAAATTTTATTAAACTAACCAATTTCAAGATTGTAACTAAAAGTATTAAAAATATTAAAATTTCCAAACAATCAACAAACCCTAAAAACTGAATTTTCAAACAAATATTAGAGAATTAGGCTTATAACTTCACTCTAAGCATCATTCTGATTATTACACCTTATTCCAGTTTAATTAATTATCCCAGTTTATTAATCAAGAACACATATGTAGAACTAGCCGCCTCTCGATGCACTAATACCGTATTAACTCAAATCCATAACTTAGATAAAATTAAGTTAAACACCTTAATCAACTACCTTATTATATCTCTATGTAAATTACAATTAAAGAAGGTTTACGTTCAAGTTCTTTATCTGATTACATGCTACGTCAAGCATATCTCTACCTTAACATTCATCAATATTCCATTCATTCACAGAATTCAAGAACACATGTTATATTAGCTAAGTCTAGACTCATATTTCATCTCTGGAATTCATACAAGTCCACATAAAATTGGTGATCAAGCAATTCATAAATTCAAGCATAAATCAATATAGATAAACTGAGAAATAACTTATTAAACTGAAAATCAAAGTTACAAAACCATTGTTCCACTTAAAGATCCGTTATAAGCCTAATAAAGAATTTAGTTCATAACTAATGAATTAAATACTAAATAAATAAAAGAAATTATCATCCTGATTACACAAATTGAAACTAAAGGAGAATAGCAATACACCACCCTTCTCGCCCTTCAATCTGCAATATTTGTGAAATCACCCCTATTCTTCGTTCCTCCAATGTAACGCCCGAGAATTTCGCATTTTCAATGAATTAGATTTTTATTTGATTATGTGGATTAAATGAATTAATTGAGTAATTATGTGAGTAAGATGTTCGAAGGTCGTTTTATGACCTAGAAGGTCCAGATGTGGTTAGTATTATGGCTTTGTGCTACAATTAATTGTTGTGAATTATCAAGACAAAAACGAAGGTTTTTCGAGAATGTTTACGTAAAAACATTATTCATTCGATGTCGTTCGGAGCTAGGGTTTGATATTCTGAGAAACGCGTAATGTTAGAATATGACAATATTATGGAATATCCAATTATATTTCCGTTATGGCAAATGAAGTTTTCGCCTGCAGACTTAAAACCTAAGGGTTTGTGAAAGAGATTTCCGAAAGGGAAATGTAATGCGTATAGTCGTTTCGATTTTTTATACGTCAGGAATATGAATATTATACTAGTATGTATACGAGTATGGTATATTGAATAATCTGACGATAATCGATCATTATATGAGTATTATACAAAGAGAATACGTGAGTAATCTGGCGTAGAATACGAGTTGTATTATTAGAATATGAGTTAAGGATTTTATCCAATCCAATTGGACTTGGATTAGTATACAAGCCCAAGTCAAGGCCCAATATTAGATTTGGTTAAAGCCCAATGTTAATTAATGTCAAGCCCAATCCAAAGAATTAAATTGTGGGTCGAACCAGCGGGTCAAGGGATGGGTAAAACCCATGGGGCAACCCATGGGGGTAACCCATGTGCAAGGTGGAATTGCCACCACTGGTGTGCAAGCTGCAAGCCAGTGTATCACTTGGTCACCAAGTATTTTAGCAGTGACAAAGTTGTAAATAAGTGAGGAGGTGCTAAATTGGACCATTTTGCCCCTCATTGTATTTTCTATAAATACAAGGCTTAGGTTGAGCTTTTGTGGTTTTAAAAAGTTTGTACAACCTATATTGAGAGAGAGAAAGATGTAGAATCATACAATCCTTCTACTTCCAAGAAAACCAATAGACGTTTATCAAGAACGTTAACTACGTTAGAGGTAAATTCCTATAAACCGTAATCTTCATCCTTTTCGATTTCTTTCTCATAGAAGAATTGTAGATGAGTGGAGTATGTGTATGGAGGAGAGATAGGGATGCCTAGTAATGACCAAATCATGGATAGGTCAAGACCAAATAACAATCGTAAGTATTTACGTGAGTTAAAACCATAAAAAGTCTTGAACGTGAACTTAGTTTGGAATGAACGTTTAAGAATCAATATAGCTAAAGAATGTACCTATTGCTTGGTTAGAATGTGGATATGAAGTCCATGGAGTATTCCATGTGATTTGTCTTAAAGAACATTAGTAACGAAGTTATGGCGGATTTTGCAAAAATAGACGTTAAACGTCAAAAACGTATAAAGTCCGGATTAAAGGTCAAAAGTTGTCGTGTGACTTAAAAACATTGGTTTCCAATGTCAACACGTGAGATAAGGTAATTATGAGTCGTTGGCGAAAGAATCGTCGCATTATGACTTATAACGAAGAAAACGAGTATTGAACAGACAAAAACGTTAAACGAACGCTCGAAAATGAACTTAAAGGTGAATTCCGAGTTAACGACTTCAGAAATGTGAAATTCTTATACGAACACGTAAAGGATGTAATTTCTGACTTGTAGGAATTCGAATGGCTCAATTCGGATGTAAAACGAACAAATTAGGAAGCCGGGAGTTTGGTTAAGAAACCAAATCTGTTTTGGCCAACTGGTGCACAGACTCGGCGCCGAAATCAGTACAAAGTGATGGCGCCGTAGCGCCAGTCTTGGCCGAGTACCCTGCAAACTCGTGCCACAGCGCCACTAAAACACAAGGGATGCCGCGCCGCAATGCCGGCAGTGTGAAAAAGTTGACCAAGTTAGGTTTAGTTCCATTTTAAATGTAGACCTAAAGTAAGATGTTAAAGGTACTTAAAGTACATAATGAGACTTACTTTAAAACACTTATAAGATGTTAATGTAAGAAGTACGGGTAAGGTTTAATGGAAATTAAACGAAGAACGCAAAGACGTAATAAATAAACCAAGAATGACGATCAAACATTGTTAGTTAACCAATAATGATCGAATGTCGGCTAAGGACGTAAGAACGTTAATGAAATGTAACGAAGTATAGAAAGTCGAATCGACTTTAATAACGAAGTTGAAAAAAGTAAGACATAGAAGAGATAGAAGTTCGTTAGAACCGTAAAGTGAGTCTGTTTGATAACTAATTACAATGTTTTATGTGAATATCTCATGTAGATCCTGTAAAGACTGAGAATAGTTGAAATATATATTCGACGACGCTTGAAGGCAAGTCTTTCTTAACGCTTGTCTGACCTTCGTGTTAGTCAAGTTTTTACGTGATGAATGTTATACAATGCATGAATGGTAAATAGAAAAGAGTCGATGCCTGTTTTATTTTGGCTAGACAAGTATTGAAGAATTGATTAATTTGTTACAAGTCTGTTGATATAGAACTGTTAACGCTATCCTATGCCAAGTATTTGGTACGGATGAGAAGGTAAGTTTTTCTATGTACAAACAAAAGTATTTTCATCGATTATTCGGTGGACACGCGAGGTTGCCAAATGTTGAACGTAAATACGTTTAACGTAAGAGTGTTGATCAAGATAGAGTTCAATAGGCTGATCACCTAGAAGTGCTCATAAGTAAAGACGGGTGGATGGCCTTAGTGCCGGATATCCTTTTCAAGTATGAAAATGAAAAGGGTATGTTCATGGTCTATTGACCGGTTCATCATTCCTAAGCTATTAATTATGCTTTGGGATTGCTGTATGAGAAGTATTAGTCAAATGTGTCATAATGCTTCATAGATAATTGTTCAGATATAGAATTAAAGCATGTATTTGTTGGGGTGATATTCATATGATTCGTTGTCAAGACTTGCTGAGCTAGTTATGCTCATTCTTGTTTGAACCATATGTTTATAGCTAAAGCCGAACGAACTGAGAGTTCTAAGAGAGACAAAGGCAAGGCTAAGATGGATAATTAATCGTCTTGTAATAGACTAGTATATTTTTACATAATATACTTATGAAGAACAATGAATGTATTCGGTTATGAACCTATGAAAGGATTTATTACAGATGTAATACAAAGATAGTCATTACATTCATTTTGTTGATATCTTAATGGAATGATTATATGGATTGTAGTATCGTGGAGCACCATTTGTCGGGTTGGAAGATACCCGGATTTGGGGGTGTCACAGGTTGGTATCAAAGCATTAGGTTATAAAACTTAAGGGGGGGGGGGGGAAGAACCTTAGGCTAATAACCTAGTAGGAAAGGAAGAGTCCGAAGAAAGTTAACTCGAGTTAAATGAGTTAATAAGGTATTGAGGAAACTCAGTACCAAAAGATTTAAAAGACGGAAAGTAACCCTAAATGGATTAAATATGATTTGTGCTTATATTATTGTGTATTATGTACTAATAAATTTTCTATGTGTTATTGTAGATGTCGGTTGATAGCTTGATGTATAGGGATATACATGTGATCAGCGAGGAGTCCGTGAACCGAGTTGAGATAGTACCTGTGCCTATAGCAGACATACCTATAGTGATTCTAGAGGAGTCAGAGCCCGAAAAATATTACTCAGAGGAGGATTATTCGAAGGAGACCATGGGGATAACATCATATTTGAATATGATGATTGATGTGGAGGATGACATGGAGGTAACATCGATTAATACGGTGATGCCTGCCCTAGAGTCTACACCTACCGAGACTATGAGGGCAATGTACCTCTCCGTGCTTGACCGTAACGTGCAACTGCACAATATGGTGCAGCACCAGAAGGAAGAGATCAGTGATCTCTATGGGGCGAAAAAGTCTGCAGAGTCAGACTATGAGATAGAGCACGATGAGAAAGTGCTCATGACTGACAAGGCCCAGGACTATAAGAATGAGGTCATAGAACTTCGCAAGAAACTGGTTGAATAAGACCAGAAGATAGCACAAATGTCATATATAAATGACAATGCGCACAAGGATTTCAAGCTTAAGATAGCTTGATATTCTATTGAGTCGGGACAGACTCGACATACTATAAGTCGAGATATTGTGTCGATTTTGGCAAACCAGAAGCATGAGAATGCTGTTAAGCAATATTAGGAGTAGTATGATAAATACTTTTGTGTAGTGACGTAAAACCCTCTTTTGTATAATTAAAGGGTAGTCTTTTTGTAAATCCCAATTTTTGTAGAAGTCAATCGCGGGATGAATATGTACTAGCTTTTGGGCTATGGAAAGCAACTTGTAAATAGTTTTGATATATAAATAAACATTTTTATATAAGAAAGTTGTTATATTTAATTTGCTTTGATTTTATGAGTTATTGTCCAATTGTTTGACGACTAATAACGAAGTAAGTAAATAAGTAATAACAAAAATTTATTTATTTAATCAGAATGTCGTCAAGAAGAAGACAACGTAACCAAGAAGCGGAATCGCATAATGAGAATGAGGGGGGGGGGGTCCGAATAACCCAATACAAGAGTTCGTTAATTTATTAACGGTTGCATTTAACCAAGTCGGGGGTAGAGTACCTGCATTTAAAAGTGTAGGTCCACCCGAATTTAAGGGAACAACGGACCCAATGGAGGCCCAGACATGGGTCAAGGAAATAGAGAAGGCGTTTGTTATTACAAATATAGTTGGAGGCAAAAGACCTCTTTTGCGACCTATATAATGAAGGGGAAGCCAACTCTTTGGTGGGAGGCTCACCGAGGTTGAAATTGGAGCGGAAGTCATTACATGGGAACAGTTTAAGAAGGTATTCTTGAGAATTATTTCCCTCTTAGCATACTGAGGAGAATGGAGATTAGGTTCTTAGAACTTAGCGAGGGGGACATGATTGTTCCCCAATATAAACCAAATTTAATGAATTAGAAAGGTTCGCCCCACACCAAGTGAACACGGAGGAGAGAAAGGCTCGTGAGGTTTGGAAAGGCCTAAAACCACAGCTCTATAGTAGGATATCGATTTTTTTGAGTGCTTCCTACGGGACCATTACGGAAAAGGAAATAATAATGAGGAGGTGGTAGCGAGGCGTTGACTCGAGCACCACAAGGATAGGAAGAGTAAGGGTAAGGAGAGGAGGAAATAATGCGAGAGGTTGCAGTGGAAGTGGTGATATGCCTAAGAGGAAGAATTTTAATCTTTGGGAATCTTGAGGGCAAAACAAAGGGATCCTAAGCGGAGGATGGAGGCATGTAAGACATGCGGTAAGACTCATCCGGGAGTCTGCTGAAGGGAAGATCGGTTGTTATAGCTTGTGGGTAGGAGGGTCATATATCTCCCAATTGTCCCTAATCCTAAGAAAAGTTTGGGGATGTTTTGTTTGTGGGTCGGTAGACCACATGGCAAGAAATTGCCCAAAGAAAGGGGCGGAGGGTAGTAAGGGTTCTGGTAGTGGTAATTTAGTTATTACTAGACCAACACCATCAGTGGGTAGACCCTCAGCCCGAACGTTTAATATGACAGTCCAAGATGCGGTTGCATCAACAGATGTAGTAGCAGGTATCATTCTAGTCAATGAAATAAATGCTTACGTGTTATTTGACTCGGGTGCTACTTGTTCTTTTATAGCATGTGGATTTGCTCAGCGATTGAGATTAAGTCCTGAAAAATTAGAAATACCTTTAGACGTTAAGGTAGCAAACGAAGAGAAAATTCCCATTGAACACATTCATAGAAATTATTTCGTAGATATCAGGGGTAATAGATTATCAGTAGATCTTTTGCCGATAAGGTTAAGATAATTCGATGTGATTCTCAGTATGGATTGGTTAATTAACCATAAAGAAATAATAGATTGTCATAGAAAGAGTGTGAACCTAAGGCTTCCTAAGAAACCTGAGGTGGTGTTTTATGGAAATAAATCACCGGGACGTTCTTGTTGTCTAACCATGACACAAGCTAGGAAGATGTTGAAGAAGGGTGTAAGGGTTATCTGTGTCACGTGGTGGATACCTAAAGAGTGGGAACATCATTGGAATAGATAGCAGTGGTTCAAGAATTCGCGGATGTGTTTTTGGAGGAGTTACCCGGTATTCTGCCAAATAGAGATGTAGAATTTGTGATTGATTTGTTACCAAGTACGGCACCAGTTTCAAAGGCACCATATATGATGGCGCCAGTTGAGATGAAGGAGCTAATGGCTCAGTTACAGGAACTATTAGATAGAAAGTACATTCAACCAAGTGTGTCACCGTGGGGAGCACCGGTGTTGTTTGTAAAGAAAAAGGACGGATCGTTACGACTTTGTATCGACTATCGAGAGTTGAACAAGTTAACAATTAAGAATAAATACCTGTTGCCCAGGATCGATGATCTATTTGATCAGTTAAAAGGGGCAAAGTATTTTTCTAAAATAGATTTGCGTACTGGGTATCATCAACTGAAGGTGAGGAAGGAAGATATACCTAAGCCGGCGTTCAAAACTCGTTATGGGCATTACGAGTTTTTGGTTATGTCATTTGGGTTGACGAATGCGCCAGCCGTATTCATGGATATGATGAACAGGGTGTTCAAATAGTATTTGGACAAGTTCGTCGTAGTGTTCATTAATTATATTCTAGCCTATTCTAAGACGCCAGAAGATCATGCTGAACATTTAAGAATAGTGTTGGAAACACTACGAAGGGAGGAGTTATATGCGAAATTCACTAAGTGTGAATTTTGGCTCGAAAGAGTGTAGTTTCTAGGACATGTTATAGATAAAAATGGTATATATGTAGATCCAGCGAAAGTGGAAGCGGTGAATGAGTGGGAGCAACCGAAAACACCAACCGAAGTTAGGAGTTTTCTGGGGTTAGCGGGATACTATAGAAGGTTCATTCCGGACTTTTCTATATTAGCTACTGTAACGACCGAGAAATTCGGATCTTATTATAAAATGATTTTATTAAATTAAATAATAATAAAATCATATTTCATGTGTTATCAAGATGGTTGTCATCGTATAACCTATTGATGTTAGAATGTCGTAGTATTTGAGCTACGTGGATGAATTAAAGTGTTTGAATTTCCAAGATGAAAATAAAAGTTTTTCGAGAAATTTTCCGAAAAACACTCTTCATCGGTATTTGCTCGGAATATAATTTTGAGTTTCCGAGAAATATGTAATGATGTAATAACAAGGTAAGATGGATTATGTAATAAAAATCTATTTATGGAAAATGTAATAATTAAACATGGACTTAATTTATAAAGCGTTAAGTAAAGTGAAGTGTTAAGGAATAAGTAATAATTGTATGATACTTGGTATTGTACAAGAGTAATGAAAACAAGTATAATAATGTAAGTATTATACGAAGTTTATAGGAATGATGAAATACCGTATATAAATTCTATATGAATTAGAATACAAGAATAATTTATAAACTATATGTATATATATTAAGGAATATTAATGGACTTAGAAAGATTGATAAGAATTAATATTAGTCCAAGTGAATTAAATGAAGATGCCCAATAATTGATTAATAAACAAGCTAGTGTTTATTAATGCAAAGCCCAAGGATTTATTTAATCCAAGCCCAAGCTAGAGTCCAATGAATTAATATACCCATGGGGCAAAACAATATTAATATGGTTATTGTGTGATGACCAATATAAGTGGTGATCAAGATAAGTAATGACCAAGTAATGTGGTGACCAAGACTTTGAATTAATGACCAAGTTAAATGAGTAATGAAAAAGCAAAGGATGGGTTTTGTGCCTTGCAAGTAATGAATAGTAAGGAGGTGGCTTGAGGAGGTGGGATGGTTTAATGACTAAACTACCCTAGCTTTGCAATTTCTATAAATAGAGGAAGCTTACAAGCCATTTGTTGGTTGTTCAAATAATCTAGTCATCACAAAGTTCTTAAGTGTTAGAGAGTTTAAGTCACAAATAAGTTACTTCCATAAGTAAGAAGAAGAAGAAAGCTACCTTACGAAGACTTCAAAAGAGTAAGACTTCTTCTCAATTATCTTCTATCTCTACCATGATAGGATGATAAGAAAAGTTGGATTAAGAAACATGAATGAGTAAGTCATGAACTTAAGCCACATAAGTTGGCAATAAGTCATTTGAACTTATAAAAGTTATAAACTTATTATAAGTTAACCTTGAATGTTAAGTATGAAAATATGAACTTGTAATGAGTTTATCAAGAGAAGTGAATTAAGAACTTATATGATTGTATGTATCATATATACCTACGTAAAGTTATATGTGAAGAACATGTAAAGTATGATGATTAAGAATCTCTAATTGTCATAAGTTATGACCAATGAAATCTTAAGTAGTTTATAGTTGACAAGTTATAAACTTATGAAGAAATAAGACTAAAAATCCAACAATGAACATAAGTTGTTGTAATAAGTATGTTGAAATGTTCACATGAAGAATGGACTTCATTTGTAATGTTGAACAAATCATAAGAAGGAAGAATTGCCGAAATTTGCACGATTGGACGATAATCGTCGAATTCGTAAAATTCTCGGAATGGAAGTCAAATTTTGTGTTTGAACTCGGAACCATTGTTTTCCAATGGAGACAAGTCATATTTGGCATTTAAGAGTTGCGGACTCGAAAATGACCGGATTCCGACTTAGAACGAAGAAACGAGCGTTGAACGTTCACAAACGTTTATCGTTTTTGTTAAAAATGAACCAATAGGTGAATTTTTAGAAAACGAATTCAAATAGATAAAATTCCTGAATGATCATGTAGATTATGTAATTTGTGAACCGTAGGCTTTTGAATGAGCCAATTCGGACTTATAACAAAGAAAGTTATGCGTATGGGAAGTTCACAAATTTCACAAATTGAATTTGGTTTACGGTGCATGAGAGTTGGCGCCATGGCCAACCCCTAAACAAAAATGACCTGCGCTTGTAGCAATACTGAAATGATGTTCGAGCCAATCTGCAAGAGTTCGTCGCTTGTGAACCTTAGATTCATATGTGGAAAGCCATATTAGAATGAACAATACCAAAATCCTATGGAGTGTGGCGCATGATCTTTGCCCTTTAAGTAAGGACTCGCTGCGCGCATTGCGCATTATTAAGTAAGGACTTGCGCCATGATGCCAAGTCGGGACAATCATACATTAAGCTCAAGGCGCTTTATGTGAGATGTAACTCATAAATCGCACCGGGCGCTTGATCTCGTAACAAAAATAGTAATGAATGTTTCTAAGTACAAAGAAAAGAAAAGGAAGTAAACACAACTTAAGGAATGTAATGTAACATTGTTAAACCTTAAGGATGATGTATAAAGGTTGAGATAACCTAGTCAAATATAATGCAAGCATAATGATAAACCGGAACGAATAGTAACTGAATCTAATACACAATTAGATTGAAATGAAGGGTATGATATAGTCTTATACGTACTTGATTATATGTGACCTAATGTAAGGCATTATGTGATCATGTATTGTAGAGACTTGAACGACTTGAACATAGAGTTAATATACCGTAGCAGGCGCTAAAGGCAAGTATTCTAACTCGTGTCTCAGTTCAATCTGAACAAGTTTTTGAGGTTCATGTATTCTTTCGCATGAATTGAGGTATGTTGAAGTTAAAGCCAATTCCTTTGGTTAGACTTAATGTATGGATAATCTATTCACGTATTATCAAATGTTGCTATCTTTTGTCAACTACTTGATATGGTTTTCAAAAGAAGACTAAAATGTTAAACAAATGTTTTGTCGGTAAAACGATAGGCACGTGAGGTTGCCAAATGCTTAAACGTACATACGTTTAATGGATGTAGTGTTGATGAACATAGAGTACAATAGGCTGATCACCTAGAAGTGCTCGTAAGTAATATCGGGCTTACAGACTTGCTTCCGTGTTGTCCTTTTCCAATAAAGAATGAATACTCGAGGTCTCTGACCGGAGTGAATGTTTTACTAAATACAGTTATTATTGTAAAACATCTTGAAAGAAAAGATGAAGTGCTATTTTGAATTATCAATAGTACTTCATAACTATTGTTCAGTTATTGAAGATATATGATTTGTATGTGTCAAGCATGTTGTTATTAAATTGTTATACTTACTGAGCTAGTTATGCTCACTCTTGCTTGAACCATATGAATGCAGCTAAGACTGAACGTCCTGAAGTATCAAAAAAGGATAAGGGAAAAGTTATGGCAGATTACTAAGCTGTCTTGTAATAGTATAGGTCTATTATTGTATTGTAATTGATATTATAACAAAGAACCTTTTTAACGGGTATAGAATTTGGGAAATGTAAATATTACTTTAAATATATAGAAGTTATATTCGTTCTTTGAGATTGTTCAATTGAATGAATGTATGAATGTTGTACAGTATAGCACCATCCGTCGGGTTGGAAGATACACGGATTTGGGTGTGCTACAAGTTGGTATCAAATCCTAGGTTATAAAACTTAAGGGGGAAAGTAGAACCTTAAGTCATAACCTTACGAAAGAATAAAGAAGTAAAAGATGGAAAATAACCTTATAAAAATGCATTATATTATGTTATGTATTTGTATTAATTTACAGACGTGTACTAATCAAACTATATTGTTTTATTGTAGATGTCAGGAGAAAATGATATGTATAGAGATATACATGTAGTGAGCGAGGATTCAGTTAATCGGGTAGAGATACTACCAAATCCCGTAGCAGTAGAACCAGAGTTGGTGACAATCGAGTCGGGAGACTCAGACGATTTAGACTACATGTCTATATTTGATGGCATGCTAGAGGAGGAGGTGGACGTGATGTCCTTTGACCAGGTTCCACCTACAGAGGACTAGGTTCCACCAACTGAGGAAATGTCTACGGGTGAATCGATGAAGGCATTATTTATGTCGGTATTGGATAGGAATGTCCATTACTGCCAAGAGGTTAAGGAGTTGAAAGAGGAACTCCAAGCTGTCCGTGAGGACAAGACTAGCATGGAGGGAATGTGGGAAGAGGAGCATGATGATAGAGTTTTAGCTAAGGACAAGGTCCGAGAGCTGAAATGTGAAGTCTTTGAGCTCAAGCAGGAGCTAAAGACTAAAAAGAGGAAGTTGGAGAGGATGTCCTATATTCATAGGAGTTCTCATGTAGATTTCAAGCACAGTAGTGGTATCGAGGATAGAAGCGAGGCGGACCGGCAATTATCAAGAGAGATGTTATTCTTGGCCCCGCCAAAGAAAGATTTTGAGAATGCCCTACGACAGATGTAGTCTAGCAATAGCTAGAGTAGAATAGATATGTAAATATTATGCATCTAGTAGTGACGTAAAACCCTCTTTTGTATAACAAAGGGTAGTCCTTTGTAAATCCCAATTTTTGGAAAGTAATTGCGGGATGGTAATGTAATCAGCTAAGGCTGAGTAATGTAAACAATGTAGTGTTAAACTACAAGTTATAAAGCAATATAAGTCTTTTTATGGAATATGTTGAGTAATGAGTATGAGTTATTGTTTTATTACAAATAATAACAAACCAACAAGAATAAAGTAATAATGATGTGTTGTTTTCTTAACAGCAAAATGCCGCCAAGAAGGAGACAACGAAATCGAGCGCTTAATGTTAACCAAACCGGAGGTGGTCCAGTTAATCCAATGCAGGAGTTCGTTGATCTTTTAACGGCTGCATTTAATAGAACGGGGGCTAATGTACCCGTAATTACTAGAGTAGTACGAGCTACTACTTTTAAGGACTTTAAAAGTGTAGGTCCGCCAGAGTTCAAGGGAACTACGGACCCTATAGAAGCCCAGACTTGGGTAAAAGAAATCGAGAAAGCATTTGTAATAGAAAATGTTGAGGAGGGTCAAAAGGTTGCTTTTGCAACCTATTTAATGAAGGGAGAGGCCAACTTCTGGTGAGAGGAAAATCAGGTTAGGGCCGATATAGGAAACCTAACGTAGGAGAGGTTCAAGGAGATTTTCTTCGAGAACTATTTTACCACAAGTATGCAAGGGAGGATGGAGATGAGGTTCCTGGAATTGAGACAAGGGATATAGCAGCTTTCAAAGATGTCTTTGCCAAGTTTAATGAATCGCACGATTTGCTCCACGTCAAGTGGACACTGAAGTGAGAAAGGCTAGAAGGTTCGAACAGGGCTTGAAACCCTGGCTCTATAGCCGAATCTCTGTGTTCCAAAGTACTTCCTTTGGAACCATACTAGAAAAGGCAATAATTTTCAAAGGTGGGAATGAGGCTCTTAGCCACTACCACAAAGATAAGAAGACCAAAGGCAGGGTTGATGGAGGAACCAAGACCGAGGGAGCCAGTGGAAGTGGCGACGGTCAGAAGAGGAAGGGCTTTAACTTTGGGAATACCAGAGTAAAACAAGGGGACTCTAAGAGGAGAATGGAGGCCTGCAAAACCTGCGGGAAGACTCACTTAGGAGTTTGTCTCAAAGGTAAGGCGGTATGTTATAATTGTGGACAGGAAGGGAATATTTTGCCTAACTGTCCCAATCCGAAGAAGAATCACGGATGATTTGTATGTGGATCAACTGATCACATAGCAAAGAACTGCCCGAAGAAGGGAATAGAAGGAAATAAGGGATCTAATAGCGGGAAGTTAGCTATTAGTGGTCCAGCTCAGCCAGGGAAATCCATGGCCCGCACTTTTAATATGACGGTCCAAGATGCGGTGGCATCAGGGGATGTAGTTGAAGGTATTATTCCGATCAACAATATAAATGCATACATGCTATTTGATTCGGGTGCTACTTGTTCGTTTATAGCATGTGATTTTGCTAGACGACTAGAATTATTTCCCGAAAAATTGCCTATACCTTTAAACATTAAGGTAGCAAACGAAGAGATAATTCTTGTTGAAGATATTCATAGGAGTTGTTACGTAGATGTACGTGGTCGTAAACTATCGGTAGATTTGATACTGATAAAGTTAGGAGAATTCGACGTAATTCTCGGAATGGATTGGTTAATTAACCATGGAGCAATTATAAATTGCCAAAAGAAATGTGTGAGCATTAGGACGTTGAAGCAAACTCCTGTAGTATTCTACAGTAGTAAATTGCCGGGAAGTCCGTGTTGCCTTACGATGACACAAACTAGAAAACTTTTAAGAAAGGGTTGGGTAGGTTACCTATTCCATGTTGTTGATACCTAGAGAGTGGGAGCAACCATGGAACAAATACCTATAGTAAACGAATTCATGGATGTATTTCCAAGTGAGTTACCGGGTTTACCGCCGGATAGGGAGATCGAATTTGTGATAGACACTGTGTCAGGAGCGGCAGTAGTCTCAAGGGCACTGTACCGTATGGCGCCTCTGGAAATGAAAGAACTAATGGTTCAGCTGCAGGAACTATTAGACAAGAAGTACATTCAACCAAGTGTTTTGCCATGGGGAGCACCGGTGTTGTTTGTCAAAAAGAAAGACGGATCGTTAAAGCTTTGTATCGACTATCAGGAGTTGAACAAGTTAACGATAGAGAATAAATACCCATTACCCAGGATCGATGATCTCTTTGATCAATTGAAAGCGGCAAAGTATTTTTCTAAAATAGATTTGCGGACGGGGTATCATCAGTTGAAGGTTAGGAAGGAAGATGTACCAAAAACTGCATTCAGGACTCGTTATGGTCATTACGAGTTTCTGGTGATGTCATTTGGGTTGACGAATGCACCAGCTGCATTTATGGATATAATGAACATAGTGTTCAAACTATATTTGGACAAGTTCGTTGTGGTGTTTATCGATAATATTCTAGTCTATTCTAAGATGCCAGAAGATCATGCCGAACACTTAAGATTAGTGTTGGAGACACTAAGGAAGGAGAAGTTATATGCAAAATTCACCAAATGTGAATTTTGGCTGGAAAATGTGCAGTTTTTAGGTCATGTCATTGACCAAGAGGGGATTTCAGTGGATCCAGCGAAGGTGGAAGTAGTAATGAATTGGGAACGACCGAAAACGCGACTAAGGTGCGGAGTTTCCTAGGGTTAACAGGGTACTATCGAAGATTTATCCAAGATTTTTCGAAGATAGCTACCTCATTGACAAATTTAACAAGGAAGACGGTGAAATACGTATGGACGGATAAATGTGAAGACAATTTTCAAGAACTGAAGAAGAGATTAAGTGAAGCAGTTGTTTTGTCATTGCCAGATGACACGGGAAATTTTGTAGTGTATAGTGATGCTTCGCATAGAGGACTTGGTTGTGTGCTTATGCAGCATGGCAAAGTCATTGCGTATGCATCACTACAGTTAAAGGATTATGAGAAAGTTTATCCTACTCATGATCTGGAACTGACCGCGGTAGTGTTTGCCTAAAGATATGGAGACAATATCTTTATGGGGAAAAATGTGAGATATACATGGACCATAAAAGTCTAAAGTATATCTTAACTCAGAAGGAGTTGAACATGAGACAGAGAAGATGGCTGGAGTTGATAAAGGATTATGATTGTGAAATCATGTATCACCCTGGAAAGGCCAATGTAGTTGTCGACGCCTTAAGTAGGAAGGGTCAAGAAAAGTTGTCTATGTTAACTGCTCAAAATGAGTTAATAACAGAGATGGCTAGGATGGAAATATAAGTGAAGATGCCGAGTGATTTGGGGCAATTACTCTTTGCGACGGAGATGCAATCTACCATCGTAGAAAGAGTCAAGGAGGTACAACTCAAGACGGATGAGTGTAACCAAATGAAGAAGCAGTTATCCGAGAAGGAAGATGTTAAGTATAGTCTTGATAATGAGGGATTATTAAGATTTGAGGGAAGAATTTGGGTTCCGAATGAGACGGAATTAAAGGAGCAAGTGTTACAAGAAGCTCATAGTTCGAGGTACTCGATACATCCTGGTAGCACTAAGATGTATCAAGACTTTTGACAGAGTTTTTGGTGGCCAAACATGAAGAGAGAAATAGCAGAGTATGTGAGTAGGTGCTTGACTTGTCAAAAAGTTAAGGCTGAACATCAACGACCCAGTGGTTTATTACAGTCATTGGAGATTCCAGAATGGAAGTGGGAGCTTATCACGATGGACTTCGTGGTGGGACTTCAGACGACGCAAAAAGGGTTCGATTCGATTTGGGTAATAGTGGACCGGTTGATGAAGTCGGCTCACTTTTTGCTAATTAGGGTCAAGTATAACTTAGACCAATTAGCTAAACTTTATGTCAAGGAAATCATTTCCAGACATGGAGTACTGGTATCGATTGTGTCAGATCATGATCCACAATTCACATCGAACTTTTGGAGGATTTTGCAAGAGCAGTTGGGAACACAGCTGAGGTTAAGCACGGCTTATCATCCACAAACTGATGGGCAGAGAGAAAGGACAATTCAAACGTTAGAAGACATGTTGCGGTCTTGCGTCATGGATTTCAAGGGTAGTTGGGATGATCACCTACCACTAGTAGAGTTTGCGTATAATAAAAGTTATCAAGCAAGCATAGGCATGCCGCCGTATGAAGCTTTGTATGGAAGAAAGTGCAGAACACCTTTGTGTTGGGATGAGGTGGGAGAACGCTGGATGCTAGGACCAGAATTGGTGCAGCAGACAGCGGATTTGGTAAAGTTAATTTGGATGCGTCTCTTCATAGCTCAGGACAGATAGAAGAAGTATGCGGACTCACATAGACTAAGTCGAGAGTTTGAGGTGGGCTCGTATGTGTTTCTATAGGTATCTCCCTGGAAAGGAAAGATACGCTTTGGAAAGAAGGGAAAGTTAAGTCCAAGGTTTATAGGACCTTTTGAAGTATTAAAACGAGTGGGAGAGGTAGCGTATATGATAGCATTACCTCCAGACCTAGAACGAATACATAACGTGTTTCACGTATCTGTATTACGTACATATAAGCCGGACTATAAGCATGTAATCGAGTATGAGCCGATTCATATCGAGAAAGATTTATCATATGAAGAGTCGCCGATGCAGATCATTGATAGGAAGGAACAAGTTCTGAGGAACAAGGTAATACCATCAGTGAAGGTATTATGGAAGAACCACGATGCTGAAGAAGCAACGTGGGAACTAGAAGACAAGATGAAGAAAAATTTTCCTCATCTATTTGATTAAAGTAAGACGAGATTCTGGGAACAGAATCTTTATAAGGGGGGAAGAATGTAACGACCGAGAAATTCGGATCTTATTGTAAAATGATTTTATTAAATTAAATAATAATAAAATCATATTCTATGTGTTATGAAGATGGTTGTCATCGTATAACCTATTGATGTTAGAATGTCGTAGTATTTGAGCTACGTGGATGAATTAAAGTGTTTGAATTTCCAAGACAAAAATAAAAGTTTTCCGAGAAATTTTCTGAAAAGAACTATTCATCGGTATTTGCTCGGGATATAATTTTGAGTTTCCAAGAAATATGTAATGATGGAATAACAAGGTAAGATGGATTATGTAATAAAAATCTAGTTATGGAAAATGTAATAATTCGCTTGTGGACTTAATTTATAAACGTTAAGTAAAGCGAAGTGTAAAGGAATAAGTAATAATTGTATGATACTTGGTATTGTACAAGAGTAATGAAAACAAGTATAATACGAAGTATTATACGAGTTTGTAGGAAGGAGGAAATACCGTATATAAATTCTATATGAATTAGAATACAAGAATAATTTATAAACTATATGTATATATATTAAGGAATGTTAAAGGACTTGGAAAGATTGATAAGAATTAATATAAGTCCAAGTGAATTAAAAGAAGAGGCCCAATAATTGATTAATGAACAAGCTAGTGTTTATTAATGCAAAGCCCACGGATTTATTTAATCCAACCCCAAGCTAGAGTCCAATGAATTAATATACCCATGGGGCAAAACCATATTAATATGGTTAATGTGTGATGACCAATATAAGTGGTGATCAAGATAAATAATGACCAAGTAATGTGGTGACCAAGACTTTGAATTAATGACTAAGTTAAATGAATAATGACCAAGCAAAGGATGGGTTTTGTGCCTTGCAAGTAATGAATAGTAAGGAGGTGGTTGAGGAGGTGGGATGGTTTAATGACTAAACTACCCATGCTTTGCAATTTCTATAAATAGAGGAAGCTTATAAGCCATTTGTTGGTTGTTCAAATAATCTAGTCATCACAAAGTGCTTAAGTGTTAGAGAGTTTAAGTCACAAATAAGTTACTTCCATAAGTAAGAAGAAGAAGAAGAAAACTACCTTACCAAGACTTCAAAAGAGTAAGACTTCTTCTCAATTATCTTCTATCTCTACCATGATAGGATGATAAGAAAAGTGGGATTAAGAAACATGAATGAGTAAGTCATGAACTTAAGCCACATAAGTTGGCAATAAGTCATTTGAACTTATAAAAGTTATAAACTTATTATAAGTTAACCTTGAATGTTAAGTATGAAAATATGAACTTGTAATGAGTTTATCAAGAGAAGTGAATTAAGAAATTATATGATTGTATGTATCATATATACCTGGGTAAAGTTATATGTGAAGAACATGTAAAGTATGATGATTAAGAATCTCTAATTGTCATAAGTTATGACCAATGAAATCTTAAGTAGTTTATAGTTGACAAGTTATAAACTTATGAAGAAATAAGACTAAAATCCAGCAATGAACATAAGTTGTTGTAATAAGTATGTTGAAATGTTCACATGAAGAATGGACTTCATTTGTAATGTTGAAAAAATCATAAGAAGGAAGAATTGCCGGAATTTGCATGATTGGACGATAATCGTCGAATTCATAAAATTCTCGGAATGGAAGTCAAATTTTGTGTTTGAACTCGGAACCATTGTTTTCCAATGGAGACAAGTCATATTTGCCATTTAAGAGTTGCGGACTAGAAAATGACCGGATTCCGACTTAGAACAAAGAAACGAGCGTTGAACGTTCACAAACGTTTATCGTTTTCGTTAAAAATGAACCAATAGGTGAATTTTTAGAAAACAAAGTCAAATAGATAAAATTCCTGAATGATCATGTAGATTACATAATTTGTGAACCGTAGGCTTTTGAACGAGCCAATTCGGACTTATAACGAAGCAGTTATGCGTCTGAGAAGTTCACAAAATTCACAAACTAAATTTGGTTTCTGGTGCACATAGTTGGCGCCGCAGCGCCAACCCTAGGCAAAATGAACCGTGCCGCAGCGCGGAACAGTGTTCGAGCCAACTGTAAGAGTTCGTCGCAGCGCGAACCTTAGTTCAATATGTGGCGCCGCAGCGCCATGAACAGTACCAAAATCCTCTGGAGTGTGGCGCCGCAGTGCGGCCCATTAAGTAAGGTCTCGCGCTGCAGCGCCAAGTCCAGGATAGTCATACATTAAGCTCGCGCTGTAGCACGAGATGTAGGCATAAAGCTGGTGCCACAGCGCCAGTCTCAGAACAAAAATAGCAATGAATGTTTCTAAGTACAAAGAAAAGAAAAGGAAGTAAACACAACTTAAGGAATGTAATGTAACATTGTTAAACCTTAAGGATGTTGTATAAAGGTTGAGATAACCTAGTCAAATATAATGCAGGCATAATGATAAACCAGAACGAATAGTAACTGAATCTAATACACAATTAGATTGAAATGAAGGGTATGATATAGTCTTATACGTACTTGATTATATGTAACCTAATGTAAGGCATTATGTGATCATGTATTGTAGAGACTTGAACGACTTGAACATAAAGTTAATTTACCGTAGCAGATGCTAAAGGAAAGTATTCTAACTCGTGTCTCAGTTCAATCTGAACAAGTTTTTGAGGTTCATGTATTCTTCCGCATGAATTGAGGTATTTGAAGTTAAAGCCAATTCCTTTGGTTAGACTTGATGTATGGATAATCTATTCATGTATTATCAAATGTTGCTATCTTTTGTCAACTACTTGATATGGTTTTCAAAAGAAGACTGAAATGTTAAACAAATGTTTTGTCGGTAAAACGACAGGCACGTGAGGTTGCCAAATGCTTAAACGTACATACGTTTAATGGATGTAGTGTTGATCAACATAGAGTACAATAGGTCGATCACCTAGAAGTGCTCGTAAGTAATATCGAAGCTTACTTACTGGACTTGCTTCGGGTTGTCCTTTTCCAATAAAGAATGAATACTCGAGGTCTCTGACCGGAGTGAATGTTTTACTAAATACAGTTGTTATTGTAAAACATCTTGAAAGAAAAGATGAAGTGCTATTTTGAATTATCAATAGTACTTCATAACTATTGTTCAGTTATTGAAGATATATGATTTGTATGTGTCAAGCATGTTGTTATTAAATTGTTATACTTACTGAGCTAGTTATGCTCACTCTTGCTTGAACCATATGAATGCAGCTAAGACTGAACATCCAGAAGTATCCAAAAAGGATAAGGGAAAAGTTAAGGTAGATTACTAAGCTGTCTTGTAATAGTATAGGTCTATTATTGTAATGTAACTGATATTATGACAAAGAACCTTTTTAACGGGTATAGAACCTGGGAAATGTAAATATTACTTTAAATATATAGAAGTTATATTCGTTCTTTGAGATTGTTCAATTGAATGAATGTATGAATGTTGTACAGTATAGCACCATCTGTTGGGTTGGAAGATACCCGATTTGGGGCGCCATACTGACTACCCATTGACAAATCGATAAGGAAGTCGATTGAAATGCGAAAGGGATGAGAAAAGTGTGAGCGTAGTTTTTAAGAATTAAAAAAGGAGGTTGAGTGAGGCACTTGTATTATCTTTACCGAGATGATACAGGAATTTTGTAGTTTATAGCGATGCTTCAGATAGAGGACTAGGTTGCGTGCTTAAAGCAAAGCATGGCAAGGTCATTAACGTATCGTCCACGTCGATTAAAGGATTATGAGAAAGTCTACTCTACTCATGACCTAGAAGCTGGCAAATTGTAGTGTTGCATTAAAAATATGGAGACATTTTTTATATACGGGGAAAATGTGAGATATACACGAACCATAAAAGTCTGAAATATATCTTCACACAGAAGGAGTTGAACATGAGGCAGAGAAGGTGGTTAGAATTGATAAAAGATTATGACTGTGATATCTTATATCATATGGGGAAGGAGAATGTAGTAGCCAATGCATTAAGTCGGAAGGGTAGAGAAAAGCTGTCAATGTTAATGACTCAGAACTAGTTAATAACAGAGATGGCCAGGATGGAATTAGAAGTTAAGTTACCAAGTGAAACGGAAGAGATGTTATTTGCAATAGAAACTCGACCAATGATAGTAGAACAGGTTAAAGAAGTACAGCTAAGTACTGAAGAATGCAAGTAGATGAAGAAGATAATGAAGGATGATGTGAAGACTAAGTATAACCTTGATAAAGAAGGTTTACTCCGTTTTGAAGGAAGAATTTGGATTCCAAATAATTCCGAGTTAAAAGGAGAGATTATGTGTGAGGCCTAGAGTTCGAGGTACTCGATACATCTTGGTAGTACTAAGATGTATCAAGACTTTCGTCAGAACTTTTAGTGGCTGAACATGAAGAGGGAGATTGCAAAATATGTTAGTAAGTGGTTAACTTGTCAAAAAGTTAAGGCTGAACATCAAAGACCGAGTGGATTGATAGAACCACTGGAGATTCTGGAGTGGAAATGGGAGCATATCACCATGGACTTTGTGGTGGGACTTCCAATGACAAGAAAAGGACACGATGCTATTTGGGTAATAGTGGATCGGTTAACTTAATCGGCTCATTTTCTACCAATAGCAGTTAGGTATAACTTAGAATAGTTAGCTAAGCTGTATGTCAAAGAAATCATTTCTAGACATGGAGTACCTGTTTCGATTGTGTCCGATCGTGATCCACTATTCACGTCGAACTTTTGGAGGAGTTGAAAAGAGCAAATGGGAACACAATTGAGACTGAGTACGGCGTATCATCCATAGACGGATGGGCAAAGCGAACGGACAATTCAAATGCTAGAAGATATGTTAAGATCTTGCGTTATGGATTTCAAGGGGAGTTGGGACGAACATCTACCGTTGGTAGAATTCGCTTACAATAATAGTTTTCACGCTAGTATAGGCATACCGCCTTACGAAGTGTTGTATGGGAGGAAGTGTAGAACACCACTTTGTTGGGATGAAGTAGGTGAACGTCGAATGTTGGGGCCTGAGATGGTACAGCAAACGGAAGACATGGTAAAGCTGATAAGAGCTCGATTAGTAGCGGCTCAAGATAGACAACGGAAGTATGTAGATCCTCATCGAGAGAATAGCGAGTTTGAAGTAGGGTCTTATGTCTTTCTAAAAGTATCGCCTTGGAAAGGGAAGATACGTTTTGGGAAGAAAGAGAAGTTAAGTCCAAGGTTTGCAGGACCTTTTGAGATTTTAAGGAGGATAGGAGAGGTAGCTTACGAAGTAGCCTTACCTCTAGAAATGGAAAGAATACACAATGTGTTTCATGTGTCTGTGTTGTGTCCTTATAAACCGGACCATAAGCATGCAATAGAGTATGAGTCTATTCAAGTAGAAAAAGACTTAACGTATGAAGAACTTCCGATTTAGATTATTGATAGGAAGGAACAAGTCTTGATAAATAAAGTATTACCTTCAGTAAAGGTAATTTGGAGTAACCACGATGCTGAAGAAGCAACGTGGGACCTCGAAAGTAAAAAGAAGGAAAAGTTTCCTCATTTGTTTATGTAAGAATAACGAGATTCTGGGGACAGAATCCTTATAAGGAGGGAAGAATGTAACGCCCGAGAATTTCGCATTTTCAATGAATTAGATTTTTATTTGATTATGTGGATTAAATGAATTTAATTGAGTAATTATGTGAGTAAGATGTTCGAAGGTTGTTTTATGACCTAGAAGGTCCAGATGGGGTTAGTATTATGGCTTTGTGCTAGAATTAATTGGTGTGAATTATCAAGACAAGAACGAATGTTTTCCAAGAATGTTTACGTAAAAATACTATTCATCTGATGTCGTTCGGAGCTAGGGTTTGAAATTCTGAGAAACGCGTAATGTTAGAATATGACGATATTATGGAATATCCAATAATATTTCCATTATGGCAAACGAAGTTTTCGCATGCGGACTTAAAACCAAAGGGTTTGTGATAGAGATTTCCGAAAGGGAAATGTAATGCGTATAGTCGTTTCGATTTTTTATACGTAAGGAATATGAGTATTATACTAGTATGTATACGAGTATGGTATGAAGAATAGTATGACGCATGATACGATCATTATATGAGTATTATACAAAGAGAATACGAGTTGTATTATTAGAATATGAGTTAAGGATTTTATCCAATCCAATTTGACTTGGATTAGTATACAAGCCCAAGTCAAGGTCCAATATTAGATTTGGTTAAAGCCCAATGTTAATTAATGTCAAGCCCAATCCAAAGAATTAAACCGTGGGTCGAACCGGCGTGTCAAGGGATGGGTAAAACCTATGAGGCAACCCATAGGGATAACCCATGAGCAAGGTGGGATAGCCACTTGGTGTGCAAGCCAAGTGTATCACATGGTCACCAAGTATTTTGCTTGGTGACAAAGTTGTAAATAAGTGAGGAGGTGCTAAATTGGACCATTTTGCCCCTCATTGTATTTTCTATAAATACAAGGCTTAAGTTGAGCTTTTGTGGTTTTAAAAAGTTTGTACAACCTATATTGAGAGAGAGAAAGAGCTAGAATCATACAATCCTTCTACTTCCAACCAAACCAATAGACGTTTATCAAGAACGTTAACTACGTCAAAGGTAAATTCCTATAAACCGTAATCTTCATCCTTTTCGATTTGTTTCTTATAGAAGAATCGTAGATGAGTGGAGTATGTGTATGGAGGAGAGATAGGGATGCCTAGTAATGACCAAATCATGGATAGGTCATGACCAAATAAGAATCGTAAGTTTTTATGTGAGTTAAAACCATAAAAAGTCTTGAACGTGAACTTAGTTTGGAATGAATGTTTAAGAATCAATATAGCTAAGGAATGTACCTAATCCTTGGTTAGAATGTGGATATGAAGTCCATGGAGTATTCCATGTGATTTGGCTTAGAGAACAGTATTAACGAAGTTATGGCGGATTTTGCAGAAATAAACGTTAAACGTCGAAAACGTATAAAGTCCGGATTAAAGGTCAAAAGTTGTCGTGTGACTTGAAAACATTGGTTTCCAATGTCAACATGTGAGATAAGGTAATTAAGAGTCGTTGGAAAAAGAATCGTCGCATTCCGACTTATAACGAAGAAAACGAGTATTGAACGGACGAAAAACGTTAAACAAACGCTCGAAAATGAACTTAAAGGTGAATTCCGAGTTAACGACTTCAAAAATGTGAAATTCTTATACGAACATGTAAAGGATGTAATTTGTGACTTGTAGGAATTCGAATGGGTCAATTCGGATGTAAAACGAACAAATTAGGAAGCCGGGAGTTTGGTTAAGAAACCAAATCTCTTTTGGCCAACTGGTGCACAGACTTGGTGCCGCAGTGCCAAAACCAATACAAAGTGATGGCGTCACAGCGCCAGACTCAGTCGAGTACCCTGCTAACTCGCGCCGCAGCACCATTAAAACACAAGGGATGTCGCACCGCAACACCGACAGTAGGAAAACGTTGACCAAGTTAGGTTTAGTTCCATTTTAAATGTAGTCCTAAAATAAGATGTTAAAGGTACTTAAAGTACATAATGAGACTTACTTTAAAACACTTATAAGATGTTAATGTAAGAAGAACGGGTAAGGTTTAATGGAAATTAAACGAAGAACGCAAAGACGTAATAAATAAACCAAGAATGACGATCAAACATTGTTAGTTAACCAATAATGATCGAATGTCGACTAAGGACGTAAGAACGTTAATGAAACGTAACGAAGTATAGAAAATCGAATCGACTTTAATAACGAAGTTGAAACAAGTAAGACATAGAAGAGAAAGAAGTTCGTTAGAACCGTAAAGTGAGTCTGTTTGATAACTAATTACAGTGTTCTATGTGAATATCTTATGTAGATCCTGTAAAGACTGTAATATCCTGAGTGTTTATGATAACGATCCTTAGAAAAGGAAAATGAATGGGTTAAGGAATATATAATACTCAAAATATAATTGAGTTCAAGTGAAAGTTATGAAATAAAACTTAAAATAATTTATTATCAAGAATGGTGGGAGTAGAAATATAAAATCTATATTAAGGTAATATGTTGAAGTTATTCAACGAAGAGATTTGATGAAAACTTGAGTAAAGTAGGGTTTCGGTGATTCCGAAGACGGAATCCTTATAAGGAGGGAAGGATGTGACAACCCAAATTTTTATAAGTTATTAAAATAGGAATTTAATAATTAAAATTCTTATTATGAGATATTTTGAGTTTGAGTATTTATATATACATGCTATATATTTTTTAAATATGTGATCGGTGTGAAGAGAAATATATATTCATATATTGGGAAAGTGATGTTCAATAGTTAAGTTAACTATTGAAGAAAATAAATGACTTTGGTAATTAATTTTAAATATTTATTGAATTAAATAAATATTTTAAATAATTTATTTATTGAGAAAAATAAATTATTTATGAAATTGTGGTATAATAATTTAATTACGTTTGTATAATAATTAAATTCAAGCAAAGATAAATTTTATTCTTTGAATGTTTAATTTAATAAATTAATGAATTTAAATGAGTTGTTTAATATTAAAGAAAATAAGTAAATTAAATAAAGCGTTGTTTAAATCTAATTTATTAATTAAATTAGATATATGATTATTTATTAATTATAATAAAAATTATAATAATTATAATTATTATTGTAAGTTATGTAAAATGGTTACAGGAGTGACAAATAAAAACTATATAATATAATCTTATCAAAATAAATTGGAATGAGGGGAATTGTGTGTAGGCAAACAAGGCCTTGTGGCCTTTGGCTTATTGTAACTGACACAGACGTAAAAGCCATATCACGTATATTATTTGTTTCCCTAAGGTTAGAAATCAGTGAAGAACAGAGTATAGAGAGAGCTTGGTAGGAAGAGAGAAATTCTCTGTAGATTTTGCTAGGGAGTTGGAATATCAAGGGAAAACAATCCTCTTCCCAACAAACAAAGCGATTCTCTCAAGCCCCACATCATCCGATCCAAAGAAAGAAAAAAAAAAGAAGAAGCGACCCACTATCCTTTTCTATCCGTTTCTAAATCAAATGACCCTCTCCCCATTCAAATTATTTTCTTTGCTTTTAACTTTTCATGTAACCAAGCTACCAAATTCTTTCAAAACAAGAGCCATCATCCGAGTTTGTGGAAGTCATAAAGTAACATACTGTCAAGAGAAGAATTCAAACCAAATTAAACAAGCTTGAAAGTAAAGATTTGGTTATAGTACCAAATAAGAGGTATAATATGTTCTCTTGTTTAATTAATAGAAATTCGGTAATTAATGTTGTTATTGACATGTTTAGTTGCGGAGGTTATTTGAATGGTGGAATCAAATAGATTAATTTTG
The DNA here is from genome assembly GCA_020205615.1 of Panax quinquefolius. Classification (NCBI taxonomy): domain Eukaryota; kingdom Viridiplantae; phylum Streptophyta; class Magnoliopsida; order Apiales; family Araliaceae; genus Panax; species Panax quinquefolius. The sequence continues at coordinate 80,281,217 of CM035167.1, read as the reverse complement.
AAGGGAGATGGAATGATTACATGTTCAAAATCCATAAAAATATCCCTTTTCATGATATGCATATTACATGTTCGGTAAAATGCTTTAAATAGACTAGTATGCTAAAACTTGAGACTTGCTTAATATGTTGAGCAAGGTAGTGTATAAACATGAATAACTAGTCATACTATCTATTTGAGATTATTTTTGTAAAACTGTTGGAAGATAAGAAGCACTATAAGTAATGGGAGAATTAATATCTGCAAGCTAACCTTTATTTGTTGGACATTTTTTGGGACTGAGCTTGAGGATCATTTGTAACGCCCCGAAATCCGGTCTATCTTCACACCTGGATTCCGTACGTCACGAGTACATCCTTCATCCAACATACATCATTATATACCAAAATAAAACAACATACATTCTCAAATCACATGTTCTGGAAACCTTATAACCTTTTTCATTACAAATAATGATAATTACATTATTCATTTCATCTTACAAGAGTGACTTTTATGCGCCACCAAGGATACATAACAGTTCATTAAACTAGTCTATAATTCAATTTCATCTTACAATATTACAAGTCTTCACTTGATCTTCTCGCTCATTCACATTTTGAATAACAATTCATCTGGAGACCGTCAGCTTGATCTTTACAGGATCATTAAGTTCTTCTAACCTTGTTCGCTGAAAATTGTTTTTCATTTAAAGCAAGTGTGAGCATTCAATTTCCCAGCAAGTCATAACAGTTGAACAAATAACTTCAGAATTAAAACATTTCTTTAGAACTTCTATAACCGAACAAAGTTATGAAGCAGCTTGAATAATAGGAATAGTCTCGATTCCTATCATCTTAAACATCAGTCATTTTCACTTTGAAATACTTTCATTCTTCTACCTTTTTCATACACATCATATCTAGCTAGAATCATTAGCACAGACTTAACAATAACGGTTCATGTATAAACAGAACATACTTGTATTGAACAGTTCAATCACAGAACAATGCATATCATAGAAACATCAAAGTGTTCAACTTGTGGCACAAGGCCTCATACATACTACCACCTTGTACATACATCGCACATATGCACATAGACAAGACTTCTCAAGTACAACATCTGAGAAGTTTAAGAAACTAACATTCATGTAATATGAATGAAGTTTGGAAACTTTCCTTATGCCCAGCTACAGCTTACGCCGAACTGTTCTTTTCAATTCCTATATAACACATAAGGAGAAAACATAAACACCAATTAGTCATATATTGAACTTACGCATTGGTTTATTTAGCTTTATTTCTTAGGGTTCACGTTCTTGCAATATAAGTTTACGCGACTAACTTCCTTTACCAGTTTACGGCTTTATGAAAAACGGAGATGTCTTACTCAAAACATTCATAATCTTGGATGATTTATATTCTTATCTTATTCGAACCATTAAACTTAATGTTCATTAAAGTTAATTTCTTATTTCTTACGGCTTTCTGACAACTAAATGTCATCCCTCCGGATTCATTCTTTATCGACTCACATTCGGCATTTATTAATCTTATTACCGTTTGTTACGGCTTTCTTGATAATTCCCATCTTATTAATACTTTTTTTATCCATTATACGCACCCCATGTTCATTACCCTCATCGCTCAACGTCTAAGGAATCACAACCATAGCAATCCCTCACGTTCGTTCATCGCGATTACGGTCCCCGAACATCGGTTACGTAACCCACGTTTATATTCTTTATCAATTAATCTTGCTTAATCTTTACGTTCAACCTTTAATAAAGGTTTACATTACTTGATTAAGTGTTACATTAGTTGAATATTATATTCTTTATCTTCCCTTACATTTCCCCAAGAGTGAAAGCGGTTAAAAGCTCATCTACGCTTTTTTCCCAACATTGTTGGCTGTATTTCCTCCCTTCTTTATCTCTCGTATGACTGCGCGCCACTTTCCAGAAGTTTATGGCCGAACTCGCGCTGCGGTGCCACCTCCCAAGGCTCAGCTGGCGCTGCAGCGCCGAGCCTAAACCCTAGAAAAATTCTCTAAGTGTTAAATCCAATTTGAGACGTTTACTTCCCGATCTCATAACTCCTTCGTTATAACTCAGAACGAGGTCGTTCCAAAGCCATTCTCTTCCTTATCTTACGTACTTTAATACCCCTCAAGAAGACATTCATTCTAAATCTGTTAACGTGCCATTCGATTGGATTGATTTTCATCCTTTGTTCATTTTACGTTTTTAACGCTCTTCGTTCGTTCGTCTGTAATTCGGTCATCCGAACTCGGAACTCGTTCGTTCTTGAGTCCACGACTCACGTTTTCTATGTTCTCTTACTTTCTTATGAAACCCTACCCACTCGGGTTCATTTAATAACTTTCAAATTCTTGTTTGTCTTTTATGAAATTTTTGCCATAACTTCGTTATAGTTATGTTTTAATCCGTTCTTCATGAACGTTTCTACCGTTCCTAACCAAGCAATATGTAACTAACTTATACGCAATGGTTTTAAACTTGTCCATCAATAACAATTATCCTACGATGGTTTTAAATTTGTCCAGCAACAACGTTCTTCGCGTTCTTCGTGTTCTTCATTCGTTCTTCATTTTAATCGATATTTTAGATTATGATTTCACTTTTTATTGGAATTTGATGTTATAGAACACCATTCTTTACTTATTTCATATACTTATTCATATAATCCACTCGGATCGTTCTAATTCATTACGAATCTTATACTTCCTTAAGAAATTTATTAACTAAACTTCAAATTTATTATTTCTTCTTTTCTCATGATTTCAACCATATGAAATCATCTCTAACCTTATCTACTTCTTATCTTTATTAAGTTATATTTTTAAACATAAAAACTTAAAGAAAATTTATAAAAGATTAGGTTTGGGATTCACCGTTCTTCTTTATTTTTTCCGCTGTATTAAAAAAGTCATGATTTGCTAACTTTTCTATTTCACGAACACTTTCTATCCGATCATTCATGTTCATGTTCCTTCTCCCTCTTCATCCGAACCCTCTCTCTCTCTCTCTAGATGTAGGATTTTCAAAATTTTATATAAATGATTTAAGCTTCCTATTTATAGAATTTCCTAGCTAAGGGTATTTTAGTCATTTCGCCCCCTAACCTCCTTACTATTCATGGCTGAAGGACTAAGTTAACTTACTCCTTAAGTTTACTTAACACTTAAGTCTACTTAGCCTTTAAGTTTGCTTAACTCTTAAGTTTACTTAACCTTTAAGTTTGCTTAACCCTTAAGTTTACTTAACCTTTAAGTTTACTTAACCCTTAAGCATAAGCACTTTTACTCAGCTATTAAGTTTACTTAATCATTACTTAACTTATCCTTTACTTAGCCATTAAAACTAATAGTATTCTACGTATCTCAATCTCGTATTTTCTTCGTATATAGTTCGTACGATATTCGTATTATACGTCGTACCAACCCTCTTGCTATACTCATATTCCTCACGCATAATAATTCTCGGAACTCACTTTTCCTAACCCTTAGGTTTTGAGTCCGCAGGCGAAAACTTCGTTTTTGCTATAACTGAAATATTTTTGAATATTCCATCACGTCTCAACATTTTACGTAATCAATAACTTCTCGAAATTTCAAAATAAATCTCCGAGTAGAAATGGATGAATAGTGCCTATTTCGTCTTTTTCCCCGAAAAATATTTTGTTCCCGGAAAACTTTTATTTTCGTCTTGAAAATTCTTACTCGCTCAAACTAGCTCATAGCCAGAATACTCCCGACTTATAATCATCCTAGGTTATAGAACGATTAATAAACACATAACACATAATAATATTAATAAAAATTCCTTTTATTAATAACTAATTCTTTAAACCTAAATTCTGGACAACCCGAATTTCCAGGTCGTCACACTCTTCCCTCCTTATAAAAATTCTGTCCTCGGAATTTCTTAAAACCACACCCTTACCCGGGTCAACACATTCACCCCTTCTTCACAGAATTTCGTCCTCAAAATTTTAGCCTACCTTTCTTCTCAACTTCACTTCAACGGAGTTCTTATCTTTCCCTCATTCCTAACCCCCATAACCTATCAAGAATCATGAAGTAGAAGGAATAACGAGGAATATAAAATTTCCTCTTAAAACGTTTCATACTTTTGCTGAGGGGTCAAATCGACCATGAATTCTTACTAGGTTAACCAGCATTTCGTCGTAGGCGTCCATTCGCTGAGACGTTCGAAAATATACCATATTATTATGAGTCATAAACTTACCATAAGTATAAGTTTCAAGAACTCGCACCTACCTTATCGTTCTCTACCTATCAAGTATATACATGAGAAAAGATTCACCTTCTCGTCATATACATCTTGATAGCGCGACCTATCCCAATGATTATCACTACCAGAAGCTAAGTGATTGTAGAATCAAACACAATTCCCTGCCCATACAGAAAATTTGCCAACTCAGCTTCTGACCGATATAAGAAGCTAAGCGGTTGTTACACCAAGCACAATTCTCCGCCCATACAAAGAATTGTTCAACTTAACAACTATATCGCATAAGAAGCTAAGTGGTTCTAAAACCAAGTACAATTTCCCTACCCATACAAGGAATCATACAACTCAGCTGCTGATATGATCCTCAATTGAAATTTTACAACTTCTAAATCTCTCTCTACTTAATACGAATTGTCTTTAATTCATATTCTATCCTTCATAACTCAATCTAAGTTCTTCTTCCCGTACTACTTCATAGTACCATTCATTTATAGCCATAGCTATAAATCATTCATCATTTAACAACTAATCTGTTACTACGAGTCACTATGATCACGTGGTGATCTTCTTATCCTTCTCTCTACGATTATAGTCTTATAGGTACTCCTACCTAAGATTTATAACCTATCAGCTCTGATACCAACTTGTAATGCCCTGAAATCCGGTCTATCATCACACCCGGATTCCATACGTCACGAGTACATCGTTCATCCAACATACATCATTATATACCAAAATAAAACAACATACATTCTCAAATCCCAGGTTCTGGAAACCTTATTACCTTTTTCATTACAAATAATGATAATTACATTATTCATTTCATCTTACAAGAGTGACTTTTATCCGCCACCAAGGATACATAACAGTTCATTAAACTAATCTATAATTCAATTTCATCTTACAATATTACAAGTCTTCACTTGATCTTCTAGCTCATTCACATTCTGAATAGCAATTCATCTGGAGACCGTCAGCTTAATCTTTACGGAATCATTAAGTTCTTCTAACCTTGTTCGCTGAAAATTGTTTTTCATTTAAAGCAAGTGTGAGCATTCAATTGCCAAAGAAGTCATATGATTGAACAAATAACTTCAGAATTAAAACATTTCTTTAGAACTTCTATAACCGAACAAAGGTTATGAAGCAGCTTGAATAATAGGAATAGTCTCGATTCCTATCATCTTAAACATTAGTCATTTTCACTTTGAAATACTTTCATTCTTCTACCTTTTTCATACACATCATATCTAGCTAGAATCATTAGCACAAACTTAACAATAACGGTTCATGTATAAACAGAACATACTTGTATTGAACAGCTCAATCACAGAACAATGCATATCATAGAAACATCGAAGTGTTCAACTTGTGGCACAAGGCCTCATACATACTACCACCTTGTACATACATCGCACATATGCACATAGACAAGACTTCTCAAGTACAACATCTGAGAAGTTTAAGAAACTAACATTCATGTAATATGAATGAAGTTAGGAAACTTGCCTTACGCCCAGCTATAGCTTACACCAAACTGTTCTTTTCAATTCCTATATAACACATAAGGAGAAAACATAAACACCAATTAGTCATATATGGAACTTACGCATTGGTTTATTTAGCTTTATTTCTTAGGGTTCACGTTCTTGCAATATATGTTTACGCGACTAACTTCCTTTACCAGTTTACGGCTTTATGACATACGGAGATGTCTTACTCAAAACGTTCATAATCTTGGATGATTTATATTCTTATCTTATTCGAACCATTAAACTTAATGTTCGTTAAAGTCAATTTCTTATTTCTTACGGCTTTTCTGACAACTAAATGTCATCCCTCCGGATTCATTCTTTATCGACTCACATTCGGCTTTTATTAATCTTATTACCGTTTGTTACGGCTTTCTTGATAATTCCCATCTTATTAATACTTTCGTTATCCATTATACGCACCCCATGTTCATTACCCTCGTCGTTCAACGTCTAAGGAATCACAACCATAGCAATCCCTCACGTTTGTTCATCGCGACTACAGTCCTCGGACATCGGTTACGTAACCCGCGTTTATATTCTTTATCAATTAATCTTGCTTAATCTTTACATTCAACCTTTAATAAAGGTTTACATTACTTGATTAAGTGTTACATTAGTTGAATATTATATTCTTTATCTTCCCTTACATTTCCCCCAAGAGCTGAGCAGTTAAAAGCTCATCTCTGGCTTTTTCCCAACATTGGCGCTGCGGTGCCACTCCCTTCTTTATCTCTTTGCATATGTATTTCACTTTCGAAGTTTATGGTCGAACTTCATTTTGCGGTGCCACCTCCCAAAGGCTCAATTTGGCTGCAGTATGAGCCTAAACCCTAGAAAAATTCTCTAAGTGTTAAATCCAATTTGAGACGTTTACTTCCCGATCTCATAACTCCTTCGTTATAACTCAGAACGAGGTCGTTCCAAAGCCATTCTCTTCCTTATCTTACGTACTTTAATACCCCTCAAGAAGACATTCATTCTAAATCTGTTAACGTGCCATTCGATTGGATTGATTTTCATCCTTTGTTAATTTTACGTTTTTAACGCTCTTCGTTCGTTCGTCTGTAATTCGGTCATCCGAACTCGGAACTCGTTCGTTCTTGAGTCCACGACTCACGTTTTCTATGTTCTCTTACTTTCTTATGAAACCCTACCCACTCGGGTTCATTTAATAACTTTCAAATTCTTGTTTGTCTTTTATGAAATTTTTGCCATAACTTCGTTATAGTTAAGTTTTAATCCGTTCTTCATGAACGTTTCTACCATTCCTAACCAAGCAATATGAAACTAACTTATACGCGATGGTTTTAAACTTGTCCATCAACAACAATTATCCTACGATGGTTTTAAATTTGTCCATCAACAACGTTCTTCGTGTTCTTCGCGTGTTCTTCGTTCGTTCTTCATTTTAATCGATATTTTAGATTATGATTTTACTTTTTATTGGAATTTGATGCTATAGAACACTATTCTTTACTTATTTCACCTACTTATTCATATAATCCACTCGGATCGTTCTAATTCATTACGAATCTTATACTTCCTTAAGAAATTTATTAACTAAACTTCAAATTTATTATTTCTTCTTTTCTCATGATTTCAACCATATGAAATCATCTCTAACCTCATCTACTTCTTATCTTTATTAAGTTATGTTTTTAAACATAAAAACTTAAAGAAAATTTATAAAAGACTAGGTTTCGGATTACCGTTCTTCTTTATTTTTCTTCCGCTAGAAAAAGCCGGCGATTTGCTAGCTTTTCTATTTCACGAACACTTTCGATCCGATCATTCATGTTCATGTTCCTTCTCCCTCTTCATCCGAACCCTCTCTCTCTCTCTCTAGATGTAGGATTTTCAAAATCCCATATAAATGACTTAAGCTTCCTATTTATAGAATTTCCTAGCTAAGGGTATTTTAGTCATTTCTCCCCCTAACCTCCTTACTATTCATGGCTTAAGGACTAAGTTAACTTACTCCTTAAGTTTACTTAACACTTAAGTCTACTTAGCCTTTAAGTTTGCTTAACTCTTAAGTTTACTTAACCTTTAAGTTTGCTTAACTCTTAAGTTTACTTAACTTTTAAGTTTACTTAACCCTTAAGCATAAGCACTTTACTTAGCTATTAACTTTACTTAATCATTACTTAACTTATCCTTTACATAGCCATTAAAACTAATTGTATTCTACGCATCTCATTCTCGTATTTTCTTCGTATATAGTTCGTACGATATTCGTATTATACGTCGTACCAACCCTCTTGCTATACTCATATTCCTCACACATAATAATCATAATTATTATACGTAAACATTAAATTCTAAGAACTAACTTTTCCTAACCCTTAGGTTTTGAGTCCGCAGACGAAAACTTCGTTTTTGACATAACTGAAATATTTTTGAATATTCCATCACGTCTCAACATTTTACGTTATCAATAACTTCTCGAAATTTCAAAATAAATCTCCGAGCAGAAATTGATGAATAGTGCCAATTTCGTCTTTTTCCCCGAAAAATATTTTGTTCCCGGAAAACTTTTATTTTCATCTTGAAAATTCTTACTCGCTCAGACTAGCTCGTAGCCAGAATACTCTCGACTTATAATCATCCTAGGTTATAGAACGATTAATAAACACATAGCACATAATAATATTAATAAAAATTTCTTTTATTAATAACTAATTCTTTAAACCTAAATTCTGGACAACCCTAATTTTTGGGTCGTCACACCATTTGTGTTTTGATTTATGTCTAAAAGCTTAATTTGATGATTGTATGTTATAGCCATCTATGTTCTGAAGATTTCCTAACTTGAATGTACCAAAACGGAGTTAAAACGAATCCGTGGCGAAGATTTTAGTAAACCATGTCTAGAAATAAAAATTGAATGAACAATGACTATAGTGTCAAATTTTGGAATAGCTATGTTGCCTGAAAAATTCTGATTTCATGGGTAGTTGTAGTGAACTGAGTTAGGAAGCCATAGGATTTGGAATGACCTCATTCCGACCACGGATTAGGGAGTTATGGTGATTGGAAGGAAATGTGTCGAATTTGTCAAACTGGAAGTCAGCAGCGGGACGTGCTATTTGGTACACTGTTTCGATCAGTTAATTTTTCCCGAAAATTCTAGGCTTTTGGTATGTTATAGTACACTAAATAAGCTTTCCATAGACTCCAGAACGGACTAATTCCGACTTCGGAGCAAAGAGTTATGACCGTTCAAAGTAGTCGCGTCAAAACTGTCTAACCAACTCGGGGCAGTCACCTTGAACAAATTCTCTGGAATTCTGTGTTTTGAATTTGGGAATGGTCAAACAATAAGAGTTGTATCCCCGGACGTTAACTTCACGTGGGCGCAAGAACCGCTCAAAAATGTTTTAAAACGAATTAGTTATGACTGTTTTAGCGAGAGAGGGTAAAGCTGGGAAAAAGTTAAAAACTGTTATGATTGGGCATTTTTAAGTTCTGTTTTGGACTGCCTATGATGTCTAAAATGAGTGGCTTATATTTTCTAAATATATTCTCCTATGATATCTACAATATATCCAAATTGGGACAGGATCGGTTTAGCGAATTAGGAATTAGAAAATTGCAAAACGGACATCGAGTACTAGGGGATGCCCAACCAAGGGCCAAGCATGTCGAGCTACGTTGGGCCAAGCTTCTGGTTGTGCCCAGTTGTGGCGCTATTTAGATGTCGTCGTGTTTTGCTTATATGGTTTTGATAATTTTGCGTGTGGAAATGGAATAAAAATGAAATAATACAAATGTGTGAAATGATTTAACATTTATAAAATATATATACATTTAATGTGTAAGCTAAACTATAGTTTACGTATAAAAGTATGAAAATTCATGAGATATGAATGGTTATAAACCAAGCATGTAACGTAATGATATGCTAAAGCCATGTCAAAGCCTTTTAAAATGAAAATTCGTTCAATATACAAGAGAAACAATAAAAGTATTATGTAAACGTAAGTTTACATATGCGGAGCATATTGGTGTAATGAAATATAAAGAGTTATATATTAGAATGGAATATGTTAATATTGAATGTAAAATTTAAAAAATAAGGGTTTTCGAAATGAAGATTATGAGAACGGAATCAAGAATTTATTAAAGAACATATGTATAAAACTAATATACATATGAAATGAGATTTGAATTTATTCGCGAAAGAACATTAAGCTATGGATACGCTATGGGAATTAATGATACGAGACATCTGTGTACGTAATTATATAATGAGTTAGTATATGGACTAACGCAATGATATAAAATGAGAAGTTAAGTTATTAATAAAGTAAAGCATTCGCATACGTGGCGATAGCATGGTTTAGCACATAAACTATCAAAAGGGCATGTAAATTACGAAAGTTACGGAAATGATGAGATACGCTATGTTTACGCTATAAAAGCTGTGTATAAACCATACAGTCCCAAGCTTACAAATAGAGGCAAGAAATATTTCTATAAATAGATATAAATGATTTATGCTTTGAAATGCAAAGTATTTATATACTAAAACCATGAGGGAACCTTTTATGGCATAAAAAAAAGGTTATAATGAAAGAAAGTTTCTAAAGAAACGTGAAATAGTTTTAAGACGAAAACAAAAGATTATAGTTAATATAAATAAATTAGTTTACATTGAGTATGTGAATTTAGTATGTGAAACTAATGTGTGTATGAATATATACTCAATTTGTGTAGGAACATCACCGAGCAGATAAGTTATAACATTAAACAGCACTCAAGGCAAGTTTCTCAGTTTATTTATGTGGACTTATAATTGCTATAGACAATTGTTAGCATGATTTATGTTTATAAGTATGTAATACATATGAACTGCATTACTTGCTCTGTGAATGATGAATGTCAAATTATGACTAATTATTGAATTGAGTCGGGGAACTCAATATATATGTGCAATGAATGACATGTACAGAACATGTGTAGTATGCTATGGTATGTATGTTGTTACCAGCAGGATATAAATGTGATAATTCCTTTGTAATATGCTTGAATACCAAGAATATAAATGCATGAACAGAATATGAAACCTATGTGCTATGTGATGCATGATAGACTGTTAGACTTGCTGGGCCGTCGTGCTCAATCTTGCTTAATTTGCAGGTTAAAGCTATGATGCGATCTATCGTGATTAGGAGCGCATGAAAAGAAGACTAGTGATTTAATTGAGATTGTGTTGAATCATTTGATGATATTTACATGTGTAAACCACAAAGAAGTAAATCTTTGAATAATTCAATAGATGGAGATCATTTGTTCGAATTAGGAATATGTTTCAAATAATAAATTATACATATATTCATATCTATTGATTAAATAAATCATGTAATAAATATGATTCTAGTATAAAGAAGAATTGTAAAGGTTGCGATTCAAGGAATGAATGGAAAGAACGAAAAAAAAAATTTATTTCCGCTTTTTTAGCTATTTTAACATTAAATAATGATTTAAAGCTAGAACAAGATAATATTAACGCACAAGATCAGGAAAAAAATAGTCCCGATTTTGGGGTCGATTATAGATTGGTATCAAAGTCATGAGGTTATAAACCTTAGTAAAAGAGTACCCTAGGCTATAACCTTAGAGAATAAAGGAGAAGATGATAAAGAATTTAAGAATCAAAAGTTATATTTAAGTATGGTACAATCGTATTCTTTAATAGTTGATGTATGGTATCTGGGCTAAACAATTCCTTCATAGAGCGGAGGTATATACGAACTAGCAACTCGGAACCTAGTTTGTTGGTTGTTTGTGGGAAACCACTCAGAGTACCATATTAAAACTGTTAGAGACACGATGTATACCAAGTATAGAAACGGATATGTATGATGAAAAAGGAAAGAAAGACGATCGTAAAATAAAGTGATCATGAGTTGAGAAAAGAATTTTAAAGGAGATGATTATAAAATAAGATCACAACGTGATCAGTTCAAGTTATAAAGGAAAGATGGTTTGTAATGTTTGAATAATTATAGCTTGATGCTATGAAGGTAATTTACTATGATATAGTACAAGATAAACTCATGAGGAGTTATAGATAATGTGATACGAGGAATTCGTATCGAGCAAAGAGCAAGTTAAGAGTAAGATAGAGTTAGGTGGGATTTCAATTGAGGACTCATGTGATGGCTGAGTTGTACAAATCTTTGTATGGGCGAGGGTTTTTGTGCTTGCACTCAGTTTATCACATTGATAATCATTGAAATGTTGGTGTCACGCTATCAATGTATATGTGGCGAAAAGGTGATTATTTTCTCATGTGCATGTTTGATAGTTAGAAACTATTAAGATTAGTCAGATATTATTAGGATTAGGTGTGGTTCTTAAAACTAATGCATTTGGTATGTTCGTGACTCATAATAATATGGTATGTTTGGAACCCCTCAACGAATGGACGCCTATGGTCTGGCTAGGATAAGTTATTAAACTCATATTATTGTGGCAAGTTCCTGAACTTCCAATGTGCGGTAAGTTTTATGAACTGGGGTATAATTAAGTATGAATTGAGTATTGAGGATGATAGGAATAGATAGACTTATTAAGCAATGGATCATTATAGAAAGTGGAATTGACGGTGGAAGCACAGGTATTCCAAATCTACTAGCTATGCTAGACTTTCGAAATTTATTGACTTCGTGCTGATGTTTGCACTTCTATTTTCTTAAAAAACATTGGATCAAATGATGAAACCAATGAGTTTTAAAAGCAATATCGTTATTCGTATGTCTATGTTAATTGCTTCGGCTAGACAAAAATGATTTGAAATATATCAAAATGTATTTTTTTTTATATCATCAATGCATCATGGAACCTGGTGCAGAGATGATAAAAACGATGGAGTCATCAATGCAGTATTACTTAGAGTTGGATGTGATCTAAGGATTATCAGCCCACTATGGTATGATGTAGTATGATAAAATCACCAAATGACGGAATCCTCAAATGGAATGTAAATATAGTGCGGTATCATGACGTTATAAAATGATTTTCAGAATTTTAAACCAATTAAAGAAAAGTCAATGCCAATTATAATGGTTAGACAAATGTTTCGATTGATGTCCAAATTGTTGTAGAAGTCTATGCTATTTGATTCAGCTAGACGAATATTGAAAGATGTTCATGAAATTCAAGTGTTCTTTGTCAAACTATACCAAACCAAATTATTTTGGTGCGGATTCAGATTTTAAGAAGCCGAGGAGAACAGCCCTATAAAAGGGGACATGTTATCGGAGACTTTGGTTCTGAAAGTAACGTATATAGTCGTTACGATGTTGAGATGTAATACGTTGTGCACGACGTAGTGGTACGATAGGCTGATCACCTAGAGTACCTGCAGAGGGTGTTTTCAGTCTTTGTGATTGATAACCATTCTGTTAAAAGGGTTTAAAGTGTGAAGAACAGGGGGTGAAGCACTATAAAACCTAGAGATGAGTTCATGGTCTTATGACCCCTCAGCATGATTTGGAATCTTTTAAATTCCCGAGTTATTCATATTGATCCAGAATTATTGAGCAATTGTGGAAGATTCTTGTTATTCTAAAAGGCGAATGTGGTAAGGATGATATTCCCTAAAAAGAAGTGAGTCGTACAATGCGACACTGAATGATGAATATATTGAATAAGTGAGAAAAGAAATTTTGAAATGAGGAGGAGATGAGTTGTCAAAAAATAATGTAAAACTTGTAATAGAAAAGTTTAATAATTGTAGAAAGATCTTTGTGGAAAGAAGTGGTTATAGAACCCAATGAATGAATAAAGTATTAAAATAAAATCTATTTTAATAGATTAAATGAATGAAGATTAATAAATAAAATTTCGAGGACGAAATTCTTAGAAGAATGGGTGAATGTAATATCCCGAGTGTTTATGATAACGATCCTTAGAAAAAGAAAATGAATGGGTTAAGAAATATATAATACTCAAAATATAATTGAGTTCAAGTGAAAGTTATGAAAGAAAACTTTCAATAATTTATTATCAAGAATGGTGGGAGTAGAAATATAAAATCTATATTAAGGTAATATGTTGAAGTTATTCAACGAAGAGATTTGATGAAAACTTGAGTAAAGTAGGGTTTCGGTGATTCCGAGGACAGAATCCTTATAAGGAGGGAAGGATGTGACAACCCGAATTTTTATAAGTTATTAAAATAGGAATTTAATAATTAAAATTCTTATTATGAGATATTTTGACTTTGAGTATTTATATATACATGCTATATATTTTTAAATATGTGATCTGGTGTGAAGAGAAATATATATTCATATATTGGGAAAGTGATGTTCAATAGTTAAGTTAACTATTGAAGAAAATAAATGAATTTGGTAATTAATTTTAAATATTTATTGAATTAAATAAATATTTTAAATAATTTATTTATTGAGAAAAATAAATAATTTATGAAATTGTGGTATAATAATTTAGTTACGTTTGTATAATAATTAAATTAAAGAAAAGATAAATTTTATTCTTTGAATATTTAATTTAATAAATTAATTAATTTAAATAAGTTGTTTAATATTAAAGAAAATAAGTAAATTAAATAAAGCGTTGTTTAAATCTAATTTATTAATTAAATTAGATATATGATTATTTATTAATTATAATAAAAAATATAATAATTATAATTATTATTGTAAGTTATGTAAAATGGTTACAGGAGTGACAAATAAAAACTATATAATATAATCTTATCAAAATAAATTTGAATGAGGGGAATTGTGTGTAGGCAAACAAGGCCTTCTGGCCTTTGGCTTATTGTAACTGACGCAGACGTAAAAGCCATATCAGGTATATTATTTGTTTCCCTAACGTAAGAAATCAGTGAAGAACAGGGTATAGAGAGAGCTTGGTAGGAAGAGAGAAATTCTTTGTAGATTTTGCTAGGGAGTTGGAATATCAAGGGAAAACAATCCTCTTCCCAACAAACAAAGCAGTTCTCTCCAAGCCCCTGCCATCCGATCCAAAGAAAGAAAAAAAAAGAAGCAGCCCACTATCCTTTTCTATCCTTTCTAAATCAGTCGCAGCCCCTCCACCATTCCAAATTATTTTCTTTGTTTTTTAACTTTTCATGTAACCAAGCTACCAAATTCTTTCAAAACAAGAGCCATCATCTGAGTTTGTGGAAGTCATAAAGTAACATACTGTCAAGAGAAGAATTCAAACCAAATTAAACAAGCTTGAAAGTAAAGATTTGGTTATAGTACCAAATAAGAGGTATGATATGTTCTCTTGTTTAATTAATAGAAATTCAGTAATTAATGTTGTTATTGACATGTTTGGTTGCGGAGGTTATTTGAATGGTGGAATCAAATAGATTAATTTTGAAGGGAGATGGAATGATTACATGTTCAAAATCAATAAAAATATCCCTTTTCATGATATGCATATTACATGTTCGGTAAAATGCTTGAAATAAACTAGTACGCTAAAACTTGAGACTTGCTCAATATGTTGAGCAAGGTAGTGTATATACATGAATAACTAGTCATACTATCTATTTGAGATTATTTTTGTAAAACTGTTAGAAGATAAGAAGCACTATAAGTAATGGGAGAATTAATATCTGCAGGCTAACCTTTATTTGTTGGACAATTTTTGGGACTGAGCTTGAGGACCATTTGTGCTTTTGATTTATGTCTAAAAGCTTAATTTGATGATTGTATGTTATATCCCTCTAAGTTCTAAAGATTTCCTAACTTGAATGTACCAAAACGCAGTTAAAACGAATCCGTGGCGAAGATTTTAGTAAACCATGTCTAGAAATAAAATTTGAATGAACAATTACTATAGTGTCAAATTCTGGAATAGCTATGTTGCCTGAAAAATTCTGAGTTTTTGGGTAGTTGTAGTGCACTGATTTAGGAAGCCATAGGCTTTGGAATGATCTCATTCCGACCTCGGATGAGGGAGTTATGGTGATTGGAAGGAAATGTGTCGAATTTGTCAAACTGCTATTCGGTACACTGTTTCGATCAGTTAATTTTTCCAGAAAATTCTGAGCTTTTGGTATGTTATATTACACTAAATAAGCTTTCCATAGACTCTGGAACGGACTGATTCCAACTTCGGAGCAAAGAGTTATGACCGTTCAAAGTAGTGGCGTCAAAACTGTCTAACCAACTCGGGGCAATCACCTTGAACAAATTTTCTGGAATTCTGTGTTTTGAATTTGGAAATTTGTCAAAGAATAAGAGTTGTATCCCCGGAAGTTAGCTTCGCTTGGGCGCAAGAATCGCTCAAAAATGTTTTAAAACGAATTAGTTATGACTGTTTTAGCGAGAGAGGGTAAAGTTGGAAAAAAGTTAAAAACTGTTATGATTGGGCATTTTTAAGTTCTGTTTTGGACTGCCTATGATGTCTAAAATGAGTGGCTTATATTTTCTACATATATTCTCCTATGATATCTACAATATATCCAAATTGGGACAGGATCGGTTTAGCGAATTAGGAATTAGAAAATCGCAAAACGGACATCGAGTACTAGGGGATGCCCAACCAAGGGCCAAGCACGTCGAGCTACGTTGGGCCAAGCTTCTGGTTGTGCCCAGCTGTGGCGTTGTTTAGATGTCGTCGTGTTTTGCTTATATGGTTTTGATAATTTTGCGTGTGGAAATGGAATAGAAATGAAATAATACAAATGTGTGAAATGATTTAACATTTATAAATTATATATACATTTGATGTGTAAGCTAAACTATAGTTTACGTATAAAAGTATGAGAATTCATGAGATATGAATGGTTATAAACGAAGCATGTGATATGCTAAAGCCGTGTCAAAGCCTTTTAAAATGTAAATTCGTTCAATATATAAGAGAAACAATAAAAGTATTATGTAAACGTAAGTTTATATATGCGGAGCATATTGGTGTAATGAAATATAAAGAGTTATATATTAGAATGGAATGTGTTAATATTGAATGTAAAATTTGAAAACAAAAGGGTTTTCGAAATGAAGATTATGAGAACGGAATCAAGAATTTATTAAAGGACATATGTATAAAACTAATATACACATGAAATGAGATTTCAATTTATCCGCGAGAGAACATTAAGCTATGTATACGCTATGAGAATTAATGATACGAGACATCTGTGTACGTAATTATATAATGAGTTAGTATATGGACTAACGCAATGATATAAAATGAGATGTTAAGTTATTAACAAAGTAAAGCATTCGCATACATGGCGATAGCATGGTTTAGCACATAAACTATCAAAAAGGCATGTAAATTACGAAAGTTACAAAAATGATGAGATACGCTATGTTTACGCTATAAAAGCTATGTATAAACCATACAGTCCCAAGCTTACAAATAGAGGCAAGAAATATTTCTATAAATAGATATAAATGGTTTATGCTTTGAAATATAAAGTATTTATATACTAAAACCATGAGGGAACCTTTTAGGGCATAAAAAAAGAGAGGTTATAATGAAAGAAAGTTTCTAAAGAAACGTGAAATAGTTTTAAGATGAAAACAAAAGATTATAGTTAATATAAATAAATTAGTTTACATTGAGTATGTGAATTTAGTATGTGAAACTAATGTGTGTATGAATATATACTCAATTTGTGTAGGATCATCAATGAGCAGATAAGTTATAACATTAAACATCACTCAAGGCAAGTTTCTCAGTTTATTTATGTGGACTTAAAATTGCTATAGACAATTGTTAGCGTGATTTATGTTTATAAGTATGTAATACATATGAACTGCAATACTTGCTTTGTGAATGATGAATGTCAAATTATGACTAATTATTGAATTGAGTCGGGGAACTCAATATATATGTGCAATGAATGACATGTACAGAACATGTGTAGTATGCTATGGTATGTATGTTGTTACCAGCAGGATATAAATGTGATAATTCATTTGTAATATTCTTGAATACCAAGAATATAAATGCATGAACTGAATATGAAACCTATGTGCTATGTGATGCATGATAGACTGTTAGACTTGCTGGGCCGTCGTGCTCAATCTTACTTAATTTGCAGGTTAAAGCTATGATGCGATCTATCGTGATTAGGAGCGCATGAAAAGAAGACTAGTGATTTAATTGAGATTGTGTTGAATCATTTGATGATATTTACATGTGTAAACCACAAAGAAGTAAATCTTTGAATAATTCAATAGATGGAGATCATTTGTTCTGAATTAGGAATATGTTTCAAATAATAAATTATACATATATTCATATCTATTCAGATTAAATAAATCATGTAATAAATATGATTCTAGTATAAAGAAGAATTGTAAAGGTTGTGATTCAGGGAATGAATGGAAAGAACGAAAAAAAAAATTTATTTCCGCTTTTTTAGCTATTTTAACATTAAATAATTTTTTAAAGCTAGAACAAGATAATATTAACGCACAAGATCAGGAAGAAAAATAGTCCCGATTTTGGGGTCGTTACAGTTGGTATCAAAGCTGTAGGTTATAAACCTTAGGTAAGAGTACCCTAGGCTATAACCTTAGAGAATAAAGGAGAAGATGATAAAGAAGTTAAGAATCAAAAGTTATATTTAAGTATGGTACAATTGTATTCTTTAATAGTTGATGTATGGTATCTGGGCTAAACGATTCCTTCATAGAGCAGAGGTATATACGAACTAGAAACTCGGAACCTAGTTTGTTGGTTGTTTGTGGGAAACCACTCAGCGTACCATATTAAAACTGTTAGATACACGATGTGTACCAAGTATAGAAAATGGATACATATGATGAAAAAGGAAAGAAAGACGATCGTAAAATAAAGCGATCACGAGTTAAGAAAAGAATTTAAAGGGAGATGATTATAAAATAAGATCACAACGTGATCAGTTCAAGTTATAAAGGAAAGATGGTTTTTAATGTTTGAATAATTATAGCTTGATGCTATGAAGGTAATTTACTATGATATAGTACAAGATAAACTCATGAGGAGTTATAGATAATGTGATACGAGGAATCAGACGAGCGAAAAGAAAGCAAGTTAAGAGTAAGATAGAGTTAGGTGGGATTTCAATTGAGGACTCATGTGATGGCTGAGTTGTACAAATCTTTGTATGGGCGAGGGTTTTTGTGCTTGCACTCAGTTTATCACATTGATAATCATTGAAATGTTGGTGTCACGCTATCAATGTATATGTGGCGAAAAGGTGATTGTTTTCTCATGTGTATGTTTGATAGTTAGAAACTATTAAGATTAGTCAGATATTATTAGGATTAGGTGCGGTTCTTAAAACTAATGCATTTGGTATGTTCGTGACTCATAATAATATGGTATGTTTGGAACCCCTCAGCGAATGGACGCCTATGGTCTGGCTAGGATAAGTTCTTAAACTCATATTATTGTGGCAAGTTCCTGAACTTCCAATGTGCGGTAAGTTTGATGAACTGCGGTATAATTAAGTGTGAATTGAGTATTGAGGATGATAGGAATAGATAGAGTTATTAAGCAATGGATCATTATAGAAAGTGGAGTTGACTGTGGAAGCACAGGTATTCCAAATCTACTAGCTATGCTAGACTTTCGAAATTTATTGACTTCGTGCTGATGTTTGCACTTCTATTTTCTTGAAAAACATTGGATCAAATGATGAAACCAATGAGTTTTAAAAACAATACCGTTATTCGTATGTCTATGTTAATTGCTTCGGGTAGACAAAAACGATTTGAAATATATCAAAATGTATTTTTTTTATATCATCAATGCATCATGGAACCTGGTGCAGAGATGATAAAAACGATGGAGTCATCAATGCAGTATTACTTAGTTTTAGATGTGATCTAAGGATCGTCAGCCCACTATGGTATGATGTAGTATGATAAAATCACCAAATGACGGAATCCTCAAACGGACTGTAAATATAGTGTGGTATCATGACGTCATAAAATGATTTTCAGAATTTTAAACCAATTAAAGAAAAGCCAATGTCAATTATAGTGGTTAGACAAATGTTTCGATTGATGTCTGAATTGTTGTAGAAGTCTATGCTATTTGATTCAGCTAGACGAATATTGAAAGATGTTCATGAAATTCAAGTGTTCTTTGTCAAACTATACCAAACCAAATTATTTTGGTGCGGATTCAGATTTTAAGAAGCTGAGGTGAACAACCCTATAAAAGGGGACATGTTATCGGAAACAATGGTTCGGAAAGTAACACATATAGTCGTTACGATGTTGAGATGTAATACGTTGTGCACGACGTAGTGGTACGATAGACTGATCACCTAGAGTACTTGCAGAGGGTGTTTTCAGTCTTTGTGATTGATAAACATTCTGTTAAAAGGGTTTAAAGTGTGAAGAACCGGGGGTGAAGCACTATAAAACCTAGAGATAAGTTCATGGTCTTATGACCCCTCAGCATGATTTGGAATCTTTTAAATTCCCGAGTTATTCATATTACTCCCGGATTATTGAGCAATTGTGGAAGATTCTTGCTATTCTAAAAGGCGAATGTGGTAAGGATGATATTCCTTAAAAAGAAATGAGTCGTAGAATGCGACACTGAATGATGAATATATTGAATAAGTGAGAAAAGAAATTTTGAAATGAGGAAGAGATGAGTTATCAAAGAATAATGTAAAACTTTTAATAGAAAAGTTTAATAATTGTAGAAAGATCTTTGTGGAAAGAAGTGGTTATAGATCCCAATGAATGAATAAAGTATTAACATAAAATCTATTTTGGTAGATTAAAAGAATGAAGATTAATAAATAAAATTTCGAGGACGAAATTCTTAGAAGAATGGGTGAATGTAATATTCCGAGTGTTTATGATAACGATCCTTAGAAAAGGAAAATGAATGGGTTAAGGAATATATAATACTCAAAATATAATTGAGTTCAAGTGAAAGTTATGAAATAAAATTTACAATAATTTATTATCAAGAATGGTGGGAGTAGAAATATAAAATCTATATTAAGGTAATATATTGAAGTTATTCAACGAATAGATTTGATGATAACTTGAGTAAAGTGGGGTTTCGGTGATTCCGAGGGTGGAATCTTTATAAGGAGGGAAGGATGTGACAACCCGAATTTTTATAAGTTATTAAAATAGGAATTTAATAATTAAAATTCTTATTATGAGATATTTTGAGTTTGAGTATTTATATATACATGCTATATATTTTTAAATATGTGATCTGGTGTGAAGAGAAATATATATTCATATATTGGGAAAGTGATGTTCAATAGTTAAGTTAACTATTGAAGAAAATAAATGAATTTGGTAATTAATTTTAAATATTTATTGAATTAAATAAATATTTTAAATAATTTATTTATCGAGAAAAATAAATAATTTATGAAATTGTGGTATAATAGTTTAGTTACGTTTGTATAATAATTAAATTAAAGAAAAGATAAATTTATTCTTTGAATATTTAATTTAATAAATTAATTAATTTAAATGAGTTGTTTAATATTAAAGAAAATAAGTAAATTAAATAAAGCGTTGCTTAAATCTAATTTATTAATTAAATTAGATATATGATTATTTATTAATTATAATAAAAATTATAATAATTATAATAATTATTGTAAGTTATGTAAAATGGTTATAGGAGTGACAAATAAAAACAAAATATATAATCTTATCAAAATATATTGGAATGAGGGGAATTGTGTGTAGGCAAACAAGGCCTTGTGGCCTTTGGCTTATTGTAACTGACGCAGACGTAAAAGTCATATCACGTATATTATTTGTTTCCCTAAGGTTAGAAATCAGTGAAGAACAGAGTATAGAGAGAGCTTGGTAGGAAGAGAAAAATTCTCTGCAGATTTTGTTAGGGAGTTGGAATATCAAGGGAAAATAATCCTCTTCCCAACAAACAAAGCAGTTCTCTCCAAGCCCCTGCCATCCGATCCAAAGAAAGAAAAAAAAAGAAGCAGCCCACTATCCTTTTCTATCCGTTCTAAATCAATCGCAGCCCCTCCACCATTCCAAATTATTTTCTTTTCTTTTAACTTTTCATGTAACCAAGCTACCAAATTCTTTCAAAACAAGAGCCATCATTTGTGACGCCCCCAAAACAGGTATACATCACCCATCTTGAGTCGCCAGATACATGGTATAAAATTCAAATACAACTTAATAATACAACTGTCGTGTACAATACGACAAAACATAAACTGTGAGTTTTAATACAAATATTGTCGTCTAGACAATATTCAAACTCAAATTCAATATTATTACATTTATTTTCCACTATTTCACTGAATAGTGAGTACTACTAATGCTATCCTCTGGTTCGTCACTCCGTTCCCCGACTAGTCCCTACTACGTTCTCATTTCCTGAAGAGAACAATAAAAGTAAAAAGGTGAGCTCAACTAGCCCAGTAGAAAATATTATGACTAAGATAATGCAGAAAATATTATCGTTAGCCTTCAACAGTGTTAAACTGATACAATATAACAACCATCAAGTTTAACTGTAGCGAAACAAGCAATCCATTAAAAGAGTAATGTAGAGAATAAAATCTACTATCTTTTATGATTTAGAAGGTTTTTCATCACTTTTATCATTTGGGACTCGAAATTTTTAATAAATAATCCACATCATCGAATCACCCCTGCACTACGGCCAAGGATATTCTTTAGTATCACGACCACAATTATTCATGCACTACGGGCCAAGAATATTTGTGTATTCAATAATGGTCATGATCATGCCAACAATCGTCCATCAATGCACTACGGGCCAATGAGGACTTTTACCACATCATTTGTAACATTACGGTCATGATTACAAGAATAATCCACGGTCATAATCATACCAAGTCCCTCTATGCACTACTGAGTGCCACAGATGACTTTCAACAAAAGATAAACATGAGGATGATGACAATGATATAAGAATTCAATAAAACAAGTTCAAGAATTAATTTATCCGAGGAACTAATAACGCCCAAATTATCAACATGATCTTGATTTGTAGAGTAAAATTCAAGAATGCTCGAAGAATATTTCCATGAAAATATCTTTGGATGAAGCGCAAATATCAAGGATATTCCACTAATTACATGGATTATAGAAGTCAAAACTTTAACCAAATGAGTATAATAAAGAATGGAATAACAAAAGAAATCACCAAGCATGCGATAGACCGACATGCAAAAAAGTTATTCTAATGTAATAATAAATAACGGAATCAAGTTAAGTACGTAAAATGCATGCAGATATGATATTCCAATGTAATAATAAAAAGATCGAATCAAGTCCGGCGTAAAACGCATGCATGTGATATTCAATGTAATAATAAAAAGGCGAAATCAGTCCGACGTAAAATGAATGTACAGGATATTCCAGCAGAATAATAAAGAGCGGAACCCGGTCCGTAGAATGCATGACGAGGATGTTCCAAATGTAATAATAAAGAATGGAATAACAAAAGAATTTCACCAAGTATAGGGTTGCCCGCGTATACAGGTTATTCCAACAGAATAATAAAGAATGGAATAACAGAAGTTCTCTTCATAGATAAGAAAGAAATAATACTCCCTACCTTTAGAAAAACTGGATACTAGAATAGTGAGGTAGCAGACTTCTCTTCTTCTTTTTATAATTTCTCTCTATAATAATCGCTCTAAAGCTTTTGTGAATTGGTGAGAAATGAAGGAAGAATGAGCTTCTATTTATAGAAAAATATAGTTTCGATAATTGCACGTTTTGGGGCTCGAAAAAATTTCAGTACAATACCTCCAACTTTTCCTTTATTTTTAATTTAGTCATGGAAGAATTATCAAACTTGCACCACATCCCCTAATAGTAAATAATGTGATTCAATAGTAAATTATGTGAATCAATAGTTCTAGACATGTGAAAATACGAATTACAGTATAGTACCTCCATCTATACCTCCATTTTTAACTTAGTCATGCAAGTATTATCAATCTTGCACCAACTCCCCTAATAGTAACAAGAATGTGAAACAATAGTATATACATGTGAACAAATAGTTATAATAATGTGAAATAATAGCAATCAATTGCTCATTTATCCGGTTAAATACCCGATTTGTCAATATAACCTCCAGACATCAATTATTATCGAAATAATTGTCGATTTTCACTAGCACAAATAATTCCAACACAATGAAACCATTTTTATCAAAAATATAAATTTTGAAATTTCGAAGTTTGACTTTTCCCGAAAAGTCAACTGTTGATTGACTTTTTGACCAAATAGTGAATTAGGAAAATTTTGTGTGTATAGACTATTTTATTAATTTCATTGTTAGGACTCAAATATCAAGTCGCGTCTCCAAATTCAACTCCAAACACAACTTCAATTTTAATAACATTCATCATTAATATTATAACTCACAATATTTATCAACCAGGTCGTTCCCAAGAAAGAGGGGGCTTTCCAATAAGGATTTCTCCCTATTGGCGCGCAATTAGGTGACCAAACCTCTCATTGACAGAACTTCTAGACATTGTAAATTTTGAAATTTAATGATATGAATAACTTTGTCGTCTCAATTATTGATTTAATAAAATAACATATTATGCAGATGATATTATGACAATAATCGAATCAATAATATGATAGATATGATGCAAACAATTATCGTAAAGTAATAATTGAGTATAAGCGAGTGACTTCTCACGTAAGCATCAATAATCAATACCGGTGTGCTACTATGCAACCATGCGTAGACATTATACTTTTACTAATGGGTAGTTTAACAGGTTAACTGTAAAACTTCGCCGTTATTTTTATAAAGTATTTTTTGTCGTTTTCTCAATCAAATAATAATTACATTGTGGGGGTCCACCAATGATTGTCTTGGTTATGCATTTAATATTCCCTCTTAAAATGAATATTCCCCGACCAATCGAATTTATATAACAACTTTACGTACTTTGCAAAATTTGTAAATATTACCCACAACTATAACATTATATCAAATCCACACCATAATATTCAAAAATATATTTCGAGAAAATTTAATCTTTATTCAAAAAGTTGGGGTCTTACAACCTCCCCTTCTTATGAAATTTCGTCCTTGAAATTAGGGTTCGTACCTGGTATATCGAAGAGGTAAGGATATCATGATTTCATCTCAGATTCTAACTCCCAGGTCATTTCTTCCACATCGTGGTTTCTCCACAAAACTTTGACTTGAGGTATAACCTTGGAGCGTAGAATATGATCCTTTTTATCCAAGATTTTAACAGGTAACTCTTCATACGTTAAATCTTCCTCTATCTCTTCTGGTTCTAATTCAATAATGTGGTTCGGGTCTTTCACATATTTACGTAACATAGATATGTGAAAAACGTTATGAACACGAGACATACTTGGCGATAAAGCGAGTCTATACGCCACAGTTCCTACTCGATCGAGGATTAAAAATGGGCCAATGAATCGAGGGTTGAGCTTTCCTCTCTTTCCAAATCTCGTAACTCCTTTCCATGGAGCAACACTTAACAACACATGATCTCCAATATCGAATTCTACGTCCTTTCGATGAAGATCAACATAGCTCTTTTGTCGATCTTGTGAGGTTTTTATACGTTGTCGGATCGTTTGTATCTTTTCCGTAGTCATACGTACCAACTTTGGTCCCAACAACATTGCTTCACCCACCTCATCCCAACATACTGGAGAACGACACTTTCTTCCATACAACGCCTCAAATGGAGCCATGCCAATACTTGTTTGATAACTGTTGTTGTAGGAAAACTCCACCAATGGTAGGAACTTATCCCAACTTCCCTTGAAGTCAAGGACACAAAGTCTTAATAGATCTTCAAGAGTTTGAATGGTCCTCTCTGACTGCCCGTCTGTCTGAGGATGATATGCCGAGCTAAATCGTAAATCCGTGTCCATAGCTTTTTGCAAACTAACCCAAAATCTTGAATTGAATCTTGGGTCTCGATCAAAAACTATGGATACTGGCATACCATGCAGTCTTACAATCTCGTTTATGTACGTACGAGCAAGACGTTCTACTGTATAAGTTTCTCGTATATGTAGGAAATGAGCAGACTTGGTCAATCTATCAATAATGACCCAAATTGCATCTATGCCTTGAGAAACCTTGGGAAGACGAGTAACGAAATCCATAGTAATGTGTTCCCACTTCCATTCTAGAATTTCAAGTGGTTGCAATGGACCTTTTGGTACTTTATGCTCCGCCTTGACTCGTTGACAAGTTAAACACCTTGAGATAAACTCTGCTATCTCTCTTCATATTGCTCCACCAAAATGTATGTCGAAGATCACGATACATTTTGGTACTCCCAAGATGGATTGTAAACGATGTGTTGTGCGCCTCCATCATGATTTTATACTTTAAATCAGGGTCGTTAGGAACACAAAGTCTGGAGTTGACTCGAAGTATTCCTTCCTCATCGATCCTTGCTTCCAGCATAGTACCTTTTTACACTTTTTTCTATACGCATTAGCTCCAGGTCTGTAGCTTGAGCAGCTTTAACTTTATCGATTAAAGTCGGTTCTACTCGTATGTTTACCATCATCATGTGGGTCCCTGGAGTCTTTAACTCTATCTCCTTCCTTTGCAAGTCATACAAAATAGGCCTTTGCGTTGACAATATCGCACTCGTACTTGCATATGATCTTCTACTCAATGCGTCAGCTACCACGTTCGCTTTTCCGGGATGGTATTGGATGGTATGATCATAATCTTTCAACAATTCAAGCCAACGTCGTTGTCGCATGTTGAGTTCCTTTTGAGTGAAGAAATATTTGAGACTTTTATGATCCGTAAAGATTTCCACTTTCTCCCCATATAAGAAATGCCTCCAAATTTTAAGTGCAAAAACGACAGCTGCCAACTCTAGATCATGAGTAGGATAATTCCTCTCATATTCTTTGAGTTGTCGTGAGGCATAGGCTATGACTTTCCCATGTTGCATGAGAACACATCCTAACCTTTTTCCCGAAGCATCACTGTAGATGACAAATCCTTCCGAGCCAGATGGTATTGTCAGAACAGGTGCTGAAATGAGTCTCCTCTTAAGTTCTTGAAAACTCTTCTCACATTCCACGCTCCAATCGGATTTTGTATCTTTTCGAGTCAGCTAAGTTAATGGAGTAGCGATTCAAAAAAACCCTTCTACGAATCTCCGATAATAACCAGCTAAGCCGAGAAAGCTACGTACTTCGGTTACTAATTTAGGTTGCTCCCAGCTTTGAATTGCTTCAATCTTTGCCGGGTCAATAGATATCCCATGATTTGATATCACGTGCCCAAGGAATGCAACTTCCTCAAGCCAAAACTCGCATTTCTTCAACTTGGCTTATAGCTTGTTTTCACGAAGCTTTTGGAGTATCAGCCTCAAGTGCTGCTCATGATCTTCACGCCTTTTGGAATATATGAGGATGTCATCAATAAAGACGACCACAAAATGATCCAAATATTCCTTTAATACTCGGTTCATCATATCCATGAAGGCAGCAGGAGCATTAGTCAATCCAAAAGACATGACTAGGAATTCATAATGCCCGTACCGAGTTCTAAAGGCAGTCTTTGGAATATCCTCAGTTTTAACCTTCAACTGATGATATCCAGAATATTGATCTTTGAAAAAAATTGTGCTCCTTGTAACTGATCAAACAGGTCATCAATACGTGGCAATAGGTACCTATTTTTGATGGTGACATGATTCAACTCCCGATAATCAATACAAAGTCGCATACTCCCATCTTTCTTCTTCACGAATAGAACAGGAGCACCCCAAGGAGGCGTACTAGGACGAATGAAATCGATGTCTAACAATTCCTGCAATTGGGTCTTTAACTCCTGAAGTTCAATATGAGCCATTCGATATGGGGCTTTGGAAATGGGGTTTGTACCAGGTTCAAGGTCGATACAAAATTCAATTTCACGCACTGGGGGTAGGCTAGGAAGTTCTTCAGGAAATACGTCAGGAAATTTATTAACAATAGAAATATCATTCAAAATTGACGTATTTTTGTTTAAATCCGTGACATGAGCTAAGAAAGCTTGACGTCCATTTTTTAATAAACGAATAGCTTTATGGCTTGAGATGACCGTGATTGATTTTAATGGTTTGGTCGCTTGAATTTGCATAATAGGTTTATTAGGAATATGAAAGCTAACAACCTTACGAAAACAATCAATTTTAGCATGATGAGTAGTTAACCAATCAATCCCTAGAATCACGTCAAATGCAAGTATTTTTAAGGAGATAAGATCGACAGGTAACGTGCGGTTACCGATTTGCATCAAACAAGACTTATAAACAGTGGATGTAATGAAGGTTTCTCCTAATGGAGTTTCAACAGATAAGTCAAAGTCTAATTTCTCCGGAGTCAAATTTAAACGTTGAGCGCAAGTAGGAGAAATAAAAGAATGGGTAGAACCGGTATCAAATAAGGTATAGACTTCACTAGAGTTTATGATAAGCTTACCCGTGATAACCTCGTTCGGGTTCCTTACTTTCTAGGAGGTCACAACAAACAATCTCCCTTTCATTACCGACTTTGAATTTTTTGGGACGGCCTTTGGTGCCTCCATCCTAGCTGAATTTGTCTTCGGTGAACGACAAAATCGAGCTAAGTGACCTTCCCTTCCATAATTATAACATACTTTGAATGGCATCACGCAGTTTGGACTGATGTGTCCCTCCCCTCCGCATTTGAAGAATATGATAGGTGGTCGTTCTCCTTCCTTAACAACGGGTGCTGGTGCTGACGTCTTTCTATCATTGTTGAATCTCCTTTTCTTGAAATATCCATTTTTATTGTCTTGGCTATGATTACCACCGAAGTGGTTACCATTTCTGGCATGTTGATTCCCTCCACGTTTGTTGTCACCGCTTCGATGACTGTTACCACTGGTATTTTCATTCTGCCGGCTACTTTCTCTTGGTTGCGTTGACTCGTTATCGCGCTCCAACAACTGAGCCATATTTACAACATCTGAATACAAACACAATTTATGAGAAATAAGATATTGTCGTATCTCCGGTTTCAAACCTATTAAGAATATTCGGGTCATTCGCTCCTCATTATCAACCAAATGGGATGAAAACCGGGATAACTCCATAAATTTAGCCTCGTATTGCGACACGGTCATATTATTTTGTTCCAACTTGATAAACTCCACCTCCTTCATGTGACGAATACTTTCGGGAAAGTACTTGTCGTTGAACAGCTCTTGGAACTGCTCCCAAAACATCATGAGTGCGTCAGGCTGGGTATGTTTTACAGATTCCCACAAGCAATCTACCTCTTCATGCAACATAAAGGTGGCAAAGGGAACCTTTTGTTCCTTAGAGCATCCCAAGACATCAAATATCTTGGTTATCTGCTTTATCCATGCTTTCGCCTTAAGTGGTTTTGGCTCTCCAATAAACTTCGGTGGTCCCAGCTCCTTGAACTGTTTGGCGGTGACCGTCAGAGAGTTGCCGATGTTTCCACCGCATTTTGGACAGAGCCGCTCTCTTTGATGTTGCATGAATTGCATGAAGCCTCGGAACATTCCATCGTTCATCATTTGGTCAGTGTTGTTGTTTGTATGAGGATTGTCGCCTTCCTGATGCACATTGTCTTGGTTACTGATCTGTGGAGACTCAACGGTCTCCTGTGCTCCATTGATGTTCTCAACATTCTCGGATGCCATTTTCCAATACTGCCACAAAACAAGGGTTAATTGACATAAAACATATTATCCCTACAGTCTGACTACCAATTAAATACCAAATAAACTTAGGTAGGTCATAGTAGCGAAGTAATTCCCCGTCTCTCCCCTCCTAGTTCTAGTCTCACATCTTAGCCAGGGATCATATCCCTAAGCTTTGATACCAACAGTGACGCCCCCAAAACAAGTATACATCACCCATCTTGAGTCGCCAGATACATGGTACAGAATTCAAATACAACTTAATAATACAACTGTCGTGTACAATACGACAAAACATAAGCTATGAGTTTTAATACAAATATTGTCATCTAAACAATATTCAAACTCAAATTCAATATTATTACATTTATTTCCCACTATTTCACTGAATAGTGAGGACTACTAATGTTACCATCTGGTTCGTCACTCCGTTCCCCGACTAGTCCCTGTTATGTTCTCATTTCCTGAAGAGAACAATAAAAGTAAAAGGGTGAGCTTAACTAGCCCAGTAGAAAATATTATGACTAAGATAATGCAGAATATATTATCGTTAGCCTTCAACAGTGTTAAACTGATACAATATAACAACAATCAATTTTAACTGCAGCGGAACAAGCAATCCATTAAAAGAGTAAAGTAGAGAATAAAATCTACTATCTTTTATGATTTAGAAGGTTTTTCATCACTTTTATCATTGGGACTCAAATTTTAATAAATAATCCACATCATCGAATCACCCCTGCACTACGGCCAAGGATATTCTTTTGTATCACGACCACAATTATCGATGCACTATGGGCCAAGAATATTTGTGTATTCAATAATGGTCATGATCATGCCAACAACTGTCCATCAATGCACTACGGGCCAATGAGGACTTTTACCACATCATTTGTAACATTACGGTCATGATTACTGTAAGACCCCAAATTATTAATAAATGAAATTTATTTTCCTCTATTTATTATTTTGAAATAGTAAGGGTCGATTTGATTAATGTGGATAGTTATGGGTAAAATACGCAAATATTTCGAATAAGCAAGTGGTTATAAAATATTCATTATTGTCGGGAATATTCGTTTGGTCGTGGAATATTAAATCAGATCGCTTGGGAATATTCGCATGCGACGCACATGTAGATCTTTGTGGGCCCCATAACGAAAAGCGATGGGATGAAGAAAACGACAAAAATAAGTTGTTTATAAATAACAGGCGTAGTTGTTACTGATTATATTGTTGGAATACCCAAAGTGGTTAAAACACACTAATCACGCGTTGTTGAACAAGAAGACTTGCAGTATTGCACCAATTATTGATTCTTACGTAAGAAGGCACTACTCAATAATTGTTACGAAGAATTCTTATTCGGTATTTTATTTTATTGATTCAATAATTCTTTGTATTGATATTTTATATTGCTATTGTTTCAATAAATTGTCATTACACAAAGATTTTCCATTATCTGAGCAATAATTCATATTATCTGAATAATATTATTAGAAAACATTATTGGCAATGTCTAGAAAGTTTCATCTAAGGAGAGGTTTGGTCACCTAATTGCGGCGCCAAGAAGGAGAAATTCTTATTGGAAAGCCCCTCTTTCACAAGAGCTACCGGTTGCAAGATCTTTGTGATTCAGATTATTATTTGTGAATAATTAATTATTGATTTATATGATGAGGAAAATATTGATTTTATGTGGATATAGATGGAGAAAATTTTTAAAATGACAATTGTTGAAAATTAATATTTTATCTTTTCTCGATAAAATAATTCATTTAAATATATTATTTTAATAATATATTAATGGTGATATTTTTACAATGAATGTGGAATATATAAGTATATGAGGAGGAAGAGTATTTTTGTGGCATTAAATGTTTAACACATGTTTTGTGTGTTGGTGGACACAATTATTGAACGAAATTTGATTATAGCCTGCAAAATCTCCCGTTTATGGATTTTGGTTAATTTCTGTTTGGAATTTGGAAAAACATTCTTCTGCAAAGTTGTAGAGAATTGAATTTCCTATAAAAAGTCGTGAGATTGAATTTTCGATAAAATGGCTATTTATTATGAATTATTGAAGTTCAAGTTCGAAATAATTGATTTTGGAAGTTTTATTTATTTTATTAATAAAAATGTTTTTTATATGTTGTAGGCATATTTAACATGTGCATGGTGGTGAATTGATTCAAGATGTGGGCGTATGAATTTTGTTTATATATAATATTATTATATTCAATTTTCGCTTTGGTGTTCTAAGAATTTTCTATAAATAGGTGCTTGGGTTAGAATTAAAATCACACCGTAAACTGAAGTTTTTCTCTCTATATTATCGAGCGTATTCTTGTGAGTATTTTGAGTATACTTTGAGTATTGCTATACTTGCAAGTTCAAGTCATAGCCTATATCCGGTGTTTCAACTAGAAATACCGCTCTTCGAGGTAAGGGATGTTATTTTCTTCTCAAATGATATTATTTCTTCAATATCATTATCTTTGAAATATTGGTTGAAACTTTTATCAAATTTGAAACTTTTCCATATCTGGGTTACTATTCATGAGTTACTATTCATGAGTTACTATTCACGAAGTTACTATTCATGAGTTACTATTCACGAGTTACTATTCACGAGTACTATTCATGAAGCGTGAAGATGTTTTTTTGGGAAATTTCTATCTTTTGGTGTCTGAGTTACTATTCACGATAATGCACTATTCACCAAAAAATAAAATTTCTTCTTTTTGTCTAAAATATCTATTCGGATACTAGCTTTGATTGTATCCATGTTTTGATCATTCTTGAATTTTACTTGAAGATGATTATTTATGAAGTATTTTGAACTTTCGGATTGTTTAAAGTACGAATCCATAATACTTGTTCTTTTTGTTTCACTTTGGATTCGTTTTTTCTTTGAAATATTTTCATCATCCTCGGTCCTAAATGATGATATTCTTTGAATATCTTTGGCTTTGTAGTGCAAAGATGAATGATTTCTTGATGAATATCTTTGGCCCATAGTGCAAAGATGAGCAGTGTTGAGATGAAACATGGCCCGATGATGAATATCTTTGGCCAGTAGTGCAAAGATGAGCAGTGTTGAGATGAACATGACTAATCGATGAATATCTTTGGCCTATAGTGGAAAGATGAATATTTGATTAGGATATATATTGATTGATGTTACAGGATAAAATATCGACGATGAACTTTTAAATTCATATATAGAAGATAGTAGTTTGCATTCTCTACTTAACTCTTCTAATGAATTGTTGTTTCATTAGAATTTGTTGTCTATTGTATTCTATTAGATTTTTCCCTGTTGAAGACTAACGATAATTTGTTGTATATTATCTTAGTCATAATATTCTTCTTTGGGCTAGTTGAGCTCACCCTTTTCCTTGTTGTTCCATTTTTCTTCTCGTGAGGCGAGAATGTAATGTAGTCTAGTCGGGGTATGGAATGAAGGTTCTAGAGAGAGTTGTTTAGTAGTCCTCACCATTTTTGTAAAATAATGTATCAATAATTATGATGGGGATTTATTTGCGTGTGGATATTGTCTAGATGGCAATATCTGAATTTAAACTCACAGTATATATGTTGTCGTATTTTGCACGACAAATGTATTAATAAAGTTGTAGTTATTTCTGTACCATGTATTTGGCGACTCAGAATGGATTGGATGGAATGGACCTATTTTGGGGGCGTCACAATTACACCGAATAATCTCTTGTCATAATCATACCAAGTCCATCTATGCACTACAGGCCATAGATGACTTTCAACAAAATATAAACATGAGGATGATGACAATGATATAAGAATTCAATAAAACAAGTTCAAGAATTAATTTATCAAGGAACTAATAACGTCCAAATTGTCAACATGATACTGCTTTGTAGAGTAAAATTCAAGAATGTTCAGAAGAATATTTCCATGAAAAGATACTGGATGAAGTGCAAATATCAAGGATATTCCACTAATTTCATGGATTATAGAAGTCAAAACTTTAACCAACTGAGTATAATAAAGAATGGAATAACAAAAGAAATCACCAAGCATGCGATAGACCGCACATGCAAGTTATTCCAACAGAATAATAAATAACGGAATCAGGTCCGGCGTAAAACGCATAGACAGGATATTCCAATAGAATAATAAAGACAGAATCAGGTCCGGCGTAAAACGCACAGAGATTATATTCCAACAGAATAATAAAGACGGAATCAGGTCCGGCGTAAAATGCCTGTGCATGTGATATTCCAACATAATAATAAAAAGGCGGAATCAGTCCCAAGATAAAACTCGTAGAGATAAGATATTCCAATGTAATAATAAAAAGACGGAACTGTGTCCCGGCGTAGAACGCACAAACAGGATGTTCCAACAGAATAATAAAGAGTAGAATAACAGAAGAATTTCACCAAGTATAGGGTTGCCCACGTATACAGGTTATTCCAACAGAATAATAAAGAATGGAATAACATAAGTTCTCTTCATAGATAAGAAAGAAATAATACTCCCTACCTTTAGAAAAACTGGATACTAGAATAGTGAGGTAGCAGACTTCTCTTCTTCTTTCTATAATTTCTCTCTATAATAATCGCTCTAAAGCTTTTGTGAATTGGTGAGAAATGAAGGAAGAATGAGCTTCTATTTATAGAAAATTATAGTTTCGATAATTGCACGTTTTGGGGCTCGAAAAATTTTAGTACAATACCTACAACTTTTCCTTTATTTTTAATTTAGTCATGGAAGTATTATCAAACTTGCACCACCTCCCCTAATAGTAAATAATATGATTCAATAGTAAATTATGTGAATCAATAGTTCTAGACATGTGAAAATA
Source organism: Panax quinquefolius (assembly GCA_020205615.1). Classification (NCBI taxonomy): domain Eukaryota; kingdom Viridiplantae; phylum Streptophyta; class Magnoliopsida; order Apiales; family Araliaceae; genus Panax; species Panax quinquefolius. Next base: position 80,246,915 of record CM035167.1, on the reverse strand, counting down.
CTGAATTACAAGATAAGACCTCCATCTATACCTCCATTTTTAACTTAGTCATGCAAGTATTATCAATCTTGCACCAACTCCCCTAATAGTAACAAGAATGTGAAACAATAGTATACACATGTGAACAAATAGTTATAATCATGTGAAATAATAGCAATTAATTGCTCATTTATCCGGTTAAATACCTGATTGGTCAATATGACCTCCAAACATCAATTATTATCGAAATAATTGTCGATTTTTACTAACACAAATAATTCCAACACAATGAAACCATTTTTATCAAAAATATAAATTTTGAAATTTTGAAGTTTGACTTTTCTCGAAAAAGTCAACTATTGACTTTTTGACAAAATAGTAAATTCCGGGAAATTTTGTGTTTATAGACTATTTTTACTAATTTCATCGTTCCGGACTCAAATATCACGTCTGCGTCTCCAAATTCAACTCCGAACACAACTTTAATTTTAATAACATTCATCATTAATATTATAACTCACAATATTTATCAACCAAGTCGTTCCTGGGGAAAAGGGCTTTCTAATAAGGATTTCTCCCTATCATGCGCAATTAGGTGACCAAACCTCTCATTGATGTAACTTCTAGACATTGTAAATATTGCAATTTAATAATATGAATAACTTTATCGTCTCCATTGTTGATTTAATAAAATAACATATTATGCAGATGATACTATGCCAATAATCTAATAAATAATATGAGAGATATGATGCAAAGAATTATCGTGAAGAATAATTGAGTATAACTGAAAGTGACTTCTCACGTAAGCATCAATAATCAATACCGTGTCTGCTACTATTCAACCACGCCAGTACATCGTATTTTTTTACTAGGGTAGTTCAAAAGTTAACAGTAAAACTTCCGCCGATATTTTCATAAAGTATTTTTGTCGCGTTTTCTCAATCAAAACAATAATTACATTGTTTGGGTCCACCAATGATTGTGCCATTGTTATACGAATATTCCTCGTTAAAAGCGAATATTAAACCAATCGAATATTATATAACAACTTGCGACATTGCAAAATTTATAAATATTACTCACAACTATAACATTATATCAAATCCACACCATAATATTCAAAAATATATTTCGAGAAAATTTAATCTTTATTCAAAAAGTTGGGGTCTTACAACATCTGAGTTTGTGGAAGTCATAAAGTAACATACTGTCAGAGAAGAATTCAAACCAAATTAAACAAGCTTGAAAGTAAAGATTTGGTTATAGTACCAAATAAGAGGTATGATATGTTCTCTTGTTTAATTAATAGAAATTCAGTAATTAATGTTGTTATTGACATGTTTGGTTGCGGAGGTTATTTGAATGGTGGAATCAAATAGATTAATTTTGAAGGGAGATGGAATGATTACATGTTCAAAATCAATAAAAATATCCCTTTTCATGATATGCATATTACATGTTCGGTAAAATGCTTGAAATAGACTAGTATGCTAAAACTTGAGACTTGCTTAATATGTTGAGCAAGGTAGTGTATATACATGAATAACTAGTCATACTATCTATTTGAGATTATTTTTGTAAAACTGTTAGAAGATAAGAAGCACTATGAGTAATGGGAGAATTAATATCTGCAGGCTAACCTTTATTTGTTGGACAGTTTTTGGGACTGAGATTGAGGACCATTTGTGCTTTTGATTTATGTATAAAAGCTTAATTTGATGATTGTATGTTATAGCCCTCTAAGTTCTGAAGATTTCCTAACTTGAATTTACCAAAACGGAGTTAAAACGAATCCGTGGCGAAGATTTTAGTAAACCATGTCTGGAAATAAAAATTGAATGAACAATGACTATAGTGTCAAATTCTGGAATAACTATGTTGCCTGAAAAATTCTGAATTTTAGGGTAGTTGTAGTGAACTGAGTTAGGAAGCCATAGGCTTTGGAATTACCTCATTCCGACCTCGGATGAGGGAGTTATGGTGATTGGAAGGAAATGTGTCGAATTTGTCAAACTGGAAGTCAGCAGCGGGACGTGCTATTCGGTACACTGTTTCGATCAGTTATTGTTTCTAGAAAATTCTGGGCTTGTGGTATTTTATATTACACTAAATAAGCTTTCCATAGACTCCAGAACGGACTAATTCCGACTTCGGAGCAAAGCGTTATGACCGTTCAAAGTAGTCGCGTCAAAACTGTCTAACCAACTCGGGACAGTCACCTTGAACAAATTTTCTGGAATTCTGTGTTTTGAATTTGGAAATGGTCAAAAAATAAGAGTTGTATTCCCGGAAGTTAGCTTCGCTTGGGCGCAAGAATCGCTCAAAAATGTTTTAAAACAAATTAGTTATGACTGTTTTAGCGAGAGAGGGTAAAGCTGGGAAAAAGTTAAAAACTGTTATGATAGGGCATTTATAAGTTCTGTTTTGGACTGCCTATGATGTCTAAAATGAGTGGCTTATATTTTCTAAATATATTCTCCTATGATATCTACAATATATCCAAATTGGAACATGATCGGTTTTGCAAATTAGGAATTAGAAAATCGCAAAACGGACATCGAGTACTTGGGGATGCCCAACCAAGGGCCAAGCACGTCGAGATACGTTGGGCCAAGCTTCTGGTTGTGCCCAGTCGTCATGTTTTGCTTATATGGTTTTGATAATTTTGCGTGTGGAAATGGAATAGAAATGAAATAATACAAATGTGTGAAATGATTTAACATTTATAAATTATATATACATTTGATGTGTAAGCTAAACTATAGTTTACGTATAAAAGTATGAGAATTCATGAGATATGAATGGTTATAAACCAAGCATGTAACGTAATGATATGCTAAAGCCGTGTCAAAGCCTGTTAAAATGTAAATTCGTTCAATACACAAGAGAAATAATAAAAGTATTATGTAAATGTAAGTTTACATATGCGGAGTATATTGGTGTAATGAAATAGAAAGAATTATATATTAGAATGGAATGTGTTAATATTGAATGTAAAATTTGAAAACAAAAGGGTTTTCGAAATGAAGATTATGAGAACGGAATCAAGAATTTATTAAAGGACATATGTATAAAACTAATATACATATGAAATGAGATTTCAATTTATTCGCGAGAGAACATTAAGCTATGGATACGCTATGGGAATTAATGATACGAGACATCTGTGTACGTAATTATATAATGAGTTAGTATATGGACTAATGCAATGATATAAAATGAGAAGTTAAGTTATTAATAAAGTAAAGCATTCGCATACGTGGCGATATCATGGTTTAGCACATAAACTATCAAAAAGGCATGTAAATTATGAAAGTTACGGAAATGATGAGATACGCTATGTTTACGCTATAAAAGCTATGTATAAACCATACAGTCCCAAGCTTACAAATAGAGGCAAGAAATATTTCTATAAATAGATATAAATGGTTTATGCTTTGAAATGTAAAGTATTTATATACTAAAACCATGAGGGAACCTTTTAGGGCATAAAAAAACAGAGGTTATAATGAAAGAAAGTTTCTAAAGAAACGTCAAATAGTTTTAAGACGAAAACAAAAGATTATAGTTAATGTAAATAAATTAGTTTACATTGAGTATGTGAATTTAGTATGTGAAACTAATGTGTGTATGAATATATACTCAATTTGTGTAGGATCATCACCGAGCAGATAACTTATAACATTAAACAGCACTCAAGGTAAGTTTCTCAGTTTATTTATGTGGACTTATAATTGCTATAGATAATTGTTAGCATGATTTATGTTTATAAGTATGTAATACATATGAACTGCATTACTTGCTTTGTGAATGATGAATGTCAAATTATGACTAATTATTGAATTGAGTCGGGGAACTCAATATATGTGCAATGAATGACATGTACAGGACATGTGTAGTATGCTATGGTATGTATGTTGTTACCAGCAGGATATAAATGTGATAATTCATTTGTAATATGCTTGAATACCAAGAATATAAATGCATGAACTGAATGTGAAACCTATGTGCTATGTGATGCATGATAGACTGTTAGACTTGTTGGGCCGTCGTGCTCAATCTTGCTTAATTTGCAGGTTAAAGCTATGAAGCGATCTATCGTGATTAGGAGCGCATGAAAAGAAGACTGGTGATTTAATTGAGATTGTGTTGAATCATTTGATGATATTTACATGTGTAAACCACAAAGAAGTAAATCTTTGAATAATTCAATAGATGGAGATCATTTGTTCTGAATTAGGAATAAGTTTGAAATAATAAATTGTATATATATTCATATCTATTTAGATTAAATAAATCATGTAATAAATATGATTCTAGTATAAAGAAGAATTGCAAAGGTTGCGATTCAGGGAATGAATGGAAAGAACGAAAAAAAAAAAATTATTTCCGCATTTTTAGCTATTTTAACATTAAATAATGTTTTAAAGCTAGAACAAGATAATATTAATGCACAAGATCAGGAAGAAAAATAGTCCCGATTTGGGGGTCGTTACAAAGACTGAGAATAGTTGAAATATATATTCAACGACGCTTGAAGGCAAGTCTTTCTTAACGATTGTCTGACCTTCGTGTTAGTCAAGTTTTTACGTGATGCATGTTATACAATGCATGAATAGTAAATAGAAAAGTGACGATGCCTATTTTATTCTGGCTAGACAAGTATTGAAGAGTTGATTGATCTGTTACAAGTCTGTTGATATAGAACTGTTAACGCTATCATATGTCAAGTATTTGGTACGGATGAGAAAGTAAGTTTGTCTATGTACAAACAAAAGTATTTTCATCAATTATTCAATGGACACGCGAGGTTGCCAAATGTTGAACGTAAATACGTTTAACGTAAGAGTGTTGATCAACATAGAGTACAATAGGCTGATCTCCTAGAAGTGATCGTAAGTAAAGATGGGTGGATGGCCTTAGTGCCGGATATCCTTTTCAAGTTTGAAAATGAAAAGAGTATGTTCATGGTCTATTGACCGGTTCATCATTCCTAAGCTATTAATTATGCTCTTGGATTGCTGTATGAGAAGTATTAGTCAAATGTGTCATAATGCTTCATAGATAATTGTTCAGATATAGAATTAAAGCATGTATTTGTTGGGGTGATATTTATATGATTCGTTGTTAAGACTTGCTGAGCTAGTTATGCTCATTCTTGCTTGAACCATATGTTTGCAACTAAAGCCGAACGAACTGAGAGTTTTAAGAGAGATAAATGCAAGGCTAAGATGGATAATTAATCGTCCTGTAATAGACTAGTATATTTGTACGTAATATACTTATGAAGAACAATGAATGTATTCAGTTATAAACCTGGGAAAGGATTTATTACAGATGTAATACAAAGATAGTAATTACATTCATTTTGTTGTTATCTCAATGGAATGATTGTATGGATTGTAGTATTAGGTTATAAAACTTAAGGAGGGAAGAACCTTAGGCTAATAACCTCGTTGGAAAGGAAGAGTCCGAAGAAAGTTAACTCGAGTCAAATGAGTTAATAAGGTATTGAGGAAACTCAGTACCAAAAGATTTAAAAGATGGAAAGTAACCCTAAATGAATTAAATGTGATTTGTGCTTATATTATTGTGTATTATGTACTAATCAATTTGCTATGTGTTATGTAGATGTCGGTTGATAGCTTGATGTATAGGGATATACATGTGATCGGTGAGAGTCCAGTGAACCGAGTTGAGGAGAGTGCACTGTGGCCTATAGAAGACATACCTGTAGTGATTCTAGAGGAGTCAGAGCCCGAAGAATATTACTCAGAGGAGGATTATTGAAGGAGACCATGGGGATAACATCATATTTGAATATGATGATTGATGTGGAGGATGACATGGAGGTAACATCGATTAATCACGGATGATGCGCCTTCTAGAGTCTACACCTATCGAGACTATGAGGGCAATGTCGTCTCGTGCTTGGCGAAGTAGAACGCGTAATCGCACAATATGGTGCAAACACGGAAGGAAGAGATCATTGATCTCTATGGGGCGAAAGAGTCTGCAGAGTCAGACTATGAGATAGAGCACGATGAGAAAGTGCTCATGACTGACAAGGCCCAGGACTATAAGAATGAGGTCATAGAACTTCGCAAGAAACTGGTTGAAAAAGACCAGAAGATAGCACGAATGTCATATATAAATGACAGTGCACACGAGGATTTCAAGCTTAAGATAGCTTGATATTCTATTGAGTCGGGACAAACTCGACATACTATAAGTCGAGATATTGTGTCGATTTTGGCAAACCAGAAGCACGAGAATGCTGTTAAGCAATATTAGGAGTAGTATGATAAATACTTTTGTGTAGTGACGTAAAACCCTCTTTTGTATAATTAAAGGGTAGTCTTTTTGTAAATCCCAATTTTTGTAGAAGTCAATCGCAGGATGAATATGTACTAGCTTTTGGGCTATGGAAAGCAACTTGTAAATAGTTTTGATATATAAAGAAGCATTTTTATATAAGAAAGTTGTTATATTTAATTTGCTTTGATTGTGTGAGTTATTGTCCAATTGTTTGACGACTAATAACGAAGTAAGTAAATAAGTAATAATGGAAATTTATTTATTTAATCAGAAGCCGCCAAGAAGAAGATAACGCAACCAAGAAGTGGAATCGCATAATGAGAATGAGGGGGGTCCTAATAACCCAATGCAAGAGTTCGTTAATTTATTAACGGCTGCATTTAACCAAGCCGGGGGTAGAGTACCCGCAAAACCTAGAGTAGCCCGAACGACTACTTTTAAGGAATTTAAAAGTGTAAGTCCACCCGAATTTAAGGGAACAACGGACCCAATGGAGGCCCAGACATGGGTCAAGGAAATAGAGAAGGTGTTTGTTATTACAAACGTAGCTGAGGTGCAAAAGACCTCTTTTGTGACCTATATGATGAAGGGGGAAGCCAACTACTGGTGGGAGGCTCACCAGGGTGGGGCTGGAACGGAAGCTGTTACATGGGAACAGTTTAAGAAGGTATTCTTCGAGAACTATTTACCTACTAGCATGCAAGGGAGATTGGAGATTAAGTTCTTAGAACTTAAGCAGTGGGACATGACTGTTCTCCAATATGCGGCCAAATTCAATGAATTGGCAAGGTTCGCTCCACACCAAGTGGACACGGAGGAGAGAAAGGCTCGTAGGTTTGAGCAGGGCCTAAAACCCTGGCTCTATAGTAGGATATCGGTTTTTCAGAGTGCTTCCTACGGGACCATTCTGGGAAAGGCGATAATAGCGGAGGGTGGTAGCGAGGCGTTGACCTAGTACCACAAGGATAGGAAGAGTAAGGGTAAAGGAGAGGGAGGAAATAAGGCAGAGGTTGCCAGTAGAAGTGGCAATATGCCTAAGAGGAAGAATTTTAATCCTGGGAATATTGGGGCAAAACAAGGGGATCCTAAACGGAGGATGGAGGCATGTAAGACATTCGGTAAGACTCATCTGGGAGTCTGCCTGAAGGGGAAGACCGATTGTTATAACTGTGGGTAGGAGGGTCATATATCTCCCAACTGTCCTAATCCTAAGAAAAGCCGGGGATGTTTTGTTTGTGGGTCGGTAGACCACATGGCAAGAAATTGTCCAAAGAAAGGCGGAGGTAGTAAGGGTTACGTAGTGGTAATTTAGTCATTACTAGACCAACACCATCGGTCAGGAAGACCCTCACCGAACGCTTAATATAATGATCAAAATGCAGTTGCATCAACGGATATAGTATCAGGTATCATTCCAGTCAATGAAATAAATGCTTACGTGTTATTTGACTTGGGTGCTACTTGTTCTTTTAAAGCATGTGGATTTGCTCAGCGATTGGGATTAAGTCCTGAAAAATTAGAAATACCTTTAGACGTTAAGGTAGTAAACGAAGCGATAATTCCCATTGAACACATTCATAGGAATTGTTTCGTAGATATCAGGGGTAATAGATTATTGGTAGATCTTTTGCCGATAAGGTTAAAAGAATTCGATGTGATTCTCGGTATGGATTGGTTAATTAACCATAAAGTAATAATAGATTGTTATAGAAAGAGTGTGAACCTAAGGATTCCTAAGAAACCTGAGGTGATGTTTTATGGAAATAAATCACCGGGACGTTCTTGTTGTCTAACCATGACATAAGCTAGGAAGATGTTGAAAAAGGGGTGTAAGGGTTATCTGTGTCACGTGGTGGTTACCCAAAGAGTGGGAACATCATTGGAACAGATATCGGTGGTTTAAGAATTCGCGGATGTGTTTCTGGAGGAGTTACCCGGTATTCCGCCAGATAGAGATGTAGAATTCGTGATTGATTTGTTGCCAGGTACGACACCAGTTTCAAAGGCACTATATATCGGATGGCGCCAGTTGAGATGAAGGAGTTAAGGGTTCAGTTACAGGAACTATTAGATAGAAAGTACATTCAACTAAGTGTGTCACCGTCGGGAGCACCGGTGTTGTTTGTAATGAAAAAGGATGGATCGTTACGACTTTGTATCGACTATCGAGAGTTGAACAAATTAACAATTAAGAATAATTACCTGTTGCCCAGGATCGATGATCTATTTGAACAGTTAAAAGGGGTAAAGTATTTTTCTAAAATAGATTTGCGCACGGGGTATCATCAACTGAAGGTGAGGAAGGAAGATATACCTAAGACATCGTTCCGAACTCGTTATGGGCATTACGAATTTTTTGGTTATGTCGTTTGGGTTGATGAATGCGCCAACCGCATTAATGGATATGATGAACAGGCTGTTCAAACAGTATTTGGACAAGTTCGTTGTAGTGTTCATTGATGATATTCTAGTCTATTCTAAGACGCTAGAAGATCATGCTGAACATCTAAGAATAGTGTTGGAAACACTACGAAGGGAGAAGTTATATGCGAAATTCACTAAGTGTGAATTTTGGTTCGAACGAGTGCAGTTTCTAGGATATGTTATAGATAAAAATGGCATATCCATAGATCCAGCGAAAGTGGAAGCGGTGAATGAGTGGGAGCAACCGAAAATGCCAACCGAGGTTAGGAGTTTTCTGGGGTTAGCGGGATACTATATGAGGTTCATTCCAGACTTTTCTAAATTAGCTACTCCACTGACAAATCTGACAAGGAAGTCGGTGAAGTACGAGTGGACAGAAAAATATGAGCGTAGTTTTCAAGAATTAAAAAGGAGGTTGAGTGAGACACCTGTATTATCTTTACTAGATGATACAGGGAATTTTGTAGTTTATAGCGATGCTTCGCATAGAGGACTAGGTTGCGTGCTTATGCAGCATGGCAAGGTCATTGTGTATGCGTCACGTCAGTTAAAGGATTATGAGAAGGTCTACCCTACTCATGACCTAGAAGTGGCAGCTGTAGTGTTTGCATTAAAAATATGGAGACATTATTTATACGGGGAAAAATGTGAGATATACACGGACCATAAAAGTCTGAAATATATCTTCACACAGAAGGAGTTGAACATGAGGCAGAGAAGGTGGTTAGAATTGATAAAAGATTATGACTGTGATATCTTATATCATCCGGGGAAGGCGAATGTAGTAGCCGATGCATTAAGTCGGAAGGGTAGAGAAAATCTATCAATGTTAACGACTCAGAACGAGTTAATAACGGAGATGGCCAAGATGGAATTAGAAGTTAAGTTACCAAGTGAAATGGGAGAGATGTTATTTGCAATAGAAACTCGACCAACGATAGTAGAATGGGTTAAGGAAGTACATCTAAGTACTGAAGAATGCAATCAGATGAAGAAGATAATGAAGGATGACGTGAAGACTAAGTATAACCTTGATAAAGAAGGTTTACTCCGTTTTGAAGGAAGAATTTGGATTCCAAATAATTCTGAGTTGAAAGGAGAGATTATGTGTGAGGCCCATAGTTCGACGTACTCGATACATCCTGGTAGTACTAAGATGTATCAAGACCTTTGTCATAACTTTTGGTGGCCGAACATGAAGAGGGAGATTGCAGAATATGTTAGTAAGTGCTTAACTTGTCAAAAAGTTAAGGCTGAACACCAAAGACCGAGTTGATTGATACAACCACTGAAGATTCTGGAGTGGAAATGGGAGCATATCACCATGGACTTTGTGGTGGGACTTCCAACGATAAGAAAAGGATACGATGCTATTTGGGTAATAGTGGATCGATTAACTAAATCAGCTCATTTTCTACCAATAGGAGTTAGGTATAACTTAGAACAGTTAGCTAAGCTGTATGTCAAAGAAATCATTTCTAGACATGGAGTACCTGTTTCGATTATGTCCGATCGTGATCCACGATTCACGTCAAACTTTTGGAGGAGTTGGCAAGAGCAAATGGGAACACAGTTGAGACTGAGTACGGCATATCATCCACAGACGGATAGGCAAAGCGAATGGACAATTCAAATGCTAGAAGATATGTTAAGATCTTGCGTTATGGATTTCAAGGGGAGTTGGGACGAACATCTACCGTTGGTAGAATTCGCTTACAACAATAGTTTTCAGGCTAGTATAGGCATGCTGCCTTACGAAGCGTTGTATGGGAGGAAGTGTAGAACACCACTTTGTTGGGATGAAGTAGGTTAACGTCAAATGTTGGGACCTGAGATGGTACAACAAACGGCATACATGGTAAAGCTGATAAGAGCTCGATTAGTAGTGGCTCAAGATAGACAACTGAAGTATGCAGATCCTCATCGAGAAAAGAGGGAGTTTGAAGTAGGGTCTTATGTCTTTCTAAAAGTATCGCCTTGGAAAGGGAAGATACGTTTTGGGAAGAAAGAGAAGTTAAGTCCAAGGTTTGTAGTACCTTTTGAGATTTTAAGGAGGATAGGAGAGGTAGCTTATAAAGTAGCCTTACCTCCAGAAATGGAAAGAATACACAATGTGTTTCATGTGTCTGTGTTGCGTCCTTATAAACCGGACCATAAGAATGTAATAGAGTATGAGTCTATTCAAGTAGAAAAAGACTTAACGTATGAAGAACTTCTGATTCAGATTAATTATTGTGAATTATCAAGACAAGAACGAAGGTTTTCCGAGAATGTTTACGTAAAAACACTATTCATCCGATGTCGTTCGGAGCTAGGGTTTGAAATTCTGAGAAACGTGTAATGTTAGAATATGACGATATTATGGAATATCCAATAATATTTCCGTTATGGCAAACGAAGTTTTCGCCTGCGGACTTAAAACCTAAGGGTTTGTGATAGAGATTTCCGAAAGGGAAATGTAATGCGTATAGTCGTTTCAATTTTTTATACGTAAGGAATATGAGTATTATACTAGTATGTATACGAGTTTGGTATGAAGAATAGTACGACGCATGATACAATCATTATATGAGTATTATACAAAGAGAATACGTGAGTAATACGCGTAGAATATGAGTTGTATTATTAGAATATGAGTTAAGGATTTTATCCAATCCAATTGGACTTGGATTAGTATACAAGCCCAAGTCAAGGCCCAATATTAGATTTGGTTAAAGCCCAATGTTAATTAATGTCAAGCTTAATCCAAAGAATTAAACCGTGGGTCGAACCAGCGGGTCAAGGGATTGGTAAAACCTATGGGGCAACCCATGGGGATAACCCATGTGCAAGGTGGGCCAACCACTTGGTGTGCAAGCCAAGTGTATCAGTTGGTCACCAAGTATTTTGCTTGGTGACAAAGTTGAAAATATGTGAGGAGGTGCTAAATTGGACAATTTTGCCCCTCATTGTATTTTCTATAAATACAAGGCTTAGGTTGAGCTTTTGTGGTTTTAAAAATTTTGTACAACCTATATTGAGAGAGAGAAAGAGCTAGAATCATACAATCCTTCTACTTCCAAGCAAACCAATAGACGTTTATCAAGAACGTTAACTACGTCAAAGGTAAATTCCTATAAACCGTAATCTTCATCCTTTTCGATTTCTTTCTCATAGAAGAATCGTAGATAAGTGGAGTATGTGTATGGAGGAGAGATAGGGATGCCTAGTAATGACCAAATCATGGATAGGTCATGACCAAATAAGAATCGTAAGTATTTACATGAGTTAAAACCATAAAAAGTCTTGAACGTGAACTTAGTTTGGAATGAACGTTTAAGAATCAATATAGCTAAGGAATGTACCTATTGCTTGGTTAGAATGTGGATATGAAGTCCATGGAGTATTCCATGTGATTTGGCTTAGAGAACATTAGTAACGAAGTTATGGCGGTTTTTGCGGAAATAGACGTTAAACGTCAAAAACGTGTAAAGTCCGGATTAAAGGTCAAAAGTTGTCGTGTGACTTAAAAATGTTGGTTTCCAATGTCAATACATGAGATAAGGTAATTAAGAGTCGTTGGCGAAAGAATCATCGCATTCCGACTTATAACGAAGAAAACGAGTATTGAACGGACGAAAAAGTTAAACGAACGCTCGAAAATGAACTTAAAAGTGAATTCTAAGTTAACGACTTTGGAAATGTGAAATTCTTATATGAACACGTAAAGGATGTAATTTGTGACTTGTAGGAATTTGAATGGGTCAATTCGGATGTAAAACGAACAAATTAGGAAGCTGGGAGTTTGGTTAAGAAACCAAATCTGTTTTGGCCAATTGGTGCACAGACTACGTGTGCATGATGCCAAAACCATTACAAAGTGATAGGCGCCACATTGCGAACTCTCGAAAAGTACCTACTAACTCAACATCGCATCGGTATACTAAAACACAAGGATCTTGCAGCGCCACGCAACGTAGAGGGGAAAAAAGTTGACCAAGTTAGGTTTAGTTCCATTTTAAATGTAGACCTAAAGTAAGATGTTAAAGGTACTTAAAATACATAATGAGACTTACTTTAAAACACTTATAAGATGTTAATGTAAGAAGAACGGGTAAGGTTTAATGGAAATTAAATGAAGAACGCAAAGACGTAATAAATAGACCAAGAATGACGATCAAACATTGTTAGTTAACCAATAATGATCGAATGTCGGCTAAGGACGTAAGATCGTTAATGAAACCTAACGAAGTATAGAAAGTCGAATCGACTTTAATAACGAAGTTGAAACAAGTAAGACATAGAAGAGAAAGAAGTTGGTTAGAACCGTAAAGTGAGTCTGTTTGATAACTAATTACAGTGTTCTATGTGAATATCTCATGTAGATCTTGTAAAGACTAATAATAGTTGAAATATATATTTGACGACGCTTGAAGGCAAGCCTTTCTTAACGCTTGTCTGACCTTCGTGTTAGTCAAGTTTTTACGTGATGCATGTTATACAATGCATAAATTGTAAATAGAAAAGAGTCGATGCCTGTTTAATTCTGGCTAGACAAGTATTGAAGAGTTGATTGATTTGTTACAAGTCCATTGATATAGAATCATTAATATTATCTATGCCAAGTATTTGGTACGGATGAGAAGGTAAGTTTGTCTATGTACAAACAAAAGTATTTTCATCGATTATTCGATGGGCACGCGAGGTTGCCAAATGTTAAACGTAAATACGTTTAACGTAAGAGTGTTGATCAATATAGAGTACAATAGGCTGATCACCTAGAAGTGCTTGTAAGTAAAGACGGGTGGATGGCCTTAGTGCCGGATATCCTTTTCAAGTATGAAAATGAAAAGAGTATGTTCATGGTCTATTGATCGGTTCATCATTCCTAAGCTATTAATTATGCTCTAGGATTGCTGTATGAGAAGTATTAGTCAAATGTGTCATAATGCTTCATAGATAATTGTTCAGATATAGAATTAAAGCATGTATTTGTTGGGGTGATATTCATATGATTCGTTGTTAAGACTTGCTGAGCTAGTTATGCTCATTCTTGCTTGAACCATATGTTTGCGACTAAAGTTTAAACAACCGAGAGTTCTAAGAGAGATAAAGGCAAGGCTAAGATGGACAATTAATCATCCTGTAATAGACTAGTATATTTGTACATAATATACTTATGAAGAACAATGAATGTATTCGGTTATGAACCTGGGAAAGGATTTATTACAGATGTAATACAAAGATAGTAATTACATTCATTTTGTTGTTATCTCAATGGAATGATTGTATGGATTGTAGTATCGTGGAGCACCATCTGTCGGGTTAGAAGATACCCGGATTTGGGGGCGTCACATCCAAGCTCTTGCTTTCAATTCTCGCTCTCTCTGTGTGTGTTTTAAATATCCAACACTGAGCAGAAAATAATAAAAAAACTTCAGCTCCAACACCACCAATTCTAATCAATTCCCAACTCATCATATAGGAATTCTAATGGAAATCCAACTCCTAATCAAACCCAACAAATCTTTAGTCATAGAATCCCAACTACATGAAATAACCTCCTTGTCAACTTCTACTATAGACATATTACATAAAGAAATTATATCTCCCATCACAACTCAAATTCAAGTAATTAAAAAAAATAACTTAGCCTGATCTATCTGATCGGTGCGGCCTGCACCGGGTTTTGTATTAGGACAGCGCGGCCCGCGCCGTGTAACCAGTAACTTCTTACGCTGCAGTGCACCCCGCGTCGGTCTTGTAGAATATGTAGCTTTGATCGATCTTTCTTCCAATGCTAGCATTTTGATGTACTCATTTAATATCCTACAACTAGAACAAAAACCCATCAAAAGCAACATGAAATAATCAAAAAACTAACAATATAACAATCTAAATAAAGAATAATCGTAGGTTAAAAACCTACTCATCAAATTCCCCAAAACTTGAAACATTGCTTGTCCTCATGCAAAACGATATGCAATGAAACTAACTAAGCTAAACTATGAATCCAGTATTAAGACATAATATAATTACTCATACATCTTAGAGAAATTAAGCAAACTCAACAATACTTCACATCAAAACCAATCAATAATTCCTTATCAATACTCAAATCTTAAACTGTTATTACTGGTATAGTGTGTGTGTGCTCAACATTCATGCTAACTGATGTGAATGCAAATTTAATACATAAGTAGTCTCTTAGAGGGCATCATACAGTGTAAACTCAAAATTTTCAAAAAATAGATGAAATCCAACTATAATTAAACAATCACCAATATCAAGGGTGCAACTGGGGTACTTATGCTTTATTTTTCGATCACGGGGGCTTTTTGCTCTTATTTATCTTTTTATTCTTCTTTTTTTTCTGTAGTGAGTGCGTTTTATGCTCCATCTCACGCCTGTGTTTATGGGGAGTGCGTTTCACGTTTCTTCTCGACACACCACAGGACTTAATTTATTCAACTTTTGAGGATTTCCATTATTATTATTTATTTATATTTTTTTATATTTAGAAGCTTATATACCCCACTTTTTCTCCCAATCTTAGGTTCTTGCCTAATTTTTGTCTTCACTGCCTATCCTTGTCATTCTTTCCTTTAAACTTGCAATATCCTTTAGAAATTCCTTATGTATTAACTTGAACTAACCAGTCCACATAAATGTTATCAACGTGCTAACCTTATTATACCATATTCAAACAAGCAAAGGATCCAATTCATAACAAAAATCACATCAAAGTTCTAATATGTGGGACTGTAATTGTCTACATAATTCCAATCTCATCATTGGCCAAGAAAAAACTTTTACTATCTAATAACTGGATTCATGCAAATTAAACTACATGCAAAATTATTATTATTATTATATATATATAATTTTTATTTTATTTTATCTTTTTATTTTTATTTTTTAGATATGAATTTATCAAACTAAAAGACATGAAAAACAAAGAAACTAACTAACTAACATGATTTTTAAATCTTCACAACTGAATAGGCAGAAACATTAACCCCCCAAACTTAAATCAAGGAATGTCCCCATTACGACAAAATAAAACAATTAAAAACATGAGGACTTCCCTGAAAAACGAGTCACTGCTCTTTGTCATCCGAAGAAGGATATGCTGGAAGGACAGGAGGAACATTCATGACCACATGATTGGCATTGGGATTGCAACGAGAAATCGCATCAGCAAGCGTGTTGAAAGCATTTGCATTTTACTGATGCATTAAATCTTGACGTTGAGCCAACCAAAAAAAATGATTCCTTGAACCGCGAGGTTGTTGCTCATCCATTGGTGCAGCTGACACTGGGGGTGAGGGTTTGCGAATCATAACATAACCTTCTCCTCTTGGATGAGATCTTGCCCCCTCCCATGCCTTGTACTTTTTATATGTAGCATGGTCGATTATAGTCATTGGTTGTTGAATAGGTCCAGAAGGATGCCACTACACCCCAGCTTTTCGACATAAATCAGTAATTAGGAAAACATATAGAAGACCCCCCGTAGTACTCTCCCATAGCAGCCGATCAATGGACTCCTGAATACATCCACCCACATCCACATTGTAGAACACAATAGAATTATTCACACGGTAATGGTGGTGAACAATCCCATATAATAGTCGTGCCCTTTCCTTAGTTACATCATTTTGGTGCTGTGTGGGCATTAAACCGGTACAAAGGAATGCATACCATGCTTTGCCATACCGACTAAGTGCGGAGTGAGGAAAACTTATCTTTTCATTCGTTCCGGCTCGAGTCACCCATTGAGTTCTCTGTTTACACAATCTTATAATCAACTCATCGAGATCTGGTAAACCATCTTCATATCGTTCAGTATTTGGTGTCTCCAACCCAAAATACTCGTTGATGGCATTGGCTTGAAAAGCCACAGGTTTACCCCGAACCATGACTACGTGATTGACATGGTACATTGCGTTGACAAAAAACTCTTTCACTATATTGATCACAGCTGGAAGTTGTTGCTCTACTAACTAGAACCAATTACGTTCCACAATCATCAATGCCATATCACCGTCCAAGTTAGCATCCGGTTTCAATCCTCGTTCTTGCACCAAATTCTTCTTATCTATGGATGATTTGAACCTTGCCTCGGCCCCCTCACTAACAAATTTCATGTGATCATACTGAGCCCGAGCAGTGGAGGTGGAAGGACGTTGTCTCTTATGTGAAGACATGGTGTTTTTGGTGAATTGTAGGCTACAACTTTGGTTCAGAAATTTTGTCAAATAGTTAGTAGGTATAAGGGTTAATTCCCCCAAATTTGGCTTCTAGGAGCTATCACTCTAACCAAAGTATGAAATAAGACAACAAAATCCTTGGGCAACCAATTCCCAAGGTTTTCCAACCAATTTTACCAATTAAAAGAGAAGAAGTATGAGAAATTAACAATTTTTATCTACCTTTAAAAATGATTTGTGTTTCCCCCTTTGTAATGATACCCCAATTTGTAAGAATTTGTGCAGCACATGACTTAGACTTAGTGTGGGATTGTATTGCTTGTATGTGGAAGGATTGTAACTACTTGCATTAGTTGAATTCATATAGGAGATGAAAACGTGTGTTGGGAGTTGTAGAGTTTATGGGATTAATGAGAGAAGAAGTTGGAAAGGAGAAGGAGAAGTGGTGTAGAGGAATTGTGGGAGTTATGTGGGTTATTGGGTAGTGCAATAGTGTATTTTGAAAGAGCAGTGGGGAGTTGAAGTGTAAAGAGGAGTTATTGAGTGGTTATGCTCGAGCATGATGTGTTAGGATTCTATTTAGAGTAAGGCATTTTTGAGTGGCGCGGTCTGCGATTTGTATATGCTCGCTATGGGCGTGCCCCATGTATAAGGTCAAAAAAAGTCTTTTGATGGTAAAGACGCGCTTACCATATTATTACTACTTATCTTGGCGCGCCCCGCGCCGTTTGATCTGAATCTACTAATGTAGTAGCGCGCCCCGTGCCTTATGTGTTCTTTAAGTGGCCCTACCGCATATTATATGATCGAGAATGGTATCGCGAATTGGCGCATACTGTCTTTGGATCTATGCCTTATGTTCTGCTACCACGCGTCGTATATCTGATGTCTTGGTGACTATTTTTTTTTTGATATTTCCTACAACCATACCACAATGAAGTCATTATTCTATGAAAAAGAATTATATAAGCTATACTATGAGCTAAAATGTACTTAATAACTAAAGGCTTAAATATGAATTAGTACCCTAAACTATAAGCCATATTCTACTTCGGTGATCCACCTTTCAATTTTGTCAATTAAATGATTAAACTGTCAATTTTTTCCAATTGCAACAAATTGAACATGCCACGTCAGAAATTGCTGATGTGGCTAATTGTGTGGGGGCCTATAGAAGCTGATATGGCAAAAAAACAATTTTTTATTCATTAAATAAACAAATCAGATTAAATATGGGGCAAAATGGTCAAAACACAATTTAACATTTCAAATTAAATTAAAACAAACATTAAATAAACCCATATCAGTACCCTTCCATTACAATCGATTGATCAAGACAAAAGCCCCATATCGCTCCACAAACCCTAGCTCAATCGAAGCAAAGAAGCTTTTAGTCCAAAAAAAACAAACAAATTCTTAGACAAATCAATTGATCGATTAGTCACAGATCCAAGATCCTCCGAGAACCTTCTCACCATCCTCCGCCGTAGCTCTTTGGCGTCAATCACCTTCAATCCCATGGCCTTGTGCGACGCCATGAATAAACAGTTATCATCTGCCTCCATGTCTCTGTTGTGGCTTAGCCGGAACACCATCGAGTCTTTATGGTGATTCTTTGGGTGCTTCCATAGGACTCTTTTCGTTTAGAGTCTCTATAAATTGTTTTTGTGTCGATCTTCTAAGTCGGACACGTTTTCCCAGCTTTTTGGAGCATCCAGAGACACGAACCTGGCACTTCTAGTCCGTCCCGGTGCCGGATGTAGTAGTCTGGAGGCTCCGACGACGTTGCTCCAGGATCGATGAAGGCGGAGAGAAGAAGAAGAAGAGGATACCGACGAGGATGAAGAAGGACCAGAGAGTGAGCTTAGAGTGTGGTCGGAGCCGGTGGAAAAAGGGAAATGATTTCTCCGGCTTTAACTTTCTGGGAGTGGAAGGAATAGCGTCGAGGTGAGATAGTATAGGCTTTAACTGCATCATTTTTCGCCGGCCCCGGTGCAGAATCGGTCAAAACCCTTGTTTCTGCTTGAAATTTGGTGGAATAGAACTTCTGCTTAAGAATGTAGATTGAAGAAGCAAGATGAAGATTTTTTCTCTTCTTACGTTTCATTGGTGGAGGTGGTGGCTATGGAGGTCGCCGAAAAAGTGGTGGCAGTGGTAGCTGGGTTATAAACAATTGGTCTTTAATTTTTAGCTTGTGTTGATTGTTGGTCGCCATTGTTGATTGCAGAATGTCTGTGTACAGATTTGTTTGTTTTAAAGGATAATAAAAATTGATTTGTCAAATTTACCCTTACTCAAATAATTTAAATGAATAAAATGATATAAATATTATTATTTAAGTACACATCAGCTTCTTATGGCCCTACTTAGGATGACACATCGTCAATTTCTGACGTGTCAACTGAATTTGGACAAAAGTTGAAAAAATTAATAGTTTACTCATCTAATTGAAAAAATTGAAAGGTGGATCACCAAAGTAGAATATGGTCAATAGTTTAAGGTAGTAAATTATATTTAAGTCATAACCAAAAATAAGCAAGGTTTAGAGCTTGGGTTGCCTCCCATGTAGCGCTAGTTTTAACGTCGTATGCCCTACGGTTCCTCTTATTTCAAGGTGCATCGGCAAGTGTGATTGAGATGACATCCCAATTTAATTCGCCACCCCAATAATGCTTCAACCGTTGACTGTTTACCTTGAACGTCTCTAATGGATATCTACTGTATAGTTTAACGGCGCCATGTGAGAAAACTTTTTATTATAGTAAATGGACCCGACCACCTTGATTTTAGCTTTCCTGGGAATAACCTCAATATTGAGTTGAATAATAGTACTGATTGCCCCGGTTTGAACATTCTCTGTATGATTTTCTAGTCGTGCCATTTCTTATGTTTTTCTATGTACAACTTCGAGTTCTCGTAGGCTTGTAGTCTGAATTCGTCGAGTTCGTTTAATTGGAGTAGCCTCTTTTCATATGCTGCTGCTTGATCGAAATTAAGCTTCTGAATTGCCCAATATGATTTATGCTTTAACTCCACTGGTAAGTGACATGCTTTCCCGTAAACCAACTGATATGGCGACATCCCAATTGATGTCTTGTAAGTTGTCCTGTAAGCCCATAATGCGTCGTCCAATTTGAGAGACCAGTCCTTTCTGTTCGGGTTTACGACCTTCTCTAATATTTTCTTCACCTCCCTATTGGAAACTTCAGCTTGCCCATTTGTTTGGGGATGATATGTCATAGCAACCTTATAATTGACCCCATATTTTGCCATGAGAGCTGTAAAGGATCTGTTGCAGAAATGACTACCCTCATCACTTATAATAGCTCGTGGCGTGTCAAATATTGTAAAAATATTCTTGTGTAAGAATTTGAGAACCACCTTGGCATCATTTGAGGGTAGTGATATGGCTTCAACCCATTTTGACACATAATCAACCGCGAGCAAGATGTACTGATTATTGAACGATGAAGGAAATGGCCCCATAAAATCCATGCCCCATACATCAAAAAGTTCAACCTCTAAGATAGTTTGTAATGGCATCTCATTCCTTTTCGATATGTTACCCACCCTTTGACATCTATAACAGCTTTTTACGAACTAGTGGGCATCCTTAAATATTTTAGGCCAATAGAACCCTGCTTGAAGAACTTTCATTGTTGTTCTCTCACTTCCATAATGTCCCCCATATGCAGACAAATGACATTCGTGCAATATGTTCTTCACCTCGTTGTAGGACACACACCTTCTAATCATCTTGTCGGCGTACTATTTAAATAGGTATGGCTCATCCTACATATACCACTTGACGTCATGTAGGAATTTCTTTTTCTGTCGTCGTGTCAGATCAGGGGGAATGATGTTGTTCACTATATAGTTAGCGAAATCAACGTACCACGGAAAGCTTGCATTGACTCAAAACAACTGCTCATCCAGAAATGATTCGTTGATTACACACTTGTCCTCTTCATTTTTACCTAGATTCTCCTGCCTTGATAAGTGATATGCAACTTGATTCTCCGTCCCCTTTCGATATTTTATTTCCAAATCAAATTCCTGTAGAAGGAGGATCCATCTAATAAGTCGAGGCTTAGCATCCTTCTTCGAAATTAAATACCGGATTGCAGAATGATCCGTATAAACCACAACCTTTGTCCCAATTAAATATACCCAGAATTTATCAAAAGCATATACCACAGCTAGTAACTTCTTTTTTGTAGTTGTGTAGTTCAATTGTGCATCCGTAAGGGTTTTACTTGCATAGTATATGGCGTGGAATGTCTTCTCTTGACGTTGACCCAAAACAGCCCCTACTGCAAAGTCATTTATGTCACACATTAGTTCAAAAGGCATATTCCAGTCCGGTGCAAAAATAACTGGAGTTGTAGTCAACTTCTTCAATAGTGTGACGCCCCCAAAATAAGGTATACATCACCCATCTTGAGTCGCCAGATACATGGTACATAAATACAAATACAACTTAATAATACAATTATCGTGTATAATATGACAAAACATAAGCTGCGAGTGTATACAAGAATATTTCCTTCTAGACAATATCCACACCCAATGGCGCCCTCATTGCATTTATTATTACACTATTTCACAGAATAGTGAGGACTACTAATGCACCATCTAGGACCATCACTCTGTTCCCCGACTAGTCCCAGCAAATTTCTCATTTCCTGAAGAGAACAATGAAAGAAAGGGTGAGCTCAACTAGCCCCGTAAGAAATATTATGACTAAGATAATGCAGAATAAATTATCGTTAGCCTTCAATAGTGTTAAACTGATACAATATAAAAAACATCAAGTTTAACTGCAGCGGAACAAGCAATCCATTAGAAGAGTCAAGTAGAGAATAAAATCTACTACCTTCTATGATTTAAAAGGTTTTTCATCACTTTTATCACTGAGACTCAGCTTAATAAATAATCCACATCATCAAATCATCCCTACACTATAGGCCAAGGATATTCTTTAATATCACGACCACAAATTATCCATGCACTACGGGCCAAAGATAATCGTGTTTTCATCAATGAGTCCCGATCATGCCATAAAACAATTCATCTTTGCACCTTGGCAAGAGAATCCATAGCCATAATCAAACCAAAAAGCATACATCAATACTACGGCCAATAAGGATTTTACCACATCATTCATCACATTACGGTTATGATTATACGAATAATCCTCAGTCATAATCACACCAAGTCCATCTATGCACTACGGGCCAAAGATGACTTTTACCACATCATTTATAGCATTACGGTCATGATTATACCGAATAATCCCTAGTCATAATCATACCAAGTCCATCTATGCACTACAGGCCACAGATTACTTTCAACATAATATAAACATGAGGATGATGACACTGACATAATAATTCAATAAAACAAGTTCAAGAATTAATTTATCCAGGAACCAATAACGTCCAAATTGTCAACATGATACTTCTTTGTAGAGTAAAATTTAAGAATGCTCAGAAGAATATTTCCATGAATAGATATTGGATGAAGCACAAATATCAAGGATATTCCACTAATTTCCTAGAGTATAGAAGTCAAAACTTTAACCAACTGAGTATAATAGAATATATAAAACTGCAAATGGAATTTCGTCCGCCATGCGGTAATCCACGTATACAGATCATTTTCACAATTTAATAAGGAATGAACACAAAGGATCATTCACCGTAAATGCGATAGATCCATGACATGAGTTATTCAATGTACGAATAATAAATAATGGAACTAGGTGCGGCGTAAAAATGCAGACGAGGATATTAAACGAGAATAATAAATATTGGAACCCGGTCGGCGTAAATGCATGCATGAGGATATTAAAACAAAATAATAAAGAATGGAATAATAAATAATGGAACCAGGTCAGGTGAAATTCGCACCGACAAGATATTTCGACAGAATAATAAAGAATGGAATAATAGAAGAATTTCACCATGTATGCGGTACTTCGCATAAACAGGTTATTCCAACATAATAATAAAGAATGGAATAATAGAAGAATTTCACCATGTATACGGTACTTCGCATAAACATGTTATTCCAACATAATAATAAAGAATAGAAGAATAGAAGAATTTCACCATGTATGCGCTACTTTGCATAGACAGGTTATTCCAACATAATAATAAAGAATGGAATAATAGAAGAATTTCACCATGTATGCGATATTTCGCATGGACAGGTTATTCCAACATAATAATAAAGAATGGAATATCAGAAGCTCTCTTCATGAATACAAAAGAAATAATACCCCATACGAGTACACCAAATAATATCTCTTACGAGTACAACAAATAATATCCCCTACCTTTGAAAGAAGAGTATTTCGACAGGTAGGGCGAGGATATACTCGAAGAAAACTTGTACTACGCTCAAAGCTTTCTTAAACTCTAAAGAAATACGCTCAAGATTATAGAAGAAGAACTCTCTCTATAGTTTCTCTCTCTAGAGTTTCAGTGAATTCGTAAGAAATAATGAATGAATGAGCTTCTATTTATAGAAGAATGGACTGCATAGTAACTAATTCATGAACGGTCCAGAATAATTTACTTTTAATCGGACGGTCCATATTTAAAGCAAAATCTTTTAAATAAAATATAATATATTCTATTTATAATCTAATAAAACGAATAACTTTATAAAAGTATTCTGTTTTATATAAAAAGATTTTGTTATGCAAAAACTATGCATAATAAAATATAATATATATTCTATTTATAGAATAACTTTATAAAAGTATTACATTTTTATATAAAAGATTTTACTATGCAAAATACTATGCATAATAGAATATAATATATTCTATTTATAGAATAACTTTATAAAAGTATTTTGTTTTATATAAAAAGCTTTTCTGTTTTATTACATTAATAATACCAATAAAACAAAACTTATCACCTTTATTATAATTTTAACCAACGGTCTGAAAAATTAGCACATCTCTTCATGGAATAATATTGTTCTCAAAAATGATTTGGACCGAAAAGAAATATATTTTTCAGGAAAATAGTACCCCGTGAATAGTACTTCGGGAATAGTACCCCGACACAAAAAGTGTCCCAAATACCCGAGTGAACAATACTAGATTGAAAAGTAATTGGGTGAATAGTAACTCATGAATAATACTCCAACACGAAAAATACCCCAAATACCCGAGTGAATAATATTCGGGTGAATAGTAATATAGGTGAATAGTAACCCGTGAATATTAACTCTTGAATAGTACTCCGACACAAAAAGTGCCCCAAATACTCGAGTAAACAATACTAGAGTGAATAGTAACCTGGTATTTTATGACAACTTGTCTACTTTAAAAAAAAAATTCACATATCACCCTTAACTTTAAACTTTTATCAATTTAACTATTTACCAAAATAGAAAAATTGAATACTTTTATTTCATAAAATTCGGGGTCTCACAATCTCCCTTCCTTAGGAAAATTCGCCCTCGAAATTTACGTACGTACCTGATATTCGAAGAGATGAGGATACATTGCTTTCTTTTCAGATTGTACCTTCCCGATTATTTCCTCTCTATCACAATTTTCCATTTCTCATCTCCTGTATTTCAAATATCATTCTAGAATATAGTTTCAAAATAAGGGTTAATTGACATACCACATAATACCCTATATTTACCCACCAAGCCAATTAAATAACAAATAAACTTAGGTAGGTCATATTAGCGAAGAATTCCTCGTCTCTCCCTCCTAGTTCTTGTCTCTCACATCTCAAACCGAGGATCATATCCCTAAGCTTTGATACCAACTGTGACGCCCCCAAAAAAAGGTATACATCACCCATCTTGAGTCGCCAGATACATGGTACATAAATACAAAAACAACTTAATAATACAATTGTCATGTATAATATGACAAAACATAAGCTGGGAGTTTATACAAGAATATTATCTTCTAGACAATATCCACACCCAATGGCACCCTCATTGCATTTATTATTACACTATTTCACAGAATAGTGAGGACTACTAATGCACCATCTAGGACCATCACTCTGTTCCCCAACTAGTCCCAGCTACGTTCTCATTTCCTGAAGAGAACAATGAAAGAAAGGGTGAGATCAACTAGCCCACTAAGAAATATTATGACTAAGATAATGCAGAATAAATTATCGTTAGCCTTCAACAGTGTTAAACTGATACAATATAACAAACATCAAGTTTAACTGCAGCGTAATAAGTAATCCATTAGAAGATTCAAGTAGAGAATAAAATCTACTATCTTCTATGATTTAAAAGGTTTTTCATCACTTTTATTGCTGAGACTCGGAATAATAAATAATCCACATCATCAAATCATCCCTGTACTACAGGCCAAGGATATTCATTAGTATCACGACCACGAATTATCCATGCAGTACGGGCTAAAGATAATCATATTTTCATCAACGGTCTTGATTAAGCCATAAAATAATTCATCTTTGCACCCCTGGCCGAAGAGAATCCATAGCAATAATCATACCAAAAACTGTCCATCAATGCACTACGGCCAATGAGGATTTTTACCACATCATTCATCACATTACGGTTATGATTATACCGAATAATCCCTAGTCATAATCACACCAAGTCCATCTATGCACTACGGGCCAAAGATGACTTTTACCACATCATTTATAACATTACGGTCATGATTATACCGAATAATCCCTGGTCATAATCATACCAAGTCCGTCTATGCACTACAGGCCACAAATGACTTTCAAAATAATATAAACATGAGGATGATGACAATGACATAATAATTCAATAAAAGAAGTTCAAGAATTAATTTATCCAGGAACCGATAACGTCTAAATTGTTTACATGATACTTCTTTGTAGAGTAAAATTTAAGAATGCTCAGAAGAATATTTCCATGAATAGATATTGGATGAAGCGCAAATATCAAGGATATTCCACTAATTTCATGGAGTATAGAAGTCAAAGCTTTAACCAACTGAGTATAATAGAATATATAAAACTATAAATGGATCTTCGTCCGCCATGCGGTAATCCACGTATACATATCATTTTCACAATTTAATAAGGAATGAATACAAAGGATCATTCACCATGCGTGCGATAGACTGCACAAACAAGTTATTCCCAACAGAATAATAAATAATGGAACCAGGTCCGCGTAAAATGCATGACGCATGATATTTAAGCGAGAATAATAAATATTGGAACCGGTCCGGCAGTATAAAGCGCATGATAAGAGATATTACAGAAGAATAATAAAGAGCGGAATAATAAATAATGGAACTGGTCGGTGAAATTAAGACGCGAGGCATGATATTAAAACAAGAATAATAAAGAACGTAATAATAGAAGAATTTCACCATGTATGCGGTACTTGATAAACATGAGTTATTCAACATAATAATAAAGAATGGAATAATAGAAGAATTTCACCACGTATGCGGTACTTGGCATAAACATGAGTTATTCAACATAATAATAAAGAATGGAATAATAGAAGAATTTCACCATGTATGCGGTACTTAGATGTAGGCAGAGTTATTCAACATAATAATAAAGAATGGAATAATAGAAGAATTTCACCGTGTATGCGGTACTTTGCATAGACAGGTTATTCCAACATAATAATAAAGAATGGAATACAAGAAGTTCTCTTCATGAATACAAAAGAAATAATACCCCCTACGAGTACAACAAATAATATCCCTTTCGAGTACAATAAATAATATCCCCTACCTTTGAAAGAATAGTATTTTGACAGGTAGGGCGAGGATATACTCGAAGAAAACTTGTACTACGCTCAAAGCTTTCTTAAACTCTAAAGAAATACGCTCAAGATTATAGAAGAAGAACTCTCTATAGTTTCTCTCTCTAGAGTTTCAAATTGAATTAAGTAAGAAATAATGAAAGAATGAGCTTCTATTTATAGAAGAATGTCTTTGAGATAGTAACTAATTCATCAAGCGGTCCAGATTGATTTACTTTTAATCGGACGGTCCATATTTAAAGCAAAATCTTTTAAATAAAATATAATATATTCTATTTATAATCTAATAAAACGAATAACTTTATAAAAGTATTACATTTTTATATAAAAAGATTTTACTATGCAAACACTACTGCAACACTATGCATAATAAAATATAATATATTCTATTTATAGAATAACTTTATAAAAGTATACATTTTATATAAAAAGATTTACTATGCAAAACACTATGCATAATAGAATATAATATATTCTATTTATAGAATAACTTTATAAAAGTATTTTGTTTTATATAAAAAGCTTTTCTGTTTTATTACATTAATAATACCAATAAAACAAAACTTATCACCTTTATTATAATTTTAACCAACGGTCTGAAAAATTAGCACATCTCTTCGTGGAATAATATTGTACTCAAAAATGATTTGGACCGAAAAGAAATATATTTTTCGGGCGAATAGTACCCCGTGAATAGTATTTCGGGAATAGTACCCCGACACAAAAAGTCCCAAATACCTGAGTGAACAATACTAGAGTGAACAGTAATCGGGTGAATAGTAACCCGTGAATAGTAATTTGTGAATAGTACTCTGACACGACAAATATCCCAAATACCCGAGTGAATAATATTCGGGTGAATAGTAATTTAGGTGAATAGTAACCCGTGAATAGTAACTCGTGAATAGTATTCTGACACAAAAAGTGCCTCAAATACTCGAGTAAATAATACTAGAGTAAATAGTAACTGGGTATTTTATGACAACTTGTCTACTTTAAAAGAAATTTCACATATCACCCTTAACTTTAAACTTTTATCAATTAAACTATTTACCAAAATAGAAAAATTGAATACTTTTATTTCATAAAATTCGGGGTCTCACAAATAGCTCAAATGCTAACTTACACTCCACATCAAACTTGAACAGTGAATCTTTCTCTAAGAAACTACACAATGGTTTTGCAATCTTAGAGAAGTCTTTTATAAATCACCTATAGAACCCGGCATGTCCAAGAAAGCTACGGATTCCCTTAACTGAAATTGGTGGTGGAAAATTTTCAATCGTTTCCAGCTTTGCTCTATCAACCTCTAAACCCTTCGTGGAGACCTTGTGCCCCAAAATTATTCCTTCTTCGACCATAAAGTCGCATTTTTCCCAGTTAAGCACTAAATTAGTCTCTACGCAGCGCTTTAAAACCATGACTAAATTTTCTAAACGAACATCAAAACTATCCCCAAAGACCAAAAAATCGTCCATGAAGACTTCCACATTTTTCTCCACCATGTCTGAGAAGATGGCCATCATACATCGTTGGAAGGTAGCAGGTGCATTACACAAGCCAAATGACATTCTCCTGAATGTGAATGTGCCTTATGGGCACGGGAAAGTGGTTTTCTCTTTATCTTCAGGAGCAACGACTATCTGATTATATCCCGATTAGACATTCAATAAGCAATAAAATTCATGCCCTGACAATCTATCCAACATCTGATCGATAAAAGGCAGAGGAAAGTGATCTTTGCAGGTTGCCGTATTCAGCTTCCTGTAGTCCATGAAAATCCTCCAACCAATCACTGTCCTCGTCAAAATTAACTCATTGTCGTCGTTTTTTACTACTGTCATTCTGCCCTTTTTCGGTACACATTGAACATGACTAACCCAAGCACTGTCTAAAATTGGGTAGATGATTCCCGCATCTAGCCACTTAAGAATCTCTTTCTTCACCACTTCTTTCATGATCAGATTGAGACATCTCTGATTTTCCACTGTTGGCTTTGAATCCCCTTCCATTAAAATTTTATGCATGCAGAAGGATGGACTGATTCCTTTGATGTCTGCAATTGTCCATCCAATAGCTGATTTGTACTCCCTTAGCACTCTCAGCAACTTATTTTCATGCATTTCGTTAAGCGCAGAAGCAATAATAACAGGTAAAGTATTGGAAGTGCCTAAGTATGCATAGATGAGGTGTTTAGGAAGTGGTTTTAGCTCAAGTGTAGGTGGCTCCTCCAATGAAGGTTTCTTCTTTGCCGTGGCTTTCTCTTCCATGTGTAATGGCTCAAATGGTGCTTTGAATCTACTAACTCGCGGCAGGGAATCCAACATATTCAAATAAAATACGAATTCCGGATCATCTAAATCTTTATCCCCCAGTAGTGTCATTTCCAGTGGATCATTAGCCAAGCTTTTAACCATGTCTTCGTTGATTATCTAATCAATGACATCCATCTTGAAACACTCATCTTCATCCATAGGCAATTTTATGGCTTTGAATATGTTGAACTTCACTTCCTAATCTTGGACCCTCATAGTTAGTTCACCTATTTACACATCGATGAGAGTCCTACCTGTAGCCAAGAATGGTCTCCCTAAGATGATGGGAATGTTTTTATCTTCCTCAAAATCCAGAATTATAAAGTCCGCGGGGAATATAAATTTGTCTACCTTGACCAATATATCCTCCCATAATGCCTCTTGGGTACGTGACTGACCTATCTGCCAACTACAATGAGATATTTGTAGGCTTTGGAGCTGGCAAACCAAATTCTATATAAACTGATAATGGAATAAGGTTAACACTTGCCCCCAAATCACATAAACACTTATTGAATGCCATGTTCCCAATTCTGCACAGAATAGTAAAACTCCCTGGATCTTTCAACTTTGGTGGAAACTTTCACAGTAAATCTTCACTACACTCCTCGGTTAATGCAACCATTTCAAAATCTTCTAATTTCTTTTTCCTGGAAAAAATCCCTTTCATGAATTTAGCATAACTTGGAATCTTCTTAAGGGCTTTAGCGAACAGAATATTAATCTGATGTTTCTTGAAAACTTCAAAAAATTTAGCGAATTTCTTATCCAATTTCTATTTTTTGAACTCTTTGCTGAAAAGGTGGGGGAGGATAAACAACCGGTTCGTTAACTGTCTTGCTCTTTTCCACTTGCTTTTCTTTCCCTTGTCTGTCCACAACCACTTTATTTTCACTTTCTTTATCATCTTTTTTTGCAGCCAAATTTTCTGTATTCTGACCATTAAGTTGTTTTCTACTTCTGAACATAATTGCCTGACATTGCTCATGATTACCCTTCAGATTTTTCTCTTTATCACTTGGTAATGTTCCTTGAGGCCTGTTATTTAATGCAAAAGCTATTTATCCCATCTAATTTTCTAAATTCTTGATGGCTATTTCTTGCGATTTCATGGCGATTGCTTGGTTTTTTATGGCTGCCTCGTTGCTTGTTATATACTTTGATAACACTCCTCTAAATCTAATTTCCTCTCTTGATATTGAGCTGGTTGTTGTTGATTCTGAAATCCTTGGGGATAAGATGGTCGTGGAGCTTGTTGATGCTGATTATTACTCCATGAAAAATTAGGATGATTCATATTCCCCGGATTGTATGTATTTTGGTACGTATTATGTGGAATTCTATTGTAGCTACCCACAAATTTCACTGACGCTGGGATGATTGCACATTAATCTGTAGGATGTTCACCCGCGCACAATTCATAAATAACTGCAACCTGCTGTGTCTGTACCCCTGACAAAGCATCTAACTTCTTAGGGAGTACTGAAATATTTGTTGCTATTACCGTCAATCCATCTACCTCTAACACTCTAGCTACCTTAGGTTGTGTCATTCTTGCCGTGGGCCACTGATAATTGTTAATTGCCATTATCTCTATCAATTCATACGCCTCCTCATAATTCTTTGCCATAAAATCTCCACCCGAAGTTGCATCAATACTAGTCCTGAGATTCCCATGTTATCCATTGTAAAATGTGTTCATCTTTAACCACTTAGGCAATCTGTGATGTGGGCATTTTCTGAGCAACTCTTTGTATCTCTCCCATGCCTCGTACAATGATTCCCAATGTTGCTATTCAAACATAGTAATCTCATTTCTCATCTTTGCAGTCTTCGCTGGCGGAAAATTTTTTTCTAGAAATTTTTGAGCCAGTTCATCCCATGTAGTTATTGAACCCGATGGTAGAGAGTGTAACCAACTCTTCGCCTTATCTCGCAGAGTGAATGGGAACAAGCGAAGTCTGACTACGTCATCCGACACCCCATTGTATTTGAAAGTGTCGCATATCTCCAAAACGATGATCAATTGTTCATTCAGATCATCATTTATAAGTCTCCCAAACTGAACCAATTTTTGGATCATCTGAATAGTCCCAGGATTAATCTCAAATATGTTCGCAGCTATAGCAGGCCTGGTGATACTCGAATCAGCTCAGTCACCTTGGGTGTAGCAAAGTCCCTCAACGCTTTATGGTCTTCGGCAGCCATTGCTTCTTCTTTTTCAGAGCTTTCGAAGTCTTCCCTTGTCTCCTTGATTCACTTATTTAGCCTTTGAAAACGTATCTCAATGTCGTCCTCAAAAGGAAGCAAGTCTAGATTTTTGGATCGAGTTTGCATAAACCAACTTCAAAAACCTGAAATAAGACGAACAAAACAAAAATAAAAATGTTTAAGTAAAACTGGACTAATTAAACTGATATCGCAAAATATTAAAATCTATACTAATTATCCCCGACAACGGTGCCAAAAACTTATTGGATAAAATCTAATTATGCACAACACACAAGTATACGTGGTCAACAAGTAATAAAGTGTAAGTCAAGTATCGTTCCCACAGAGACTAGTAAGAAATTAACTCTCACAATTACCAATTTTCTATTAATCCAAATTTTATTAAACTAACCAATTTCAAGATTATAACTAAAAGTATTAAAAATATTAAATTACCAAACAATCAACAAACCCTAAAAACTGAATTTTCAAACAAATACAGGAGAATTAGGCTTATAACTTCACTCTAAGCATCACTCTGATTATTGCACCTTATTCCAATTTAATTCACTATCCCAGTTTTTTAATCAAGAACGCATATGTAGAACTAGCCAACTCTCGATGCACTAATACCGTATGAACTCAAATCCACAAATTAGATAAAATCAAGTTAAACACCTTAATCAACTACCTCACTATATCTCATTGTGAATTATAATTAAAGAAGGTTTAAGTTCAAGTTCTTTATCTGATTACATGCGACGTCAAGCATATCTCTATCCTAACATTCATCAAGATTCCATTCATTCATAGAATTTAAAAACACATGCTATATTGGCTAAGTCTAGACTCGTATATCATCTCTCGAGTTCATACAAGTCCACATAAAATTGGTGATTAAGCAATTCATAAATTCAAGCATAAATCAATATAGATAAACTGAGAAATAGCTTATTAAACTAAAAATCAAAGTTACAAAACCATTGTTCCAAACATCCGTTATAAGCCTAATAAAGAATTTAGTTAATAACTAATGAATTAAATACTGAATAAATAAGAGAATCATCATCCTAATTACACAAATTGAAACTAAAGAAGAATGGCATACACCACCCTTCTCGCCCTTCAAATCTGCAATCTTTGTGAAATCACCCCTCTTCTTCATTCCTCCAAGCTCTTGCTTTCAATTCTCTCTCTCTCTCTCCATGTGTGTTTTCAATATCCAACACTGAGCATAAAATAATAAAAAACTTCAGCTCCAACACCACCAATTCTAATCCATTCCCAACTCATCACATAGGAATTCTAATGGAAATCCAACTCCAAATCAAAGCCAACAAATCTTTAGTCATAGAATCCCAACTACATGAAATAACATCCTTGTCAACTCCTACTATAGACATATTACATAAAGAAATTATATCTCCCATTATAACTCAAATTCCAAAGAATTAAAAAATAACTCATTTGATCCAAATCAATTTGGGCGCGCGCATTCACAAGGGTTTTGTAATAGGACAACGCATGTAACGCCCGAGAAATCGGATCTTTAATGAATTAAATTTTTATTTGATTATGTGGATCAAATGAATTTAATTGATTAATTATGTGAGTAAGATATTTGAAGGTCGTTCTATGACCTAAAATGTGTGGATGTGGTTAGTATCCTGGCTATGTGCTAGGATTAATTGCTTTGAATTATTAAGACGAAAATAAATGTTTTCTGAGAATTTTTCTGTAAAAACACTAGTCATCCGATTTCGTTCAGAGCTTAGGTTTAAAATTCTAAGAAATGCGTAATGATAGAATAGGAAGATGTAATGGAATATCCAATAATATTTCATTTATGGCAAACGTAGTTTTTGCCTGCGGACTTAAAGCCTAAGGGTTAGTGAAAGAGATTTCCAAAGGGAAATGAAATGCGTATAATCATTTCGGTTATTAAACGTATGATATACGAATATGGTCTGAATAGCGGTACGACGTATAATATGAATATCATATGAATACTAAACGAGAAGAATACGTGAGTAATACTCGTAGATTACGATTAGTTCTCATAGGATTTTGAGTTAAGGACTTTATACAATCCAATTGGACTTGAATTTATAGCAAGCCTAATGAATTATGAAATCAAGCCCAAGTTAAGGCCCAATATTAAGTAAGACAAGCCTGATCCAAGAAACCAAATCGCAGATCGAATCGGTGGGTCACGGGATGGGTAAAACCCATGGGGCAACCCATGGAAAGACCAAGGAGGTGTGGGCCAGCCACTTGGCCACCAAGAAAAGTGATTACTTGATGGCTAAGTTGTTGAGGAGGTGGGGAATAGTAAGGAGGTGGCCTTTGGACAACTTTGCCCTCCAATTGGTTGCCTATAAAAGGAAAGCTTATGTTGGTTATTTTGTGTTTTGTAAACTTTGTCCAACATATATTTAGAGAGAGAAAGAGCTAGAAACAAGTAATCGATCTACTTTGAAGCAAAAACATAATAAGTTTACCAAGAACGCGAAGAACGAAAAAGGTAATATTTTGTAAACATTAGTCTTCATCCTTTTCGATTTCTTTATAGTAGAGAATCGTAGATTTGTGGAGCATAACTATTGTGGAAGAATAAGGATGTTTATTAATGATCAAAACATTGATAAGTTATGTTAGAGTAAAAATTATAAGAGTTTACGTAAGTTAAATCGTAAAAATCTTTGAAAGTTAACTTGGTTGTGGATGGACGAATCGAAAGCCATCATAGCTAGGGTGTGTGAATCATGCTCGGTTAAGGTATAGACGATGAATCAATGGAGTGTTCCATTTGATTTGGCTTATAGAACACGAGTAATGAAGTTATGGTGAATTTTATGAAAATAGACGTTAAACGTCGAAAACGTAAAAATCTCGGATTAAGAGTCAAAAGTTGTCGTGTGACTTGAAAACTTCGGTTTTCAATGCCAACACGTGAGATATGGTATTTAAGAGTCGTGGACGCAAGAATCGTCGAATTCCGACTTATAACGAAGAAAACGAGTATTGAACGCTTGAAAACTATAAATGAACGCTCAAAATGAACCAAAAGTTGAATTCTGAGTTAGCGGATTCGAAAATGCAAAATTCTTACATGAACACTTGGAGTATGTAATTTGTGAGTTGTGGGCGTTTGAATGAACCAATTCAGATGTAAAACGAGTAAGTTATGAGGCCGGGAAGTTCGTTGGAAAAACAAACTGTCAAAACTAACTGAAGCACAGGGGTGGCGCCGCAACGCCAACCTAGTGTTAAAGTGTTGCGCCACAGCGCCAGGCATGGCCGAGAGAAGCCATAATCTTCTATAGTTTTGCGCCGCAGCACGAGAGTTAGTGCAAGAACTTGCGCCTCAGCGCCGAGTCCGGACAAAACCTCTGGAGAGTGACGCCGCAGTTCCACTATTGTAAAAGGATTGCCGCACCGCAGCGCCAGTAGTGGGAAATAGTTGATCAAGTTAGTTTTTTAATTATAATTGAAGGTAAACCAATAGTAAGGCATGAATGTACTTAATGTACATAATAGGACTAACTCTAAATCAGTTATAAAGTGATAACGTAGAAATTTAAGTATTGTTTACCCATGATTAAACCAAGAATGCAAAAGGGTAAGCAAGTAAACCGTGAAGGGTGTTCGATGTTGGTACTTTACCAATGATCACCGAGTGTCGGTTAATAACGTAAGAACGTTAACGAGCCGTAATGAAGTATAGTAAGTCGAATTGACATTATTAATGGATTAAATTCAAGTAAGACATAGAACAGAAAGAAGTTGGTTAAGGCAATAAACTAAGCTTGTTTAGTAGCTAATTATAGTGTGCTATTTGAATATATCATGTAGATCCTGTAAAGACTGAGAACTGTTGAATATTATATTCGAAGACGCTTGAAGGCAAGTTTCTTAACGCTTGTCCAACCTCCGTGTTAGCCTAGTTTTCTGTGATTCATGATAAGAAATGTATGAATTGTTTTACAAAAGGGTCGATGCCAGTTTTAACTCGGCTAGACTATTCTTAAGAGTTAGATTGATTTGTTTACAAGTCTTTCGATATAGAACTGTTAGCTCTATCCTATGCCAAGTATTTGGTACGGGTGAAAAGGTAAGTTTGTCTATGAACACACAAAATTATTTTCATCGATTATTCGATGGGCACGCGAGGTTGCCAAAGTTAAATGTAAATACGTTTAACGAAAGAGTGTTGATCAACATAGAGTACTATAGTCTGATCACCTAGAAGTGGTCGTAAGTAATGCCGGATGTAAGGCCTTAGTGCCGGATGTCCTTTTCAAGTATGAAAACGAAAAGAGTATGTTCATAGTCTTTTGACCGGTTCAGGATTCCTAAACTATTATATATACTTTGGAATCGTTGTTATGGAATAAGAAGTACTAGTCAATATTTCATAGTGCGTCATAGCTATTTGTTCCGTAATGGAAGATAATCATATAATTCTCGTTGTGGTATTTTTATTATCCTTTGTTGGACTTGCTGAGTTAGTTATGCTCACTTCTTGCTTGAATTATATGATTGCAGCTAAGGCCGAACGAACTGAGAATTCTAAGAGAGATAAAGACAAAGCTAAGATGGATAGTTAATTATCTTGTTATAGACTAGTGTATTTGTACGTAATATACTTATGAGTAATGAAGAATGTATTCGATTTCTGAACCTTGGAAAGAATTTATTGCTATTATAATAAGAATATAGTGAATACAATCATTTTGTTGTTATCTCGATGGAATGACTGTATGAATTGTAGTATCGTGTAGAACCATCTGTTGGGTTATAAGATACCCGGATTTGGGGGCGTCACAGGTTGGTATCCAAGCATTAGGCTATAAAACTTAAGGGGGGAAGAACCTTAGGCTACTAACCTCGTTAGGAAAGGAAAAGTCTGAAGAAATTTAACTCGAGTCAAATGAGTTAATAAGGTATTGAGGAAACTCAGTATCGAAAGATTTAAAAGACGGAAATTAACCCTAAATAAATTAAATGTGATTTGTGCTTATACTATTGTGTATTATATACTAATCAACTTGTTATGTGTTATTGTAGATGTTGATCGATAGCTTGATGTATAAAGATATACACGTGGTGAGCGAGGAGTCCGTGAACAGAGTAGAGCCAGTACCTATGCCTGTAGCGGAGATACCGTAAGTGATTCTAGAAGAATCAGAGCCCAAGGAGAATTTTTCAGAGGAGGACTATTCCGACGAGACTATGGGATTAGCATCATATCTAAATATGATGATAGATGTGGAGGATGATATGGAGGTAACATCGGTTAATACGGTGATGCCTGCATTAGAGTCAACATCTACAGATACGATGAAGGCAATGTATCTCTCGGTGCTTGACCGTAATGTGTAACTGCACAATATGGTGCAGAACCAGAAAGAGGAGATCAGTGATCTCTATGAGGCCAAGGAGTCTATAGAATCAGACTTTGAGGTAGAGCATGATGAGAAGGTGCTCATGACAGACAAGGCTAGGGATTAAAAGAACGAGGTTGTTGAACTTCGTAAGAAATTTGTTGAGAAAGACCAGAAAATAGCACGGATGTCATATATCAATGACAGTGCGCAGGAGGATTTCAAGTTAAAAATAGCTTGTTATTCCATCGAGTCAGGACAAACTCGACATACTATAAGTCGAGACATTGTGTCAATTCTAGCCAATGAGAAGCATGAGAACGCAGTTAAACAGTATTAGGAGTTAGAACGGTAAATACTTTTGTGTAGTAACGTAAAACCCTTTTTTGTATTATTAAAGGGTAGTCTTTTTGTAAATCCCAAATTTTTTTGGAAGTCAATCGCGGGATATAAATGTAATAGCTTTTGGCTATGGAAAGTAAATTGTAAATAGTCTTGAACTATGAAGGAGCATATTAATATAATGAAGTTTTTATTTAATGTGCTTTGTGTGTATGAGTTATGGTTCAGTTGTGCAGCGACTAATACCTAAGTAAGCAAATAAGTAATAATGGAATTCTATTTATTTAATCAGAAATGCCGCCAAGAAGAAGACAACGTAATCAAGAGGCGGAATCACATAATGATAATGAAGGGGGTCAAAATAACCCTATGCAAGAGTTCGTTAATTTATTAATGGTTGCACTTAACCAAATCGGGGGTAGAGTACCCGCAAGAGCTAGGGTAGCCCGAACGACTACCTTTAAAGAATTTAAAAGCGTAGGTTCGCCTGAGTTCAAGGGAACAACGGACCCAATGGAGGCTCAGACATAGATAAAAGAAATAGAAAAGGCGTTTGTTATTACAAACGTAGCTGAGGCGCAAAAGACATCTTTTGCGACTGACATGATGAAGGGGGAATCCAACTACTGGTGGGAGGCTCACCAAGGTGGGGCTAGAACATATGCTGATAAATGGGAGCAGTTCAAGAATGTATTCTTCGATAACTACTTCCCTACTAGCATGCAAGGGCAGATGGAGATTAAGTTCCTAGAACTTAAATAGGGGGACATGACGGTTCCCCAATATGCGGCAAAATTCAATGAATTGGCAAGGTTTGCTCCACACCAAGTGGACACGGAAGAGAGGAAGGCTCGTAGGTTTGAGTAGGGCCTGAAACCCTGGCTCTATAGTAGGATTTCGATTTTCTAGAGTGCTTTCTATGGTACCATTCTGGAAAAGGCGATTATAGCAGAGGGTGGTAGTGAGGCGTTGACCCAATACCACAAAGAAAGAAAGAATAAGAGTAAGGGAGAGGGAGGAACCACGACAGAGGGTGCCAGTGGTAGTTCTAGGTATAGATTGGTTAAGAGGATTTGATGTAATTCTAGGTATGGATTGGTTAATTAACCATAGAGAGATAATAGATTGTCATAGAAAGAGTGTAAACCTAAGGCTTTCTATGAAACCTGAGGTGGTGTTTTACGTTAATAAATCACTGGGACGCTCTTGTTGTCTAACCATGACATAAGCTAGGAAGATGTTGAAAAAGGGGTGTAAGGGTTACATGTGTCAAGTTGTGGATACCCAAAGAGTGGGAGCAACATTGGAACAGATACTGGTGGTACAAGATTTTGCGGATGTATTTTCGGAGGAGTTACCCGGTATCCCACCAGACAGGGATGTAGAATTTGTGATTGATTTGCTGCCGGGTACAGCACCAGTCTCAAAGGCACCATATAGGATGGCGCCAGTAGAAATGAAGGAGTTAATGGTTCAATTACAGGAACTATTGGATAGGAAGTACATTCAACCGAGTGTGTCCCCGTGGGGAGCACCGATATTGTTTGTAAAGAAAGAGGATGGGTCGTTATGACTTTGTATCGACTATCGAGAGTTGAACAAGTTAACGATTAAGAATAAATACCCGTTGCCTAGGATCGATGATCTATTTGATCAGTTGAAAGGGGCAAAGTATTTCTCTAAGATAGATTTGCGTGCGGGATATCATCAACAGAAAGTAAGGAGGGAGGATGTACCGAAAACGGCGTTCTGAACAAGTTATGGTCATTACGAGTTTCTGGTTATGTCGTTTGGGTTGACGAATGCGCCAACCGCATTCATGGATATGATGAATAGAGTTTTCAAACAGTATTTGGACAAGTTCGTTGTAGTGTTCATTGATGATATTCTAGTCTACTCTAAGACGCAAGAAGATCATGCTGAACATTTAAGAATAGTGTTGGAAACACTACGGAGAGAGAAGTTGTATGCAAAATTCACTAAGTGTGAATTTTGGGCTTGAACGAGTGCAGTTTCTAGGACATGTTATAGATAAAGATGGCATATTCGTAGATCCAACAAAGGTGGAAGCAGTAAATGAGTGGGAGCAACCAAAAATGCCAACCAAGGTTCTGAGTTTTTTGGGGTTAGCGGGATACTATAGAAGGTTCATCCACAACTTTTCTAAAATAGCTACTGTGTTAACGAATATGACAAGGAATTCAATAAAGTATTAGTGGACAGAAAAGTGTGAAAATAGTTTTTGAGAACTAAAAAGGAGGTTAAGTGAGGCACATGTATTATCCTTACCAAATGATACATGGAATTTTGTAGTTTATAGCGATGCTTCATATAGAGGACTGGGTTGTGTGCTCATGCAGCATGACAAGGTCATTGCGTATGCGTTACGCCAGTGAAAGGATTATGAGAAGGTCTATCGTACTCATGACCTAGAATTGGCAGCTGTAGTTTTTACCTTAAAAATATGGAGACATTATCTATACGGGGAGAAGTGTGAGATATACACGTACCATAAAAGTCTGAAATATATCTTCACACATAAGGAGTTAAATATGAGGCAGAGGAGGTGGTTAGAGTTGATAAAAGATTACGATTGTGATATCTTATATCATCCAGGGAAGGCAAACGTAGTAACCGATGCGTTAAGTCGAAAAGGTAGGGAAAAGCTGTCAATGTTAACGACGCAGAATGAGTTAATAACAGAGATGGCAAGGATGGATTTAGAAGTCAAGTTGCCAAGTGAAACGGTGGAAATGTTATATTTTGTAGAGACTCAACCAACGATACCGGAACAGGTTAAGGAAGTACAAATAGGTACTGAAGAAAGCGAATGAATGAAAAAGATAATGAAGGATGACCTGAAGACTAAGTATAACCTTGATAGAGAAGGTTTACTTCGTTTTGAAGGAAGAATTTGGGTTCCAAATAATTCCGATTTAAAAGAAGAGATTATGTGTGAGGCTCATAGTTAGAGATATTCAATACATCCTGGTAGTACTAAGATGTATCAAGACCTTCGTCAGAACTTTTGGTGGCCGAACATGAAGAGAGAAATCGTAGAATACGTTAGTAGGTGCTTAACTTGTCAGAAAGTTAAGGATGAACACCAACGACTGAGTGGGTTGTTGCATTCACTAGAGATTCCGGAGAGGAAATGGGAGCATATCACCATGGACTTTGTGGTGGGACTTCCAATAACGAGAAAAGGCTACGATGCTATTTGTGTAATAGTGGATCGATTAACCAAATCGGCTCACTTTCTTCCAATAGGAGTTAGGTATAACCTAGAGCAGTTAGCTAAGCTTCATGTCAAGGAAATTATTTCTAGACATGGAGTACCTGTTTCGATTGTGTCTGATTGTGATCCACGATTCACGTCGAAATTTTGGAGGAGTTTACAAGAGCAAATGGGAAAGCATTTGAGATTGAGTACGACATATCATCCACAGACGGATGGACAAAGTGAACGGACAATTCAAACGCTAGAAGATATGTTAAGATCTTGCGTTATGGATTTCAAGGGAAGTTGGGACGAACATCTACCTTTGGTAGAATTTGCTTACAACAATAGTTTTCACGCTAGTATAGGCATGCCGCCTTACGAAGCGTTGTATGGGAAAAAATGTAAAACACCACTTTTGTAATAACCCGATATTTTCTATATAAATAAATAAGAAATTTTGCGTATAATTTTTTTTTTATTTTAAAGATGAGGATTTGTACAAGATAAAGCGTAAGTATTTATGTGATAAATAAAAATATATTTAATACATGAATAATTACAAATAATTTTATTTTAGAATTATTGATTATTATAAAGTATATTCTTATAATAATTAATTTTATAGTAGAGATGTTTTATTAATTATTTTCCATGAAAATAAGATTATATATTATTTATATAATATAGGAAATGATTATAAGAATTATTATAATAATTATTATATGAATTTATGCTAGATTAATTAAGTTAATTATTTTAACTTAATTAATAATGTTAAATATGAAAAATAAAATGAGATATGGAATCAAACCCTAAATTATGATTTTTATCAAGGAATAAGAATAATAATATAATATTAATTATATTTTGATTTTTCAGTGCTATAAATATGTACTGTATGTACGTATGAATAATGGTTGGTCAATTAT
Source organism: Panax quinquefolius (assembly GCA_020205615.1). NCBI lineage: Eukaryota > Viridiplantae > Streptophyta > Magnoliopsida > Apiales > Araliaceae > Panax > Panax quinquefolius. The sequence goes on along the minus strand of CM035167.1, from coordinate 80,205,812 downwards.
GGTGTATTATGACCAAACCCTAGCAATATTTTTATAAACCCTAGTATTATTGTTAAACCCTAATTCTGAAGTCAAATAAGACTTTAAAAAAAATCTGTTAAGACACTGTGTTATATGAGTTATGTTGTGTATTTTATAATGATATGATTAATTAGAAAAAACCCTAATTGTTGAAAACCCTAATCGTGAAATTAGAAACCCTAATTTCTTAAACCCTAAATTAATATTTAGAAATCCTAATTTTTATATTAGGTAACTCTAATTAGTAATTATAAAACTTAATTGCTAATTGTAAACCCTAATTGCTAAGTTTAGCAAACTTAATTATAATTAGTAAATATTTAAATCTAATTTTTTTACAATAAGTAAGTAGTAACCCTAATTGATTGGATAACCCTAATTACTAATTTTAAACCCTAATGTTCCTGTATAATGTAATTAGAAAACTAATTATAATTAGTAAACTCTAAATTACATTTTTAAGGAAACTAATTTTTATGTTTTTAAACCCTAAATTAAATCCTAAAAATCCAATTCTTAGAAAATCTTAGGGTTAAACCCTACAGGACAAACCCTAAGGGTTTGTCAAGATTATAATTTTGCCATTAAAATCCTAAGCCAATTGACCAAAATGCCCCTCTTGGATAATTGAATATAACTTGTGTATATTGCCATATATGGAGTTGGTGAGCTAACCTTGACTTTCCAATTGACTAAATGATCAACAACTCAGCCAATATATCAGCCATTACATTACACTTTGCTATATATATAGATTAAAGAGAGAAAATGTGCATTATTGCTTCATTTGTACACTTACACTCAACCAACTCTCTCTCGCTCACTCAAAACCTACGAAGTTCTATAGCATATCAGTCCCTAAAGCAATCGCTCACTCAAAACCTACGAAGTTCTATAGCATATCAATCCCTAAAGCAAGCCCCACTATCACTCTTAACAAATCAGAAAGCTAAAATCAAGAATTTGTTCAAAAGAGGTAGAACCCTAATTTTAAAAATCTGACTTTGATCCTCTGTTAGATGTTAGTTTTTTGTGTTAAACATGTTGTTTATGGTGTATAATGATGATCTGTGTTGATAGATGTTAGATCCATAACATCTATAGGCTCAGATTTGACAATTTTCAAAATCAGGAAAACTGAGAAAAATGGTCTGACAACCAAATGTCAGGTCCCATAGATCTCAGTCTATTGTGTTTTTTGTTGTTTTAAGCTTTGATCTTGTAGTATGCTATGAGATCTTTGATCTGGAACTTCATTCAAGGTCATAGCATGAGCAGATTTCAAGTTATGGGTGGTCAAACCCCGTTGACCAACCATGGCCGAACCAGATCTGGGTAACCCAGAACTTGCCTAGACAGATCTGACATCAAGTTCATGGGCCCAGATCATTCATGTTGTTGTTGTTTTGTTCTATTTATGGTATCTAGATTGTAGTTTGTTAGTTTCTCTTTAGTTAAATGCTTTTAGAACCTATAGATAATACATATACTGGATTTGGTGGTTGGTCAAATTAAGGAGGTCAGACGATCATGAACTTAGTTTTCTGGGTAACCCAGAAAATTGATGATCATGATCTCTGACAGACTTTGACCGGCACAAATATGCTTGATTTGTTGTTGTTATGGTAAGTTTAAGTGATGGATCTCTTCCTTGGCATGTTGGCTACACACTGCAAAGGTTTTATCACAAATCAATTGCATAGATTTCAAGTTATAGAGGCCCAAAGGTGGGCAGTCGAACTGTTCTTCATTTCTGGGTAACCTAGAAATGAAGAACAGGTCTGACAGCCCCTTTTGAAGGCTTAGATCTCGTTGGTTTCATGCTTGTTGTCCATGTTTGTTGTTGAAGCTCGTAGTCTGACATTGGTACTACAATCTCTGACCAACAACATGCCCAGAAACACATTACACAGTTCACGATTCATGGTCAAACTAGATACCTAGTTAACTGGCTATGAATGTTCTTGAGCCTCAAGAACACCTAAGGCGACAAATTTTGTCTAGCGACAGTTTTATTTTTTTTAATTAATTTATTTTCTGAAAATCATTTAAAAATAGAAATTAATTATTAAAAATTCCAAAAATAATTTTAAAAATTATTTTAAGTTATAAAATTAACTTTTAATAATTTGATATATTTTTCATAAACATTAATATTTATTTTAATATTATTGATATTTTATTTATTTAATAAATATATTAAATAAATTAATTAAAATGATTTTAATATATTAAAAATAATTTTAAATGATAAAAAGGTATTTAATAGTATTTTAAGTTATAAAATATAACTTTTAATATTTTAAAGCAAATTTCATTAACAATTTAATATTAATGATACTAGATTTACTTAGTAATTATATTAAATTAATTAATTTAAAATTATTTTAATATATTAAAAAATTATTTTAAATGAAAATAAATAGTTTAAAAATATTTTAAGTTATAAAATATAACTTTTGATATTTAAAGGTAAATTTCATTAATAATTTAATATTAATGATATTAGTTTTATTTAATAGTTATATTAAATAAATAAATTAAAAATGGTTTTATTTATTTAAAAATATTTTAAAAGGAAATAAATGAATTAAAATTTTTGAAGTTATAATTAATGACTTTTAATATTTTGATAAATAATACATTAATAATTAAATATTAATGATAATTAATTAAAAATGATTTCAATTGTTTTAAAAATCATTTAAAGGTAATACAAATGTTTTAAAATATTTTTGAGTTATTATAAATAACTTTAATATTTTGGCAATGGTTTCATTAATAATTTAATATTTATTAAATATTAATGATAATAGAATTATTTAATATTTAAATTATTTAAAAATGATTACAGTGTTTGAAAAATCATGATAAATTATAATAATTAATTAAAAATTATTATAAGGCTATGAAAAATAATATGATTGATATTTAAATTAATATTGAACTACAGAATAGAGTCACTCGATAATTACCCGATAAAGCCGTCGGTACATCGAAATGTTTCAGAAATTGATCTGGACTTATATAATTTGACTAGATATGTGTTTGTTTGTGAACCGATGACTGTTAAACCTATATGACAATGTGATTAGGTTATGTGCTGACTGCAAATAACAGTACTATGTGATATGATATATTATTCTAGTCGAACGAATGATCTTATTAATGATAGGTTTTGGTATAAAAGATAAAAGTAGTTGCATTATTGTAAGCATCATCTCAGACAAGTATCCTAACTTTACATTTACTTTAGGCAATGGACATGTGTAAGCTAGAATCTAAACTATTCATTTCCATTTATTTAAATATCTTAACCTTGTATATACTTATGTAATGATCCTGTATAAGTAAGTTATTAGATTATAATCTTTTGTACAAGTTCTTTAATTCTATTATTATAGATCAAAATATATATTCTGTTCGTTAATTTCTAAATATGGTTAGACAAGTGTCCTCACTTGGATAATCATTGTATTTAATCACATGTTGATACATACTTATTGGTTTCCAATATGTCTACCCTAATGAATGATCGTCTAAGCTATTTGACCCGGCTAGACATAAACTTAATAATATTGTTGTATAAGATATAACTTTATTGTATCCAACCAGATTGTTTTAGTTTGGATTCCCGACTAAGTATGAACATCCCGTACATTGAAAAACTTTTGTGCACCTAAGGTGGATAAGATGAACGATAAAATCATTCTTGCATGTATTATTAATCAATACAGGGCATAACGGGCTGATCACCCCCCATGCCCGTAAGTTATGATGGTTTACATATGAATTTCTGTTTAACCTTTTCGAAAATAGAAAAAAAAGTTCATAGTCTATCGACTGATCTCTAGTTATAGTCAGTACGTAGTTTCAAGAAATTTGGTATAGAATTGATATATTGTTATAATTGGTTCAACTTACTTCACAACTGTTGATTCGTTGTAGAAGTGTCGTACAAAGAAAACATTTACTTTTCTTTCAGCTAGTAATTATTGTTACTATTACTTGCTGGGCAATCAAATGCTCATCCTTACTTTAAATTAAAATGTTTTCAGCTAAGCGTGATCAACCAAAAAGCTCTACCAAGAACAAAGGAAAAGGAAAGGTTGTAGAATAAGTTCTAAGCTATCATATATAATAACTAGACTTTTGAAAGACTATGATATTTATTATTTTCATGTAATGTAATGTTTAAAGGTCGCGTACCTTGGATTCAAACTCTGATATGTAAATTAAAATTAAAATTTATATTATTGTTATTATTATTAGTATTATTCCGCTCATAGAAATGGTATCGTGAAACACCGAGTTTGGGTTTTAAGTACCTGAATTTGGGGGCGTCACAACATTGATGGGATAAAGTAGGTGAATGTTGAATATTTGGATCGGAGATGGTACAACAAACGGCAGCCATGGTTGAGCTAATAAGAATCCGATTGGTAGCGGCTCAAGATAGACAAAAGAAGTATGCAGATCCTCATTGAGAAAAAGAGGGAGTTTGATGTAGGTTCATATGTCTTTCTGAAAGTGTCACCTTGGAAAGGGAAGATAAGTTTTGGGAAGAAAGGGAAGTTAAGTCCAAGGTTCATAGGACCTTTTGAAATTTTAAGAAGGGTAGGAGAGGTAGCCTATGAAATAGCCTTACCTCCATAAACGGAATGAATACACAATGTGTTTCACGTGTCAGTGTTACGTCCTTATAAATCGGACTACAAGCACGTAATAGAGTATGAATCTATTCAAGTGGAAAAAGACTTAACGTATGAAGAACTTCCGGTTCAAATTATTGATAGGAAGGAACAAGTCTTACAAAATAAAATAATACCTTCAGTAAAGGTAATTTGGAGTAACCACGATGCTGAAGAAGCAACATGGGAGCTCGAGAGTAAAATGAAGGAAAAGTTTCCTCATTTGTTTATTTAATTATAGCGAGATTCTGGGGACAGAATCCTTATAAGGAGGGAATAATGTAACGCCCGAGAAATCGGATCTTTAATGAATTAAATTTTTATTTGATTATGTGGATTAAATGAATTTAATTGATTAATTATGTGAGTAAGATATTTGAAGGTCGTTCTATGACCTATAATGTGTGGATGTTGTTAGTATCATGGCTATGTGCTATGATTAATTGCTTTGAATTATCAAGACAAAAATAAATGTTTTCTGAGAATTTTTTCGTAAAAACACTATTCATTCGATTTTGTTCGGAGCTTAGGTTTGAAATTCCAAGAAACGCGTAATGATAGAATAGGAAGATGTAATGGAATATCCAATAATATTTCATTTATGGCAAATAAAGTTTTTGCATGCGGACTTAAAACATAAGGGTTAGTGAAAGAGATTTCCAAAGGGAAATGAAATGCATATAATCATTTCGGTTATTAAACGTATGATATATGAATATGGTATGAATAGCGGTATGACGTATAATACGAATATCGTATGAATACTAAACGAGAAGAATACATGAGTAATACGCGTAGAATATGATTAGTTCTTATAGGATTTTGAGTTAAAGACTTTGTACAATCCAATTGGACTTGGATTTATAGCAATCCCAATGAATTATGAAATCAAGCCCAAGTTAAGGCCCAATATTAAGTAAGACAAGCTCAATCCAAGAAATCGAACCGCGGATCAAATCGGTGGGTCACGGGATGGGTAAAATCCATGGGGCAACCCATGGAAAGTCCAAGGAGGTGTGGGTCGGCCACTTGGCCACCAAGTAAAGTGATTACTTGGTGGCTAAGTTGTTGAGGAGGTGGGGAATAGTAAGAAGGTGGCCTTTGGACAACTTTGCCCTCCAATTGGTTGCCTATAAAAGGAAAGCTTATGTTGGTTATTTTGTGTTTTGTAAACTTTGTCCAACATATATTGAGAGAGAGAAAGAGCTAGAAACAAGTAATCGATCTACTTTGAAGCAAAAACATAAGAATTTTACCGAGAACGTGAAGAACGAAAAAGGTAATATTTCGTAAACATTAGTCTTCATCCTTTTCGATTTCTTTCTAGTAGAGAATCGTAGATTGGTGGAGTATAACTATTGAGGAGGAATAAGGATGTCTATTAATGATCAAAACATTGATAAGTCATGTTAGACTAAAAATTATAAGAGTTTACTTAAGTTAAATCGTAAAAATCTTTGAAGGTTAACTTGGTTGTGGATGGACAAATCGAAAGCCATCATAGCTAGGGTATTTGAATCATGCTTGGTTAAGGTATAGATGATGAATCAATGGAGTGTTCCATTTGATTTGGCTTATAGAACACAAGTAACGAAGTTATGGTGAATTTTACAAAAATAGACGTTAAACGTCGAAAACGTAGAAATCTCATATTAAGAGTCAAAAGTTGTCGTGTGACTTGAAAACATCAGTTTCCAGTGCCAACACGTGAGATAGGGTATTTAAGAGTCATGGACGCAATAATCGTTGAATTCCGACTTATAACGAAGAAAACGAGTATTGAACGCTCGAAAATAATAAACAAACACTCAAAATGAACCAAAAGTTGAATTCTGAGTTAGCAGATTCAAAAATGTAAAATTCTTATATGAAAACTTAGAGTATGTAAATTGTTAGTTGTGGGAGTTTGAATGAGCCAATTCGGATGTAAAACGAGTAAGTTATGAGGCTGGGAAGTTCGTTGGAAAAACCAACTATCAAAACTAATCAAGACAAAGAATGCTACCAAGCGCCAATTTAGTGTTAAAGTGTCGCATGGCAGTAGCTGTAGCCAAGAGAAGCCATAATCTTTCGGAGTTTCTTGCATCGCAATACGATAGTTAGTCTAAGAACTTCATGTAGCAGTCATTGAGTCAGGAAAAACCTCTGGAGAGTGACGCCGCAGCGCCACTATAGTAAAAGGATTACCGTGCCGCAACGCTGGCAGTGGGAAATAGTTGACCAAGTTAGATTTTTAATTATAATTGAAGGTAAACCAATAGTAAGGCATGAATGTACTTAATGTACATAATAGGACTAACTCTAAATCACTTATAAAGTGATAACGTAGAAAGTTAAGTATGGTTTAACCATAATTAAACCAAGAACGCAAAAGGGAAAGCAAGTATACCGTGAAGGGTGTTCGATGTTGGTACTTTACCAATGATCACCAAGTGTCGATTAATAACGAAAGAACGTTAACGAGCCGTAATGAAGTATAGTAAGTCTGTGACACCCCCAAATCCTGGTATTTCATTTCCACAGGATTTAGTGTTCACTTAATCAAAACATTCATTTATAACTACCCAATTATAATAAAATTGAATAATAAAAACCTGCCCATACAGGATTAAACTCAAATAATAATCTCCCCAGGTTGTCTAACCTTTAACAACAATCATTCAAATGCAGAAATTAAATAAACTTCATTACAATCTTTAAACCAAAGTCTAATAATAATACTATCAAATCTATTACAAGTCTTCAGTACTTGTTCATCTTTCCTTTTCCTTTACTGGTGCTAGGTACGTCACCAGTTTCAACTTTAGCTGTAAGAAATTTTACAGGCAAGAGTGAGCAAACAAGGCCCACTTGAAATAACAATATATAAATCTTTGAACTTTTACATCAATTGCCAATACTAGGCTCAATTGAACTGAACAATATATTCTATTAACTTTCTGAAAATTATAACATTCACTGAGGGTCTAATGACCACGAATCATGTCCACAGTTATAAGTAATCATTCAACTTTAACTTTAACAGTCATAAGACTATAAGGACTCCACATACTTAGGGGATCAACCCTTCGTATAATGTATTGTGCACAACCATTTCAACGTTAAGCGTAAACCTCTATTAAAAGAGTTGTTCATCTCAGTATTTAGAATACAAGTCCGAACCAAAGTAAGTTTAGTTTGGATAAGCTTTCAAGGAAATTTGGAATTTAACGAACATCAACTAAAGAGTAGTTGAATAAGACCAATAACACTATACTACAGAATAATAGTGATTGAATCAATCATAGTAACTAAAGTCATGCATTAGGAATAATCTAATAGCATACAATTTGAATAAATATAGCATACCTTGCTTGAACAATACTAAGCCAAGGTTAATTAGGATTGAATACTAAACATGCATGACAATTCAGTTATGCATGTTAATCAATAATTAAAATACAAGAATAACTTGTTCAACATCAAACCAAAGTTTAGACCACTTACATCATTATAAGATAATCGAATTGAAAATAATAATTAGCTCAATAAGACAAAGGATTAGAAAACTTGCATCGTCATGAGTAACTAAATACAATGACTTACTCAATCATAGGAAATCTAGCTCTACGAAAGTGTAGAAGTAGCAACTTACAACAATTATAATTGAATTTGAAAACAATAATGTACCAAATGAAATTAAACTCTCACAATGAAGTTTTGAGTTAGAAAACTTGCCTTGCTCGTAGACTAAACCGAATCAATTTGAATCACAATATCCTATACACATATGTCATTATGACATAGTTAGTCATTATCACATAACTAATACATTCATCACATAGGTTTGATTATTTAATCACATAATCAACTTATAACACAAGTTAATCCTTAATAACATAATTATTCATAGTATAGAAATACTAAAATCTATATTTTACATTTCTACTATCATCACAAAAATGTTTTCTTAAAATTTCATGTACAAAAAGTACACTGTCAGACCATTCTGCTAACTAGCCAGTATATTCACGGTTTACACTTATGGAATGGTATTTGCATTGGCATGGTGATGATGGTGCATATGCCACTTAACATCTTGTCAAAGTCATGGTATATGCAAAACTCATATTCAATTTACCTTCAAGTGACGATGCGAGAAAAAGCCAAATTGGCCTAAAAGCTCAAATCTAATAGACTTATTATCATGTAATTTACATATAGACTTCATATAAACATATTGTGAAGACTTCTAACATGTTTATACTCATAAAATAACACAAACATCAAATATACAACACCTAATTTCAATGTTCTTGGCAAAACTCCATTTTTTATACTTTCAATAAAAATCAACACTGTGATTTTGTTTTTCAACCAAAACAGTAAATTCAAAACATCATGATTATGATTTTACATACTCTATCAATTCTAACAATCAATTTATCAATTTAACAACAAATAAAACCTTAATTTCTACTTTAAACTAAGCCATATTCATATATATATTTTCATATGAACTCACTGTGATATATTTCTTCACAATTTATATACATACATAAAGTAATTGATTATAATCATACATAATCTCAACAAAACAGTTTTACAACAACAATCATCATCTAAAGCTATATACACAAGAATTCATCATCCATAATTATTTACAGAGAACTCTTTGGAGAAGAAAACTAAACTTTAAAAATAAAATACAGAGATTAATATACTACCTTTGATTAAGAAGATGATACTCTAGAGTTTAGAAGAAAATGGTTATGATTACAATCTTCTTTTTCCCAATTCTTTTCTCAATTTTCTCTAAGTTTCTCTCAACTTTTCTCTCTGTATTTTTCTTCTTCTTCTTTTTCTTCAACTGAGCCTTCTTCTCTTCCTAACTCTAACTACGTAATAAAAATATAACGTATATGATATAATATCTATAAATGATATAATATAAATATAGATATAATTATATCAGTTATATTTTGTTTGAAAATCAAAAGCCATAAGGCTTGTTTGGCTAAGCTAATAAAATAACCCTTTAATCCTTACACCTTGTTTGATAAAACACTATTAGATTAAAGACTTATTATGCAATAAGACATGTTTGGCAAAACTAAATTAAACTCCCTTAATTTATTTTAATAACTCCTTTATAGCAAGATTATTTGTCACACTTCTATTTAATTAAATAATCAATTTAATCAATTCAAATATTAATCTATTAAATTACTTTAATACATAAATAATTATCACAAAACTATAATTTCTTTATAATTATAATTTTATTTAACCAACTAATATTTTAATTTACAATTTCCCATTTAAAATATTATTATTTATTTAAATCACTATAAGCTCTCTAGCTTACTTATTAAATTACATTGGTATATAATCTCATAACAATTAATTTACTTAGTTCTTAATTATTTATTCAACAAATAATTAACTAAATCACATCAACTCAAATTGCTATATAATTCAATAAATATTTAATATTGCAAATAAATATTTAATATTTAATATTTAATATTTAATTATTTATTCAACAAATAATTAACTAAATCACATCAACTAAAATTGAACAATTATTTAATCAAAAATAAACATATCAATTAAATATTTATATAAATCAATAAATATTTAATATTACACTTTAAAATTCTGGAATGTTACAAAGTCGAATTGAAATTATTAATGGATTAAATTCAAGTGAGATATAGAAGAGAAAGAAGTTGGTTAAAGCAATAAACTAAGCTTGTTTAGTAGCAAATTACAGTGTGCTATGTGAATATATCATGTAGATCCTATAAAGACTGAGAAGTGTTGAATATTATATTCGAAGACGCTTGAAGGCAAGTTTCTTAACGTTTGTCTAACCTCCGTGTTAGCCAAGTTTTCTGTGATTCATGATAAGAAATGCATGAATCATTTTACGAAAGGGTCGATGCCAGTTTTAACTCGGCTAGACTATTCATAAGAGTTAGATTGATTTGTTTACAAGTCTTTCGATATAGAACTATTAGCGCTATCCTATGCCAAGTATTTGGTACGGATGAAAAGGTAAGTTTGTCTAAGAATAAACAAAAGTATTTTTATCGATTATTCGATGGGCACGCGAGGTTGCCAAAGATAAACGTAAATACGTTTAACGGAAGGGTGTTGATCAACATAGAGTACTATAGGCTGATCACCTAGAAGTGCTCGTAAGTAATGCCGGATGCACGACCTTAGTGCCGGATGTCCTTTTCAAGTATGAAAATGAAAAGAGTATGTTCATGGTCTTTTGACCGGTTAAGGATTCCTAAACTATTATATATACTTTGGAATCGTTGTTATGGAATAAGAAGTACTAGTCAATGTTCATAGTGCTTCATAGCTATTTGTTCAGTTATGGAAGATAATCATATAATTCTCGATGTGGTATTTATATTATCCTTTGTTAGACTTGCTGAGCTAGTTATGCGCACTTCTTGCTTGAATTATATGATTGCAGCTAAGGCCGAACGAACTGAGAATTATAAGAGAGATAAAGGCAAAGCTAAGATGGATAGTTAATTATCCTGTAATAAACTAGTGTATTTGTATGTAATATACTTATGAGTAATGAAGAATGTATTCGGTTTCTGAACCCGGGAAAGGATTTATTACTATTGTAATAAGAATATAGTGAATACAATCATTTTGTCGTTATCTTGATGGAACGACTGTATGAATTATAGTATCGTGTAGCACCATCTGTCGGGTTGGAAGATACTCGAATTTGGGGGCGTCGCCTGTGGCCGTCTTTGTGTAACCGATAACTTCTTACGTTGCGGTAGCTCCCCTTGCGCTTTGTTCTTCATCACGGTGCGCCCCACGTCTGTCCTGCAGAATGTGTAGCTTTGCTTGATCTTACTTCTTATGCTAGCATTTTGATGTGCTCACTCAATATCCTATAAGAAGAAAAAAACCCATCTAAAGCAACATGAAATAATCAAAAAACTAAAAATATAACAAGCTAAATAAAGATAAATCGTAGGTTAAAAACCTATTCATTAATTGTTTATGACCTAACATGGTATGCTATGTGATTATGCATGTAGAAAATTTATAGACTCACGGGTAAAGTGAATTAACACTAGACGACGCTAAATGCAAGTGTTCTAAACTCTTATCTATACATATTTGGACAAGTTTTATGATTCGTGTATCATACGCGTGAACTGATGTAACAAAGACGTTGAAGTCATTTCCTTCAGCTATACCAGACTTATAGTATTTTGTGGATTTCGTTATAATATATCATAATATTATAAAATATTGTTATCCTATGGCAACTATTTTGGTATGGATTCACATGAATAAACAAATGTTTTGTCGTAAAGTGTGACACCCCCAAAATAAGTATACATCACCCATCTTGAGTCGCCAAATACATGGTACAGAAATCAACTAAAAACTTCTTTTATACAACTGTCGTGTAAAATACGTGTAGACCCCAACTTTTATGAATAAAGATGAATTTTCTATAAATATCATTTTTGAATATTATGGAATGAATTTGATATAATGTTATAGTTGTGGGTAATATTTATAAATTTTGCAAAGTACGCAAGTTATTATATAATATTCGATTGGTTGGGGAATATTCGTTTTAACAGGGAATATTCGTACAACGGCACAATCATTGGTGGACCCCACAACGGAATTATTTTCGGATTGAGAAAATGACAAAAATAATTTATGAAAATAATGGCGGAAGTTTTAACGTTAACTGTTGAAACACCCGGTGTTAAAAGTATAGTAATACGCGTGGTTGCATAGTAGCACACGGTATTGATTATTGATGCTTACGTGAGAAGTTACTCAATTTTGTTCAATTATTACTACAATAATTGCTGCATAGTATCTCACGTTATTTGATTCAGTTATTGTCAATATTTTATATATTATTAAAAAAATAATTGAGATGACAAAGTTATTAATATTATTATTTGCAATATTAACGATGTCTAGAAGTTCTGTCAAGAAGAGGTTTGGTCACCTAATTGCGCGCCAATGGGGAGAAATTCTTATTGGAAAGCCCCCTCTTTCCTGAGAACAACATGGTCGATTAATATTATGAATTATAATAATGATGATAAATTTTGTTTTATTAGTATTATTAATGTAATAAAATAGAAAAGCTTTTTATATAAAACAAAATACTTTTATAAAGTTATTCGTTTTATTATACTATAAATAGAATATATAATATTCTATTATGCATAGTGTTTTGTATAGTAAAATCTTTTTATATAAAACATAATACTTTTATAAAGTTATTTGTTTTATTAGACAATAATTAGAATATATTATATTTTATTATGCATAGTGTTGCATAATTATGCGCATAGTATTTTGCATAGTAAAATCTTTTTATATAAAATAGAATACTTTTATAAAGTTATTTGTTTTATTAGATTTTAAATAAAATATATAAATAAATATATATATATATATTTAGAATATATTATATTTTATTGCATAGTGCAGCATAGTATCCTTTTTATTTTCTTATAAATAGGATGCTTAGTTAGAATTGAAAACCACACCAGAAGTTTAGAGAATTCTTCTATAATCTCGAGCGTATTTCTTTAGAGTTTTAAGAAGCTTTGAGCGTAGTGCAAGTTTTCTTCAAAAATATCCTCGTCCTACCAGTCGGAATACTCTTCTTTTATGGTAAGGGATATTATTTGTTGTACTCATAAGGGGTATTCTTTATTTCTTATTCTTGAAGAGAACTTCTGTTATTCCATTCTTTATTATTACATTTGGAATAACTTTGTATCATGCTTGGGATACCCTATACTTGGTGAAATTCTTCTGTTATTCCATTCATTATTTTTATGTTAGAATAACTTGTCTATGTAAAGTACTGCATACATGGTGAAATTCTTCTGTTATTCCATTCTTTATTATTCTATTGGAACATCATGTCTGTGCGTTTACGCATGACCTGGTTCCGTTGTTTATTATTCTGTTGGAATATTCTGTCTGTGCGTTTACGCATGACCTGGTTCCATTATTTATTATTCTGTTGGAATATCTTATCTGTGCATTTACGCATGACCTGGTTCTATTATTATTATTTTGTTGGAATAACCTGTCTGTGCGGTCTATCGCATGCTTGGTGATTTCTTTTGTTATTCCATTCCTTATTATACTCAGTTGGTTAAAGTTTTGACTTCTATACTCCATGAAATTAGTGGAATATCCTTGATATTTGCGCTTCATCCAGTATTTTTTCATGGAAATATTCTTCTGAGCATTTTTGAATTTTAATCCACAAAGCAGTATCATGTTGACAATTTGGACGTTTTTGAGTTCAGGATAAATTAACTTATAAATCTTTAAAATTTATTCTTGAACTTGTTTTATTGAATTGTCATCATCCTCATGTTTATAATATGTTGAAAGTCATCTCGTGGCTTTTGTAGTGCATAGATGGACTTGGTATGATTATGACCAGGGATTATTCAGTATAATCATGATCGTAATGTTACAAATGATGTGGTAAAAATCCTCATTGGTCGTAGTGCATTGATGAACAGTTGTTGGCATGATCATGGCCATTGATGAATACACGAATATCCTTGGCCCGTAGAGCATGGATAATTTGTGGTCATGATACTAATGAATATCATTGGCCGTAGTAAAGGGATGATGTGGATTATTTATTAAGCTGAGTCACAGCGATAAAAGTAATGAAAAACCTTTTAAATCATAGAAGATAGTAGATTTTATTCTCTACTTGACTCTTCTAATGGATTGCTTGTTCCATTCTGATTAAACTTGATATTTGTTATATTTTATCAGTTTAACACTGTTGAAGCCTAATGATAATTTATTCTGCATTATCTTAGTCATAATATTTCTTACTGGGCTAGTTGAGCTCACCCTTTTGCTTTCATTGTTCTCTTCGGGAAATGAGAACGTAGTGGGGACTAGTAGGGGAACGGAGTGACGGTCAAGATGATAGCATTAGTAGTCCTCACTATTCTATGAAATAGTGTGATAATAAATGTAATGCGGACTTATTTTGAGTTTGAATACTGTCTAGAAGACAATATTTGTATTAAAACTCACAGCTCATGTTGTATATTTAAGGTTGTATTTGTATTTTGTACCAAGTATTTGGCGACTCAGAATAAGTGATGTATACCTATTTTGGGGGCGTCACAGTTGGTATCAAAGGTTAGGGATATGATCCCTGGCTGAGATGTGAGACAAGAACTAGGAGGGGAGAGACGGGGAATTCCTTCGCTAGTATGACCTACCTAAGTTTATTTGGTATTTAATTGGTCGATCAGAGTATAGGGATAATATGTGATATGATAACTAACCCTTGTTTTGTGTCAGTATCTGAAAATGACATCCAAAAATGTTGAGAATAGCAATGGAGCACATGAGACCGTTGAGTCTCCACCTATCAATAATCAGGAGATTGTGCATCAGGAAGGCTACAATCCTCATGCATACAACAACACTGACCAAATGATGAATGATGGAATGTTTAGAGGCTTTATGCAAATCATGGAACATCGGGCGAGAGCGGCTCCTGTCCAAAATGTAGGTGGAAACACTGGAAACTCTCGGACGGTCACCGCTAAATAGTTCAAGGAGCTGGGACCACCAAAGTTTGTTGGAGAGCCAAAACCACTTAAGGCGGAGACGTGGATAAAGCAGATCACCAAGATATTTGATGTCTTGGGATGCTCTGAGGAGCAAAAGGTTCCCTTTGCCACCTTTATGTTGTGAGGAGAGGCAGATTACTGGTGGGAATCGGTAAAGCGTACTCAACCTGCCGCACTGAAGATGTCTTGGGAGAAGTTCCAAGAACTATTCAACTACAATTACTTTCCCGAAAGTATTCGTCACATGAAAGAGGTAGAGTTCATCAAGTTGGAGCAGAACAATATGACTGTGTCGCCGTACGAAGCTAAGTTTGCCGAGTTGTTCCGGTTTGCGTCTCACTTGGTTGATAATGAGGAAAGAATGACGCGAATGTTTCTAAGAGATTTGAAACCCGAGATACGTCAATATCTAATTTCTCATAAACTGTGTTTGTATTCAGATGTTGTAAAAATGGCTCGGTTATTGGAGCACGATAACGAGTCAACTCAACCAAGAGAACTCAGTCGGCAAAATGATAATACTAGTGGTAGCAGTCATCGAAGCGGTGACAACAAACGTGGAGGGAATAAACATGCCAGAAATGGTAACCACTTCGGTGGTAATCATGGCTAAGACAATAAGAATGGAAATTTCAAGAAGAGGAGATTCAATAATGATGGAAAGATGTCAGCATCAGCACCCGTGGTTAAGGAAGGAGAACGGTCAGCTATCATATGCTTCAAATGCGGAGGGGAGGGACATATCAGTCCAAATTGCGCGATGCCATCCAAAGCGTGTTGTAATTATGGAAGAGAAGGTCACCTAGCCCGATTTTATCGTGTACCGAAGACATGTCCAGTTGGAACAGTGACACAAAATACCGTTCCAGACAAGTCAAAACCAGTAGTCCAAGGGAAAGCTTTTGTTGTGACCTCCCAGAAAGCAAGGAACCCGAACGAGGTCATCACGGGTAAGCTTATCATAAACTCTAGCGAAGTCTATACCTTATTTGATACCGGTTCTACCCATTCTTTTATTTCTCCTACTTGCACTCAACGATTAAATTTGACTCCGGAGAAATTAGACTTTGACTTATCTGTGGAAACTCCGTTGGGAGAAACCTTCATTACATCAACTGTTTATCAGTCTTGTTTGGTTCAAATCGGTACCCTCACATTACCTGTCGATCTTATTTCATTAAAAATACTTGTATTTGATGTGATTCTATGGATTGATAGGTTAACTACTCATCATGCAAAAATTGATTGTTTTCGTAAGGTTGTTAGCTTTCATATTCCTAACCAACCTGTAGACACTCGAAATTTTCTGTACTATTGTTACTAACATTGTAGGAGGACAGATTCATCTTTTAAGAGAGAACCCTGAAAGACAATCCAAATCCATACCGGATACTACCGGGAGTTCAGCATCAACCCAGATCACACTCTGGGAGCAACTGTTCTAACCTCGGATATAACCCCGAGACCTGCAGATATAATACCAGAACACACACCGGAGAAGACCGATTAATCTCGAAGATAACCCCGAGGTATCCAGTCTCAGTCCAAACCATAGGAATAGCCACCAACCTTGGTGATAACCCCAAGGAATGCAGTTTCGGAGATAACCCCGGAAATGCTTGTTTCAAATGCCACCAGCTTCAATCTCGGCGCTCACAACGAGATACACTGTACCAACTCGGCAATAACATCGGGAAGACAGGCACACCTCAAAGATGACAATGAGGACCTTCAACAATTGCAGCAATCCAATCTCAGCGAAGTCTGAGCAACGTCTGCTTTATCGGCCCAATCCGGCGATAACACCGGTGAGGGGCAACATCGTCATCTCGTCCAACACGATGCCATGTCACGTCACTATGCAACGATGTCCCACAAGGATAACCAATCCCGAGTGACTATTAATGCGGGGGTAGCAGATGAAAGTTGAAGCTTGAAGGCCAGGAGGGCATCGTCCCATCTTCAATGACTTCGACAAACTCTAATCCCATGCCATCGTACAACTCTCGACTATGGCAGTCCGAAATAGGTCCTGTATACCTCAAAACGAATGCCCGAATTGCACTTCTCAAAATCCAAATGGACATTACGATTGCACGAGTGCACGTGCTTGAGATGACCCGGCAGACCCGCCTCTAGTACACTGCGGCTGGCGAGCAGTACACCTATGACTCATATACCTATAAATAGAGGGCTTGGGGGTCTTTGATTTTTAAGAGAAAAAGGCGGAAACCCTGCACAATTTTCTCTGCACTCGTCATACAGTGTATTTTCCCACTTTTAAACACCTGTGAGCTCATATATAGCCTCTTTTGTACCCACAAAAGCCCAGTGTTTACCCACTCTAAAGATATAGAAGCCTTTTTTAGCAGTCAGCTGTAAGCCTTCTCACACACTTTAGAGTCTTTCTCTTCATCTTTGCACAATCCCTTCTACACGTTGAGAGTCGTGTTGCTTGCTTTTGCCCGAACTTCGGTCCGTGGTTTCATTTCAGTCTGTATATATATATTATATATATATATATATATATATATATTTACATATATATTTACTAACATTATCGAGTTATGCCTCGATTGAGCCTGAACTTGATGCAGGCGTTTACTACTTTATATATATATATATATATATATATATACACTTATATATATTAACTGTGTGTCGGACTTCCATATAATAGAACATTGACCCACACACACACACTCAGATAATAGTTTCTTGAAAAGAGGCGGTCACCATGGTAACACGGATGTCGGGGGATGCCTAACACCTTCCCCCCGCATAACCAAGTCCCCGGACCCTAAACGAATCTCGGTTTCACCGACCCGTATATCAGTGTCACACCACTGGGTCAATGTGCAAACTTTTTCTCGGTTGTGTTGGTACAACCATTTAAAAAACCAACTAGCGACACTTAACAGTCCCATCGTCGACATCATAGATGTCGGACCTTTTTCACTTATTTTTTCAAACAAATCTCACCTAAAATGAGAACACCAAAGAACAAGTAACAGAAAAGGACACACAAAAATCCCGACGTCGGCGGTGGCGACTCTGCTGGGGACTCCAAAGAAGAGGACTTAAGTCGCTATTGCAATCTTTTCAAAACTGTTATCTGTTTGTGTGTGGATGTTGCATTTACATTAGATGAATGTGTACGAATGCATGTCTTGATTGAACTTAGTGCTTCGCATCATATCTGCATGTGATTTTAATGCTTCGCACTATAAACTGCTTATGATATCAGTGCTTCACACATGTCATCATTTCATACGGTGAGACACGATGTATGTGAATGTATGTTGTGTGGTCCCTCCACCAGGAAGCTATCCCGTCGGTGTTTGATTACTGGACTCGTGAGAAGACTAATTCTCCGAGGCTCAGGAAAGGCACTACCCAAATTCGCTCCAGTTGAAAGACCGGATTAACTTCCCGTCAAGTAGATTGCGATGATTTGGGAACCTTCATGCCAAAAAGCCGCGAGAGTAACCTAAGATAGGTCAGCCTCTGATAAACCCAAAACAGAGGAAAGTCTCTTCATGCTCTCTCATTGCAATTACTTGTAAACACAATTACTTGTAATTTCATTTCATATATATCTCCATGAAATGAGAAATATGAAGCAATGTGTCCACATACATGTTACAAACAACTGACACCCGTTTTGTAGGATAAAATTCCTAAAACGAACACATCACATAGCATGTTATTATACACCTCCCCTAAAGACTAAACTATGCAAGTCTTTTGCGGGGAATCAATCGGACCTATCACCCGGTCAAAGTCCAAAAAGGCAACAGGCCTACAGTCAATCATGTCGTCATCCGAATTGAATCGAACTTAATCTAGTTTCTCTGAAAGAATTTGATGGATTAAGTAAAGCAGATTCTGATTTGGTTGTTCTATTAAAAGAATTACACACCGCACACAGGTCAAAAAAATACCCGTACATACTGAATCCTCCACACAAGGAGGAATCCCAGTCATTACCATACGAACTACAATTGGATACGACCAACAAAACTCATGATCTTGCCCATCCCATGGAGATCCGATAATGGTGACATCAAAAGAAAGTCCTCCAAATGGAAGAGACCCTTGCATTATCGAAGGAATTAGAACACACGGGAGTGTTTCATATGCTGATCTGTGTATTTTTCCTGGTGTTCATTACCCAGAAAAATTTAAAACTCCTGACTTTGAAAAGTATGACGGGTTAGGAGATCCTTATACACATTTAAAAGTATTTATTGGAGAACTGGGATCCTATGAAGAGGATGAAAAACTCATAATGCAATTGTTCCAAAAGAGTCTAACTGGAGAAGCTCGTTCGTGGTACACAAGATTAGACAACTCCAAAATCCACAGCTGGGAAGAGCTAGCACATGCCTTCCTCACTCAATACAGTTTTCAAACTCAGATGGCTCCTGATCGGTATCAAATTACCAAGATCAAGAAACAGTCTAACGAGTCTTTCAGAGAGTATGCTCAAAGGTGGAGACGCCTGGCTACCCAAGTTAGTCCTGCCATGACAAAATTAGAAATGGTCATGACATTCATAGACATACAAAAAGCTCCCTTCTATGAGAGAGTTTTAAGCGGATCGCAAACCATTTTCGAAATGGTTAAACATGGGGAGATGGGTGAGATGGGATTGAAGTCGGAAAGATTCAAGACCTAGTCGCACTCAAAGTCATTGCAGACCACATCCAATCTGGAAATTATGGGAACAACCCCCGGAGGGTCCATAAAAAGAAAGAAGAAGATGTTTCCCTGATACTACAGGGGCAAAAAGGTAATCAAAATATGCACATTCAAAGGAGAAACTACACTCCCTTTCCAGCACAGTCTGCAAACCCTCCAGTTTCAAAAGGTGGAGAGTTCAAACGCCATCGAGTGTTTACACCCTTAGAGGATACCCTCGAGAACATTTTAAATCTTCTAACAACACAGAAGAAAATCACGCATCTTCTTCCACCAGGCAGCCATAATGGACGGGGTTTCAATGCTGCTAGGAAATGTGCTTATCATGCCGGGGCACCTGGACATGATACTCAGGATTGTTGGGCCTTAAAACACAAGATCCAGGACCTGATAGACAATGGGGAGATCGTAGTCACCAAACCCGATCAACCTCATGTACAAGACAACACTCTTCCTCAACACAAAGAAGAAGAGGTCAACATGATCAATTGGAGCAATGGACAGAATTCCAACTTCAGCTGTGAATCTTCCCAGACCCTCAAAGATGGTGATGATAGATGGAATTATGCCAAGTTCCAATTCACAATGGAACGAAAGATCAAAGCTCTCGGTAAACAAATTATACAATGGTGAATCGGTGACTTATCAAACATCAAGTGACTCGATGTAATTAATCACCAGAGCATGCCGATCTCCTACCTATTATCATGAATATTCCTCGTCACTTCGAAAATGAAATCTTTGGAAGAAAAAGTTACGAAGAGAGCAAATGCCAAAGCCCGCCGGGATTTTGCCAACAAAAGGGAATTCACCTATTTGGGCCAACCCATGGAGGAAATTCATCATATGTTGATCAATGAAGGAAGGATCAGTTCCCTTCTACCTCCAAACAACCCCCGTTCGGGACGGTACAACTCTGGTGGAGTATGTCAATATCACTCCCAGTTTCGTGGTCACATCACAGAAGAATGCTGGGCACTCCGCCACCTTATTCAAAATCTAATTGACAGTGGTATACTGCGCTTGGCAGATAACGACACTGTGTTGCGTGCAAGTGAGAATACAGGCCCTACTACGTGGAAAAGTGTGGTAGCAGTTATATCCACTGAAGTTGAGGGGATTAATACTTTACTCACAACACCGAAAATTCAACTTAAAGGAGGAAACAATCCTTTGAAAGTGGCCGCTCCCAAGCCAATCATCTTTCTGTCCAGAGCACAATATTATATTGTTAGCTTGTGCAAGGTTCCGTGGAATTATGGAGAAGGTGAAGGATCCACCTCACATACAACTGCTGCAGTGTCGAAGGAAAATCCATTGTATCTCCCCCAACGGGTGATGAAGTCTACCACCAAATCAAAGGGGAAAATAACCATGGAGAAGATTGAAAAATTCCTCCGCGCTGTGGGTCATAATGAAGCTACGGTAGTTTTAAACTTGAAAGAAGCTCCATAACAAATATCAATTTTGGACTTGGTCCTAACCTCCGAGAATCACCGGAAGGTCTTGTTAAAGGTTTTGGAAGAAGCCTATCTCCCGACATCAGTGGATACGGAAAAATTTCAACATATGGTTGATCACATTTTCAACAACAATGTGATATCCTTCACTGATGATGACATACCGCCCGAAGGGACCGGTCATTGCAAACCGTTACACATTGTGATCTTGTCCTCCGGATATATGGTAGCTGGAGTCCTAATAGATGGAGGTTCCTCCCTGAATATCTGCCCATATGCTACCTTGGTGAAGATGAACATCAATCTCAACCGAATTTAGAGTAGCCATACTATCATCAAAGCTTTTGATGGAGCCCGATGAAACTCGGTCGGAGTAATTGAGCTGCCAATAGAAATTGGTCCTCACACATTCTACGTATCTTTCCATGTACTCAAGATAGATTCGGGATACAACCTGCTCTTAGGACGACCATGGATTCATATGGCTGGGGAAGTCCCCTCTACTCTTCACCAACAGTTGAAATACATCATCAACAATAGCTCGGTCACGATCAATCTTTGAAGCAGGAGATTCCTCAAAGACGGGGACATCTTTGTTCATCAATGCCAATACGGACGTAGAACCAGTCAGTTTTCATGCTTTGGAAATAAGCAACACCCAATACCACGCTATTGGAGCACCATTGCTCGAACCTAAGATTTCTGCCGAGGCGATGTCAGCCACTCAAGAAATGATGTCGTTAGGTCTTAACCGGGACAAGGGTTGGGTAAAGATTGTCAGGGTATCAAGTATCCAATTCGCTTAACCTAGCAAGCTGGAACAGCTTGGCTAGGCTATTCTGCCAGTTCTAGTCACAGGAATCCTCATAAGCATCAGCAGATTCCCTCAACTTCAACCATGTGGCGTTTAGCTTCGCCTTCAAAATCTGAGTCCGTACAACCTCCCGTAAAGGTGCCAGCCATATAATGGCTATGTTATGTCCCAAGCCGGTACTGGTGAAGGGGAAAGAAGTCTTTGTTCCAATTCCCGCAATGGAAGAAGAGGAACGAAGAATCAAGCAAGACGTCATACGGATGATGTCCAGTATATGCATCATCGTTCAAGATGAACATACTAACAGATACACCGCAGAAGGTGATTGCCCAGATGTAATGGCCATCATTCGGGACATGGAGGATGATAACAATCCCTCCATCACTGCGGTCCACCCGGACTTTACCCTTGCCAATTGGAACAGCATTCCTTGCTTTGGTCGACGAGGGTAAAACGGGCAGAAACTCTTTCTGCCCTATAGATATAATAACTGCTTACTTTTCTGTACAGTATTAGCAGTTTATTTTGCCAGTATATGCTAACACTGTGTATGATCAACACATTTCATATATACTAAGTGAAAGCATATTTTGTTTCAGGACTCTGAATTTAGATGTGCCTGTACTTGCGGATACGATGCCTCTCCTACACAAGGATTGTACCTTTGATGTAGAGATGAATTCAGCCTTGATGGATATACAGGATGACATTGAGGTGCCTCCAGAAATTCAAGAATGGGTCAAAGACAAACCTAAATCCAACCTTGATCAAACCACTTCTTTCAATCTCGGAACCTTAGAAAGCCCTAAGTTAATCCAGATTGGTTCAGACCTTACCCCAAACCAACGGAATGATATGGTTACGCTATTAACCCAATTCCAGGATATGTTTGCATGGTCTCATGAAGACATGGTGGGTTTGTCCACTGACATTGTCCTTCATCGCCTTCCCATTAAAGAGGGATTTAAGCCAGTCAAGCAGAAACTCAGGCGATTGAAACCAGAGTGGAGTTTAAAGGTGAAAGAAGAAATTGTGAAACAATTTCAAGCTGGCATCATCATAGTGTCTACATATCCTGAGTGGATATCCAACATCGTGTTCTGTACCTAAACACGGAGAGGAAGGTGCGAGTTTGCGTGGATTCTGGGACTTGAATAAAGCTTGCTTAAAAGATAGCTTTCCCGTGCCATTTATCCACATTCTCATTGACAATACTGCGTAATACGACATGTACTCCTTTGCTGATTGCTTTGCGGGGTACCATCAGATCATGGTTGCTGAGGAAGATCTTGAGAAGACTGCTTTTATCACTCCTTGGGGAACTTTTTTCTATAGACGGTTGTCATTCGACCTCATCAATGCCGGAGCTACCTATCAACGAGCTATGATTGCTCTTTTCCATGACTTAATGCATAAAGAGATTGAGATCTACGTGGATGACATCATTGTCAAGTCCCGGAAGGAGGATGACCAACTAGACCATCTTAGAAAAGTTGTTCAACGAGTTGCGTAAAGTACAACTTGAAGTTGAATCGAATCCAGTGCGCCTTCAAGGCCAAATCGAAGCAAGTTGCTAGGATTTCTAGTCAGCCACAAAGGGATAGAGCTGGATCCTGCCAAAATCCAAGCCATCACTGAAATGCCCATTCCTCAGAAAGAGAAGGAAATACGGGGATTTTTTGGAAGATTCAACTTTATCAGCAAGTTTATCTCCCAACTCACAGTAACCTGTGAGCCAATCTTCAAGATATTAAGGAAGAACTCCTCCATGAAATGGAATGATGGATGCCATAATGCCTTCTTTACAATCAAGAAATAGCTAGTCAAAGCTCTTGTCTTGGTACCACCCAAGGACGATATTCCCCTATTCATGTATCTGTCCATAAGTGACAATGCCATGGGCTGTATGCTGGGACAGAAAGACGTTAGAGGAGATGAATGAGCTATCTATTACCTCAGCATAAGTACACGCTGATCGAAAAGACGCGTTGTGCTATAGCATGGGCTTCCATGAGGTTACAACATTACCTCCATGGTCACACAACCCATCTCATATCCCGCGTTGATCCTCTCAAGTACGTGTTCAACAAACCCATGTTAAATTGTCGGCTGTCCAGATGGCAGTTGATCCTACAACATTTTGACATCGTATATGTGACTCAAAAGTCCATCAAAGGTCAAGGAATCGCGGATCAATTGGCCACCGTACCTTCAGGGGATTTCAAACCCTTGGAAACATATTTCCCTGATGAAGGAGTAATGATAGTGAAGCAACACCATCAGTACAATATGCGCCAATCATGGAAGATGTATTTTGATGGAGCTGTTAATATGGAAGGTTCTGGAGCGAGAGCAGTTCTAGTATCTGGTACGGGGGAGCAGTATCCCGTCGTCGTCAAATTACAGTTTGTCAGCACCAATAATACGGCTGAGTATGAATGCTGTCTGATGGGGCTAAAACTTGCCCGTTCGATGGGCATCAGGCGGTTAACTGTCCTTGGAGGTTCGGAGTTGGTAATCAGACAATCCACCGGAATCTATCAAACCAAGGAACTACATTTGCTACCTTACCATCGACAGGTTTTGAAGATGGCTTTGGAGTTCAAAGAAATCTCCTTTCTACACATTCCTCATAATAGGAATGACTTTGCGGATGCATTAGCAACTTTGGCCTCCTTGATTCCCATATCAGACAAGGAACACTTGCCAAGCGTCACAATTTCCTTAAACAAGGCCCCAGCCTATGGGATTACATTGGAGAAGGATCGGATGAGCTACCTCCCATCCAACCTCTTTGGTATCAGCATATCAAGGAATATCTGCGAGATGGATCTACACCCGCTGAGGCGAGCCTGACTGAGAAAAGGCGGATCCATCGACTTGCTATGAAGTTCTACCTGAGTGGAGATGCGCTCTACAAAAGAGATGCAGGACTAGGTCTCCTCAGGTGTTTAGACAAAGATCAAGCCCAAAGGCTTATGGATGAAATCCATGGTGGAGTCTGTGGCCCCCACATGAGTGGCCCCCTCCTTGTCAAGAAAGTCCTCAGGACGGGACATTATTGGCTATCTCTCAAGGCTGATTGCAATGACCATGTCAAAAGATGCTATCAGTGCCAGATTCATGGGAATCCTTACACGCCCCTCCACGGGAACTCCACAATAAGAGTTCGCCTTGGCCCTTCTCAATGTGGGGAATGGACGTTATCGGGCCCATCGAGCCTAAAGCCAGTAATGGTCACCGATTTATCCTCACCATGATCGACTACTTCACCAAGTGGGTAGAAGCAGCCTCCTTCCCTGGGGTCACTAAAGAAGTCATCATTGCTTTCATCATAAACAATGTCGTTTGTCGATATGGACAATCAGAGGTGATTGTGTCAGACAATGCCAAAAACCTCAACAACAAAATGATGGAGGAGTTATGCAGTAAATTCCACATCAAACATCTTAACTCTGTCATCTATCGTCCGAAGATGAGAAGTCTTCATTGAAGCGGCTAACAAAAACATCAAGAAGATTATGCAAAAGATGTCTGCCAACCACAAAGATTGGCCTGACCTATTACCTCTGACTCTGTTAGCCTACAGAACCACAATGTATACTTTCACTGGGGCAATCCCCAACGCTTTAACCTATAGAATGGAATCAGTGCTCCCCATAGAAGTTGAGATGGAATCTCTCAGAGTGTTGATCGACGCTCAACTAGATGAAGACCAATGGGTACAAGACAAGTATCACCAATTGTCTCTAATAGACGAAAGGCGAACCGCGACTATCTTCCATGGTCAGTTATATCAACAAAGGATCGCCGGATCCTACAACAAAAAAGTCCAGCTACGGTAGTTTAAACAACATGACTTGGTTTTGAAGAAGATTCTTGACAACCAAGATCAGGATAAAGGAAAATTCGCTCCAAACTGGGAAGGCCCGTTTATTGTCAAGGAAGTATTGACAAGAGGCGCTCTCAGATTGCAAGAAATGGATGGCGATGAATTTCCACAACTCATCAACTCAGACACCGTGAAACGGTATTATGTCTGAAGTGACCAGCAAACACCCTAGTGCATCATCATCAGGTCACTAGTCATTCCAGTTCTTTAACCCTTTACCACATCCAACTTATCTACACTTTGCCCTTCAAGGAAACGTACTCTTCAAGCTAGCAACCTGGCTTTTTCCTTAGCACTCATACAACTTAGGTCATCCCACCGCGGATTGAACCTCTTGCATTTATAGTTTAGCTACCCATTTCTGGGATCAAACTTTTCACCTACAGTTTATCCTCAACCTAGGATTAAACTTTCTCCTCCCCGCACTCTGACCTGCACATGGAATTATAGTTTTCTTCTCACCCTGAGGGGTGAACTACGTCGACCTGTTCTCCTCTTCAATAGGAGTACATAGGAAACCATTTCATATGCCCCGGTCACAATAAAACAAAAACAACAAAAACATTTCTACCCTTACATAAAACAAAAACAACCAAAAACATTCCTACATAATGTCAGCCATATATAGCGTTGAACCTCTTACACAAGGTTCGATCTACGTAGACCTGATCTCCTCTTCAATAGGAGTACGTAGGCAGCCATTTATGGTTCGGTCTCACCACCTACCAAAACACAAATAACTGTCAACTGGTACTGGGATCCTCCTTCAATCCACTACATTTCATTCGGCTTCAGACCAAAGGGATGGAATTTCCTAAACTCCTCCCAAATAGGAGATTCGGCGACCATCTAATCTGCGGTCATACCTCGAAGAGCAACACAAAACCATAAGAGGTGGAATTAACTAGGCTTCTCCTAAATAGAAGTACTGGCGACCATCTGTGGGGAGGTCAATCTCAGATAGGAAAGCCACACTCCTCTCCACATTTCCATCCAGAAACAAGTCCCAAGACACCAAAGATGGTAGGGATACATAGATTGATGATCCATTCTGAACTATCCAGAGACAACTCAAAGTCCATCCACCTAGGAGGAATTCAGAATACATCAAGATCACAAGCCCTGAAGCAGCAGGCAAAATATCAAGCAAAAAGTAAAACATATCTAAAAGGGAAGTGATCCAAAAATATATTTCCCTATCATATATAATGCTGTTTGATATACATACAATGTAAACTGTACATGAAAAAATGGCTAAGCTAGTCTGTGCAGGTGAATATAAAGCTCATCTATGAGTCAGGGTACATGCGAGCTAGCAAGACCAACATGACATCCCTCTCAGATGAAGGAGGTAAAGCAGTAGTCTCCTGAGTGAGAATATCCACACGACCCAACAGATCTGTTGCCATCTGCATGATGACCATATGTTCATCAATATAAGCGCTCATCTCTGCGATCATACCAGTGGTAAGGGATCTCACTGCGAAAGATTATCTCGTGGCGGCTACATCCCGGGCAGATATGGCGATATCCGCTCAACTATCATCTGCGTCTATGGGTGACTGGCCTCATCACGCTCGATCACGGCGGCATCTCTACGAGCCAATGCCTCGTCTCTCTCCAATAGAGGTGGCGTCCCTCACATCAAAGCGATCGACATCATAGATCGAATCGATCTCTCTCAAAGGTCATCGGATGAAGACTCGCTCTAAAATCTCGTGCGAGAGTGTTGAATCACAAAAAAATCTTGGTACTAGGAGAATCCGGAAGAAATGCTGGCAACCCAGCAGCGGGTTCCTCCTCGATGTAGGCATCAATGTCCTCCATAGGCTCTACATCGTATAACTCACTCTCCGGTACTGCAAATACTTCTGCAGCCGATAAAACCTCCATCTCCATCCATGTAGAGTACTCTACGGAATAACCGAAACGACTGACAGGAAAAGCAGCTAGCTCACGCTGATCCCAGCAAGCGTATACACGAGATCGGTCCTCGGCTGAGAGGTATCGAGAAGCTGAACGCTAACCTGAGCGCCCCCTCAAAAGGATGAAAATCCTGGAACTGGTCGAACTGCGACATCACGTCTAATGGGTGATAAGTAGTCACGCCCCTCAATCCAGCCAAAGGGAGGAAATCCATGCCCGGAGCATGAGTAATGAAGCTGTATGGTGAGCAAAGCCTCGAGCATAGCAATATGCTAAATTGATCTCTGATATCTGCCAAAAATGCAGACCAGGACTGAGCATCTGTACACTCGGATGGCTGAGAGGAGTATGACATAGCCACATCATGGGAGAAGCAATACCCATGCTATCTAAGGGTACCAACCAGTCGCAAGTGTGATATAAATCACACATACAGCATGACCGAACTCCGAGTAAACACGCCTGACGGGTAAGTATTGCAGTAGGAAGCTGATCGCAGGGTCTCTGCCATGATCATAGGTACAATGGTACGACCCTCCCTGAGAACTCTCACGGCCATGATAACTCCTATGTCTATCTCATCCATATACCGCTACATATACACATATGACAATACACATAGCATCAGTACGTCAGCTCTGGCCAAATGCCAATGATCCTCCGACACGGTGAAATCCCCGGAATGTCATGAGTAGCTATCCTCCACGCCAAACCAAATCATCATACGAGAAAATCTTTGAGAGATCACTTGGCGGATGTCACTCATCATGCACTCACTCTCGCGCCTCAATCCTGTGAGAGTCATGAATCGTCTACTCATGTCTCCCAAGCTAGGTGCACGCAAGGTCTGTCTATGGGCAACATCATCGAACGTGCATACTCCTCCAGAGTAGGAGTCAACTCATGGGAGCCAAAATAGAATACCTGCCTATCAGGTAGCCAATGTTCTAGCATCCCGTCTACAAATCCTGGAGGAACCTAAAATGCCAAAAGGGTCATCGTATGCTGCAGCAACAGATCTATAGTCACCCTGTCTTGTGGTGACATGCTATCGTACCACGATCGCATACCTAATACCACCAATGACGGTGGGGTATGATCTATACGGCTAACTGTCGAAGAAGACATCTGTGCGAGCCGTGTCATAAGACCATCCAGGGGTCAATGCCGAATATCTCTAGACATACATACATATGCATAACATGATACATGCATAACAGATAATGGATGGCAATATGATATAGGGATTGAAAAATGGTGCATACATTCCTAAATATATCATCATCTAATACATCAGCTCTATACAGCTACAAATACATGAAAATGGGGCACAGACGCCCTACTACAAACAGAGGCCTATCAAAAGATATAGCGAGAATGGGGAACAGCCACCCAATATCTAACAGAGTCCTATCAAAAGATATAACGAGAATACACATCAGAAGAAGACCAGGGTCTCGATGTCCACATCCTCAATCTGTCCACGATATAACTCCTCCCCGAGTCACCGGATCTCTATCAGCGGGGATGTCGGGGCCTATAAAGAGGAGGATCTGCTAGCAAAGCAAAACCAAATGGGTCATCTGGAAGGAACACTGATGGAAGGAATAAATGACTCCTCTCATTGGATCTTTGCCCAAATGCCGAATAAATACATGTGCCTGGTCCAACTGCTAGGTCAAACTATCAATCTGGGTCAGATGAGTTAGAGCTCGGACACAAGCCACCCAATCCGTCTTATCAAAGATCCTGGAACCATGTCCCCCATAAAGCGTGGTGGCGCGGATTGGGCCCCAATAGTCTTGAGGAGCCACCAATCTTTGGAATATCTCCTGAGTACATGGACCCTCGGATAAATCAAAATCGTCAACTCCCAACAATGAAATATCTGTGATGGGTGACTATAATACAAGCCAATGACACCTGACAGGAGGCAAGATCAGTATACGAATCTCCCCTGTGGTGCTCCTAATAGCACGCTCTCCTAAATAGAGCTCCCAGCCTCCATCTGTGAAGAGAGGAAATCTCCAGGTGGAAATCAAATACTCTACTCCAGTAGGGTGTCCATCCTCAAAACCAATGGTCAAATGATCCCCTGAGTATGGAAGCCATGTGTGATGGCGTCCCACCGTCAACAACTCCTCATTTGATCACGGCAAATGAGCGACGCCCTCAGAAACAAGGACCTCTGGAAAAATAGAATGGTGCCATCGTCGTCTTCGTGGATAGGTATCTAAGCCTAAAACACT
The DNA here is from genome assembly GCA_020205615.1 of Panax quinquefolius. Taxonomy (NCBI): domain Eukaryota; kingdom Viridiplantae; phylum Streptophyta; class Magnoliopsida; order Apiales; family Araliaceae; genus Panax; species Panax quinquefolius. The sequence continues at coordinate 80,175,421 of CM035167.1, read as the reverse complement.
CATGGGACGCAAACATGGGAGCCTCTTATAGGCCCAAAACCGCCAACACAATGGCAAAACATCCGCTATCAAGAAACACTCTTAACTTTGTGAATGGGAAAAGATAAGAGAAATACTCACCAACAGAAATGGGTAAAATCCTAGCCAAGCCTCTCATTAAACCCCATGTAGCAGAGATGCATGCCCCGGAGGAAATAGGCAAAGGTGTAAGAGCCCCAATCATACTCTCTATACGGTCCACATCGCGTGTGGCGTGACCAAAGCGAAAAGATACCGTGGAAGAGTTATCTCGCTATAAGCGACCTCGAATAATCATCAGAATAATCGCCGCAGAACGCGCGATCCACGATCCTCGACATCATCGTGCATGGGCTCACTCAATAGCCCACTCATAACATCTACGCTCAAAGGAGGACACGAGCAGACGGTCCGCCTTTGGCGCGCCCACCGAACTCCTAATAAGGATCGGTCGGCAGTAGGGGTAATATTCGCCATGCAAGGCACTGGCTCCCCTCCAAACTCTATACCTGTGATAAATCACCAATCCATAGGCGTCATCATCACCTCGCAATCCAGTAGGTGGATTGACTGACTCTGATGAAACCATCGCTCAGACAATGCACTGAGGTAACCCAGGGACAACGACGGGGAAGGATGAAGAAAAATGCCCCAAATCTCCACTCATGCACTACTGCTCTATAGTCAGGATGAAGCGTCTGGTACATGGAGTGGATGCTAAACCAGTTCCCCAGAGGCCGTGTAAAACCTGTAACCTGCATGAAATGCAGATCAACATTAGAACCCTTTAATCCTCATCAATAGGAAAGAAGGAAGATAATGTCTAACGCCATACCTCATTAGCATGCAAGTACATCGATGGATGTCTGCCCAAATCACCCAGCAACTCTGGGTTCACCACCTGAATTCTCGGAAGCTCCCTGCGAGAGATATGTTCAACAGGAGCGGGATCCTCAATATCCGCCTCCTCGTCCTCGATGTCTGGAACATCTACCTGGACAGGACGTATCACGGCCTCCACCAACCGACGAGGTCAGGTCGTTCTCGGCGTAAGCAGGGACGAGGCACTTTTGAAGCCCTCTCCAACGACGATGAAGCGGTCCTCTATAGAACCGCTTTCGGTGATCCATATCCATAATATCTGGACAACAAGTCTCCAAATCACCTCAGAAAGGGTGTGGTATTTCCTTACCTGAAGCTTTCTAAAATGCATTTTATGACTATATGCAATCATGCATTTACTTTAACATATAATAGAGTTAAAATGCATGACAACCCAATGCCTACATTTGGAAAAATTTTGCCATAGTCCCCTTTGAAAATGGGACTATCCCATGCACATACACAGCATGTCTAGGTGGCCATTCAAGTTAGCACACACCGTCCCCAAAGTCATATACCTAATATATGCATTAAAAATCAAAATCATCATGCATAAGGCCAACCTCAATGCTAGGAGTATTTTGCCTTCCTACCTTTTGCTCATTGGACCTCAAATAGGACAAAAAATAGCGAGAAAAAGGTGCCAATTGATTGTCTCGAAAAGTCAAAATTTTTCACATCATTATGTTTAGCATGGTTTAATACTAACATTTACTATGTTGAATATTTTTATCAAGTCATTTGTGCATACATAATCACTACTATGTGTTTAGATGCATTTAGTGCAATATCTCACAATCTAACTGGATGTAAACCGAAAATAATACATGCATACGTTACCAGGATAGTGTAGAACACTTGTATAGTGACAGAATTTGCAGAAAGCAACCCGAACTCAGCAAATCTGAAGATGGCTCGCGGTTTTTCTAAGTGAAACAAGTTGAAAATGACTTGTGAAGTAAAGTTTGCTGGAATTTATGATGCACGCCTGGCCGCAGGCCCACCTGCGGTTGTAGTAGGTGCACCTGCGGCACACCTATGTGGGTCCCACCCCTCTGGCTCGGTCCAGTTCGAGTTGAAACGGAGTTCTTACGGGCTAGAAAGGTCAAATCGGGAATAAAAATGCCACGCGATTGGGCAAAACAACATACAATCCTGGTCTTCTCAAATGAGACTTTGAACCTGTACATCACTCATTGGTAGTCACCCGAACACGAGGTATACCCTGCCAATGATCCCATTTGTCACAAATCACATCCAAGCAATACCTCGACAGTCCGGTCCGCCAACTGACTCGGTCATTACCCTAAGTAGATCCCCGACGGGGGTTACAACGTAGGTCCCCGATGGGGGTTACAACGTAGATCCCTGGTGGGGGTTACAACACATTCATCCATTGGTAATTCTATCAATGAAGGTCAAGCAGCCTTGACATTATTTCAGCCGATGGCAGGTAAACCCACCGAAGTGTTGAGAACCATTCAGTAGTTGCATACGTACTCATGCGTCCCCAGTAGATCCCCGACGAGGGTTACAACATATATCTCTGGCGGGAGTAGCAATGCATGCTCAGCCATTGACACATGTATCAACGAAGGTCAAGCAACCTTGACGTCATTTCAGCCGATAGCGTTTAAACCTATCAGAGCTATAGAGCTATTTGAGGTTCTTATACCCAGCTGCTCATATTCCCCAGCGGATCCCCGGTGGGGGTCACAATGAAATGCTCCATTGATTTACACGTCAGCGAAGGTCAAGCAACCTTGACGATCTCCTCACAGAATCTCAGCCGTTGATTCACACGTCAGCGAAGGTCAAGCAACCTTGACAGTATATCCCACGGGATATTTCAATCGTTGATTCACACGTCAACGAAGGTCAGGCATCCCTGACAGCATTTGTTGTTGGCAGTAAATCCAACAGAATCGTGATATATTCTGGCGATACTAACCAGGAGAGGTCAACATTATCAAAGAGGATAAGTGATGGAATATGTTATACACATCCTCAAACAGATCAAGCTTTATCCCCACAGATCTCTTACACATAAGAGGTACCCCTTCAGGATCAAGTCGTTATCAAGAACACGGGAATTTGGTGATAACTCCAACATCAACATCCTAACAGATTCGGCTTCCACATCAGATCTGATCAGTATTGCCAATCCCCAGTTGAAGCAATAGGGAGCCATCAATCATCCCCAACATGTTGGGCCACAACCCCGTACACGTGCATCATATATTTGCATCATGTTACTATACATAGTACCATGTTTATCTTGTTGCGTTTCAACTGTCTAGGATTCTTTATCCTACCCATGCATCACCATGCATGAGTATGATAAAGAGGGGCATCTGTAGACACTCGAAATTTTCTGTACTACTATTACTAACATTGCAGGAGGATGATTTGTCTTTAAGAGAGAACCACGAAAGATAATCCAAATCCATACACGGATACTACTAGGGAGTTCAAAGATCAACCCCAGATCACACTGGGAGCAATGATTTTCAACCTCGGATATAACCCCGAGACCTGCAGATACAATACCGAAACACACACTAGAGAAGACCGATTAATCTCGGAGATAACCCCGAGGTATCCAGTCTCAGTCCCAACCATGGGAATAGCCACCAACCTTGGTGATAACCCCAAGGAATGCAGTTTCGGAGATAACCTCGGAAATGCTTGTTTCAAATGCCACCAGCTTCAATCTCGGTGCTCACAATGAGATACACTGTACCAACCCGGAAATAACATCGGGAAGACATGCACACCTCAAAGATGACAATGAGGACCTTCAACAATTGCAGCAGTCCAATCTCAGCGAAGCCTGAGCAACGTTTACTTTATTGGCCTAATCCGGCGATAACACCGGTGAGGGGCAACATCGTCATCTCGTCCAACACAATGCCACGTCACGTCTCTACACAACGATGTCCCACAAGTCTAACCAATCCCGAGTGACTATTGTGCGAGTTAACGGATAAAAGATGAAGCTTGAAGACCAGAGGGCATCGTCCCATCTTCAACGACTTCGTACAAAGTCTAATCACATGCCATCGTACAACTCTCGACAACGGCGGTCCGAAATAGGTCTTGTATACCTCAAAACGGATGCCCGGATTGCACTTCTCAAAACTTCATTCAAAATTGAGACGTACCGACACGACCAACCCCGACCTGACCGACCGACCCGCCTACTGGTACACCATGGCTCGGTAGCGAGTACACACTACACTGCTTTCATATGCCTATAAATAGAGGGCTTGGGGTGCTAATTTTTAAGAGAAAAAAGACGGGGAAACCCTGCACAATTTGCTCTGCACTCGCCATACAGTGTATTTTCCAACTTTTAAACACCTGTGAGCTCATATATAGCCTCTTTTGTACCCACAAAAGCCCAGTGTTTACCCACTCTAAAGATATAGAAGCCTCTTTTAGTAGTCAGCTGTAAGCCTTCTCACACACTTTAGAGTCTTTCTCTTTATCTTTGCACACACCCTTCTACATGTTGAGAGTCGTGTTGCTTGCTTTTGCCCGGACTTCGATCCGTGGTGGTTTTATTTATATATATCTATATATATATATTTATATATATATTGACTAACATTATCGAGTTATGCCTCGATTGAGCCTGAACTTTGGTTTGAGGCGTTCTTCGCTTTATATATATATATATATATATATATATATAACGTGTGTCGAACTTTGTTCGATGAGCCTAGACTTAGGTCCAGTCGTTTATTCGCTTATATATATATATATATATATATATATATATATATATATATATATATATATATATATATATATATATATATATATATATAACGTGTGTCAGGATATTTTGTTCGATGAGCCTAGACTTAGGTCCAAAGTCGTTTATTCGCTTATATATATATATATATATATATATATATATATAAGCGTGGTGAACTACATTCGATGAGCACAGATTTTACATCTGGTGCATTTATTGCTTATATATATATATATATATATATATATTTTTCATCCTGCCTGGAGTTTTCTTCGTGGCAGTTGATCGCTTTCTGACTTTATTTATGTTTTTTCCCACACCGGAGTTTCCTCGTAGTAGCGGTTGATAGCTTTTATAGCTTTATTTACTTTTTCGATCCCCATGGAGGTGCTTTCGTGGTTGGTGATGATCAATGCCGTATATATATATTTACCGCTTTTATATATATACTTGTTTATTGCTTTTATACAAATTGCAACATTCTGTGCACCTAGGAATCATGTGATCATAGATTCATCCCATTGGATCTAGATTCGGTTCCCGTGATGGACATTTTTAGCTATAAGCGGCGTGTAAATTATTCTGCGATGTCTGAATTTCCTCAGATGGTTCCAATACCCACGAGGAAGTCGGCATTATTTTTGTATATTATTTTCATACGGATGCCTTGCATCCATCAAATAAAAATCAATCCAGCCAATCACTTAATAAAAAATGGGAGTGTAAAAGGTCTCAATTCCTATTGAGCATCAGGGTTTGAAAAACCTCTTTTATAAAACATCAATGCCATATCTTGCTAAAAACTGAATTTTTACATAAATTCAAACCCTGTGTATAAAGGTTCGAACGAGGCCTCGCACAACTTCCATATAATAGCACATTGACCCACACACACACACACTCAGATAATAGTTTCTTGAAAAGAGGTGGTCACCATGGTAACACGGATGTCGGGGGGTGCCTAACACCTTCCCCCCACATAACCAAGTCCCCGGACCCTAAAAGAATCTCGGTTTCACCGACCCGTATATCAGTGTCACACCTTTGGGTCAATGTGAAAACCTTTTCTCGGTTGTGTTGGTACAACCATTTAAAAAACAACCTGGCGACTCTTAACAGTTCCATCGTCGACATCATACATGTCGGACCTTTTTCACTTGTTTTTTCAAACAAATCTCAACTAAAATGAGAACACCAAAGAACAAGTAACGGAAAGGGACACACAAAAATCCCGATGTCGACACAACCTATTATGTGAATTCAAGCAACCAAACAATTAAAATCAATCACTATCATCTCAAACCATAAAGCTATTCGTTTATTGAAAAACGAATGTCAAGCTTTCTTAGCTCATGTCACAGATTTAAACAAAAATACGTCAGATTTAAATGATATTTCTATTGTTAATAAATTTCCTGATGTATTCCCTAAAGAACTTCCTGTCCTACCCCCAGAGCGTGAAATTGAATTTTGTATCGACCTGGAACCCGGTACAAAACCCATTTCCAAATCCCCATATCGAATGGCTCCTATTGAACTTCAGGAGTTAAAGACCCAATTGCAAGAATTGTTAGACATTGGTTTCATTCATCCTAGTACGTCTCCTTGGGGTGCTCCTATTCTATTCGTGAAGAAAAAAGATGGGAGTATGCGACTTTGTATTGATTATCGGGAGTTGAATCATGTCACCATTAAAAATAGGTACCCATTGCCACGTATTGATGACCTGTTTGACCAGTTGCAAGGAGCCAAATTCTTTTCAAAGATTGATCTTCATTCCAGATATCACCAATTGAAGATTAGAACCGATGACATTCCAAAGATGGTTTTCAGAACTCGGTACGGGCATTATGAATTCCTAGTCATGTCCTTTGGATTGACTAATGCTCCTGCTGCCTACATGGATATGATGAACCGAGTATTCAAGGAATATTTGGATCACTTTGTGGTCGTCTTTATTGATGACATCCTTATTTATTCCAAAATCCGTGAAGATCATAAGTAGCACTTGAGGCTGATACTCCAAAAGCTTCGTGAATACAAGCTTTATGCCAAGTTGAAGAAATGCGAGTTCTGGCTTGAGGAAGTAGCATTCCTTGGGCACGTAGTATCAAATCATGGAATATCTGTTGACCCAAAAAAGATTAAAGCTATTCAAAGCTGGGAGCAACCTAAATCAGTGGCCGAAGTACGTAGCTTTCTAGGTTTAGTTAGATATTATCAGAGATTCGTGGAAGGATTTTCTCGAATCACTACTCCACTAACTCAGCTGACTCGGATGTTGGGTTTGTTATTATTAATGTGCGCAATCAAAATTGCACAAAATTAGCGGAAGCGTGTAAAAATCAGAGTTTAAAAATTTTATACAAACCATATACCCGGATCACCCTTTATGCACAATTATTAATTAAACGAAGAATAAGAAATTATGAAATCATACCCTTGCAGAAACGAGCTTCCTCAGGTACGAGTTCACCTCCTAGTTCTCCGCGTTCAACTTGAATCCACCGGGTTTGGTTCCTTCCTTTGATCAACGTTAGCCACCCAAGCGTTTGGCCTCTAGAGGCGATCCACCAAGAAAAATAAAGAATTCAAGAAGATGGTGTATTTGGCTCAAACCCTAATTTTCTATCTCTATAGAAAAGGGTACTCTCCAACAAATTGGAATTATGTCGTTGTAAAAGTCAACAACTCCCCCCACCTATAATAAGACTCCTCTTATTTATAGATGTGGGCAACCCACCTTAACAATTAAGGAATTGGGATTTATTTAATTAATTAAATTCTTTTAATTAATTAAGCTCCCTAATCTTATTAGGGATAATTAATTAAACTCCTTTAACTAATTTTCCTTCTTAATCCAATTAAGAATAAATGAGAGTACTTATATTAAATTAATTCCTAAACTCTTTTAGAAATTAAAATAATAATAATTGTAATAATATTAATAAGATTCCTCTTATTAATTTATATTTAATATTTCTAAAATATTAAATAATAAATATTAAGCTATTTAATTTATTCTATCACCATAGATTAAATTAAATATACATAACATATTATTACGATTATTCCATTAACTTCTTAAATAATTATTCTTCCTTTTATGGTGTGACCCTTTAGGTTCTCCATATTAAGCAGGTTGTGAATAAATCAATTAGAACAATTCTAATCTTATTTAAATAAATAAATTAAACAATTAATTTTTTTTAAATAAATATTATTTATTCTACAATAGGGATAAGCCTCCCCTAGCGATCAGCGACTTTCCGGATAATATAGATTTCAACATTAATCATTAAAGAACCTTTGAGTAAATAGTTTACCGTACAATTCAATCCTTCCACCATACTGATGTCCCAATTAAATATAAGGCATGGAATTCTTTGTCAAGTCTTATTTTATTTAATTATATGTATTTCGATCCTTAAATGCACAACTCAAATAATGCAAATTAGAAACTCCTTTCTAATTTCATTACGCTTATAAGCCAAGGACTCTTTGGGTTGTCATTTATTGAATCACATAGGACATTTCTCTTCTTTTATTAGAAGTGGTAGATTCTTTATTGATCATACATTATCTCCATGTACAACTTATTATACCCAAGCATACCCTTTGATATACCCTAAGGGTCTTAAGGAATAAGTCAAAGTATAATTCATCATACACAAGATACTATGATGATCTCAAGTCCAAGGATCACTTGTACTACTATCACTAATGGAATTCCTATTGACAGGCAAATAAAACTCCATTAGGTATTCCTTAGCGAGCCACGTTCAGTGAACTTATTCTCTAATAAGCACCTACATACTTGCTTTAGTGTCTCCACACAAATGATCATGAGATCAATCATCCTCATCCAATGAGCAAGCAACATATGTACCAATCTATCCGGATTCACTAATCCCCAATTTAGTAATCCAATGATTGGGAACTATTTTAGTTTTAAGCTTTCTAAGAATTTAGATCTCATTAGAATGATCATCATCATTATTCTAAAAGCATTGCTTAAAACTATGGGTTTATCACATATTATAAAACAGCATCATGTAGATAATTAAAAGCCTTTAATAAATTAATATTGTTTATTAATAAATGAATAAGATTGTTACAAAGTATATGCTTTATCATCAAACATGATTGGCTTGTGTGCATACTACTTTCAATCTCCCACTTACACTAAAGCCAATCGTCATGGTATCTTATACTCTTCTTCTCTAAGTGACGATTATCCTGCTGTTGGATAAGCTTTAGTTAATGGATATGTAATGTTGTTCATGAGAGTCCACTATCTCTATAGTGATTTCTCATCTTTCAATGATTCTAATAATCAAATGAAAGTGCCACAACACATGTTTAGATCCAAGATGAGACTTAGGAACTATTCCTAGTTCTGTAATGAACTTTTAATCCAAACAATCAACTTGTAGCTTCATTTATAGCTATATACTTTGTCTTTATTACTAAACCCGCAACTCTTTTCTTTGTTTGGAACCTTTCAATTCTTTGCACCATAGTTCAAGGTAACACTTTACCTTAAAGTGGATTTTCTACGTCGTCTTAGTGCATGCGAAAACTTAAGTCCATTAAGCCCTCTAGTTTTAATTAAGACCCACCATGAATATGATCACATCCTTAGTGCTGTTAAGCACTTTAAGATGTTTTCACCGACTCATAGTGAACTTCTCCATAATATGGTGATCAACATCAAGTCTCGTATATTTCATTGCATACATGATAGTCACTTATCGACCTCTCTTTTCGAGAGTCTGTGGGGACTATTAAGAGATACACTCCATAGCTCATCTACATGAGACATCTCTTGGAGTTTTCCATGCTAAACGACTTTAGCATCAAATGAATATCGTTCCTTGGGTTAAGTCGAGCATCCTCTTAAATCTATCTATATAGATTTATATCCCCAATTAAGATACTCTTCCAAATCATTCATGGAGGAATGTTTAGACAACTTTATCTTTCTTGATTGTAGCATTGGTATGTCATTCCTTATCCGTAGTATATCAATATATAGTACAAGGAATGTCACGATGCTCTCTACCGACCCTTTTGTACACACTAGGTTCATTCTTATTTTGATAAAATCAAACTCTTTTGATTGCCTCATCAAAGCGAATGTTCCATATTTGAGAAACTTGCTTCAATCCATTTCTCTGAGTGTCTATAACACTTACCTCATCGTATGTATTTGGATCATCATCTTCTATGATGTGTACCTCATCATCATCATCTATGATGAATCCATACCTCCCCTGTATCTTGATGCTTATTATTCCAGATTCTGATTGATTTGTGGTACAATAGGTCTATCTGGGATCCTCTTATTTGACTTATAGTGTTTTGTGGTTCTTGAACTCTTCAAGATCTATTATCCTCCCACTAACCCCTTGATGATAAACACCTTTATCTTAGAAGGATGCGTGTTTCGCAACAAACACCTTTTGCTAAGTAGGATTATAGAACATTTACCCTAAACTTACTTTAGGATGTCCCACAAATTGTACTTGTCAAATCTTGTCCCAAGCTTATCCTTTGAAACCTTTTCACATAAGTTGGACAAACCCTTATCTTAACATACTTAAGATTAGGAATCCTCCATTCATAACTTTTATGGAGTCTGGGGAAATTTGGATTTTGAGGTTACCTTTTCGTAGATATGCGACCATTTCTAGGACATTATTCCGAAGGATCTTTGGAATGTCGGTAAAATCATTATGGACCGCACCATGTCCAACAAGGTACGATTTTCATTCGGATACATCAATCAATTATTGCGTATCGACGATGTGTCCATTATGAGAAAACCATTTGAGATGATCTAGAAACTTATTGCACAAGTATTTATTCCTTGATCTAATCAAAGAATCTTAATACTTTGCCAATTTGTTTCACTTTTTGAATTCTTTGAACATTTCAAATAATTCACACTTGTATTTCATCAAATACACACATTCAACTCTTTGAATGATCATCTCCTTTTCTTATACTAGTTTGTTCAATTTGTAAAATATATTTTTCACGTAAGTCAAGTATACAAAATCCATTAAGTAATATTCCAGTTCTATACAAAACATTATTATTATAAATATAACAACAATTGTTCTTAATTATAATACCAAAGATTTCATTGTCCAACAATAAAATGGAAATAATATTTTTAACAAGAACTGGAATATAATAACAACTTATCGACTCAATAGATTTGCCCGTAGGCATTGCTAAACTATAAGTTTCAATGGCTAATATGCAGCAACCTTTGCTTCATTTCCCACACATAGGATTACTTACCTTGTTTAACTTTCTACTTTTGCTTGGTCCCTTCATAAATCTATATTTATGATAATCAAAGTCGGTATCCAATACCCAAATAGAACCTTGACTTAAAGAAAATTTATTTCAATCATGAACAAAAAGCGTATTTATGCAGAAACTTCACTAAGCTTCTTTGGTTAGCCTCTCGCAAGATGCTTCTTGCAGCTTTCTTTTCGATGCCAAGCTTATTGTAGTGGAAGCAAACTCCTTTGCTATCCGTATATCGCTTTTGTTCTTATTATCCTTTGTTTATGCCTTTCTATTTACCTTCTTTGAATCGTTCTTCTTTTAGGAAGATCCTTTGGCCCTTACCGGTAAGACTTGGTCTTTCTTGGTGGAAAGTGACTCTCAACATTTTTCAATATGTTAAGCAAATCAGCGAGGCTGATATCTAGCTTGTTCATATGAAAAATTCACAACAATTGTGAAAGGAGTCCGGGAGTGAGTGCAAGATCAAATCTTGGCTCAACTCTCCATCCATGACAAAACCAGTTGTCCTAATTGATCAATCAAATTGATTATTTTAAGAACTTTTTGTCTGTACTATAGTGCCATTGGCCATTCTAGATCGGAAGAGCTCCTTAGATATCTGATATCTATCAGTCTTACTTTCCTCACCATCAACTACTTGATGTGCAAAAATATAGTAAGAGCATCCATAGTTTCATGCTGACGCTGAAGTTTGTTACTTATGGATGCGAGCATGATGCATTGAGCCAACTATGCATCATCTTGCTACTTTCTAAAAGTAGCAATGTCTTCCTCAGAGGCATTGTCTGCAACCATTGCAGGGATAGACGTATTTAGGACATAAGATAACTTTTCAGCCATGAGAACTATTCTCAATTTCCTTAACCAATCTGTTTAATTCGGTCTGGTTAATTTAGCATCTAATATGCTTCACAGTGATAGTAATTTTAGACATTGTAAAATTCTGTAAATGAATTTGTAATTAACAACATTTTAACATACATTCTTTTATTAATTACCAAAATAAATTAGGTCTTGTTTTAAATTGGTATCTCCCACTATTTTCTTCAAACTATATTACCCTCAATATATATAGTTTAAGCAAAATCTAATTAAAGATTTGCTAGTGAGAATAAGGATCCCATTTCAAATGTATATAGCCTTGTGGTGACACAACAAACTATATATAAATAAATAGGTAGACAACTTTTGTCAATTACATCAACTATGCAACTCCTTTTCTTTTTCCTCTTAGATTTTTTTGATCAAGTGGTGGCACATCCGAATCAAAATTATCCAAGTTAAGTCCGACCTAGCACTCCATATATTCAAAAAAGAAAATATCATCCTTGTGGTGACACAACAAAACAATATTGTTCAATTTTCTTTATAAGCATCAAATGTGATAAATTAACATCTTAAATACTTAATACTTGCCTTGTGGTGACACAACAAACTCATATTAAATATTTAATACTCTATTAATTTTACCATGCTAGAAAGGCGACGTTCGATATTCCAAATATCTTTGAGCGCTTAGGACTTAATATAAAAATTGAGGAATTTGTTATTAATTTGTCTCATCTTGTTTTATACGCATTTACATATATATATATAAAATACGCCATTATATTAATGAACATACGAAGCATGTTTGCATAATATATAATATATATAGTATAAGCATGCACATATAGAATACTATATTCTACCCGGATTGATTATGGACTTTTATTCTAGTTTGGTTCACTAGAGCCACCAAGTGAACCAAAAGGTCAAACTCCCAGGGGTGCAAAGAAATAATATTTAAATATAACTATTACATTTAAACTTGGGCTCCATTACAAATGGGTCTTCAAGCGCTCCTTGCTTCTTGATCTCCAATTTTCAAAATTAATTCTAACTATTCCTATTACAAAACTATTTAAAATAAATAGAAACCTTGATCGTGATCGAGGGAAGTACATAGGAGGGAATAGAATTTACATTAAGAAAAATAGAGAAGGCGAGTACGCAGACCCCATTTAATAAAACCCATACATTCATGCATCCAACTAAAATAAAATCCAATCACATTGGTCAATAGTCCATAATCAATCTCATTTATTATCATACACATCACCATATGCATCAATAAATAACATTCATCTTATGAATAATAAATATTTAATATATATATTGATATCATTTGATGGGCAAATTTAGTTAGTATAAAATTTATTTTGAATCAAAATAAACTCCTTTATTTTAATCCAAATTTAAATCAAAATAAAACTATTTTATTTTAATTTATCCAATTTTGAATAAAATAAACTATTTTATTTTAATCAAAATTTTAATCAAAATAAACTCCTTTATTTTAATTAATTATGGAATCCAATTCCATATATATAAAAAAATTATTAAAGGAAACACGGATTATCTTTCCTAATCACAAATAAACTCCTTTATTTTGAATAATATGAAATCTTATTTCATATCTAAATAAACTCCTTTTATTTAAGGAAAGGCTGATTTTTTTCCTATTCACAAATAAACTCCTTTATTTTGAATAATATGAAATCTTATTCCATATCTAAATAAACTCCTTTATTTAAGGAAATTAGGATTCTGTTTCCTATTCACAAATAAACTCTTTTATTTTAAATAATATGAAATCTTATTTCATATTTAAATAAACTCCTTTATTTAAGGAAACATGGAATCCAATTTCAACTCTAATTAGTTATCATGGAATCCAATTCCAACTCTAATTAGTTAGCATGAAATTTAATTTTAAAATTAAAATAAACTCTTTTATTTTAATATTAAAATAAACCTTTTATTTTAAGATTAAAATAAACTTTTTATTTTAATTATAAAATAATTAAAATAATATATATATATATATATATATATATATATATATATATTAGAACCTTCCTTTAAATTACCTTAAAAAAAAACACACCATCAACACATTGATTTCCGTGCTGCTATTTATATATACTCAAAGTCCAACCATTGGAATAAGGAGTTCATTATACGGATCAAGGTGACCCACGAATTTCTTAATTCAAAAATAACATACGTTGTGATATAATTATTTTATATTATATATAAAATATATATATTACCGTATCTTGAATGAACCATATATATATATAACAATTTGAGTTTGTATTTGAGTGGAAAAATTCGATTCAGAAAGCGCTTTTTTTTTTTTTTATTATTATTAAATTTTATACAACAAAATTATGCCCAATTAAATTGTTCTAAACACATATCAATATACATATTAAATCTAAACAATTAATAATTCGCATAAAGGTTTGGCTCTGATGCCACTGTTGGGTTTGTTATTATTAATATGCATGTAATCAAAATTGCACAAAATTAGCGAAGCGATGTAAAAATCGAGTTTAAAATTTTATACAAACCATATACCCGGATCACCCTTTATGCACAATTATTAATTAAACGAAGAATAAGAAATTATGAAATCATACCCTTGCGAAGCGAGCTTCCTCAGTGCGAGTTCACCTCCTAGTTCTCGCGTTCAACTTGAATCCACGGGTTTGGTTCCTTCCTTTGATCAACGTTAGCCACCCAAGCGTTTGGCCTCTAGAGGCGATCCACCAAGAAAAATAAAGAATTCAAGAAGATGGTGTATTTGGCTCAAACCCTAATTTTCTATCTCTATAGAAAAGGGTACTCTCCAACAAATTGGAATTATGTCGTTGTAAAAGTCAACAACTCCCCCCACCTATAATAAGACTCCTCTTATTTATAGATGTGGGCAACCCACCTTAACAATTAAGGAATTGGGATTTATTTAATTAATTAAATTCTTTTAATTAATTAAGCTCCCTAATCTTATTAGGGATAATTAATTAAACTCCTTTAACTAATTTTCCTTCTTAATCCAATTAAGAATAAATGAGAGTACTTATATTAAATTAATTCCTAAACTCTTTTAGAAATTAAAATAATAATAATTGTAATAATATTAATAAGATTCCTCTTATTAATTTATATTTAATATTTCTAAAATATTAAATAATAAATATTAAGCTATTTAATTTATTCTATCACCATAGATTAAATTAAATATACATAACATATTATTACGATTATTCCATTAACTTCTTAAATAATTATTCTTCCTTTTATGGTGTGACCCTTTAGGTTCTCCATATTAAACCTAGTTTGTGAATAAATCAATTAGAACAATTCTAATCTTATTTAAATAAATAAATTAAACAATTAATTTTTTAAATAAATATTATTTATTCTCTGATAGGGATAAGCCTCCCTAGCGATCAGCGACTTTCCAGATAATATAGATTTCAACATTAATCATTAAAGAACCTTTGAGTAAATAGTTAAAATACAATTCAATCCTTCCACCATACAATGTCCCAATTAAATATAAGACATGGAATTCTTGTCAAGTCTTATTTTATTTAATTATATGTATTTCGATCCTTAAATGCACTAACTCAAATAATGCAAATTAGAAACTCCTTTCTAATTTCATTTTCGCCTTAACCCGAGGACTCTTTGGGTTGTCATTTATTGAATCACATAGGACATTCTCTTCTTTTTATTAAGTGGTAGATTCTTTATTGATCATACATTATCTCCATGTACAACTTATTATACCCAAGCATACCCTTTGATATACCCTAAGGGTCTTAAGGAATAAGTCAAAGTATAATTCATCATACACAAGATACTATGATGATCTCAAGTCCAAGGATCACTTGTACTACTATCACTAATGGAATTCCTATTGACAGCAAATAAAACTCCATTAGGTATTCCTTAGCGAGCCACGTTGCTCAAAGTGAACTTATTCTCTAATAAGCACCTACATACTTGCTTTAGTGTCTCCACACAAATGATCATGAGATCAATCATCCTCATCCAATGAGCAAGCAACATATGTACCAATCTATCCGGGATTCACTAATCCCCAATTTAGTAATCCAATGATTGGGAACTATTTTAGTTTTAAGCTTTCTAAGAATTTAGATCTCATTAGAATGATCATCATCATTATTCTAAAAGCATTGCTTAAAACTATGGGTTTATCACATATTATAAAACGAAAGATCATGTAGATAATTAAAAGCCTTTAATAAATTAATATTGTTTATTAATAAATGAATAAGATTGTTACAAAGTATATGCTTTATCATCAAACATGATTGGCTTGTGTGCATACTACTTTGGGTTAGTTTGCAAAAAGCTATGGGCACGAACTAACGATTTAGTTCGACATATCATCCTCAGACGGACGGACAATCAGAGAGGACGATTCAAACTCTAGAAGATTTATTAAGACTCTGTGTCCTTGACTTCAAGGGAAGTTGGGACAAGTTCTTACCATTGGTGAAGTTTTCCTACAACAATAGTTATCAAACAAGTATTGGCATGGCTCCATTTGAGACTTGTATGGAAGAAAGTGTCATTCTCCAGTATGTTGGGATGAGGTGGGTGAAGCAACGTTGTTGGGACCGGAGTTGGTACATATGACTACGAAAAAGATTGAAACAATCCGACAACGTATAAAAACCTCACAAGATCGACAAAAGAGTTATGCTAATCTTCATCGATAGGACGTAGAATTCGATATTGGAGATCATGTGTTGTTACGTGTTGCTCCATGGAAAGGAGTTACGAGATTTGGAAAGAGAGGAAAGCTCAATCCTCTATTCATTGGCCCATTTTTAATCCTCGATCGAGTAGGAACTGTGGCCTATAGACTGGCTTTACCGCCAAGTATGTCTCGTGTTCATAACGTTTTTCACATATCTATGTTACGTAAATATGTGAAAGACCCTCACCACATTATTGAGTTAGAACCGGACGAAATAGCGGAAGATTTAACGTATAAAGAGGTTCCTGTTAAAATCTTGGATGAGAAGGAACATGTTCTACGCTCCAAGGTTATACCTCAAGTCAAAGTTTTGTGGAGGAACCACGATGTTGAGGAAATGACATGGGAGTTAGAATCTAAGATGAAATCAAGGTATCCTTACCTCTTCGACATACCAGGTACGTACCCTAATTTCGAGGGCGAAATTTCATAAGAAGGGGAGGTTGTAAGACCCCAACTTTTATGAAAAAAGATGAATTTTCTATAAATATCATTTTTGAATATTATGGAATGAATTTGATATAATGTTATAGTTGTGGGTAATATTTATAAATTTTGCAAAGTACGCAAGTTGTTATATAATATTCGATTGGTTGGGGAATATTCGTTTTAACAAGGAATATTCGTACAACGACACAATCATTTGTGGACCCCCACAAATGTAATTATTCATCGGATTGAGAAAATGACAAAATACTTTATGAAAATAACGGTGGAAGTTTCTAGTTAAATGTTGAAACACCCAAAGTGTTAAAAGTACAAGAATCTGGCGTGGTTTCATAGTAGCACACGGTATTGATTATTGATGCTTACGTGAGAAGTCACTCAGTTTTGTTCAATTATTGCTACAGTAATTGATGCATAGTATCTCATGTTATTTGATTCAATTATTGTCAATATTTTCTATATTATTAAATCAATAATTGAGATGACAAAGTTATTAATATTATTATTTGCAATATTAACGATGTCTAGAGGTTCTATCAAGGAGAGGTTTGGTTACCTAATTGCGCGTCAATGGGGAGAAATCCTTATTGGAAAGCCCCCTCTTTTCTAGGAACGACCTGGTCGATTAATATTATGAATTATAATAATGATGATAAATTTTGTTTTATTAGTATTATTAATGTAATAAAACAGAAAAGCTTTTTATATAAAACAAAATACTTTTATAAAGTTATTCGTTTTATTAGACTATAAATAGAATATATAATATTCTATTATGCATAGTGTTTTGTATAGTAAAATCTTTTTATATAAAACAAAATACTTTTATAAATTTATTTATTTTATTAGACAATAATTAGAATATATTATATTTTATTATGCATAGTAGTGTATGCACATCTTTGTTTTGCATAGTAATATCTTTTTATATAAAATGTAATACTTTTATAAAGTTATTTGTTTTATTAGATTTTAAATAATATATATATATATAGAATATATTATATTTTATTGCATAGTGCAGCATAGTATCCTTTTTATTTTCCTATAAATAGGATGCTTAGTTAGAATTGAAAACAACACCAGAAGTTCAGAGAATTCTTCTATAATCATAAGCGTATTTCTTTAGAGTTTTAAGAAGCTTTGAGCGTAGTGTAAGTTTTCTTCAAAAATATCCTCGCCCTACCAGTTGGAATACTCTTCTTTTACAGTAAGGGATATTATTTGTTGTACTCGTAAGGGGTATTCTTTCTTTCTTATTCTTGAAGAGAACTTCTGTTATTCCATTCTTTATTATTTTGTTGGAATAACCTATGCCGATGTCGATGTTTTTAGATGTCCCTTTCTGTTACTTGTTCTTTGGTGTTCTCATTTTAGGTGAGATTTGTTTGAAAAATAAGTGAAAAAGGTCCGACATGTATAATGTCATGATGGATGATAAGAGTCGCCATTGGTTTTTAAATGGTTGTACCAACACAACCGAGAAAAGGTTTGCACATTGACCCAAAGTGATGTGACATTGCTAAACTGGTCAAATTGAAACCGAGATTCATTAGGGTCAGGGGACTTGGTTATACTGGAGGAAAGGAGTTAGGCACTTTAGACATCCGTGTTACCACGGTGACCACCTCTTTTCAAGAAACTATTATCCGAATGTGTGTGGGTGTGGGTCGATGTCTTTGTGTTATTTGGAAGTAGTGCGAGGCCCTCGTTAGCACCTATATACACAAGGTTTGAATTTATGTAAAAACTCAATTTTAAGCAAGATATGGCAATGATGTTTTATAAAAGAGGTTTTTCAAACCATGATGCTCAATAGTAATTGAGACCTTTTACACTCCCATTTTATTAAGTGTTCGGCTTGATTGATTTTATTTTTACAAATGTGAGGCATTCGTACGAAAATAATGTAAAAAATAATTTACAAGCTGTTTACAGCTGAAAATGTCCATCACGGTAGCCGAATCTAGATCCAATACGCTGAATCTGTGATCACATGATTCCTAGGCGCACAAGATACTGCAATTTGTATGAAAGCGATGCAGGTATATATATAAAAGTCGTAAATATATATATACGCATGGGATCACCAACCACGAAGCACCTCTGTGGGGATCGAGAAAAGTAAATAAAGTCGTAAAAAGTTATCAACCAATCACGGAGAAACTCCAAGTGACAAAACGTAAATGAGGTCAGAATACTACCAACCGCTACGTAAGGAAAAATCAAAGGGATGAAATATAAATGAAGTCAGAATATACGGCCAACCGCCACATAAGAAAACTCAAAGCGGATTTAAATGTAAATAAAGTGTAAAAGCGATCAATCGCCATGAAGGAAACTCAGGCGGAGGCGAATATATATATATATATATATATATATATATATATATATATATATATATATATAAATGATTTGTTTAGGACTCTGTTCATATATATATATAAAAGCAGCTCAAAAATATATATATATTTGGACTCTGGGCTCATCGAAAAAGAGTTCGACAATGATTCATATATATATATATATATATATATATATATATATATATATATATATATATACAAAAGGAGTAAACGCACTGGATGTAAAATCCAGCTCATCGAATGTAGTCCCACCACGATTCATATATATAATATATATATATATATATATACAAAAGCAGTAAAACGCATATAGGATGTAAAATCCGGGCTCATCGAGCGAGAAGTCCGAACCACAGTTCATATATATAAATATATATATATATATATATATATAAAAGCTTAATAAACGCTCGGGCATCAAGTCTATGCTCATCGAACAAAGTTTGACACACAGTTAATATATATAAATGTACTAGTAATTGTCCGTGCCTGAAGGCACAACGTAACGAAAAATTAGATTTAAATTCGAAAAATACTACATTACCTAAAGACTTTTTACAATCTAAAATAATTTATAATCACACATAAGAATTATTATATTCACCACCACACCATAATAATTAATTTTCCTTTAAAAATACATATCCGTAAAAATCTAAATATGTCTACAAAATTTACAAATCATCAATAAAAATTTTCATAATTAGTTACACTACAATAATAATAATAATAATAATAATAATAATAATAATAATAATAATAATAATAATAATAATAATAATTTTTATTATTGTTATTATTATTATTATTATTACTATTACTATTACTATTACTATTACTATTACTATTACTATTATTATTATTATTATTATTATTATTATTATTATTATTATTATTATTATTATTATTATTATTATTATTATTATTATTATTATTATTATTGTTATTATTATCATAATAATAGTAATAATTATTACAATTATTATTATTATTATTATTATTATTAATATTACTATTATAGTTATAATAATAATAATAATAATAATAATAATAATAATAATTATTATTATTATTATTATTATTATTATTATTATTATTATTATTATTATTATTATTATTATTGTTGTTATTGTTATTACTATTATTATTACTATTATCATAATTATTATTATAATTATAATAATATTATAATTATTATTACTATTATTATTATAATAATTATTATAATAATAATTATTATTATTACTATTACTCTTACTATTACTATTACAATTACTATAATAATAATAATAATTATTATTATTATTATTTATTATTATTATTATTACTATTATAATAATAATTATTATTATTATTCTTATTAATTTTTATTATAATTATAATTATAATTATAATTATAATTATTATCATTTTCACTATTATTATAATTACTATTATTATTAAAATTATTATTATTGTTATTATTGTTGTCATTATTATTACTATTATCATTATTGTTATAATCATTATTACTATTACTATTACAATTATTTTAATTATTATTATTATTACTACTATTATTATTATTAATTATTATTATTATAATTATTACTATTATTATAATTATTATAATTATTACTATTATTATAATTATTACTATTATGATTATTATTAATTATTATTTTTAATTATTATTATTATTATTACTATTATTATAATTATTACTATTATTATAATTATTACTATGATTATAATAATTATGATAGTAATAATAATAATAATAATAATAATAATAATAATAATAATAATATTAATAATAATAATTTCTATTACTATTACTACTACAATTATTTTTATTATAATAAAAATTATTATTATTTTTAGTACTATTATAATAATAATAATTATTATTATTATTAGTACTATTATTATAATAAATATAATTATTATTAGTAGTATTATAATAATAGTAATAATAATAATAATTTGTATTATTATTGTTAATATAATTATAATTATAATTATAATTTTTATTATAATTATTACTATTATTATTATTATAATTATTATAATAATTATTATAATTATTATTATTATAATTATTACTATTATCATTAAAATTATTACTTTTATCATTTTCATTTATATATCCACTAAATATAAATATAAATTATCATTTTCATTTAACTTGATCTAATTAATTAAATTATGAACTTATGCGATAAATGTTAAAAATAACAAATATTTATTAAAATATTAAAATTTCCGTAATCTACAAGTAAAAATATTAAAATTAACACAAAAAATTATATTTTTTCTAAATATTAAAATTTACGTAAAACAAACTTATAAAAAATTTATTACTTAAAACTAATCTTATATATCACATCTAGTATTTTAACTTTAGGTATCACATCATGCCAACAATTAACCAATTTTCTAATTTGTTAACATTTGATCTATAAAGAAAAGGAAAAAAAGAGAAAAGAATCTATTTAATTATTTAATTTTGTAATTACTTTTTTTTATAAGTAATTTTATTTTATAAGTAAATTATGATCTTGTTTTTAATTTTGTTTTCTTACCATTGATATTTTTTATGTATCATACATTTTAAATGTATGCATACTCCAAAAAATTATTATAATTTAAAATAAAATATTAAAATACCAATTAATTAAGTAAATATTGAAAGAGGGAAAGATAGACGGCAAAGGAGAGAGAGAGATGAGACAGGAGAGAGAGAAAGAAAATGAGGAGATGAATATGAGGGGAGAGAAAGAGAGAGGATAGAGGAGAGAGAAATGGAGAAGGAACATAGGAGAGAGAAAGAGGAGGAGGAGGAGGAGGAAATTTGGGCGGGATTTTGTGTGTGTAAGATGAAATGTGAGCCTTCAGATTAAGTTAGAATGAATTTGAGTCGTTGTTGTGCTTTGTCAAATTTTAGAATTCAAATTGGGTTATGTTTTATTATATATATATTAAAGGAAATAAACGCTCCAAACTGAAGTCTAGGCTCATCGAACAAAGTTCGACACACAGTTAATATATATAAATGTATCTATATATATTAAAGCAAATAAACGCTCCAAACCAAAGTCTAGGCTCAATCGAGGCATAACTCGATAATGTTAGTATATATATATATATATATATATATATATATACAAGCTGAAATAAAATCACGGACCAAAGTCTGGGCAAATACTCGCAACATGACTCTCAACGTGAAGAAGGGTGTGTGCAGAGATGAAGAGAAAGACTCTAAAGTGTGTGAGAAGGCTTACAGTTGACTGCCAAAGAAGACTTCTATATCTTTAGAGTGGGTAAACACTGGCTTTTGTAGGTACAAAAGGGCTATATATGAGCTCACATGTGTTTAAAATGAGAAAGTACACTGCATGGGGTGAGTGCAGAGCAAATAGGGCAGGGCTTCCTCGCTATTTTCTCTTGCAAACTGGGCAGCCCAAGCCCTCTATTTATAGATGATTTAGCCGCAGGTGTACCTGCGGCTCAGCCACAGGTATACCATAGGCAAACCGGGTGGGCCCAAGTTTTTCGGGTCGGGTCATCTCGAAGTACGTGCACTCAGGCACTGTAATGTCCACTCGAACTCTAAGAAGTGCAATCCGGGTATCCATTTGAGGTATACAAGACCTATTTCGGACTTCCGTTGTCGAGAGTTGTACGATGGCATGGGATCAGAGTTTGTACGAAGTCATTGAAGATGGGACGGTGCCCTCTAGTCTTCAAGCTTCAACTTTCATCCGTTACCCCGCACAATAGTCACTCGGGATTGGTTAGTCTTGTGGGACATCGTTGCGTAGAGATGTTGAGATGACGTGGCATGGCATCATGTTGGCGAGATGACGATGTTTCCCTTCACCGGTGTTATCGCCGGATTGGCTTGATAAAGCAGACGTTGCTCAGGCTTCGCTAAGATTTGACTGCTGCAATTTGTTGAAGGTCCTCATTGTCATCTTTTAGGTGTGCCTGTCTTCCCGATGTTATCGTAGGGGTTAGTACAGATTTATCTCGTTGAGCGCCGAGATTGAAGTCGGTCGATTTGAAACAAGCATTTCGGGGTTATCGCCAAATCGCATTCCTCGGGGTTATCACCAAGGTTGGTGGCTATTCCCATGGTTGGGACTGAGACTGGATACCTCGGGGTTATCTCCGAGATTAATCGGTCTTCTCCGGTGTGTGTTCCGGTATTGGATCTGTATGCCTTGGGGTTACATCCAAGGTTGGAATTGTTACTCCCAGAGTGGGCTCCGGGGTTGATGCTGAGCTTCCGATAGTATCCTATATGGATATGGATTGTCTTTCAGGGTTCCCCCTTAAAAGGCGAATCTGTTATCCTGCAATGTTTGTGACAGGTATACAAAAAATTTTAAGTGTCTACAGATGCCCCTCTTTATCATACTCATGCATGGCCATGCATGGGTAGGATAAAGAATCCTAGACACTTAAAACGCAACAAGACAAATATGGTACTATAGGTAGCAAAATGATGCAAATGTATGATGCATGTGTACGGGGTTGTAGCCCAACATGCTGGGGATGTTTGCCAAATCCCTGTTGCTTCAACTGGGGATTGTCAATGCTGACCAGATTTGATGTGTAAGCCGAATCTGTTAGGATGTTGATGTTGGAGTTATCACCAAATTCCTGTGTTCTTGATAACGACTTGATCCGGAAGAGGTACCTCTTATGTGCAAGAGATCTGTGGGGATAAAGCTTGGTCTATTTGAGGATGTGTATAACATATTCCATCATCTATCCTCTTTGATAGCATTGACCTTTCTTGGTTGGTATCGCCAGGACATGTCAAGATTTTGTTGAATTTAATACCAACATCAAATGCTGTCAGGGATGCCTGACCTTCGTTGACGTGTATTTCACCGACATGTGAATCAACGGCTGAAAAATCCTGTAGGATATACTGTTAAGGCTGCTTGACCTTCGTTGACGTGTGAATCAACGGCTGAGACTCTGTGAGTAGATCATCAAGGTTGCTTGACATTCGCTGATGTGTGAATCAACAGAACATTGCGTTGTGACCCCCGCCGGGGATCCGCTGGGGGAATATGAGTAATCAGGTATGAAATCCTTGAATAGCTCTAGAGCTCTGATAGGTTTAATTGTTATCGGCTGAGGTAACGTCAAGGCTGCTTGACCTTCGTTGATATGTGTGTCAATGACTTAAATTTACGTTGTAATCCCTATTTGGGGCCTCACGTCAGAAACCCCCATCGGGACTCACATTTAAACCTCGTCTGAGACTCACGCCAGAACCTGGTGAGACTCATTTAGGTAATGACCGGAGTTGGCGAGATCGGACCTGTATAAGGTATTGCCGGATGTGGTTTGTAACAAATGAGATCATTGGCAGTGTATACCTCATGTTCGGGTGAATACCAATGAGTGATGTGCAGACTTAAGGTTTTACCTGAGAAGGCCAGGATTGTATGCTATTTTGCTCAATCACGTGGCATTTTTATTCTCAATTTGACCTTTCTAGTCCATAAGAACTAGTTTGTAACTCGAACTGTACCGAGCCGTAGGGGTGGGACCCACATAGGGGTGCTTGCCGGTGCACCTGCCGCTCGCTGTATGCGCAGTGAGCTGCTGACCAACCGTGGATGATAAAATCTAGCGGTGTTGGTCTCACAAGTCATTTTCAAAGATTATGCATTTAAGGGAAATCCATGAGCCTTCTTGGATCTGGCTGAAGTTATTTATTTTTCGCAAATTATGTCACCGTACAAGTGTTCTACACTATCCTGGTAACGTATGCATGTATTTTTTCCAGTTTTTATCCGTTGGATTTTGAGTTATAGCATAAAATGCATCTAAACACATAGTAGTGATTATGTATGCATAAATGACTTGATAAAAAATATTTAACATAGTAAATGTTAGTATTAAACCATGCTGAACATTATGATGTGAAAAAATTTGACTTTTGAGACAGGCAAATTGGCACCTTTTTCTGCTATTTTTCGTCCTATTTGAGGTCCAATGAGCAAAGGTAGAAAGACAAAGTAATCTTGATATTGAGGTTAAACTTATGCATGTATGATTTTGATTTTTGATGCATATATTATATATATGACTTTGGGGCAGGTGTGCTACTGAATGGCCACCTAGACATGCCTATCTGCATGTGGATAGTCCTCTTTTCAAAGGGGACTATGGCAAATTTTTTTAAAATGTAGGCATTGGGTAGTCATGCATTTTAACTCTATTGTATGTTAAAGTAAATGCATGCATGCATATAGTCATAAAATGCATTCTATAAAACTCCAGGTAAGGAAATACCACACCCTTTCTGAGGTGATTTGGAGACTTGTTGTCCAGATATTATGGATCCGAATCAGTCGAGCAGTTCCCACAGGACCACTTCTGGCGTACGGCGGAGGGCTTCCGAAGTGCCTCGTCCCCGTTCTGTTAGAAAACCTCGTCGATTGATGGAGGCCTTGATTCGTCCTGTCCGGGTAGATGTGCCAGACGTCGAGGATGAGGAGGCAAATATTCCAATTGAGGATCCCGCTCCTGTTGCACATGTCCCTCGTAGGGAGTTCCCGAGTATTCAGCTGGCAAACCCAGAGCTGTTGGGTGATTTGAGCAGACATCCATCGATGTATTTGCATGCTAATGAGGTATGGCGTTAGACTTTGATCTTCCTTCTTTCCTATTGATGAGGGGCAAAGGGTTTTGATGTTGATCTGCATTTCATGTAGGTTCCGAGTTTTACACAGCCTTGAGGGAACTGGTTCAGCATTCACTCCATGTACTAGGCACTTCATCTTGACTATAGAGCGGTAGTGCATGAGTGGGGATTCGGGGCATTCTTCTCCATCCTTCCTCGTTGTTGTCCCTGGGGTTACCTCAGGGCATTGTCTTAGCGATGGTTTCATCAGACTCAATCACTCCATCTGCTGGATTGCAAGGTGATGATGATGCCGATGGATTGGCGATTTATCACAGTTATGGAGTTTGGAGGGGAGCCAGTGCCTTGCATGGCGAATATTACCCCTACTGCCATCAGATCCTTGTTAGAAGTTCCAGCGGAGGCGCTCAAAGGCAGGACTGTCCGTTCAGGTCCTTTGAGCGTAGATGCTATGAGCGGGCTTTTGAGTGAGCCCATGCCTGATGATGTAAGAATTATGGATCGCGTTCTACGGCGATTGTTCCTGATGATCATTCGAGGCTGCTTCATAGCAGATAACTCTTCTACGGTGTCTTTCGCTTTGATCATCGCCACACGTGATGTGGACCGTATTGGAGAGTATGATTGGGGCTCCTATACCTTTGCGTATTTCCTCTGGGGCATGCCTATGCGCTCACAGGGTTTGACCGAGGCTTGGCTAGGCTTTTACCCATTTTTGCTGGTGAGTATTTCTCTTGTCATTTCCCATTTAGAGATTAAGAGTGTCTACTGATAGCAGATATTTTGCCATTGTGTTGGCAGTTTTGGGCCTATGAGAGGCTCCCATGCTTGCATCCTGTGAGTGTGTTAGGTCTAGATACCTATCCACGTGGACGACAATGGCACCATTCTATTTTGCCGGAGGTCTCTGTAGCTGAGGGCTTCACTCACTGTCGTATGCAGCTGAAGTTGCTGATAGCTGACGCCATCACATGGATTCCTTATTCAGGGGAACACTTGACCATCGACTTTGAGGATGGGTACCTGACTGGAGTTGAGTACTTGATTTCCTCTAGGAGAGTTCCTCTCTTCACAGATGGAGGCTGGGAGCTCTATTTAGGAGAGCGTGCTATTAGGAGCACCACAGGGGAGATCCGTATGCCAATTTTGCCTCCTGCCAGGCGTCATTGGCATGTATCACAGTCACCCGTCACTGATATCCCATTGTTGAGGGTTAACGGTTTTGCATTGTCAGAGGGTCCATATACCCACGGGACGTTCCAGCGGTGGTGGTGTCCTCGCACCATTGGAGCTCAGTCCCGTGCCACTCAGTTTATGGGGGATATGGTTCCAAGATTCTTGATGATGACGAATTGGATAGCTTGTGTTCGAGATCCGACTCATATAACCCAGATTGATAGTTTGACCCGGCAGTTGGACCAGGCACATATGTTTATCTGGCATTTGGGCAGAGATCCGGAAAGGCGGCTTCATTTTCTCCTTCCAGTTCAGGCGCTGGCCCCTCAGATGACCCATTTGGTTTTGTCGGTGTAGATCCTCCTCTTTATAGGTCTGACATCCCTGTTGATAGAGATTCGGTGACTCAGGAGGAGTTACATCAGGTGGACAGGATTGATGATGTGGACATTGACACCATTGTCTTCTTCTGATGTGTATTCTCGTTATATCTTTTGATAGGCCTCTATTAGATATTGAGTGGTTGTGCCCTATTCTCGCTATATCTTTTGATAGGCCTCTGTTAGTAGTAGGGCGCCCGTGCCCCATTTCCCCTCAGATTTGTAGTCAGACAGAGATGATGTATTAGATTATGATATACTTAGGAATGTATGCACGCTTTTTTCCATTCCTATATCATATTTCCATCCATTATCCGTCATGCATGTACGATCATGTTAGGCATATATATGTATGTCCAGAGATATTGGCAGATTGACCTCGGATGGTCTTATGACACTACCGTGCAGATGTCTTCTTGACGAGCTTAGTCAGATAGATCATACCCCACCGTCATTGGTGGCATTGGGTACGCGATCGTGGTACGATAGTATGTCACCACCGTATGTGTGGTGATTGTAGATCATTTCTTCGCAAAGATTCCATGACCTTATTGATGTTTGTGTTCCGCATGAGGTTTGTAGACGAGATGCTAGAGCATTGGATACTGGATAGGCAGGTTTTTCGATTCGGAACCCATGAGTTGACTCTACTCAGAGGAGTACGACGACGACGACGATGCTCGCTTTTGAGACGGACCTTGCGTGCACTCGACTTTGGGAGACATGAGTAGATGATTCATGACTCTCACTGGATTGCGGCGCAGAGTAGTACAGGATGAGCTGACATCTAGCCACGTGATATCCCAACATTTTCTGTACGACAGATTTGGCTCGGAGGATAGCTATTCACGATATTCCGGGGATTTTACCGCACTGGAGGATCATTGGCGCTTGGCCAGGGTTGATGTACTACTTCTATGCATACTGTCATATGTCTATATGCCACGATACATGGATGAGATAGATATTGGTGTCATCATGGCTGTGAGAGCTCTTAGAGATGGTGGTACCATTGTACCTATGATTGTAGCAGAGACCCTACGGTCAAAATCCTATTGTTGCACTTATCCGACAAGAGTGTTCACTGGGAGTTCGGTCATGTTGTATGTGTGGTTTATGTCACACTTGAGACCAATTAGTACCCTTAGACGGCATGGATATTGCTTCACCCATGATGTAGCTATGTCATACTCCTTTCAGCCATCGGAGTGTATAGATGCTCTGTCTTGGTCAACATTTTTGGCAGATATCAGAGATCCTTTTAGTATATTGCCGTGTTCGGGGCTTAGCTCACCATACAGCTTCATTACTCACGCTC
Source organism: Panax quinquefolius (assembly GCA_020205615.1). Lineage (NCBI taxonomy): Eukaryota > Viridiplantae > Streptophyta > Magnoliopsida > Apiales > Araliaceae > Panax > Panax quinquefolius. The sequence continues at coordinate 80,146,466 of CM035167.1, read as the reverse complement.
CGGGCATGGACTACCTCCCTCTGGCTGGTTTGAGAGGTGTGACTACTTACTACCCATTGGCCGTGATGTCACAGTTTGACCAGTTCTAGGACTTTCATCCTTTCGAGGGGGCGATAGGTCAGCGTTCAGCTTCTCGATATCTCTCAGCAGAGGACCGATCCCGCGTATATGCTTGTTGGGATCAGCGTGAGATAGCTTCTTTTTCTGTCAGTCATCCAGGTTGTTCTGCAGAGTATTTTGCATGGATGGAGACAGAGATTTTATCGGATGCGGTAGTGTCCCCAGTACCGGATAGTGAGTCAGATGATGTAGAGCCCATGGAGGACATCAATTCATACATCGAGGAGGAGCCCGCTGCTGGGTTGCCAACATTTCTTCTGGATTCTCCTAATACCAAGATCTTGTTGTGATTCATTGATCAAGACAAGATTCTAGAGTAGAGTCTTCATCTGATGACCTTTGAGAGAGATCAGGCTCGATCTATGATGTTGACTGCCCTTGATGGGAGGTACGCAACTCTATTAGAGAGAGAAGAGGCATTAGCTCATAGAGATGCCGCTGTTGTTGAGCGGGATGAGGCCATATCAGCTAGAGACACAGTGATAGTCGAGCGGGATAGTGCTATATCTGCCCGGGTTGTGGCCATCACAGATATTACTGCCGTGAGGTCCCTTACCACTGGCATGATCGCAGAGATGAGCGTATATATTGATGATCATATGGTCACTATGCAGATAGCTGCAGATCTGTTGGGTCGTGTGGATAATCTCGTACAGGAGACCACAGCTTCACCTCCATCTTCTGAGAAGGACGCCATGTTGGGCTTGTTAGCTCGCATATACCCTGACTTGTAGATGAGCTTGTATTTTCCTGGATAGACTAACTTAGCCATTTTGTCATGTACAGTTTACATTGTATATATCAAACAACATTATATATATGACAGGGAAATATATTTTTGGATCACTTCCCTTTTAGATATGCCTTGCTATTTGTTTGATATTTTCCTTGCTGCTTCAGGGCTAGTGATCTTGATGTATTCTGAATTCCTCCTGGGTGGATGGACATTGAGTTGTCTCTGGATAGTTTAGAATGAATCATTGATGTCTGTGTATCCCTACCATCTTTGGTGTCTTGGGACTGGTTTCTGAATGAAAATGTGGAGAGGAGTGTGGCTTTTTCTCTCTATGAGTTCGACCGCCGCCTACGATGGTCGCCAAGATTTCTATTTAAGAGAAACCTAGTTAATTCCACCTCTTATGGATTGGTGTTGCTCTTCAAGGTATGACCGCAGCTTAGATGGTCGCCGAATCTCCTATTTGGGAGGAGTTCAGGTAATTCCATCCCTTTGGTCTGAAGCCAAATGAGATGTAGTGGATTGAAGTTTGATTCTAGTACCAACTGACAAGGGTTTGTGTTTTGGTAGGGGGTGATACCGAACCATGAATGGCTGCCTAAATACTCCTATTGAAGAGGAGATCAGGTCTGCGTAGTTCGAACCTGGTGTAAGAGGTTCAATGTTGTATATGGTAGAAATGGTGTATCAATGTTTTTGGTTGTTTTTGTTTTTGTAAGGGTAGAAATGTTTTTGTTGTTTTTGTTTTATTGCGACCGGGCCATTTGAAATGGTTGCCTGCGTACTCCTATTGAAGAGGAAATTGGGTCGACGTAGTTTTCCCCTCAGGGCGAGACGAAAAGCGTGATCCTATGTGCAGGTCAGAGTGCGGGGAGGAAAAAGTTTAATCCTAGGTTAAGGATAAACTGTAGTTATGAGAAGTTTGATCCCATTTATGGGTAGCCAAACTACAAGCGCGAGAGGTTCAATCCGCGGTGGGATGACCTAAGTTGTAGGAACGCAAGGGAGAGCCAGGCTGCTGGCTTGAAATGTATGTTTCCCTGAGGGGAAAACTGTAGAAAAGTTGTAGGTGGTAAAGGGTTAAAGAAACGTAATGACTGGGGATCTGATGGTTCTGCACCAGGATGTTTTTGAATTACTTCAGACATAGTACCGTTTCACGGCGTCTGAGTTAATGAGTTATGGAAATTCATCGCCGTCCATTTCTTGTAATCTGAGAGCGCCCCCTGTCAATACTTCTTTGACAACAAACGGGCCTTCCCAGTTTGGAGCGAATTTTCCCTTAGATTGATCTTGGTTGTCAAGAATCTTCTTCAAAACAAAGTCATGTTGTTTAAACTGCCGTATCTGGACTTTTTTGTTATAGGATCTGGCGATCCTTTGTTGATATAACTGACCATGGAAGATAGCCGCGGTTTGCCTTTCGTCTATTAGAGATAATTGGTGATACCTATCTTGTACCCATTGGTCTTCATACAATGGAGCGTCTATCAATACTCTGAGGGATTCCATTTCAACTTCTATGGGGAGTACTACTTCCATCCCATAGGTTAATGCATAGGGGATTGCCCCGTGGAAGTGCGCATTGAGGTTCTGTAGGCTAACAGAGTCAGAGGCAATAGGTCAGGGCAATCTTTGTGGTTGGAGGACATCTTTTGCATAATCTTCTTGATGTTTTTGTTAGCCGCTTCAACAGTACCGTTCATCTTCGGACGATATATGACGGAGTTAAGATGTTTGATATGGAATTTACTGCATAATTCCTCCATCATTTTGTTGTTGAGGTTCTTGGCATTGTCTGACACAATCACCTCTAGTTTTCCATATCGACATACGACATTGTTTATGATAAAAGCAATGATGACTTCTTTAGTAACCCTGGGGAAGGAGGCTCTACTTGGTGAAGTAGTCGATCATGGTGAAGATAAATCGATGACCATTACTGGCTTTAGGCTCAATGGGCCCGATAACGTCCATTCCCTACATTGAGAAGGGCCAAGGCGAACTCATATTGTGAAGTTCCTTTGGAGGGGCGTGTATAGCATTCCCATGAATCTTGCACTGATAGCATCTCCAGACGTGGTCATTGCAATCAGCTTTGAGAGATAGCCAATAATGTCCCATCCAGAGGACTTTCTTGACATGGAAGGTGTGACGCCCCCAAAAATAGGTATACATCACCCATCTTGGGTAGTCAGATACATGGTACAGAATTTAAATACAACTTACTAATATAACTGTCGTGTACAATACGACATAAACTGTGAGTTTGAATACAAATATTGTCTACTAGATATTATACAAACTCAAAAGGAGTCCTCATTACAATTATTATCACACTATTTCACAGAATAGTGAGGACTACTAATGCTATCCTCTTGACCATTACTCCGTTCCCCGACTCGTCCCAGCTATGTTCTCATTTCCTGAAGAGAATAGTGAAAGAAAGGGTGAGCTCAACTAGCCCAGTAAGAAATATTATGACTAAGATAATGCAGAATAAATTATCAATAGCCTTCAACATTGTTAAACTGATAAAATATAATAAACATCAAGTTTAATCGGCAATGAACAAGCAATCCATTAAAAGAGTCAAGTAGAAAATAAAATATACTATCTTTTATGATTTAAAAGGTTTTCATCATCTATTATATTGAGACTCATCTTTAATAAATAATCCACATCATCGAATCACCCCGCTGACTACTACCAAGGATATTCTTTAGTATCACGACCACAATTATTCCCGCATCTGGATGCCAAGAATAGTTGTGTATTCATTAATGGTCATGATCATGCCAACAATCGTCCATCAATGCACTACTACCATCGAGGACTTTTACCACATCATTTGTAACATTATGGTCATGATTTAATTGAATAATCCTCGGTCATAATCATACCAAGTCCATCCATGCTCTACTGGTGCCACAGATGACTTTAAAAAAAATATAAACATGAGGATGATGACAATGATATAAGAATTCAATAAAACAAGTTCAAGAATTAAGTTATTCAGAACTAATAACATCCAAACTGTCAACATGACATCTTTGCTTTGTAGAGTAAAATTCAAGAATGATCGTAAGAATATTTTCATGAAAAGATCTTTGGATGAAACGCAAATATCAAGGATATTCTACTAATTTCATGGAGTATAGAAGTCAAAGTTTTAACCAACCGGGTATAATAAAGAATGGAATAACAAAAGAAATCACCATTCATGCGGTACTTCCCATGCAGACAAAGTTATTCGACAAAATAATAATAACGGAACCGTGTCGTGAAATTCACACCACAGGATGTTCCAATGTAATAATAAAGATGGAACCAGATCCGGTGTAAAACACATGATAGGATATTCCAACAGAATGATAAAGACGGAACCAGTCCGGTGTAAAACACACATGTGATGTTCCAACAGAATAATAAAGATGGAACCAGTAGGGTGTAAAACACATGCACAAGATGTTCCAATGTAATAATAATAAAAAAGACGGAACCAGTCAGGTGTAAAACACATGATGCAGGATGTTCCAAATGTAATAATAGAGGAATGGAATAAAAGAAGAAGATCACCAAGTATAGGGAATTCACAGATACAAAAGTTATTCCAATGTAATAAATAAGAATGGAATAACAAAAGAAGTTCTCTTCATGAATACAAAAGAATAAAACCCCTTACGGTACAACAAATAATATTCCCTACCCTAGAAGAACTGAATATTGGCAAAGTGAAGTAGCAGAATACTTTTCTTCTTTCTCTCTATAGTTTCTCTCTCTAGAGTTTCAGTGAATTCGTAAGAAAATAATGAAGGAATGAGCTTCTATTTATAGGAAAATAGAATGCATAGTAATTAATCCATGAGCGGTCGTATTGATTTACTTTAATCGACTATCCATATTTAAAGCAAAATCTTTTAAATAAAATATAATATATTCTATTTATATAAAAACATTTTACTATGCAAATACTATGCAACACTATGCAAAACACTATGCATAATAAAATATAATATATTTTATTTATAGAATAACTTTAATAAAGTATTCATTTTTATATAAAAGATGTTTCGCTTTTATTACGTTAATAATACGTAATAAAACAAAACGTCATTATCGCTTAATAATTCATATTATTAATCGACAATAATGGAATCAAACCGAGTGACTTCTCACATAAGCATCAATAATCAATACCGCAGGTGCTACTTATGCAACCACACGACATCGTACTTTTACTACCGAGTAGTTCAACAAGATCAACGGTAAAACTTCCGCCGTTATTTCAATAAAATATTTTTGTCGTTTTTCAATCCGATAATAATTTCGTTGTGGGGTCCACCAATGATTGAGTCATTGTATTTAATATTCCTCGCTAAACCTAATATTCCCCACCAATCGAATATAATGTAACCACTTGCATACTTTGCAAAATTTATAAATAGTACCCACAACTATAACATTATATCAAATTATTCCATAATATTCAAAAATAATATTTATAGAAAATTCATCTTTATTTATAAAAGTCGGGTCTTACAACCTCCCTTCTTATGAAATTTCGCCCTCGAAATTAGGATAATTACACGGTATGTCAAGAGGTAAGGATACCTTGATTTCATTTCGATTCTAACTCCCAAGTCATTTCCTCAACATCGTGGTTCCTCCACAAAACTTTGACTTGAGGTATAACCTTGGAGCGTAGAATATGTTCCTTCTTATCCAAAATTTGAACAGAACCTCTTCATACGCCAAATCTTCCGCTATTTCGTCTCGGTTCTAACTCAATAATATGGTTCGGGTCTTTCACATATTTACGTAACATGGATATGTGAAAACGTTATGAACACGAGACATATTTGGCAGAAAGCTTAGTCTATAGGCCATAGTTCCTACTCGATCGAGGATTAAAATGGACCGATGAATCAAGGATTAAGTTTTCCTCTCTTTCCAAATCTTGTAACTCCTTTCCATGGAGCAACTCTTAACAACACATGATCTCCTATATCAATTCCACGCCCTTTCGATGAAGATCAAGATAACTCTTTTGTCGATTTTGTGAGGTTTTTATACGTTGTCGGATCGTTTGAATCTTTTCCGTAGTCATATCGCATTCAACTCTGGTCCCAACAACGTTGCTTCACCCAACCTCATCCTAGCATACCGAGAACGACACTTTCTTCCATACAACGCTCGAATGGAGCCATGCTAATACTTGCTTGATAACTGTTGTCAGAGGAAAACTCCACCAATGGTAAGAACTTGTCCCAACTCCCTTGAAATCAAGGACACAGTAGTCTTAATAGATCTTCAAGAGTTTGAATAGTCCTCTCCGATTGTCCGTCCGTCCGAGGATGATATGCCGAGCTAAATCGTAAGTCTGTACTCCATAGCTTTTTCCAAACTAACCCAAAATTGTGAAGTGAATCTTGGGTCTCGATCGTAAACTATGGATACCCAAGATACCATGCGATCTTACAATCTTGTTTATGTACATACGAGCAAGACGCTCAAGTGTATAAGTTTTCAGATCAGCAGAAGAAATGAGCAGACTTGGTCAATCTATCAACAATGACCCAAATCGCATCAATGCCTTGAGAAACCTTAGGAAGACCCCAGAACTAAATCCATGGTAATGTGCTCCCACTTCCATTCTCGAAATTTCAAGTGGTTGCAATGGACCTTTTGGTACTTGATGCTCCACTTTAACTCGTTGACAAGTTAGACACCTCGAGATAAACGCCGCTTATCTCTCTCTTCATATTGCTCCACCAAAATGTACGATTTAATATCATGATACATTTTGGTACTCCCAGATGGATTGCGAATGGTGTGTTGTGCGCTCCATCATGATATTATACTTTAAATCGAGTCGTTTAGAACACAAAGTCCGGAGTTGACTCAAGTATTCCTTCTTCATCGATTCTTTCTTCCTAAGATAGCACCCTCTTGCACTTTCTTCCTCATACGATCGGCTCCGTGTCCGTAGCTTGAGCAGCCTTTAACTTTATCGATTAAAGTCTGTTCTACTCAGATATTCGCTATCATCACATGCGTCCCTCGAGTCTTTAACTCTATCTCCATCCTTTGCAAGTCACACAAATGGGCTCTGCGTTGATAATAACGCACTCGCACTGCAAGATATGATCTTCTACTCAATGCGTTAGCTACCACGCTCACTTTTCCAGGATGGTATATGGATGGTATGATCATAATCTTTCAATAGTTCAAGCCAACGCGTCGTTGTCGCATGTTGAGTTCCTTTTGAGTGAAGAAATATTTGAGGCTTTTATGATCCGTAAAGATTTCCACTTTCTCCCCATACAAGTAATGCCTCCAAATTTTAAGTGCAAAGAAGATTAATACCGCTAACTCCGCATCATGAGTAGGATAATTCCTCTCATATTCTTTGAGTTGTCGCGAGGCATAGGCTATAACTTTTCCATGTTGAATGAGAACACATCCCAACCCTTTGCCGCTCAAGCATCATCAGAGATGACAAATCCTCCGAGCGGATGGTATCACGTAACAAGTCTTTGAAATAAGTCTCCTCTCGAGTTCTTGAAAACTCTTCTCACATTCTTCGCTCCAACCGAACTTTGTATCTTTTCGAGTCACCGAGTCAATGGAGTAGCGATTCGAGAAAATCCTTCCACGAATCTCCTCCGATAATAACAAATTTAAACCGAGAAAGCTACGATTTCTATTAATCGATTTAGGTTGTTCCTGTGTTTGAATAGCTTCAATCTTCTTTGGGTCAATGATATTCCATGACTTGATACCACGTGCCCAAGGAATGCTACTTCTTCGCCGTAACTCGCATTTCTTCAACTTGGCATAAAGCTTATATTCACGAAGCTTTTGGAGTGTCACCCTCAAGTGTTGCTCATGATCTTCACGCTTTTAAAATAAATAAGGATGTCATCAATAAAGACGACCACAAAGTGATCTAAATATTCCTTGAATACTTTGGTTCATCATATCCATGAAGACAAAGAGGAGCATTAGTCAATCCAAAGGACATGACTAGGAATTCATAATGCCCTGCATCGAGTTCCGGAAGTCGCGTCTTTGGAATGTCGGTGGTTCTAATCTTCAATTGGTGATATCCTAACGAAGATCAATCTTTGAAAAGAATTTGGCTCCTTGCAATCGGGTCAAACAGTCATCAATACGTGGCAATGGATACCTATTTTGATGGTGACATGATTCAACTCCCGATAATCAATACAAAGTCGATACTCCCATCTTTTTTCTTCACGAATAGAACAGAACACCCCAAGGAGAAGTACTAGGGACTTAATAAAGCCAATGTTTAACAATTCTCGCAGTTGGGTCTTTAACTCGAAGTTCAATAGAGCCATTCGATATGGGGCTTTGGAAATAGGTTTCAGATCGGGTTCAAGGTCGACATCGTTAGGTTTGTAATATTCATGAACGCAATCAAATTGCAAAAATAAGCGGAAGCGTGTAAAAATCAGAGTTTAAAAATTTTACAAACCATATACCCGGATCACCCTTTATGCACAATTATTAATTAAACGAAAAGACAAAGAATAAAATCATACCCTTGAAGATCGAGCTTCATCAGGTACAAGTTCACCTCCAATCTTTTTCGCTCAACTTGAATCCACGGGTTTGGTTCCTTCCTTCGATCGGCGTTAGCCACCCATGTGTTTGGCCTCTAGAGGTGATCCACCAAGGAAGAAGAAAATTCAAGAAGATGGTGTATATGGCTCAAACCCTAGTTTTCTATCTCTATAGAAAAGGGTACTCTCTAACAAATTGGAATTATTACGTAGTTGTAAAGTCAACCACACACTCACCCATAATAAGACTCCTCTTATTAATAGATGTGGGCAACCCACCTTAACAATTAAGGAATTGGGTTTTATTTAATTAATTAAATTCTTTTAATTAATTAAGCTCCCTAATCTTATTAGGGATAATTAATTAAACTCCTTTAACTAATTTTCTCTCCTAATCCTATTAGGAATAAATGAGAGTACTTATATTAAATTAATTCCTAAACTCTTTTAGAAATTAAAATAATAATAATTGTAATAATATTAATAAGACTCCTCTTATTAATTTATATTTAATATTTCTAAAATATTAAATAATAAATATTAAGCTATTTAATTTATTCTATCACCATAGATTAAATTAAATATACTTAACATATTATTACGATTATGCCATTAACTTCTTAAATAATTATTCTTCCTTTATGGTGTGACCCTTTAGGTTCTCCATATTAAACTAGGTTGTGAATAAATCAATTAGAACAATTCTAATCTTATTTAAATAAATAAATTAAACAATTAATTTATTTAAATAAATAATATTTATTCTACAATAGGGATAAGCCTCCCTAGCGATCAACGACTTTCCTGATAATATAGATTTCAACATTAATCATTAAAGAACCTTTGAGTAAATAGTTACCGTACAATTCAATCCTTCCACCATACAATGTCCCAATTAAATATAAGACATGGAATTACTGTCAAGTCTTATTTTATTTAATTATATGTATTTCGATCCTTAAATGCACAACTCCAAATAATGCAAATAGACTGCAATTCTTGTTGAAGCCTATCTATTACATTTCAAAACATAGATCAACCTAACATCTTTGATCTCTTTATCTATACATCCATTTACAAAATGATAACCATTAAAACCTTAGATCAACCTAAAAATTTTGATCTATCACTAAGTCCTTGTACATTTATTCTTTGAAGGACTTTACATATAATCATGAGCATTTACTTTAAACATCAAATCAAAATATGCACTCTCCAAAAATCTCCCCCTATTTGATGTTGACATAACCAATGAGATTTGTTGTTATGATTATCAAAATCTAGATGCAATTTCTGGAAAGTAAATATGACTTAATATTTCAGTGAGCAGCTGAAATTTCTAGAGAATAAGCATGAATTTATTGATATTGAAGATAAATATTAAATTTAAGTTCAGTTACATCAATAAGAAATAAATTTCAACTTATCTCTATTTCGTTGACCTTTTTCATGGAGGAGGATTTGCATATTCCTTAGCTCTCCTTTTCATGCTGGCTTCGTCTCTCCTGGCTAGGTCTTCCAGCTCACTTTGACTTAGTCTGGGATTGTGATCATGCCTATTCATGAATGCAGGATCTCCAATTGGCATTCTTAGGCCTGTGGTAGTCACTTATTGTGAGCTGGGAGTTGGCCCTAGACTCCTTAATGGTTGAGCCATGATAATTGGCTCACCATCAGATCGTTGAGTATGATGGCCACATCGTGGAGTCTATTGGTGATACTACCTTAGAGGAGGACTCCGTGAAGATTAAGCTAAGAATGTGCCTCTGCCTCTACCTCTGCCTTGATCTCCTTTCCCTTTATTTTCCCCATTTATGTCAGCATCAAGGGTGTAAGACAATAACTTTCATAAATAAAGATTAATTTTTCTCGAAATATATTTTTGAATATTATGATGTGATTTTGATATAATGTTATAGTTGTGGGTAATATTTATAAATTTTGCAAAGTATGCAAGTTGTTGTAAAATATTCGATTGGTCGGGGAATATTCGTTTTAAACAAAAAATATTCGTACGACAACACAATAATTAGTGGACCCCACAATGAAATTATTGTCGGAGTTAGAAAACGACAGAAATATCATTTTATAAAAATAACGGTGAAAGTTTTACCGTTAATCTGTTGAACTACCCGGTGGTAAAAGTGCGATGAATACGCGTGGTTTCTTAGTAGACACTCAGATTGATTATCGATGCTTACGTAAGAAGCCACTCGGCTTTTACTCAATTATTGCTACAATAATTGTTGCATAGTATCTCACGTTAGTTGATTCAATTATTATCACAGTATCATTTGCATAATATTTTATATTATTAAATCAATAATTGAGACAACAAAGTTATTCATATTATTATTTACAATATTGACAATGTCTAGAAAGTTCTCACCGAGGAGAGATTTGGTCACCTAATTCATACGCCAATAGGGAGAAATCCTTATCGTAAAGCCCCTCTTTCCGGAATGATCTAGTTGTTAAATATTGTGAGTTATAATATTAATGATGAATAATTGTTGAAGTATTAAGAATGTGTTTATTGAAGATTAGTGAATTACAAAAGTTAGAGGGGAATAATGCAAACTTGGAAAACTTTATGGGTACTAAAGTATAATAAGTTAAATCAATCTGGACCATTGGTGGTGGTTTTAATAGTAAATCAATCTGGACCATTGGTGGTGGTTTTAATAGTAAATCAATCTAGACCGTCGATAGTGGTTTTAATAGTAAATCAATCTAGACTGTCGGTGCTGGTTTTAATAGTAAATCAATCTAGACCGTCGATGGTGGTTTTAATAGTAAATCAATTTGGACCATCGGTGGTGGTTTTAATAGTAAATCAATCTGGACCGTCGGTGGTGGTTTTAAAAGGAAATAAATCTGGACCGTCGGTTGTGGTTTTAATAGTAATCAATCTGGACCATTCATGAATTAGTTACTATTTAGTCATTTCTCCTATAAATAGAAACTTAATTCTTCTTTTATTCTCACCAATTCCCTGAGACTCACAAGAGAAACTATAGAGAGCAAGAAGAAGAGTATTCTGCTACTTCACTGTTGCAGTATCCAGTCGTCTACTAAGGTAAGTGGTATTATTTCTTTCGTATTCATAAGGAATACTTTTTTTTTCATATTCATCCTTTAATGTGTCGGAATAACCTGTCTATGCGGATTACGTACCGTATGGCGGGTGAAAATCCATTTGCAGTTTCGTATGTTATTTCTTTTCATATTCTTAAATCTAAACTTACTATGGTAAGTATTGCTTCTATAATCCTTGAAATTAGTGGAATATTCTTGAGTTTTGCGCTTCATCCAGTATCATTTCGTTGGAATTTTAATCTAAACTTTCTTATTAAATATAAATATTTTCACCGGGATACTATTCATGGGTTACTATTCACCTAGTTACTATTCACTAAAATATTATTCACTCGGGTATTTGAGGCACTTTTCATGCCAGGGTACTATTCACGGGGTACTATTCTCGAAGTACTATTCACGGGGTACTATTCATCGAAAAATTTATTTCTTTTCTGTCCAAATTATTTTTGATACATGGATATTATTCTTGAATTTTACTCCACAAAGCAGTATCATGTTGATAATTTGGACATTATTGAATTCTGGATAAATTAAATTATAAATCTTTAAAATTAATCAAGTGTTTTATTTTAATTGAATTCTTATATCATTGTCATCATCCTCATGCTTATGTTGTGATGAAAGTTATTTTTGGCTTACGTACATAGATGGACTGTTGATTGGTATGATTAAAACCAGGGATCATTCGGTATAATCATGACCCATAATGTTACAAATGATGTGGTAAAAATCCTCATTGGCCTGTAGTGCATTGATGGACAGTTGTTGGTATGATTATGACCAGGAATTATTCGGTATAATCATGACCATTGATAATTACATGAATATCATTGGTGTAAAATCCCAAATTTTACGAATAAAGATTTAATTTTCTCGAAATATTTTTTTTTAATATTAAGGTGTGAATTTGAGATAATATTACAGTTGTGGGTAGTATTTATAAATTTTGCAAAGTATGCAAGTTGTTATATAATATTCGATTGGTTGGGGAATATTCTTTTTGTCGAGGAATATCCGTACGACGGCATAATCATTGGTGGACCCCACAACGGAATTATTGTCGGATTGAGAAAACGACAAAAGTATTTTATTGAAAATAACGGCGGAAGTTTTACCGTTAATACTGTTGAACTACTCGGTAGTAAAAGTACAGTAATACGCGTGGTTGCATAGTAGCACACGGTATTGATTATTGATGCTAACGTGAGAAGTCACTTAGTTATACTCAATTATTTCTATAGTAATTGTTGCATAATATCTCTCATATTATTGATTCGATTATTGTCACAGTATCATCTGCATTATATGATATATTATTAAGTCAATAATTGAGATGACAAAGTTATTCATATTATTAAATTACAATATTTACAATGTTTGGAAGTTCTGTCAAGGAGAGGTTTGGTCACCTAATTGCGCGCCAATAGGGAGAAATCCTTATTGGAAAGCCCCCTCTTTCCTAGGAACGACCTGGTTGATAAATATTATGAGTTATAATATTAATGATGAATGTTATTAATATTGAAGTTGTGCCCGGAGTTGAATTTGGAGACGCAAACGTGATATTTGAGTCCGGAACGATGAAATTAGTAAAAATAGACTATAAACACAAAATTTACCTATTTTTACTATTTGGCCAAAAAGTCAACAGTTGACTTTTTTGGGAAAATTCAAACTTCGAAATTTCAAAATTTATATTTTTGATAAAAATAGTTTCATTATGTTGGAATTATTTGTGTTAGTGAAAATCGACATTTATTTCGATAAAAATTGATGTCTGGAGGTTATTTTGACCAATCGGGTATTTAACCGGATAAATGAGCAATTGATTGCTATTATTTCACATGATTATAACTATTTGTTCACATGTGTATACTATTGTTTCACATTCTTGTTACTATTAGGGGAGTTGGTGCAAGATTGATAATACTTATATGACTAAGTTAAAAATGGATGTATAGATGGAGGTACTATACTGTAATTATTTTTATCACATGATTAGAACTATTGAGTCACGTGATTTACTATTGATTCACATTATTTACTATTAGGGGAGTTTGTGCAAGTTTGATAATACTTGCAGGCCTAAATTAAAAATGAAGAAAAAGAGGAAGGTATTATATTGTAATATTTCGAGCCCCAAAACGTGCAATTATGGAAACTATATTTTCCTATAAATAGAAGCTCATTCTTCCTTCATTTCTCACCAATTCACAAAAGCTTTAGAGCAATTATTATAGAGAGAAATTATAGAGAGAAAGAAGAAGAGAAGTCTGCTACCTCACTATTCCAAAAGATCCAGCTTTTTTTTAAGGTAGGAATATTATTTGTTGTACTCGTAGGGGTACTCTTTCTTTCTTATTTATAAAGAGAACACGTTATTCCATACTTTATTATTATGTTGGAATAACTTTGTATCTGCCAAGTTACCCTATACTTGGTGAAATTCTTACGTTATTCCATTCTTTATTATTATGTTGGAATAACTTTCGCCCATGCAAAGTAATCTTTGCATACATGATGAAATTCTTCTAATATTCCATTTATTATTACGTTGGAATATCCTCGTCTGCATGCGTTTCTACGGACACAGTTCCATTATTTATTATTCGTTGGAATATTTCAGATGTATGCTTTTCTTTGGGACACGGTTCCGTTATTTATTATTCATTGGAATATCCTGTAGGTGCAATTTACGGGACTGGTTCCATTCCTTATTATTCTTAGAATATCACATCATGCATTTTACGGGACACGGTTCCGTTATTTATTATTCTATTGGAATAACTCACTGCAAGTGCGATTCTATCACATGCATGGTGATTTCTTTTGTTATTCCATTCTTTATTATACTCAAATTGGTTAAAACTTTGACTTCTATACTCCATAAAATTAGTGGAATATCCTTGATATTTGCGCTTCATCCAAAGATCTTTTCATGGAAATATTCTTACGAGCATTCTTGAATTTTACTCTACAAAGCGAAGATCATGTTGACAATTTGAACGTTATCGATTGTCCGGATAAACTAATTCTTGAACTTGTTTTATTGAATTCTTATATCATTGTCATCATCCTCATGTTTATATTATGTTGAAAGTCATATGTGGCACTGTGGTGCATAGATGGACTTGGTATGATTATGTCCAAGGATTATTCGGTATAATCATAACCGTAATATTACAAATGATGTGGAAAAAGTCCTCATTGGCTGTGTAGTGCATTGATGGACGCTTTTTGGTATGATTATGGCTATGGATTCTCTTTGGCCGTAGAGTAAATGATGAATTATTTTATGGCATGATCGGACCAGTTGATGAAAACATGATTATCTTAAGCCAGTAGTGCATGGATAATTCGTGGTCGTGATACTAAAGAATATCCTTGGCAGAAGTAAGGGGGTGATTCGATGATGTGGATTATTTATTAAGTCGAGTCCCCCGATAAAAGTGATGAAAACCTTTTAAATCATAGAAGATAGTAGATTTTATTCCTTACTTGACTCTTCTAATGGATTGCTTGTTCCGCTGCAGTTAAATTTGATGTTTGTTATATTTTATCAGTTTAACACTGTTGAAGGCTAACGATAAATTATTCTGCATTATCTTAGTCTTAATATTTCTTACTGGGCTAGTTGAGCTCACCCTTTCTTTCACTGTTCTCTTCAGGAAATGAGAACGTAGTTGGGACTAGTCGAGGAATAGAGTGATGGTCCTAGATGGTGCATTAGTAGTCCTCACTATTCTGTGAAATAGTGTGATAATAATTGTAATGAGGACTCCTTTTGAGTTTGTATACTCACTAGTAGACAATATTTGTATTCAAACTCACAGCTTTATATTTTTCGCATCTGCATACCATGATTGTATTATTAAGTTGTATTTGAATTCTGTACCATGTATATGGCGACTCAAGATGGGTGATGTATACCTATTTTGGGGGCGTCATAGTTGGTATCAAAGCTTAGGGATATGATCCCTGGCTGAGATATGAGATAAGAACTAGGAGGGGAGAGACGGGGAATTCCTTCGCTAGTATGACCTACCTAAGTTTATTTGGTATTTAATTGGTCGGTCAGAGTAAATGGATAATATGTGATATGTTAATTAACCCTTGTTTTGTGGCAGTGTTTGAAAATGACATCCGAGAATGTTGAGAATTGCAATGGAGCACATGACACCGTTGAGTCTCCACAGATCAATAATCAGGACAATGTACAACAGGATGGCGATAATCCTCCTGTAAACAATAACACTGATCAATTGACGAACGACGGTACGTTTAGGAGCTTTTTAGAATTCATGCAACATCAGGCGAAGGAGTCTCCTGTTCATAATGCATGAGGAAATAATGGCAACCCACGGTTGGTCACCGTTAAGAAGTTCAAGGAGCTGGGACCACCAGAGTTTTTGGGAAATCCAGAACCACTTAAGGCAGAGACGTGGTTAAAGCAGATCACCAAGATATTTGAGGTCTTGGGATGCTCCGAAGAGCAAAAGGTTTCCTTTGCCACCTTTATGTTGCGTGAAGAAGCAGATCATTGGTGGGAATCTGTAAAACGTACCCAGACTGACGCACTCTGTTATGCCCCCAAAATTAGGTATACATCACCCATCTTGGGTCGCCAGATACATGGTATAGAATTCAAATACAACTTACTAATACAACTGTCGTGTACAATACGACAAAACATAAACTGTGAGTTTGAATACAATTATTGTCTACTAGAGATTATACAAACTAAAAAGGAGTCCTCATTACAATTATTATCACACTATTTCACCGAATAGTGAGGACTACTAATGCTATCCTCTCGGACCATTACTCCGCTCCTCACTCGCCCCAAATTTATATTCTCATTTCAAGAGAACAAAGAAAAAAAGGTGAACTCAACTAGCCCAAGAAGAAATATTATGACTAAGATAATGCGTAATAAATTATCATTAACCTTCAACAACAGTTAAACCGATAAAATATAATAAACATCAAGTTTAACTACAACGGAACCAAAGAATCCATTAGAGTCAAGTAGAAAATAAAATCTACTATCTTTTATGATTTAAAAGGTTTTCATCATCATTATTATATTTGAGACTCGACTTAATAAATATTTCACATCATCGAATCACCCCTCGCACTACTACCAAGGATATTCTTTAGTATCACGACCACAATTATCCATGCACTACGGGCCAAGAATATTTGTGTATTCATTAATGGTCATGATCATGCCAACAACTGTCCATCAATGCACTACGAGCCAATGAGGATTTTTACCACATCATTGGTAACATTACGGCCATGATTACACATCAATAATCCTCGGTCATAATCATACCAAGTCCATCTATGCACCATCGCCACATGATGACTTTCAACATAATATAAACATGAGGATGATGACAATGATATAAGAATTCAATAAAACAAGTTCAAGAATTAATTTATCGAGGAACCAATAACATCCAAACTGTCAACATGATACTGCTTTGTAGAGTAAAATTCAAGAATACTTAGAAGAATATTTCAATGAAAGGATACTGGATGAAGCGCAAATATCAAGGATATTCCACTAATTTCATGGAGTATGGAAGCCAAAGTTTTAACCAACTGAGTATAATAAAGAATGGAATGACAAAAGAAATCACCATGCATGCGATAGATCGCAGACAGCAAAAGTTATTCCAATGTAATAATATATAATCGGAACCAGTCCCACAGAAAACGCATGCATACGATGATATTCAACAGTAATAATAAAGAATGGAACCAGTCTGTGGTAAAACACATGCATGTGATGTTCCAATGTATAATAATAATAAAGATTTTAACCAGTCCCGTGTAAAACACACACACTGTGATGTTCCAACATAATAATAATAAAGATTTTAACGTGTGTGGGTGTAAAAAACACATGCATGTGATGTTCCAAATGTAATAATAGAAGAATGTCACCAAGTATAGGGTAAACCGCGTATACAGGTTATTCCAACAGAATAATAAGCAATGGAATAACAACAGTTCTCTTCATGAATAAGAAAGAATAACACCCCTTACTTTAGTAGAAGATTGAATACTTCAGTAGTGTAGTAACAGAATACTCTTCTTCTTTCTCTCTTATTCTCTCTATACTCTATAGCTTCAATGAATTCGTGAAAAATAATGAAGCACTAGGCCTCTATTTATAGAAGATTTCTAGCTTAGCACTTGCCATGTGAAAAGGCAAGTGGCTTGATGACTGGTGATGTGAAAAGAAAAGTGGTTTGACGCCTGTAATGTGAAACGACAATTGGTTCGACGCCTGTAATGTGAAACGACAAGTGGTTCGATGCCTGTAATATGAAACGGAAAGTAGTTTGACGACTGGTAAAGGTAATTACTATTGACGAAGGTAATTACTATTGACGAAGGTAATTACTATTGACGAAGGTAATTACTATTGACAAAGGTAATTACTATTAACGAAGAGACTCTTAGATGATGACATATGGGCCCCCCCATAAAATAACCAAACTTACCACAAACGTCTCATAACAGACTATTTATATACATCAAGAATTGAATAAATATTACCACAAATCATTTTATTTTTAATCAACACATATTTAATCTTTCAACAATTATTAATCATTTATAACTTGTCGTCTCAATTATTGATTTAATAATATAACATATTATACAGATTATACTGTGACAATAATTGAATCAATAATATAAGAGATATGATGCAGCAATTACTGTAGCAATAATTGAGTATAGCTAAGTGACTTCTCACATAAGCATCAATAATCAATACCGTGTGCTACTATGCAACCACGCGTATTACTGTACTTTTACTACTGGGTAGTTTAACAGTTTTAACGGTAACACCTCCGTCGTTATTTTTATAGAAAGATAATTTTGTCGTTTTCTAACAACGGTAATACTTCTATTGTGGGGTCCACCAATGATTGAGCCGTCGTACGAATATTCCCCGACCAAACGACTATTTTATAACGACTTTCTTACTTTGCAAAATTTATAAATATTACCCACAACTATAACATTATATCAAATTTATTCCATAATATTCAAAAATAATATTTATAGAAAATTCATCTTTATTTATAAAAGTTGGGGTCTTACAACCTCCCCTTCTTATGAAATTTCGCCCTCGAAATTAGGGCACGTGCCTGGTTTGTCGAAGAGGTAAGGATACCTTGATTTCATTTCATATTCTAACTCCCAAGTCATTTCCTCAACATCGTGGTTTCTCCACAAAACCTTGACTTGAAGTATAACTTTTGAGCGTAGAATATGTTCCTTCTTATCCAAGATTTGAGCACGAACCTCTTCATACGTCAAATCTTCCGCTATTTCGTCCGGTTCTAACTCAATAATGTGGTTTGGGTCTTTCACATATTTACGTAACATGGATATGTGAAAAACGTTATGAACACGAGACATACTTGGCGGTAAAGTGAGTCTATAGGCCACAGTTCCTACTCGATCGAGGATTAGAAATGGGCCGATGAATCGAGGATTGAGTTTTCCTCTCTTTCCAAATCTTGTAACTCCTTTCCATGGAGCAACACGTAACAACACATGATCTCCTATATCGAATTCCACGTCCTTTCGATGAAGATCAGCATAATTCTTTTGTCGATTTTGTGAGGTTTTTATACGTTGTCGGATCGTTTGAATATTTTTCGTAGTCACACGCGTATCAACTCCGGTCCCAACAACGTTGTTTCACCCACCTCATCCCCAAAGATAATCGAGAACACTTTTTCCATACAACGCTCGAATGGAGCCATGCCAATACTTGCTTGATAACTGTTGTTGTAGGAAAACTCCACCAATGGTAAGAACTTGTCCCAACTTCCCTTGAAATCAAGGACACAGAGTCTTAATAGATCTTCAAGAGTTTGAATAGTCTTCTCCGACTGTCCGTCCGTCTGAGGATGATATACCGAGCTTAATCGTAAGTCTGTGTCCATAGCTTTTTGTAAACTAACCCAAAATTGTGAAGTGAATCTTAGGTCTCGATCAGAAACAATGGATACCGGCATACCATGCAGTCTTACAATCTCGTTTATGTACATACGAGCAAGACGTTCAAGTGTATAAGTTTTTCGTATCGATAAGAAATGAGGAAACTTGGTCAATCTATCAACAATGACCCAAATCGCATCTATGCTTTGAGAAACCTTAGGAAGACCGGTAACGAAATCCATGGTAATGTGCTCCCACTTCCATTCTAGAATTTCAAGTGGTTACAATGGACCTTTTGGTACTTGATGCTCCTTTTTAACTCGTTGACAAGTTAGACACCTTGAGATAAACAACGTTATCTCTCTTTTCATATTACTCCACCAAAATGTATGACGAATATCATGATACATTTTGGTACTCCCAGGATGGATTGCAAACGGTGTGTTGTGCGCCTCCATCGTGATTTTATACTTTAAATCAGGGTCGTTAGGAACACAAAGTCTGGAGTTGACTCGAAGTATTCCTTCTTCATCGATTCTTGTTTCCGGCATAGCACCTTCTTGCACTTTTTTCCTCATATGCATCAGCTCCAGGTCTGTAGCTTGAGCAGCTTTAACTTTATCGATTAAAGTCGGTTCTACTCATATATTCGCCATCGTCACATGCATCCTTGGAGTCTTTAACTCTATCTCCATCCTTTGCAAGTCACACAAAATGGGCCCTTGCGTTGACAATATCGCACTCGTACTTGCATATGATCTTCTACTCAATGCGTCAGCTACCACGTTTGTTTTTCCAGGATGGTATTGGATGGTATGATCATAATCTTTCAATAGTTCAAGCCAACGTCGTTGTCGCATGTTGAGTTCCTTTTGAGTGAAGAAATATTTGAGGCTTTTATGATCCGTAAAGATCTCCACTTTCTCCCCATACAAGTAATGCCTCCAAATTTTCCGAAACGAAGATCAATCTTTGAAAAGAATTTGGCTCCTTGCAACTGGTCAAACAGGTCATCAATACATGGCAATGGATACCTATTTTTGATGGTGACATGATTCAACTCCCGATAATCAATACAAAGTCGCATACTCCCATCTTTCTTCTTCACGAATAGAACATGAGCACCCCAAGGAGAAGTACTAGAACGAATAAAGCCAATGTCTAACAATTCCTGCAGTTGGGTCTTTAACTCCTGAAGTTCAATAGGAGCCATTCGATATGGGGCTTTGGAAATGGGTTTTGTACCGGGTTCAAGATCGATACAAAATTCAATTTCACACTCTAGGGTTAGGCCAGGAAGTTCTTCGGGGAATACGTCAGGAAATTTATTAACAACAGAAATATCATTCAAAGTTGACGTATTTTTGTTTAGATCTATGACATGAGCTAAGAAAGCTTGACATCCGTTTTTCAATAAACGAATAGCTTTATGGCTTGAGATGAACGTGATTGATTTTAATGGTTTGGTCGCTTGAATTCGCATAATAGGTTGATTAGGAATATGAAAGCTAACAACCTTACGAAAACAATCAATTTTTCCATGATGAGTAGTTAACCAATCAATCCCTAGAATCACGTCAAATGCAAGTATTTTCAATGAAATAAGATCGACATGTAATGTGAGGGTACCGATTTGAACCAAACAAGACTTATAAATAGTGGATGTAATGAAGGTTTCTCCGAACGGAGTTTCCACAGATAAGTCAAAGTCTAATTTCTCCGGAGTCAAATTTAATCGATGAGCGCAAGTAGGAGAAATAAAAGAATGGGTAGAACCGGTTTCAAATAAAGTATAGACTTCGTTAGAGTTTATGATAAGCTTACCCGTGATGACCTCATTCGGGTTCCTTGCTTTTCGGGAGGTCACAACAAACGCTCTCCTTGTACTACTCTGGCTTTGACCTTTCTACGGGATGACCTTTTGGTGCCTCCATCCTAGCTAAATTTGTCTTTGGTGAACGATAAAATTGGGCTAAGTGACCTTCTCCTCCACAATTATAACATGCTTTGGACGGCATCGCGCAATTTGGACTGATGTGTCCCTCCCCTCTGTATTTGAAGCATATGATAGGTGGTCTTTCTCCTTCCTTAACAACGGGTGCTGGTGCAGACGTCTTTCCATCATTGTTGAATCTCTTCTTCTTGAAATGTCCATTCTTATTGTTTTGGCTCTGATTACCACCGAAGTGGTTACCATTTCTGGCATGTTGATTCCCTCCACACTTGTTGTCACCGCTTCGATGACTACTCTCGCTGGTATTATAATTTTGTCGGCTGCTCTCTTTTAGTTGCATTGACTCGTTATCGCGCTCCACTAACTGAGCCCTATTTATAACATCTGAATACAAATACAGTTTATGAGAAATAAGATATTGACGTATCTCCGGCTTCAAACCTCTTAAAAACATTCGCGCCATTCTCTCTTCATTATCCACCAAGTGGGATATAAAACCGGGATAACTCCGCAAATTTTGCCTCGTATTGACACACGGCCATATTATTTTGTTCCAACTTGATAAACTCCACCTCCTTCATGTATGGCGAATACTTTCGTGAAAGTATTTATCGTTGAACGACTCCTAGAACTTCTCCCAAGATATCTTGACAAAGAAGTTGAGTACGTTTTACCGATTCCCACCAAGAATCTGCCTCTCCAAGAACATAAAGGCGTGAAGGGAACCTTTGCTCCTCGGAGCATCCCAAGACATCAAATATCTTGGTGATCGCTTTATCCATGCTTCCTTTATAAGTGGTTTTGGCTCTCCTTAAACTCCGGTGATCCTAGCTCCTTGAACTATTTAGCGGTGTGACCACCGAGAGTTTTCAGTGTTTCCACCTACGTTTTGGACAGAGCCGCTCGCTTTCTTTGTTGCATGAAATGCATAAAGCCTCTGAACATTTGATCATTCATCATTTGGTCAATGTTGTTGTTTGCATGAGGATTGTCGCCTTCCTGATGCACATTATCCTGATTATTGATATGTGGTGAATCAACGGTCGCCTGTGCTCCATTGCTATTCTCAACATTCTCATATGTCATTTTCAGATACTGCCACAAAACAAAAGGTTATTTGACATGTAACATATTATCCCTATATTCTGACCGACTAATAAAATAGCACATAAACTTAGGCAGGTCATACTAGCAAAGGAATTCCCCGTCTCTCCCCTCCTAGTACTATTCTCACATCTTAGCCAGGGATCACATCCCTAAGCTTTGATACCAACTGTGACGCCCCCAAAATTAGGTATACATCACCCATCTTAGGTCGCCAGATACATGGTACATAATTCAAATACAACTTACTAATACAACGGTCGTGTACAATACGACAAAACATAAACTGTGAGTTTGAATACAATTATTGTCAACTAGAGATTATACAAACTCAAAAGGAGTCCTCATTACAATTATTATCACACTATTTCATAGAATAGTGAGGACTACTAATGCTATCCTCGAGACAATTACTCCGTTCCCCGACTCGTCCCAGCTATATTCTCATTTCCTGAAGAGAACAGTGAAAGAAAGGGTGAGCTCAACTAGCCAAGTAAAAAATATTATGACTAAGATAATGCAGAATAAATTATCATTAGCCTTCAACAGTGTTAAACTGATAAAATATAATAAACATCAAGTTTAACTGCAGCGGAACCACCAATAAATTAAAAGAGTCAAATAAAAAATAAAATCTACTATCTTTTATGATTTAAAAGGTTTTTCATCACTGTTATAGCTGAGACTCAGCTTAATAAATATTTCACATCATCGAATCACCCCTGCACTATGGCCAAGGATATTCTTTAGTATCACGACCACAATTATCCATGCACTACGGGCCAAGAATATTTGTGTATTCATTAATGGTCATGATCATTCCAACAACTGTTCATCAATGCACTACGGGCCAATGAGGATTTTTACCACAATATTTGTAACATTACGGTCATGATTACACCGAATAATCCCTGGTCATAATCATACCAAGTCCATCTATGCACTACAGGCCACAGATGACTTTCAACATAATATAAATATGAGGATGATGACAATGATATAAGAATTCAATAAAACAAGTTCAAGAATTAATTTATCCAGGAACCAATAACATCCAAACTGTCAACATGATACTACTTTGTAGAGTAAAATTCAAGAATACTTAGAAGAATATTTCTATGAAAGGATACTGGATAAAGCGCAAATATCAAGGATATTCCACTAATTTCATGGAGTATAGAATTCAAAGTTTTAACCAACTGAGTATAATAAAGAATGGAATAACAAAAGAAATCACCATGCATGCGATAGACCGCACAGGCAGGTTATTCCAACAAAATAATATATAACAGAACCAGGTCCGGCGTAAAACGTACAGACAGGATATTCTAACAAAATAATAAAGAATGGAACCAAAGTCGGCGTAAGAAACACATGCATGAGGATGTTCCAATGTAATTATAATAAAAGGCGGAACCAGTGCCGTGTAAAACACACATGCACAAGATGTTCAACAGAATAATAATAAAGACGGAACCAAGTCAGGAGTAAAACACATGCATGAGGATGTTCCAAATGCGAATAATAGAAGAATGTCACCAAGTATAGGGTAAACCAGCATTATACAAAAGTTATTCAACGAGTAATAATAAGCAAATGGAATAACAACAGTTCTCTTCATGAATAAGAAAGAATAACACCCCTTACCTTAGTAGTAGATTGAATCTCGCAGAATAGTGTAGTAATGAGAATACTCTTCTTCTTTCTCTCTTATTCTCTCTATTTTTCTCTCTCTATAGCTTGAATGAATTCGAGAGAAAATAATGAAGCACTAGGCCTCTATTTATAGAAGATTTCTAGCTTAGCACTTGCCATGTGAAAAGGCAAGTGGCTTGATGATTTAGTGATGTAAAAAGAAAAGTGATTTGGCGCTTGTAATGTGTGAAAACGACAATTGGTTCGGCCTTTGTAATGTGAAGCGGCAAGTGGTTCGACGCCTGTAATATGAAACGGCAAGTGGTTTGACGACTGGTAAAGGTAATTACAATTGACGAAGGTAATTACTATTGACGAATGTAATTACTATTGACGAAGGTAATTATTATTGATGAAGAGACTCTTAGATGATGACATATAGGCCCCCCCATAAAATAACCAAACTTACCACAAACGTCTCATAACAGACTCTTTATATACATCAAGGATTGAATAAATATTACCATTATTTTATTTTTAATCAACACATATTTAATCTTTCAACAATTATTAATCATTTATAACTTGTCGTCTCAATTATTGATTTAATAATATAACATATTATCTGAGATGATCTTGTGACAATAATTGAATCAATAATATAAGAGATATGATGCAAAGCAATTATCGTAGTAATAATTGAGTATAGCTGAGTGACTTTTCACGTAAGCATCAATAATCAATACCGTGTGCTACTATGCAACCACGCGTATTACTGTACTTTTACCACCGGGTAGTTCAATAGTTTTAACGGTAACATCTCCGCCGTTATTTTTATAGAAAGATAATTTTGTCGTTTTCTAACTATGACAATACTTCCGTTGTGGGGTCCACCAATGATTGAGCCTTCGTACGAATATTCCCCGACAAAAAGAATATTCCCCGACCAAACGAATATTTTATAACAACTTGCTTACTTTGTAAAATTTATAAATATTACCCACAACTATAACATTATATCAAATTTATTCCATAATATTCAAAAATAATATTTATAGAAAATTCATCTTTATTTATAAAAGTTGGGGTCTTACACACTCAAGATGTCTTGGGAGAAGTTCCAAGAGCTATTCAACGACAAGTACTTTCCTGAAAGTATTCGTCACATGAAGGAGGTGGAGTTTATCAAGCTGGAGCAAAATAATATGACCGTGTCGCAGTATGAGGCTAAATTTACAGAGTTGTCCTGGTTTGCATCCCATTTGGTCGATAATGAGGAGCGAATGACGGGAATGTTTCTAAGAGGTTTGAAACCTGAGATACGTCAATATTTTATTTCTCACAAACTTTGTTTATATTCAGATGTTGTGAATAGGGCTCAGTTATTGGAGCACGATAATGACTCAGCACAACCAAAAGGCAACGACCAACAACATGATAATAATCATACCGGTGGCAACGGTCATCGGAACAATGATAACCATCGTGGGGGAAATTATCATGCCAAGAATGATAACCACTTCGGTGGTAATCATGGCCAAAATAATAGAAGTAGAAATTTCAAGAAGAGAATGTTCAATAATGATGGAAAGATAGCAGCACCAGCACCCGTTTCAAAGGAAGAAGAATGATCATCGGTCGTATGTTTCAAATGGGGACAGGAGGGACACATCCGTCCAAACTGTACGCAGCAATCCAAAGTGTGTTTCAATTGTGGAAGAGAAGGTCACCTAGCTCAATTTTGTCATATGGTGAAGTCAAGTCAAGCTGGGATAGAGATGCCAAAGGATGTCCCAGACAAGCCAAAACCGGTAGTTTAAGAGAGAGCATTTTTTTCATAACGAGGAACCTGAATAAAATTATCACGGGTAAGTTAATCATAAACTTTTGCGAAGTCTATACCATGTTAGATACCGGTTCTACTCACTCTTTTATTTCACCTAGTTGTGTTCAATGTTTGAATTTAACTCCGGAGAAGTTAGACTTTGATTTATCTGTTGAAACTCAGTTGGGAGAAACCTTCGTTACCTCTACTATTTATAAATCTTGTTTGATTCAAATCAACACTTTCACGTTACCTGTCGATCTTATTTCTTTGAAAATATTTGCATGGATGTGATTTATGGAATCGATTGGCTAACTACTCATCATGCTTTTCGTAAGGTTGTTAGCTTTTATATTCCTAACTTTTTAAGTAACCAAACCACTAAAGTCAATCACTGTCATATCAAGCCATAAGTAAAGAGCCCCGAGCCTTTCGTTGTTGACTTCCTTATGTGGAATGCACCGAAGCCAGACTTTCTGTAGGCGATGTCGTGAATGACGATGGCAAGTTGATAGGTATCAATGTGACGTACTATTCAAGTCTTAGATGAGAGTCACGATTTTGAATGATATTCTATTGTTAATAGATTTCCTGACGTATTCTTGAAGACTTCTTAACCTACCCTAGAGCGTGAAATCGAATTATGTATTGACCCCAGTACAAAACCCATTTCTTAAACCCTCAAATATTTCTTCAACTAAAATGAACGTAACATGCGCCAAAGACGTTGGCTCGAGCTGTTAAAGATTACGATCGTACCATTCAATATCATTGTGGAAGAGCGAACGTGGTAGCTGACGTGTTGAGTAAAAGATCGTATGAGTTTACGAGTGCGATGTTATTAACACAAAGACTCATTTCGTATAACTTACAAATGATGAAGATAGAGTTAAAGACTCTAGGGACCCACATCAAGATAACGAATATACGATTAGCATTGACTTTAATCGATAAAGTTAAAGCCGCTCAAACTACATACTCGGAGCTGATGAATGGGAAGAAGAAGGTTCAAGAGAGAGTTATTCTAGAAGCAAGAATTGATGAAGAGAGGAAATCTCATCCCTCAATTTAATTGGCCCATTTAAAATCCTCGATCGAGTAGGAACTATGGCTTATAGACTCGTTTTACCACCAAATATGTTGCATATTTATAACATTTGTCACGTATCGATGTTACGTAAATATGTGGACGACCCGAACCACATTATTGATTTAGAACCGAACGAGATAGCGGATAATTTAACGTATGAAGATGTACCTGTTAAAATCCTGGAATATATTCTACACTTAAAGGTTATACCTCAAGAGTTAGAATCGGTGAAGTGTACTCACATTCATCTCGTACCGAATACGTCACGTAAATTTTGAGGGAGAAATTTCATAAGGAGGGGAGATTGTAAAATCCCAAATTTTACAAATAAAGATTTAATTTTCTCGAATTTTTTTTTTAATATTATGGTGTGAATTTGAGATAATAATACAGTTGTGTGTAGTATTTATAAATTTTGGAAAGTATGCAAGTTGATATATAATATTCGATTGGTTGGGGAATATTTTTTTTGTCGGGAAATATCCGTACGACGGCATAATCATTGGTGGATCCCACAACAGAATTATTGTCGGATTAAGAAAACGACAAGTATTTTATTGAAAATAACGGCGGAAGTTTTACCATTAATACTGTTGAACTACTTGGTAGTAAAAGTACAGTAATACGCGTGGTTGAATAGTATCACACGGTATTGATTATTGATACTTACGTGAGAAGTCACTCAGTTATACTCAATTATTGCTATAGTAATTGTTACATCATATCTCTCATATTATTAATTCGATTATTGTCACAGTATCATCTGCATTATATGATATATTATTAAGTCAATAATTGAGATGACAAAGTTATTCATATTATTAAATTACAATATTTACAATGTCTAGAAGTTCTCTCAAGGAGAGGTTTGGTCACCTAATTACGCGCCAATAGGGAGAAATCCTTATTATAAAGCCCCCTCTTTCATGGGAACGACCTGGTTGATAAATATTATGAGTTATAATATTAATGATGAATGTTATTAATATTGAAGTTGTGCTCGGAGTTGAATTTGGAGACACGGACGTGATATTTGAGTCCGGAACGATGAAATTAGTAAAAATAGACTATAAACACAAAATTTGCCAGTTTTTACTATTTGGTCAAAAAGTCAACAGTTGACTTTTTCGGTAAAAGTCAAACTTTGAAATTTCAAAATTTATATTTTTGATAAAAATAGTTTCATTATGTTGGAATTATTTGTGTTAGTGAAAATCGACATTTATTTTGATAAAAATTGATGTCTGGAGGTTATTTTGACCAATCGGGTATTTAACCGGATAAATGAGAAATTGATTGCTATTATTTCACATGATTATAACTATTTGTTCATATGTGTATACTATTATTTCACATTCTTATTACTATTAGGGGAGTTGGTGCAAGATTGATAATACTTATACGACTAAGTTAAAAATGAAGGTATAGATGGAGGTACTATACTGTAATTATTTTTATCACATGATTAGAACTATTGAGTCACGTGATTTACTATTGATTCACATTATTTACTATTAGGGGAGTTGGTGCAAGTTTTGTAATACTTGCCGGACTAAATTAAAAATGAAGAAAAAAGAGGAAGGTATTATACTGTAATATTTCGAGCCCCAAAACGTGTAATTATCGAAACTATATTTTTCTATAAATAGAAGCTCATTCTTCCTTCATTTCTCACCAATTCACAAAAGCTTTAGAGCAATTATTATAGAGAGAAATTATAGAGAGAAAGAAGAAGAGAAGTCTGCTACCTCACTATTCCAGTATCCAGTTTATTTAAGGTAGGGAATATTATTTGTTGTACTCGTAAGGGGTACTCTTTCTTTCTTATTTATGAAGAGAACTTCTGTTATTCCATTCTTTATTATTCTATTGGAATAACCTATTTACGTGGGCTACCCTATACTTGGTGAAATTCTTCTGTTATTTCATTCTTTATTATTATGTTGGAATAACCTGTCTATGCAAAGTACTGCATACATGGTGAAATTCTTCTAATATTCCATTCTTTATTATTTCGTTGGAATATCCATGTCTGCATGCGTTTTTACTGGGACTGGTTCCGTTATTTATTATTACATTGGAATATCCCCATGGTAAGTGCGTTTTCTGCCGGGACCTGGTCCCATTCTTTATTATTACGTTAGAATATCCCGCTTCGGTGCGCTTTTACTGTGGGACCGGTTAGATTATTTTTATTACATTGGAATAACCTGCATGTGTGGCCTATCGCATGCATGGTGATTTCTTTTGTTATTCCATTCTTTATTATACTCAGTTGGTTAAAACTTTGACTTCTATACTCCATGAAATTAGTGGAATATCCTTGATATTTGCGCTTCATCAAGTATCTTTTCATGGAAATATTCTTCTGAGCATTCTTGAATTTTACTCTACAAAGCAGTATCATGTTGATAATTTGAACGTTATCAGTTCCTGGATAAACTAATTCTTGAACTTGTTTTTATTGAATTCTTATATCATTGTCATCATCCTCATTTTTATATTATGTTGAAAGTCATCTATGGCTTGTAGTGCATAGATGGACTTGGTATGATTATGACCAGGGATTATTCGGTATAATCATAACCGTAATGTTACAAATGATGTGGAAAAAGTCCCCATTGGCCCATAGTGCATTGATGGACAGTTTTTGGTATGATTATGGCTATGGATTCTCTTTGGCCGTAGTGCAAAGATGAATTATTTTATGGCATGATCAGGACCGTTGATAAAAACATGATTATCTTAAGCCGTAGTGCATGGATAATTCATGGTCGTGATACTAAAGAATATTCTTGGCCGTAGTGCAGAGGTGATTCGATGATGTGGATTATTTATTAAGCTGAGTCCCTGCGATAAAAGTGATGAAAAACCTTTTAAATCATAGAAGATAGTAGATTTTAGACTAAAAGACAAAATGCACCCCAAACTTTACTCCGGTGTTGATATTTGCACCCCAAAGTGAAAAAGGTGTCTAAGTACACCCCATACTTTATTTTACTGAACAAAATGCACACTTTTATGATTTAACCGGTCAAAAATGACCGGCTAAAGCACACACGTGGATCTAAAGGGTATTTAAGTCTTTTTCGTATCTTCCTCACCGGCTAATTCCTCCCCTGTTTCTAATACCACAGATATGAGAGAATACCAGCCTCATTTTCCCAAAGTTGCTTTAGTATATCAAGAACATGTAATGACAATGGCTCGTACCAAATAAATCGCCCGTAAGTCCACCGGCGGCAAGGCCCCGAGGAAGCAACTGGCCACCAAAGCCGCCAAATCAAATTTGACCATCGGTGGAGTGAAAAAGCCCCATTGCTTCTGTCCCGGAACCGTCGCCCTTCGAGAAATTAGAAAGTACCAAAAATCAATTGAGCTCCTCATATGTTCTTCTTCCCTTCCAGTGCCTCATCCGTGAAATCGCTCAGGACTTCAAGACCGATCTCCGATTCTAGAGCTCCGTTGTGGCTTCCCTTCAGGAGGCTGCAAAGGCTTACCTCGTCGGACTGTTTGATGACACTAACTTGTGTGCCATTCAAAATTTGAAGTGCAAAATGGTGTCCTGTAATATATGTTTAAGTCGAAAGAAAAGAAGAATCAGATGACGAGGGTAAATATAAAAGGGGTTTTCCGTGCAAGGTTTACTCTGTTACTGATATCTTTTAGGAGTTCTATTATATGATTGAGGTCTTTGGTTCATTATATTTATATAGAGAAAATGCACTTCAATGTCAATTATTTTCCTCTTTGAAGTTGTATCTCTATGAAGATCATAGCAATGTCTAGTTGTCACCTTTTCTATAATTTTGTTTCAGCTTGAATAAATGCATTCTTTCGCTCCTCACTGGAGTAAGTTTTGCATTCTCCGTCCAGTACCTCTAACTTATGTGGTTAATGTTCATGAATGGATTAGATTTAGATTGGTTCTGGAGACTATTGGGGAAGAAGAATACGCGATCTTAGACTCATTGATCTACAAGAAAAACTATCAGTTGGGAGCAGGATGGAAACATGAAACAAATATCAAGATAAAAAGTTTCAGGTATAGATCCCTCTGCTGTTAACAATTACTTGGTTTATGCTCTTTTTTAACTTTTGTGTCTTTTTTTTTCTTTTTGTCAAGAATGATCATCTGATGCAAGTATGATTCGATTGGAATGGATGTCATAATTAAATTATGGCTTTACTAGATCCCTTGGGGAGACTGTGAGAGAAAGAAAATGTTATTCGAAGGGGATAAAGTAGAATCTTTTAAGGCCTCGGTAGTTTAGTTGTGTTGATGGCATGAATTGAGGGTACCCCTGAAATCGATCTCACAAATGCTTGTTTTGGAAGCCTTGTTTCATCAAATTGGTGCGGTGATGATGATGATAGTAGGCGGTGAAGATGCCATTGTTTGCGTGGTTATGGAGGATAGAGATAAAGAGGAAGAGAATAAATGTAAAATACCAAGCTTACCCTCTCAGTAATAAGATTTTTGACCTTTTAGCCGGTCATTTTTGACCGGTTAAATCATAAAAGTGTGCATTTTGTTCAATAAAATAAAGTATGGGGTGTACTTAGACACCTTTTTCACTTTGGGGTGCAAATATCAACACCGGAGTAAAGTTTGGGGTACATTTTGTCTTTTAGTCTAGATTTTATTCCCTACTTGACTCTTCTAATGGATTGCTTGTTCCGCTGCAGTTAAACTTGACGTTTGTTATATTTTATCAGTTTAACACTGTTGAAGGCTAACGATAAATTATTCTGCATTATCTTAGTCTTAATATTTCTTACTGGGCTAGTTGAGCTCACCCTTTCATTCACTGTTCTCTTCAGGAAATGAGAACGTAGCTGGGACTAGTCGGGGAACAGAGTGATGGTCCTAGATGGTGCATTAGTAGTCCTCACTATTCTGTGCAATAGTGTGATAATAATTGTAATGAGGACTCCTTTTGAGTTTGTATACTCTCTAGTAGATAATATTTGTATTCAAACTCACAGTTTATGTTTTGTCGTATTGTACACGATAGTTGTATTATTAAGTTGTATTTGAATTATGTACCATGTATCTGGCGACCCAAGATGGGTGATGTATACCTAATTTTGGGGGCGTCACAGTTGGTATCAAAGAAGATCACCAAGATATTTTATGTCTTGGGATGCTCCAAGGAGCAAAAGGTTTCCTTTGCTACCTTTATGTTGCGTGAAGAAGCAGATTATTGGTGGGAATCTGTAAAACGTACCCAGCCTGACGTACTAAAGATGTCTTGGGAGAAGTTCCAAGAGCTGTTCAACGACAAGTACTTTCCCGAAAGTATTCGTCACATAAAGGAGGTGAAGTTTATCCAGTTGGAACAAAACAATATGACCATGTCGCAGTACGAGGCTAAGTTTGTCTAGTTATCCCGATTTGCATCTCATTTGGTCGATAATGAGGAGTGAATGACGCGAAAGTTTCTAAGAGGTTTGAAACCCGATATACGTCAATACCTCATTTCTCACAAACTTTGTTTATATTCAGATGTTGTGAATAGGGCTCAGTTATTGGAGCGCGATAATGATTCAACACAACCAAAAGGTAACAACCAACAACATGATAATAATCGTACCGGTGGCAATGGCCATCGGAACAATGATAACCATCGTGGGGGAAATTATCACGCCAAAAATGGTAGCCACTTCGGTTGTAATCATGGCCAAGATAATAGAAGTGGAAATTTCAAGAAGAGAAGGTTCAATAATGATGGAAAGATAACAAAGACCGCAGACTGTTAAGGAAGGAGAAAATGGCCGGTCGGTCGTATGCTTCAAATGCGGAGGGGAGGGACATATCAGTCCAAACTGCGTGATGCAGTCCAAAGCATATTACAATTATGAAAAAGAAGGTCACCTAGCCCGATTTTGTCTTGCACCAAAGTCAAGTCCAGCTGGGATAGTGATGCCAAAGGATGTCCCAGACAAGCCAAAGATGGTAGTTTAAGAGAGAGCGTTTTTTTTATGAGGAACCTGAATAAAATTATCACTGGTAAGTTAATCATAAACTCTTGCAAAGTCTATACCGTGTTAGATACCGGTTCTACACACTCTTTTATTCTACCTAGTTGTGTTCAATGTTTGAATTTAACTCCGGAGAAGTTAGATTTTAATTTATTTGTTGAAACTCAGTTGGGAGAAACCTTCGTTACATCTACTATTTATAAATATTGTTTAATTCAAATCGACACTTTCACGTTACCTGTCGATCTTATCTCTTTGAAAATACTTGCCTTTGATGTGATTGTTGGAAACGATTGGTTAACTACTCATCATGCTTTTCATAAGGTTGTTAGCTTTCATATTTCTAACCAACCTGTTATGCGAATCCAAGCAACCAAAACACTAAAGTCATAAGTAAATAGCCCCAGTCCTTTCGTTGTTGACTTCCTTGTGTGAAATGCACTGAAGCCAGACTTTCTGTAGGCGACGTCGTGAATGACGATGGCAAGTTGATAGGTATCAATGTGACGTACTATCCAAGTCTTGGATGAGGGTCACAGTTTTGAATGATATTTCTATTGTTAATAAATTTCCTGATGTATTCTTGAAGACTTCTTAGCCTACCCCTAGAGCGTGAAATCGAATTTTGTTTTGACCCCAGTACAAAACCCATTTCTTAAACCCTCAAATATTTCTTCAACTAAAATGAACGTAACATGCGCCAAAGATGTTGGCTCGAGCTGTTGAAGATTACGATCATATCATTCAATACCATCGAGGAAAAGCAAACATGGTAGCTAACGCGTTGAGTAGAAGATCATATGCGGTTACAAGTTCGAATATACGAACCCACGTGAAGATAACGAATATATGATTATAATCGACTTTAATCGATAAAGTTAAAGCTGCTCAAGCTACATACTCAGAGCTGATGAATGTGAAGAAGAAGGTTCAAGAGGGCGTTATTCTAGAAGCAAGAAGCGACGAAGAGAGAAAATCTCAACCCTCGATTTTATTGGCCCATTTGAAATCCTTGATCAAGTAAGAACTGTGGCCTATAGACTCATTTTACCGCCAAGTATGTCGCGTGTTCATAACGTTTTTAACGTATCGACGTTACGTAAATATGGGGACGACCCGAACCACATTATTAATTTAGAACCGGGCGAGATAGCGGATGATTTAACGTATGAGGATATACATGTTAAAATCTTGGATAAGAAGGATTATATTCGACACTCAAAGGTTATACCTCAAGTGTTAGAATCTGAAATGAAGTCAAGATACCCTCACCTCTTCAGCATACCAGGTACGTACATAAATTTCGAGGGCGAAATTCTATAAGGAGGGGAGATTGTGAGACCCCAAATTTTATGAATAAAGATTTAAATTTCTCGAAATATATTTTTGAATATTATGGTGTGGATTTGAGATAGTGTTATGGTTGTGGGTAATATTTATAAATTTTGCAAAGTATGCAAGTTGTTGTATAATATTCGATTGGTCAGGGAATATCTGTACGACGACACAATCATTGGTGGACCCCACAACGGAAGTATTGTCGTAGTTAGAAAATGACAAAATTATCTTTCTATAAAAATAACGGCGGAGGTGTTACCGTTAAAACTGTTGAACTACTCAATAATAAAAGTACAGTAATACGCGTGGTTGCATAGTAGCACACGGTATTGATTATTGATGCTTACGTGAGAATTGAAGTCACTCAGTTATACTCAATTATTTCTACAGTAATTGCTGCATCATATCTCTCATATTATTGATTCAATTATTGTTACAGTATCATCTGCATAATATGTTATATTATTAAATCAATAATTGACGCATCAAAGTTATTCATATTATTATTTACAATATTGACAATGTCTAGAAGTTCTGTCAAGGAGAGGTTTGGTCACCTAATTGTGCGTCAATAAAAAAAATCCTTATCGGAAAGCCCCCTCTTTCCTGGGAACGACCTGGTTGTTAAATATTGTGAAGTATAATATTAATGATGAATAAGTTCATGTTGATTAAAGATGAATTTCATAGTTCCATTGTGTTGGAATTATTTGTGTTAGTGGAAATCGACATTTGTTTCAATAATAATTGATGTCTGGAGGTTATATTGTTAAATCGGGAATTCGGGGCACTTTTCGTGTCGGAGTACTATTCACGAGTTACTATTCATGAGTTACTATTCATGAGTTACTATTCACGAGTTACTATTTATGAGTTACTATTCACGAGTTACTATTCACGGGGTACTATCCACCCGTAAAATATATTTCTTTTCGGTCCAAATCATTTTTGGGTACAATATTATTCCATGAGGAGATGTGCTAATTTTTCAGACCGTTGGTTGAAGATATAATAGTAAATCAATATGGACCGCTGGTGGAAATTTATAATAGTAAATCAAAATGGATCGTTGGTTTAAAGTTTTAATAGTAAATCAGTATGGACCG
This sequence comes from Panax quinquefolius, assembly GCA_020205615.1. Classification (NCBI taxonomy): domain Eukaryota; kingdom Viridiplantae; phylum Streptophyta; class Magnoliopsida; order Apiales; family Araliaceae; genus Panax; species Panax quinquefolius. Next base: position 80,110,905 of record CM035167.1, on the reverse strand, counting down.
TTGCTTTAAGTTTTTATAGTAAACCAATATGGACCGTCCTTTTAAAAGTAAATCAATCTGGACCGTTCATGAATTAGTTACTATTCAGTCCATTCTCCTATAAATAGAAGCCCATTCCTTCATTATTTCTTACGAATTCACTGAAACTCTAGAGAGAGAAACTATAGAGAGAAAGAAGAAAAGTATTCTGCTACTTCACTACTCCAATATCCAGTTTCTACTAAGGTAGGGAATATTATTTTTTGTACACGTAAGGGGTATTCTTTCTTTCTTATTCGTGAAGAGAACTTCTGTTATTCCATTCTTTATTATTCTGTTGGAATAACCTGTATACGCGGGATACCCTATACTTGGTGAATTTCTTACGTTATTCCATTCTTATTATTCGTTGGAATAACTTTGTTTATCGCTGGCAATCACCGCATACATGGTGAAATTCTTCTAATATTCCGTTCTTTATTATTACAGCGGAATATCCTATCTCGTGTGTTTACGTGGGACTGGTTCCATTATTTATTATTCGTTGGGAATAACTTGCATACGCATATCTATCTATCGCACGCATGGTGAATCCTTCTGTTATTCCATTCTTTATTATTTTGTTGGAATAACCTGTCTATGTGGATTACCACATGCATGGTGAATGATCCTTCGTATTCATTCCTTATTAAATTATGGAAATGATCTGTCTACGTTGATTACCGCATGGCGGGCGAAAATCCATTTGCAGTTTCATATATTCTATTATACTCAGTTGGTAAAGCTTTGGCTTCTA